>CM053508.1:9119714-9203612 GCA_028627145.1 Eidolon dupreanum
TGTTAAGTAGGAAGGAGAAAAGGAATGGGAAGGGAGAGAAAAAATTGAGAGTAAATGGCAGGGAAATGATGTTTAATTCTTTAAAACAAGGAGTTCCTATGTCTAAATCAAAGATAGAAAAGAAGAGTGAATTTATAAATATCAATGATACACTCTGTGGAGATTTATCTTGCTCCAAGTGGAATTTTTCTGTCATTTAAAGAATGTATGATCAATAGCTTCTGTTTTCATTTTATCTTTGTGCTGCAAAGTTGAATATCTCATTCAAGAAGATATACATTTAGGTTAAGAAAGGAATTCGGAATAGCTGTGTAGTTAATTGTCTGCTCTTTCTATCTATGTATTTTATTGCCCATTCGTTCCCCAGTGTGAAGGAGAAAATTGAGGTGTCCACATTTACCACTGATACATTGTTTACTCAATAAACATACATACATACATTCATTTATTCATTCATTTATAGCAACCACTATGTGTCAGGCACTGTGCTTGGAGCTAGAAACTCAAAGATGAATAACACTTAGTTGTTTTGGATCCCAGGGAGCTCATACTTCAATTCTAAAGACAGACTTGGAAAAATATAAATAAAAAATTCAGTGTACATTCCACTGCTTCTCATTTTAGAATATTTTACCATTTTTGATGTTAATTTAATTTTGCTATTGATATTCCTTATATTTATGATTTATATAGTTAAAATTAGCATATCTCTATACTTATAACCACTGCACTCACATTACAAAAGGAACGCCAAAAGCGAAACATTTCAAACTAAAGAGAAAACTCTCTTTTTATACAGTTGAAAGAACAAGGTTCAAGAATTTATAAATTCATCATGTTTATCGTTTAGACACAACATTCTCTCTTCAAAATTGCTAACATTCTTTGAACAATAATGCTGGTTCATAATCCTCAAGTACATTGATATTTCCCGTTTGAAACACTAACCCCCTGCTAATAGTCATGACCTTCAGAAATTTGTTCAGTTTATGTTTGGTGAACTTACTATAAAGAAAAGATGCTGCCCTTTTCTGTCTGTGGGTTCATATTAAATTTTCAACTGTGTTTCTTTCAAGGATATAATGTCACCCAAGTTGCTTTTTTCACTGCTTAACGATTATAATCAGCAGATAACTGAAACTCTTATTTGCTCTTGAATGATTCATTTCTTAAGCAAGAATGCATCGTTTTGGGCAAGTCTTATAAATGAATAACATGTGCTAGTTATCAATAACAATGAAATTTTTAAGTAGTATGCCTGATAAATAGTGCCTTGATTATGAGAAACATAATCTCCTAATTTTTTACAGCCTACTGAGAAAATGATTATTAGATGTGGTGAAAATCTCCACCGAGCACTCCCTCATAGCAATGAAAATCTATATTCCAGCAGTGAATACTTTCCATTTAATATTTCCCTCCCCTACCTCCCCTCCATTTCCCTTAATCAAAAAGAGAAACACTTTAAAAAGCCATTCACAATCTGTGTGAAACTTTCCAAGGAAAGTTTATTGAATTGTTTTCTGTTCAGCTGCTCTCAGAAAAACATTGGCACCTACTCCCAGTTGCAGTAAGATCATAATGACATTCCTCATCCTTCTCGATCTCTTGGTTTATGTTTCTCTAACCTTAGTGGAAAAAAAAGGAAAAGAAAAAAGAAAATCTCTCATTGTGGATCCATAGATAATTGGCAAATGGCAAAAGGGAGACTCAATTAACTCAGATTATTAACAGAGACATGCTACATCTGGTCATGGCTGAGTCTGTTTGTCCAGAACTATCTGTCAAATAAATAATTAAAATTAAGACCCAGCAGATGTGCATCTCTTCACATATGACCCTGTTTCTCTCATGTATAAAAATGTGTTTAGTTTCATCTGAGAATGTTTTCTCCTTGATTATACAACTTAAAGTCAAGATTTGGAAAATGGAAAATAACCTGGAAAAAAGACATCTGTACTTGTTTATTTAAGTTTTCCCTCTTGAATCTCGCCTCTGCGGCGCTAGAATGAAGTAGAATGAGAAACAATCTGTATTCTTGCCTTTTGCTCACAGCCCTGAAGGAAAGCCTGCTGGGATTGGCTGCAGATGGTTTCATTGCGAGAGACGAATGTGCCTGCTCTTGGCTGCCTGTTCTGTATGCATGATCAAGCCCCAGTCAATGCTTCATGTGCCTCATTAACTGTGGGACAGGAAGAAGTATGATACTCCCAAAATATATGCCCTTTTCTCTAGCTAAGGCCAATATTATGAAAAGGAAACACTTAAAAATTAGAAGTACTGTTAAAAACATTTTTTTACTAGTAAACTCAGTCTCCCTTTATAGACTTAACAGTGAATAGCTGACAAACTGTTATTAAAGAGGCACGTTCACTCATGACAGACTTATTTACTTCAAAGTGATTAATACTGGAAGGAAAAATGCACCATAATTTCTTAAGAGCCTGAGCATGAAATCTGTAAGGTACTTAGATTGCATGATGTAAGAACAATTATACAAGGGAAGCAGAGAGTTAAATTAAAGCCTCTATTTGCCCATGGCATTCATGGAATTAGAATGTTTACTAACTATGATTTTGCCACTGAAAGAAGCATAAAGCAATTTTAAATTAACTTAGAGTTTCTCAATGTAATTAAAACATTGTTAAATTATTTGAATGAAGATAATTAACATTTATTAAACTCTTACCATCACCAGTCCCTTAAATTTATATGTAATTTCATATTCCTAATAATACTGCATAGTAGTTATAATCATCTCACTTTTGTAGGCAAAGTTAAAAGGTCTTCAGTGCTTTGCTTTGCTCAAGTTCCCTTGAATAAACTGGGAGTAGGACAGGGCTTTCTTCTCTAGTCCGATGAAAATCCTTAGCCCTCTCTGCTTCATCACAGGCTAGATGAAGATGGATAGGAAAACTAATGAGAGAAGTTTGGCACAGATGATCCCTAACCAATGCACTCTTCCACTTTGGAGTAAAATACTAGAATATTTAGAATAACCAATTTGTCCAAGAGCCAAAAGAAAAAAAGTGGTTTTTACCATTAGGGATTAGCTTTGTTGTTTGATAAAGTAATGCTCATGTTTTTATTATTTTTGCTGATTCCCAACCCAAATAATATAACATGATTAAAATACAAAATAAAACAGACAAGCTAAATGAAATACAGCAGTCTATAACCTGGTCCCAGTCCCAAGGCAACCACCCTTAATTCATCTTTGTAGTGTAGTTCCCTTGATTTATTTAAATAATGTTTGTTAATTTTACCTACTGAATTACTACTTTAAATAATCTCTGTTGGCTTCCTGCTAAAAGGCACAATTTATGTAAATATAATACCCTAAAATCTCTCTTCTGCTTCCCTAATGCCGATAGCTATATTCTGTTCTACTGTAACCTATGTTTCTGAAATATCAATTGTTTTATGCGTTATTAGTACATAGGGAGATAATGTTAGTATTAATATGGAACTTGTTTGTACTTATTTTTCCCCCTAGGGAAAGGGTAGAATAGCAGGACTAAAACTGTAACTTCAGAGAAAAACAACTTTGTTCTCTGTTATACAGGCAAGAAGCCCTTTCAGCTCTATTTTAAGAAAATTAATTTTGAACACCTGCAGGTAGACCTCTTCCGCCTTTTTCAAATCCTGGCAGGTTGCTCTTCTTGTGTCTAAAACTCGACTTCCATTCTTCATGTGCCCTCACCATGAAACTGTATTTCCAATCTATTGTTTTTTGTACATATTTAATATCCCCCGAGGAAGCCTCCAGCCTAGGTTAAGTTATCTCCCAAGGTATGAAAATTGTTTTTGTCAGTATTCAGTTTAGAAAGTTACATAATTTTGACTTCCTTTTATCCTATTTTTTTTCCCCATACACCTTATCATTTTTAAAAAGTGCAGCCTTGCAGAACATAAGCTTTTTTTTTTTCACAAACACATATGGTAAGGCAGAAAGCCCTGCATTTTTTAGTTATGTTTTGCTTGACTTTGTAAACTTTATATTATACTTAAATCTCTCTTTTTTATTCTAGCAGTGCCCTCAACATTCTCTAATTCTTTCTCCCCTAGGTTATTTGAGTATTTAACTCCCTTATACTTTCTTCCTCAAACTTTCCTACTTCTCTTTTACTTTGCTTATGTTTTACCTTTCTCTCTATAACTTAATAATATTTACTTCATTTCTACCAACAGATAGATCCTAAATTTTGAAAACATTAATAGATTTGCATTGCTATAAAACTAATCTTTAATGAAAACTTGAGTGAACCACATTTAGACAGTGATTATACTCCCTTCTTTCTGGTCCCAAAGTCATGACCACTTTGCCACTAAAATGAGGATGTTTTCTGGTGTGAAGGTCAAATGTATTACCTTTATTATATCCTACGAATTCCTCAAATTGGGACTGTTCATAGTTTGTTTCATATTTTGACCATGGATATTTCAGTTTTTGCTTTATTTTCCTCCTGTTTCTTTTTTAATATACATTTCCCTCTAATATCCAAATATTCTTTTTTATGGGTAAAAATTCTCATATGACCTTTTTTTTGGAGCCCATTTGCTGTCACTTCCCATTTGTACTGATTGCTTCCTAGACTTAAGATTTCTCTTTCTAGCTCCCTATCAGACCCTATGATGAATCATAGAATCTTGTCTATTACATAGGTTGCTCTTTTGATATAGTAGAGTCTCTGAAAAGCCAATCTTCCAAGTCCTTACATGAGTTTTTTCCCCCACTGATTTAATATTTATATTAAAATTTACTTGATATCTTGTCCTCTCATTTCAAAAGCATTTTCGCTTAAATTTGTGATGCCTTGTTCCATTACTTTCTAGCTTTTATTTTTGCCTAAAATCAGGTGATACTGCATATGACGACAGCACTACCCTGAAGCAGCTTTCCCCATACTCAGCATTGTGGGTATGTTTCAGACCTCACCTTATTTGTCTCCCTATCAGAATCTGATATTGATTACAAAACATTTCTTATTGAAACACTACCTTTTCTCTGTGTCCATGAAAGGAATCTAGATTTCCTCATGGTCTCTGCCAATTTCATCTATGCCTGCTTTGTTAACTCATTCTTTGTTACCTGGTTACTTTCTGTAGCTCAATACTTGGTCTGCTGAAAATTGCTCATATTTTAGTATTTCCTAATGGACAAGGCAATTTATTCACACAGAGTTTTAATTACCATCTATTTATATGAAAATTACACCCAATTCATAGTTTCAGCACAGATCTGACCTCTAGACTTATATCTCTTTGCTTACTCTACATCTTCTCTTTCACATATGAAAATAATCTCATCTTCAACATGCCTAAAACTTGAAATTATTTTGTGCATACACACATGCACATCACACACAGAACACTGTATCACCCACAATCTGTTCCACATTCAGGGTATGTTGTCTCATAGAATGATCCTAATAACCATACAACTTCTCAATCCAGACACTTAGAAAGCATTTTTGACTCCTCCCTTCTTCCTCACCTCCAATATCTAATCTACGACAAGGTCCTGTTGATTTTACTTCATAAATATCAATCCACACTTCATCTATACCTACACCACTCTGGTTTAAAGTATCATCATGTCTCACTTGAACTATAACAATGACCCCCGACTAATTTCCGTCTCTGTTTTATTCTGTATTCAATAGCAATAATTTACTTTTGAAAACTAACAAATATAATCATGTCATGTGATCAACTTTATATCTACCAATGGTTCCCTACTGTTGTTAGGATAAAATCAAACAACTTAACATGGTTACTAAATCCTCCCCTGTCTGCTCTGGTCCTCCTACATGCTCATCTACCATCGGTTTCCCCAATTCAATTACAATCATCTTATCTTCCTTATATCTCATTTCTTCCTAATAAGAACACCTTCTTACTTGCTCATCCATCTGCAAGAAATAATCTTCGTTCATATTTTATCATTTATAAGAATTCATGGTTCATCTTCTCAGAATGAAATTATCTTCTCTATTCTTACTTCCCAGGCTAGGTTAGTTTTCATTTTTTATATAAACTCATTGTCTTTTTCTTTATTTTTATGTAACTTTAACTGTGAATGTACAGGTGTGGTTATGTAATTAATGTACATCTTCTGCAACAGAATCTAAGATCTGTGAGAGCAGGCACTCATCTATTTTTGCTCATTGCCTACATTTATCACATAACCTGAAAAACCATAGACAGCTTAAGTCTGTAAAGTTAATTAGTCAAGGCATAAGTGAATAGTGAACAAGAGATCAAGTCCAGGAATTCTGAAAAATAAGGAAATGTAAGCCATTTTTAAAAATAATAATGTAAGGTTCAAAAACTATACAGAGTATCTGATTAGTATTTTCTGTCTTTGAAAAAGCAAACATTGTTTTCTCTATTCATCTGTTTTATTACACAAGTCAAAAAAATAAAATAAAACAAAACCTCCATTTCTCTCTTTGTCATTGTTCTTTTCTTAAAGTTATTTTCTTATAGTGGACATTTATTATCTTTCACTTCTCTCCTGCAACATTCCCCCAAGTTGTTTTCAGGATCTTTTCCTTTCAATACATTATTAAAATTACCACCAACTATCTATAAAACATAGACAAGTTTTACCTATTTGGACAAATGTATATATGTGTGTGTGTGTGTGTGTGTGTATAATTTTCTTTGCTTTTCTTTGCCTACAACAAAAGAGAATAAAACAAAAGCAAAGATTTACACCCAAAATATGACCTTAAACTGGCTCTATTCACAAAGTTATTTTTTATGTAAATCATTATTCCAGCCAAGATTTAATCAAACTTTGCACACAAGGTTATAGATATACCACTCTATGTCAACATTAGCAATATTATGTCAAAATACGTAAAGACTAGACCAACTAACCAAGAGAACTACTTTACTTTCAGTATCAATAAATAAATTTAGTAAACTAAAGTCTTAGACAAATTTGAGGATATTCCTTCTTAACTGAATGGACCAAATTTTATTTTGTAGATGGACAGTCTAGGTGGATAAGGTTGTGTAAATCATCAGAGAAATGTTTTGTTTTTACCTTTAGCCTAACGTATAGAACCTAATTAAAATATCAGTGCTCCTAAGATTCAAATTTTTGGTTATGTTTCTTAAAAGAACAGTGCATCATTGAATAGCATTCTCTTAGTAAAATTGTTACCCTATATATGCAAAAATATACATATAGTTTTATAAAATTTTCATTTTTATTCAGTTGCTTTTGCATGACTCTTATATGGAACCATTTAAACACTATCAATGAACTATAAAATATTAATAAGTATGCATTTTAAAATAAATGCATGCAATTATCCTATTCATGAGATTTTTAAAAATTAATGTATTTTCTCATGTCACAACCAATAAAATTCCAAAAAAGACAAAGTCAATTAAGAAAATTAAATGAAATTCAGAGTAGTTTCTCTTGAGCATAGACCTAAGGCAAACTTTTCCTTTTTTATGCTATATTTAAATGTTTAAATATGTTTTATTTATTCTCATCACCACAATTATTGGTATTTGAATTTATTATTTGAATAAATAGTTTGGAAAGGTATTATATCATGCACATTAACATTTGATCTGACACTATTCCTTGACCCTTCAGGCAAAATTCTGATATATGTCATCTTCTTATGCAACGTCATGAATCTCTAAAGATCCAGGTGAAATGCATGCCTTATTTTATTGTACTGTTTACATCTACTGTAATTTCATGAGTCAACAATAATTACTCAGCCTTCACTCTAACAGAAAATAATTGTAATAAAAAAATTGAAAACACTGAATTTGAGAGAAGCATGTAACTTTCTTATTACAATCCTACATACTGTTGGTAGATAGTTTAGCAAATTTATAAACATATTTTAATACATATAAAAAATGTGATTCTTAATTTTCCTTTCCTAAGTCAAGTCACTAAGATTTTAGTATTTGCTTTGCATACTTTTATTTCTATTGATGATATCCTTAGGACATATTAATAGAGGCAGAATCAGTGGAATAGATAGTATGAACATTTTTTTAACTTGCTAATTATTGTCACATTGCCATTCATTAACATTGTATCAATTTCAACTTCTACTTACAGTGCAGGAAAATACTACCCTTATGAAAAAATGATAACCCTTTCATTTTAAAATTTATATATGTTATTTGATACACTTAATAGATAAAAATAATATTTCACTGTTTTTTAACTTTCTTTATTATTAATGAAGTTGGACCATTGTTCCTGATAATTAGTATTTTTTGCCTTTTTAAAGGAGACCTTGTCTTTAGCTCATTAACTGGCAGGTTGTTTTTCTGAACATTGTAAAGCTTTTAATACCTCTGTCAAAATTAATACAGTATTTCAAAATGTTTTAAATTTTTGTTTATAATAATTAATAATTGACATTTTCAACAATTGTTATGTAATATGTAATATGTATTCAGATGTTAGTTTTTATAATAACATTTATTTCCCCTATTCTGCATTTTTCTAATAAGTCCTCCAGTTTTTTGTTTTTTTTTGTTTTGTTTTTTGGGTTTTTTTTTATCCTCGGTGATAAGTTATACAATCGATTGTTTTCCTAGAGTGCACGGAGGTTGTCCTTGAAACGATCTTTATCTCCACTTGCACTCTGACCTCATCTCCCTTTTCTAGCAACAGCAAGATGAGTTGCAAGCTGTGAGGAACAGCCCTTCTGTGTTCCCAAATGCCATCTACTGCATCAACCTCTTAAAGACATTCAAGCTCTCATGCATCACCCACTAATGTCCATTTTTCACACAGCAGCGAGAAAGAGCGTTTATTCGCACCTCTTCTTTTCTCAGGAATTCAGAATGTAATCCGCACTTTTACAAGGCCCTGCATAACCTGGCCCATGCCGCCTCTACTTTATTTTCTACCTCCACACTCTACCTTATTGTGCCCTTGACAAAGTGGCCTTCTTTCTATCTGCAATAAGTATGGCTAACAAATCTCACAAGGAAACCGAAGCACTACTTATTTCTCCTGCTTTCACATAGTGGCCTGCTTATAATTCTTACAGGAGATTTTTTTCTCACTAACAGAATGTTCTTGTCCACCCTATGTGATTCTTATAAAATTTTTTTTCAGTGAATAAGATTCAAGATTAGTGAAATAGGTCCTTATAAATTTCCTCTAAAAATACAGATATATCTTTTACTAACTTTGATATTATATTAGAGATCGATGAAAATGGAAGCATATCAGCCTCATTAAAACAGCCCGTTACCATTTCAAAATACAACACATTCATCCCTGTCTTGGGGCTTTTGCATTTGCTATTTCTTTAACCTGGAAAATGCTTCTTATTATTTATGTCTGAGCTTCATGCTCTCTAATAGAAAGGAGCTTCTGGATCATCCTGTATCAAGTAGTCATTTACCTTCTCTTCGAATCACTTTTATCTTCTAGACAATTATTCTGCTTTTGTTTCTTAAAGTATTTAACAACACCAGCATTTATTTTTTGTATGTATACTTATTAATAACTTCACCATCCTCCATCACCACAAAAAATGGTCTATGAAGGCAGAGATTTTTGTCTAATGAACTGCTCTCTCTCTCAGTGCATCTGTAATGGCTCCTGCCTCCCCAGAAAGGCACCAATTGTTATTTGCAAATAAATAAATTTTAAAATAAATTCTCAATATCTAGTTTGCATTCTATACATTCTTTTTTTTTTCTCAACTGAAATGTTCTTAATAATTGTAATAACAGGAAACATGGCCATTTCTAATTTTCTCTCCCACAGCACTTATCCTTTCCATGTCTTACTTTTTGAGAAAATAGTCAGCTAAAATGCTATATCCCACATTTAGTGCCTGTCACACCTCCCCTTCCCAGTCTCTGTTCTCACCAGACTTCTCCCTTTTTACTTATGAGTAATTTCTGGCCAAATGTAGAAATGTCAGTGTTAAGATATGGCCATTAGACCTTAGCTACTTCACCTGCATGATAAGACTGGTTAGCTAACGTGGACAAACCTAGAGGGTATTAAGCTAAGTGAAATATGTCAGACAGACAAAGATAAATACTGTATGATGTCATTTATATGTGGAATCTAAGGAAAAAAAAAAAAAACAGAAACAAACTCATATATAGAATAAACTGAAGGTTGCCAGATGGGAGCGGGCTGGGAGGATTGAAAAAAAGTTTAAGGGGATTAATAAGTACAAACTTTCAGTTATAAGTCATGAGGATATAATATACAGCATAGGGAATATAGTTAATAATATTGTAATAACTATACAGTGACACTAGATAACTATACAGATGGGCACTAGACATCATGGTGATCATTTCATAAGGTACATAAATGTCTAATCACTATGTTGTACATATGAAACTAATATATAATATTATATGTCAACTATACTTTAAAAATAAAAGACTGGTGTTGTATGTATTTTTTTAATTTGGGAATGTATATTGTTTAGAAAGGAAAATTAGTTTAGTTTTAGTCTCATTATCTAGAGTGAGTAATTTTGCTTCATTAAGAACAGCACAATTAGGCAACCAAATAGTTTTATAGGTTTTTGTATTACTTGGAATTTTCCCCCTAGATTGTGGTTAGCTATTATAATCATGTATTCTTGGGTTGGGGTAACTGTGAATATTTGAATACTTTTGTATTTTTATAGGTATGTCAGTGAGAAATTAGGAGAATGAAAATCAATGCTGCTACCTGAGAAGCACTTAAATAAGTCTGTTTTCTTCTTCATACATTTTATTTCATATAATTCATATTTCTTCATATTGCCATCTTAAATCATATCATTATTGAAGACCAGTGTTCATTATATAATCCATGAATATAGATTCTAAGTCTGGTGGGTGCCCACTGAAACCAGCTACCGCCCAAGAAATTTTGAATAGAGACATGCTCATAATAAAACTGAAAGCCATTCAAATTAATTAGAACATTTATTGGAATCTCAAGAGAAAAGTAATGGGAGCCAACATAAACACTTTTACAATAGGCTAATTTTATTATCCTAAGTTTCCATTATATCAGGGATAAGTTTATCACTAGTGCTGTATTACCCAAATTTTGAAGTTAATTAATCTTGGCACAGAGCCATATTTCTTCAAAAACCGTCAAAATTGAATATGCACAAGATATGCACTTAAATGGAATGAATAACATAAAAGGAAATTTTGCTCAGTACAGGCTCTCAACAGGCAAGGCTATTAAAAGACAAAGAATAAAGTCACTTAAATGATCTTATCCTTACTAGCAAAGAATGTGGATATTGCTCCTGAAAGAAGTGTTTGTTCTCATTTTCATTTTTATTTTCTATAGAGATTGATGAAGAAAGACTCCCAGATGTGAGAATTCTGCTTCAGAAAATGTGTTTTATATATATATGTATATAAATGACACATAACTGCAAACATTCAATAGCACAACCACAATTCACTAAATAAATACCTTTTGAAAGAGGAAAGAGACACTGAATATAAAGACAATTAGTTAATGAACTTCCTCTGCTTCATTCATACACAATCAAGAGTAAATGTAACAAATTGGAAAGACATTAGAATGAGTAACAATAATAATTGTCTAAATTATATCCAACATCAGCTGTATTTGTTCACCACCTATCCCCTTTCTCCAGCTGTTTTTCATGTTTTCCCCTTCTCATTTGTACTTGCAAGACCTTAAAAATCTCAGAAGCCCAAGATATACTAAGACACTAAAAACATACAGACTTGGGAGAAACATCAGCAAGATGGCAGAACAGCAGGCATCTGTCCTCATAGTCCCACTGAAACACCAATTTAACGATCCATAGACAAAAATACCTTTATGAGAGCTTTAGAGTTCACTTGAAAAGCTTCAGTACCTAGGCAGTGCACAAACTCTGAGCACAGCCACATTGAAGAGAGTTAAGGACAGTTTCACCTTACCACTGTCATTCCTTCTCCACTTTGGCATAGCCTGGCACTGAGAGATACCTCTTGGGCTACAATTTCTCCCACAAGAGAAAGAGTCACATGAAATTGGACAATATAGAAAAAATGGATAAATTCCTAGAAACATACAACCCACTAAAACTGAAAAGAAATAGAGGCTTCACTTGAAGCCCTTCCAGACTTCTTCTATCTTGACTGATATACCCTGGGCCTTACTGTTACCTGCATCATTGGCAAAAGGATAAGGGGAATGTGAAGAAGGTACTCCCACTTAAGAAGGACAGATGTCATATCTACTTACTTTCTCTTGTGAGAACCAGACACAAGGCCACACTTAAAGGCAAGTAAAGTTGGGATGAGAAAAAAGAAAGAAAAAAGAAACATGATAGAAAGCCTAAACTGACCAGTAATGATCTCCAAATAAGAAGTTTGAATAAGTAAACAAAAGTTTCCCAATAAAGAAAATCTCAGGACCATGTGGCTTCACTGAGACATTCTAGCAAACAAAAATTAACATCAAAATATTAAATAGCACAAAGAATCATAAGCTATCAAGTAGGATTTATTCCTGGGATGCAAGGATGGTTCAACATATACAAATCAATCAATGTGAAATACCACATTAATAGGATGAAGGATAAAAACAACACGATTATCTCGATAGATGCCAAAAAAGAATTTAACAAAATGTAACACTCTTTCATGATAAAAACCCAAGAAATTAAATATAGAGGGAACTTATTTTAGCCCAATAAAAACCATATATGAAAAGCCCACACCTAACATTATACTCAATGGTGAAATTCTGATAGCTTATTCTCTAAATGTGACAAGGCAAGGATGCCCACAATTAGCAGTTCTATTCAGCATAGTACTAGATGTCCTCACCAGATCAATTAAACAAGATATTAAAGGCATCCCAATAGGAAAGGAAGAATAAATTATCTCTGTTGCAGATGATATGATCTTATATGTAGAAAACTACAGACTCCACAAAAGATCAACATACAAAAATTAGTTGCATTTTTATACACTAACCAGAAACTATCTGGACAGGAAATTAAGAAAAAGTTATGCTTACAACAACATCAAAAAGGATAAAAATACTTAAGAGTAAACCTAACCAACGAGGTGAAAGACTTATACATTGAAAACTATAAAACATTGATGAAATAGATTTTTAAAAGACACAAATTAATGGAGCAACATCCTGTGTTCCTGGACTGGATGAATTAATATTGTTTAAATGTCCGTATTACCCAAAGTAGTCTATAGATTCAATGCAATCCCTGTCATAATTCCAATGACATTTTTCACAGAAACAGGAAAAAAACTTAAAATTCATATGGAACCACACATACAAAAAAACTAACTTTTAACAAGAAGAATAAAAGTTGGAGGCATCACACTTCCTAATTTCAAGCTACATTATAAACTATAATTACTGATGGAGTAAAGGGGGTCAAATAAAGGGGGATAGGAGGAGGGTAAAGTGGGTAAAGGGGATCAAATACATGGTAGCTGAAGGAAACTGGATTTTGGGTGGTAATCACACAATAGAATATATAGATGTCGAATTATAATGTACATCTGAAAATTACACAATTGTATTAGCCAATGTTACCACAATAAACAATTTAAAAAAAAAAGAAAAAAAGAAAAGCTATATAGTTATAGAAAAAGTATGGTACTGTCATAAAAACAGACACACAGACCAATGGAATGGAATTGAGAGCCCAGAAAGAAATTCTCACATATATTCCAACTAATATTTGAAAAGAGAGCTAAGAGTACTCAATGAGAAAAAATAATCTCTTCAATAAATGATGCTGGGAAAACTGGAAAACCACACTGAGAAGAATTAAATTAGACTTTTATTTCACAAAACACACAAAAATTAACTTGAAATCAATTAATTAGTCAAATATAAGAACTTAAACTTCAAAAGTCCTAGGAGAAAACATAGTGGAAAATCTTTGTTTTTGTCTTGGAAATAATTTTTTAAAATATGACACCTATAGTACAAGCATCAAAAGCAAAAAAAATAATAACAATAAGTAGGGCTATATCAAACTAAAGAGCTTCTGCACAACAAAGGAAATAATAAACAAAATGAAAAGGCAACCTACAGAATATTTGCAAATCATATTTCTGATAAGGGGTTAATATCCAAAATATATAAAGAACCCATGCAACTCAATAATAAACAAACAATCCAATTAAAAATGATCAAAGAGACTGGATGATATTTTTAGAAAGAAGACATCCAAATAGCCAACAAATAGATGAAGAGATGTTCAATATCACTAATCATCAGGGAAATACTAATCAAAACCACAATGAGATATCACCTTACAATTGTTAGTATGACTGTTATCAAAAAACAAAAAAACAAAAAAAAAAAAAAAGAAAACAAGCAATAACAAGTGTTAGTGAGAAAATGGGAAAAGGAAACCCTGGTGCACTGTTGGTGGGAATGTAGATTGGTACAATCACTATGAAAAACAATATGAAGTTTCCTCAAAAAATTAAAAATAAAACTACCATATAATCTAGCAATTCAATTTCTGGGTATATATCCAAAGGAAATGAAAATAGGATCTCGAAGAGATATCGGCATTCCCATATTCTTTAAAGAATTATTCACAATAGTCAAGATATGGAAACAACCTAAGTATCCATCAGTGGATGAATGGATAAAGAATATTTCACACAATGGAATGTTATTCAGCAATGGGAAAGAAGGAAATCCTGTCATTTGAGACAAGATGAATGGACCTTGACAGCATCATGGTAAGTAAAAAGTCAGATAGAAAGACAAGTATTACATGATATCACTTATACATGGAATCTAAAAAGGGTGAACTTGCAGATAACAAAGAATAGAATGGTGGTTCCCTGGGCCTGGGGTTGGAAAATGGGGAATTTTTTGTCAAAAGTATAAACTTCTAGTTATAAGGTGTAGGATCTAATGTATGATGTGGTGATTATAGTTAGTTACATTGTATTATATACTTGAAAGCTGCTAAGTGATTGAACCTTAAATTTGGAAATAAAATAACAAGAATGACAAAGTCCCTCACACAATGTTAGAAAATATTTACAAATTCTATATCTGATAAGAAGTTAATATGCTAAATATATAGAGAGAACTCCTAAAACTCAACAATAAAAAACCTGATTTAAAAATGGGCAAAATCTTGAATAGACATTTGCCACAGAAGATATACAAATGACCAATAAGCATATGAAAATTTGCTCAGTATCACTTATCTTTAAGGATATACAAATTCGAACCACAATGACATAGCACTTCACATTTATTAGGATGGCTCCTATCAAAACAAAAAAACAAAAACACAAAAAATAGTAAGTGTTGACAAGAATATGCAGAAATTATGGACCAGGATACTCAATATTCTTAAGTTCTCAATTCTCCAAAAACTGACCTATGGAGTCAATGAAATTCCAATTAACGTCACAGGAGAATTTTTTTTTTTTAATCCAAATTTCCGAGTATAGTCTAGCATTTAGATGGATCTGGAACAGCTAAAACAACTTAGAACAAGAAGCCCCTTTAAAGATTTATTATCATGAATGTGGTGATAATTTCATGGTTCCTAGAAACTGAGCCTCAGATCTGGATTCAGATGATTTACTGAAAGGATGTGTCAGAGGTCAGGGGAAGGATCCAGTAGATGGAGTGTGTACATGGAATTATGATTAATCTCTTTTTTGTGATAGTGGTAATGAAATTTATAAAAGCAAAAGTAATATTCACAACATTTAATAAAAAATTTAAAATGCCTCGGAGACAATGTTAAAGCTTTATTCTTTTATATATTTTTAAAGATGTGGATTAAATATGCCACAGAAGGAGAATTTATTCGATATTTTGAGCTACTAAGTAGTCCTTATAAATCATGTTTTACTATATCAGGATATGGAAAATGGTAATGGTCAATTTTTTAATGCAGAAAAGTAAGTTACAAGTCAGAACATTCAGCACAATTTCAAAGTTATTGTTTAAAAAGAAAAAATGCATACATTTATTTAATCACTTTGTATGACATCAAAATATTAATATTTAACTCTAGGTTGTTATGAATGCTTCTAATTTTCTTTCTACTCTTAGGTCTCCATTTTTTTGCAAATAATATTTAATTTGAAATAGAAAATAAGAATCTGCTGTGTAGTTACAGGTAAAATAGTAATATTTGTAAAATTAACATATATATTTTATAAAATGATTACATATATTAAATATTTGGATGTATTACAGGAATATTATGAAAACTTCAATTATCATTTTGATATTTCTTTGAAAAGTATACCATATTATTTTGTAGTGAACCTTTACTATGAGCTAAATACTAAGCTAAACACTTATTTTTAATATGCATAATTTGATTTAATTCAAAAACCCTCAAATAGGCATTATTTTCATCTCCATTTTAGAGACTTGCTCAAAGTTGAGCAGGTACTAAGGTGCATGAAAAGCTCTGCACCCAGCTAACCCAATTCCAGAGCTCCCTCACCTGACCAGTGCTCTGGACTCAGCACCTGTTTCCTTAACAAATTAATTTCATCTCCTTTTAGTTCCTATCTATTGAGATTTCCATAAAAATGAATTCATTTTCCACTTCAGAGGAAAAGAACATAAGAACATAGGTCATTTAACACAATGTTTATTTGACCAGTTGCTGTTAAAGCTACATCTTCACAAAAATATAGTGACTGGCCCTTTTAGCTTGAAGACAGTATGTTTATTGGAAGTTGTCTTAACCATGTAAGTTAGGGCTTCCAGTGCACTAACTAGCTTTCTAAGTACTAACTAACTAGCTGTAAAGCCATGTGACACATCTAGAATTCAATTCTTTTTTTTTTTAAGGCACAAGTACTTTTCTGCTATAGAATTCCGTTTTTAGAATTACAGTTGACCCATGAATAGTATGGGTTTGAACTGTGTGGGTCCACTTGTACGTGGATTTTTAAAAATAAATATATTAAAAAATTAAATATATTAAATAAAAATAAATATATTAAAAAAATTACAGATTTGCAGCAATTTGGGAAAAAAATGCAAACTGCATAGCCTAGAAATATCAAAAATTGAGAAAACTTAAGTATATCATGAATGCACAGGGTATATGTATTAGTCTATTTTATTATTTGCTAGAATATACACAAACCTGTTGTAAAAAGTTAAAATTTACCAAAAGTTACACACACAGTTAAAGACCATACATGGCACCATTTGCAGTTAAGAGAAATGTAAACAGCCATAAAGACTCAGCATTAAATCAATCCACACAAAATTAACTGTAGTACACACTGTACTAGTGTAATAATTTCAAAGCCACCTCCTGTTGCTACTGCAGAGAGCTCAAGTGTTGCGAGTATCCACTTAAAACACTCTGCGATGCTAAATCATCTCCCCATGAGCAGTTCATCTTTCCAGCAAATTGGATATCAAAGTAAAAAAGTGATCTCTCCTGGTTCTCATGCATTTTTCATCATGTTTAGTGCAATACTGTAGACCTTGAATAACATCATGGGACCCATACAAAATGCCACTAGTGAAGCTGAAAATGCTCCCAAGAAGCAGTGAAAAGTCATGACATTACAAGAAAAAGTTGAATTGCTTGATGTGTATACCATAGATTGAGATCTGCAGCTGTGGTTGCCCAACATTTCAAGATAAATGAATTCAGCAAAGGACAATTGTAAGAAAGAAAAGAAAATTTGTGAAGCCGTCATTGCAGCTACCATAGTAAGTACGAAAACCTTGCACTTTTTGTGAAATACATTCTTATCTTGTATTGAAAATGCAGCTTTTATGTGGGTGTAGGATTGCTATAAAAAAGGCAAACCTATAGACTCTAATATGGTTTGAGAAAAAGTCATTATATGACAACTTAAAGCAAAAGTAAGGTGAAGGAGCTAAAGTGAAGAATTTAATGCCAGCAAAGGATGGTTTGATAATTTTAGAAAAAAGATTTGGCTTGAAAAATATCAAGATAACAAGAGAATCAACCTCTGTCAACTAAGAATCAGAGGATAAGTTCCTAGACACTGTTAAGAAAATAATTGAGGAGAAAGGATATCTGCCTGAACAAGATTATAATGCAGAAAAAAAAGTACCCTATTCCGGAAAATAAAAAAAATGCCACAAAGGACATTTATTAGTAAGGAAGTAGAGTGAGCACAAGGATTTAAGGCAGGAAGTAACAGGCGAACTCTGTTATGTGCAAATACAGCCGGGTGTATGATCAGGATTGTCCTTACATATAAAGCTGCCAATTCCTGGGCCTTGAAGGGAACAGATGAGCACCAGCTGCCAGTCTGCCTGTACAATAAGAAGGCCTGGGCACCAAGAACCCTGTTTATGGATAGGTTCCACTGATGCTTTGTCCCTGAGGCAGGAAGTACCTTGTCAGTAAGGGACTGCCTTTTAAAGTTTTTTGTTTTTTGTTTTTTGTTTTTTGTTTTATATTGGCAGATATCACCCTGGCCACCCAGAACCCCATGAGTGCATCAGTGGAGGAGTCAAAGTGGTCTCCTTGCCCCCAAACACAACATCTCTAATTCAACCTCTAGGTCAGGGGATCATAAGGAACTTTAAGGCTCATTATGTACGGTGCTCTATGGAAAGGACTGTTACCATGAAGGAAGGGAACCCTGAGAGAGAGAACATGAACGTATGGAAGGATTACACCACTGACGATGCCTCATTGCCATAAAAAAAAGCCGTGAAAGCCACCACGCTCAAAATAGTAAGTTTTTTTTTTTTTTTTTTTTTGGAGAAAACTGTGTCCAGATGTTGTGCATGACTTCACGGAATGTATGGCAGAGACAATCCAGAAAATCAGGAGATCGTGGAGATAGTATAAAAAGAAAAAAAGAGGGGGGAAGGTGAAGGGTTTAAAAATACAGATCTTGGAGAAATTTAAAAGCTAACAGACACCACACCAAAGGAATTAACAGAAGATGGATTCGATGGAGATGTGGGCATTGATCCAATGCCAGACAGTGAGGAAGAAGACGTAGAAGGCAGATAGACATTAGACAATCTGGCAGAAGGGTTCTGATTACTCAAGGCTGCTTTTGACTTCCTTTGGAAACTTCTATGATACAGACACTGAAACTAAAGCAAAGAGTGGAAGAAGGATAGGGCCATATAAGAACATTTTTAGAGTAAAAGCAAAAAAGTCACACAGAACTTATGATGTATTTCTGTAAGGTGACATTGAGTGTGCCAGCCTCTCTGCCCCCACTGCCACCTCTGCCACTCCTGAGACGGCAAGACCAGCCCCTCCTCCCTCCCCTCTCCTGCCTACTCAGCGTGAAGAGGATGCAGGCCTTTATGATGATCCACTCCCACCTAATGAACAGAAAAGAATCATCATGCCTTACAGTTTATAAGCTTATCTGCTGTGTCTATGCCTTTGTGTGAAAATCTAATAGCTATATGGCAAGAATTGTATGATACATTTTTGTGTCGTCATCATCAGCCAAGTATTCACTGTATAGAATATCATGTGGAAGAACTGTATGAAGTAGATGGCCTTACATAGGCATAAGAGTGGTATTAATATAAAATTAATAGTGTTTTAGTTTTCTTACTGTTTTGTAACTTTACTCTCACAGAATTACATTATATTATCATACAATATGCTTCTCTGTCTCATAATTAGAGAAACTGCATATCAGCCTATCATCACAATTAGTGGTTTTTACAAAAAACATAACAATGTTTCTAATACTTTATTTAATATGACTATAATACTGTATGCCATAAAAATGCCATAACAACTCATTTATTAGTGTATAGGCTAAGCTACCATGAAGCAATTGTATTGATTACACTAGACTACCACAAAGCAATCATATTGCTGCTGCTTCATTATCAGTACATGAATCATAATACTTATAAATATGAATTTCTTTATATTACCCTCTCATTTTGGATAGTGTTAGTAATACATAAAACATCTACAGTGTTTTATATCATATAAGACTATATTGATGTAGGTACTAACAGACAATTCATCTTAGAAAACAAACTTATGGTATTGATAAATATAGTACTATAAATGTATTTTCCTTATGATATTTCAGGTCTATGTGATAATATCTTGAACATTTTTTGAATCATCAGTTCACTTTGCTCTTTCCGATAAAATGTATGCCACTTATTATTGGTGATATTCACATAGCACCTAGCATTTACTGCTCTGTTAAGTAACTTTTATATACCATCATTAGATTATAAACTTGTGGAGGACAAAAGCCCATTTTGTTTTGTTGATAGTACCTTCTGCATAGCTCCATCATAACTGCTCAATCATAATTGCTGAATAAATCATAAGTTTATTTTGATCAGCTGTTCTTCTAAGAAGCCGAAATACAAGTCCATTGTGAATTTGAATTAGAAAGATACACAAAAGATGGAGCTACTCCTTCTATAGATAAGAGTCACTAGTTCAAAGCCCTGTAAGGACCAGATGCTTTCATGACAGGAAAAGTCCATTATCAGAAAAACAGGACAGGATCCACAGTTTATGCATGTAGCTATGTGAACAGTTTTATACTATTACAAATCATGGATTCATCATCATATTTTTGAATCGATGCTGTTTAATGTTTTTCACTTTATCTTGAAGTTATTTATTTTAATTCATATTAATTTCTTAAGGCCAAAACTTCATTAGAAAACATAAATTTGAAAGATTCTTTTTTTTCCCCTTAATGGTTTAAAAATCTACAAAATGTAGGCACAGTTTAAAGTAATATAAACAGTTCAAAAATATACCCTTTTGGTACATATTAACTAACAGGATGAAAAATGGCTTCTAGAATTAAAATCTTATTATACACAATATATGAAGTTCATAAAATATATTGTTATAGACTTAAAAAATTCACAGGATAGTAGATAACTTAGTGAAACACGTTAATAAAGTTTGCTTTTGAGCAGTATATTAAATAATTTGATGGAAGGGTGAATGTAACTTCTTTCAAGTGCAATACACAGTTTTGCAGTATTTACAACAGTAATTTGTGAAAGAAAATTACTTCCTGAGAAGTTAAAATTATTCTTATATGAGGATTTTCATTTTTAAAACATTAACAGACTTTGATGCGTGATATAATTATTTGTATAAGAGCTTTTCTCATTCGTCAGAAACTATTATTTTCCTTTTTTGTTGTTGTGGGTTTTGTTAAACATGCTAAAAGGCAGTCTATTGTAAAGGTTTCATGTTTTATTTTCAGCGTTTATGTAAGCTTCGCCATGCTCATTTTATAATATGATTAGATAGTTGTAAATAAGAAGCATTGAAGCGGATACAATCTAATAATAACAATGCAGAGCAACTGGAAAGATTCTGTAACAATAGCAATACGATTCTTTAGAAAGAAAGAAATACATTTCATTTGAATTATCAATACCAAAGCAATACCCAAAACATCTGCAATGTCATAAAGAGCAGCCTGTGCAGAGACCCCTTTCTAACTTCATGAATTGGCTTCCATTAACTCCTCCAAGCAAGCAGAATGTACTTTTGGAAAAGCAATGCGATCCTTAATCCATTTCGACAGACTCTTTAATAGTGCATTCTGGTGACGTAAGTATTCAAATGGCTGTGGTGCTCAGTGAAACACAGCCTAATTATCTTATAAAAACATTGTAGAAGGCTGTATTTATTTACCAGGGGAAGGTGTGACAGAGGGGGGAAAAGTAAACTTATTTTGAGGGAAGTTATGAAATGTGCAGTTTAACTGTCACTATAAAAATATAATGTGCGTGGGAGACAGGTTTAGAAAAAATGTGTTGTCTTTTCCTCAAAAATTTAGTGGAGGTTAGACTACATTTTAACCTTTTTCTTTTTACATTTTAAATGAACTTTATGAGCAAGTAGAAAAGTAATCACTTCAATTTCTATTTAAATGTTATTTTAAATTAAATTCCCAGCAAAAATTATGAAGACATTTTTAATTGATCATTTAATTCATCACAAACAAAATGCCTTAAATAAAAATTATACTAATATATTTTCTATGGCTGAAATCTTTTGTAGCTTTATCATATATATATTATATAATGTGTCTAAGGATGGAATCCTGGGAATTGCAAAAGTGGCTGCATGCCTGGTCTAAAGGTGTCCTTGAAGAAATAATCATTTTTAGGTGATTGAAAACAGATAAATTTTTCATTTTTAAATAGTGATAATAGATGTTTTAAGTCCTTCCTACATACCAGCTACTTATATACATTATCCCCCTCACTAGCTTTATAAATGTTGGCTGTACTTTATTTCCTTTTTCTTTAAACTATTGTATCTACCTTTTTTTTATTATAATTATTTGTAGTCATCTCATCATACACATTTTCAGCCTACAATTTTACCCAGCTTATTTATTCTGTACTAGAGAGCCTTTCACCATAATTATAAAACCCAGGATGGGCTTCTGTGTTCTGGGAAAGAGTTCTATGACATCCTTACTTTTATTTTCCCTCCAAATCTCATAAAACCTATATCCACAGTCACCTTCATTTGGAATTAATGATTCCTTCTTTTTTCTTATGTGTTTGTTTTGGTCATATTCCTACAGCTTAACTAAACAGTGGTTTTCAAATAATCATTTATATTGTCATTATTGTTATTTGCTTTCCCTAGTTAACTGTAAGTTACTTGAGCTCAAGAAACATTTGAGACTAATCTTTAACCCCAACTAAGTTAGTAATGAGCAATTAGTATGCATTCACTCCAAAACTGTGAATAATTGAGTTCATTAGAGGATGGAGGAATATTACCGCATTTTTAGTATATCATCATTATTTTTAGATTTACCTCTGAAATTTTGGTACATTTTGTTCTGTACGCCTACTTTCCATTCATGTAGGTATGTATGGAAACATTTACTAATTCAGAGTTACAAACTTCTTTTTTTAATTAAATTTGTTGGGGTGACATTAATAAAATTATATAGGTTTCAAGTGTACTTTCAGGGATCATTTCCATAGTTTGTTACTAGAGTTATATACTTTTTGAAATTCTCTCTTCTTATGAGATACACAGCTGCTTTCCAGTTTTTAAAAATATAATTGCCAGAAATATATTTAATGTAAAATACTTATGTTTTCACAGTGAGTATCTTCTAAAAGTCTATTTCAGAAAGACAAGTTTGTTTTAGAGATGTGACATGTTAAATTGCAGAATGAGCTAAATATAATGAATCTATATACATCCTCTTAAAAATATTCACAGTGGCCAAGACATGGAAATAGTCAAAGTGCCCGTTGATAGATGATTGGATAAAAAAGATATGGTATATAGATACAATGGAATATTAGCCATAAGAAAATATTGTCATTTGCTACAACATAGATGGATCTTGAGATTATCATGCAAAGCAAAATAAGTCAGAAAAAGTTGAGAATCACATGACTTCACTCATATGTGAGATATAAAAGTGAAAGCAACAAACAAAACAGAGACTCATTGACACAGGCAACAGTTTCATGAAAGAAGGGTGAATGTGAGGAGGTAGATAAAGGTACAGAGGTCAAATATATGGTGACAGAGGGAAATTTGACTTTGGGTAGTAAATATATAATACAATATACATATGATGTATTATTGGATTGTACACTTGAAACATATTTTACTAACCAATATCACATCAATAAATTTAATGAAAATAAATAAATTAATGAACAAAAGCTTAAGATGGAAAGGCAGTTAGGTCTTTAACACCCCAGTAAGCTCCTAAAATTTGATATGAAGTTGGAAGCTGCTGATGTTTAATCATTTTGTTTTGCATATCTAAATTATCTTCCCCTTCTGTTCATCAGATTATAGACACTGAATACTTAAAGAAAATAAAAGTAATAGTAAGCATTTTTTTTCTAAAAATAACTTGAATGTGAAGTAATTTAGAACAGTTTGGCTAGATTTTCAAGAAATTAGTGTTTTTGAACATTTACTTCAATGAAGGTTTCTGTATCTAGCTTAATTTTTTATTTTTATAAGACAAACTTAAGGGAAAAACTGTATGTATAATTATAGATACCATAATGTTCTCTGAAGTCTGCGCTTAAAAATGGGCTTTTATCCCTTTTTATATTACTCATTAATTAGGTGACTTCAGTCCAGCTTCCCACTTTTCTAAGCTTCATGTCCCTCGTGTGTATTAGAAGATTAAAAAATAGTAAATATTTTATAGATTTCTAATATATAAAAGTGGTAATGATATAAAGAAAATACACAATGTCTGACAGTTTAAAAACTCAATGAATATAAGTGACTATTTGATTCACATAGTTGAACATATATAAATATTTTAAAAATACTATTAAACATCACAGAAAAAGGCAGAGAAACATAATATTGAAATTGAATTCAATATGAGAACCTTGTCACATAAAATTGTAAATTATTGCTTACCACCTTTCGATAGAGCTATATGTTTTATTTATATAAATTTAAGCATCTAAGCTGATATCAGAACATATAAACAGTAGTTAGTATATGTTATTATTAATACACTGATTTTATAAATTATTTTTATGTTCATGAAAATTTGTTTTAATCAAATTCAATTTCAAGGATTCTAGCATGTTGTTCTTTATTAAGTTATAATTTATGTTTGAATGTATAACAAACCTATTAATATGCAAGAAATAGAAAAGCTCAAGTAGGCATATTCATGTACATATATGCTATTAATGTAGCTTATTTTGCATTATTATGGGTGAGAAGGAATAATCTTTCTCAAAATAACAAAAGCAGAGATTTGCTCAGTTGAGTCTTTCATCATTTAATTTTATTATTTGTTTAATTAACATCTAAATTATAGGAATTGTAGTTCTCATGAAAAGTGAGATAGTAAATTCATGGAATTATTTACTGATGACTACAGTGCCTTAGTTTGGTTTGATTCCCATGTACACTAACAAGCATATTTTGGTTGGTTGATTGTGGCACGTGTAAGAATAATTCATTACATTAGACCTTTTCCCTTTCTCTTCCCTAGAGAACTCAAAAAAAAAAAAAAAAAAAAAAGCCCTTTCAGAAACTTTATACTTCTGTAGCGTCATGAAATATTAATCTCCTGCATTTAACTTAAATAATTAATTAGATATGTCTGTTTGATCACTGCATTATGTGAAACATAAATATCTAGGGCAACATTCTTTTCTAACAATGAACTACATTTCTATGTATTATAAAATTCAAAATGATTAACATGAGTACACATAATAATATAGATTTGTAATCAGTTACAATTGTAACTGGAATAGGTGAATCTGAATAAGAACATTTGTTGGTTTTTTTTGTTATCAACTTCTGTATTATTTCCATTTGTTATTTTTACTGATGTTTTCTTTATTTACTTTATTTTTGTTAGGCTGACAAAGAATTTTAGTCCATATTTTCTGTGAGACAGACCAAGGTGTGAAGACACATCAAATCTGAGATGAAAGCAAAAATATCCTGTTCTCTTACACACTATCTCCCTGAATGTGAGGCAGGAAAAATGATTTTCAACCTGTTAGCCACCTCTCAAATGAGGATTAGAATTTTCTTTCCCTAGAGCCTGTAGAAACTGTGTATATCTGGATGAAAGATGAAATTCTTCCCAAGAGAAGGTGGCTTGTGAGGAAATGGAAAGGTATACTTTAGGCCCTAAGATCAGAAACAGGTAAGAGAGGTATGGCACATATTACTCTTTGAAAAGAGGAAGGCAACATGTGAACAATTCGATTTTATGCTACACATTATATATACATATATATATATATATAACATATATACACATATGAATAATTTTAAAAGAGCTAACTTATGGAGTACTTACTGTATGTCAGATATTTTTCTAAGTACATTACATGGCAGATCGTTTTGAATCACAACTACCTAAGGAGTTAAGTGCTTTCTTAGAATCACTCAATACTTTAACAATGCAATGATTATACATTTGATGTTGAGATATTAACAAAAGATAGATTCAATTTGCACTTGAAATTGTTTCTCTTAGGTGTACATGGGAGCGCATGCGTGCGTGCACGCACAAACACACACACACGCACGCCTGTTCTTCCGAGCTTAGACAAGAGAAATGAACAACAAAGGTTGGTGGAATCATTGGTTTGTGCTAACTATCAACAATATCAATTGTGCATCAGATAATCTAAGCTATTAGAGAGAAATAAAGGGAAAATTCTATAAATCCCATAATACTCTAGTTTTTGTGTGTTTTTTTCTTTAAACGCTTGTGTCTAACAAGTAAAAGATGATGTGACTCTGTTGTTCTGCAACATTTGGCAATTAGTACATATTTGTCTAGGTAATGGACAAAATTCAGTCAAACAGAATGAAGTTGACAATTCAGTGGGCACTAGTCCATTTTTTCACCCTAAAATTTAGGAACAAATGAAGAAATGATGAAAACTTTATCTCTCTTCTGGTCTAGGGTAAAATGTACATTAAAAGATTTTGTTTATTTTTAGTTACAGCATGAGCACAGCCACCTGATATGCTAATCTCTAAATGTTTAAAATAATTTAAATTTATGTGGAGGTTTCAGTGAAGTATGAAGAAAAAATAAGACAAACTTGTGTATAATCTTCTCAAGATTTGGATATTAGAATTTCTGAAAATTAATTTAAAATGTTGATCTCAATGTCTTTCAGCATAGGATTTTGACTTTGACATTGTCTCAAAATCACATATAGTTCGTAACCAAATATGCATCTGAAAAGATCTAGTGGAAAACCGTTAATAACTTCACGGTGGTCTATATCAAGCAGTTATAGTTTGGCGATATAAAACAGAAAGATACTTCTTGCCAAAAAATCTTTTGCTGAGGTACTTCTGGGGAAAGACTGTGCAGTCACAGCATGCAAATTCCAGTACTAAGAATAAATTCTACACATCTAGAGTGTGTTGTCTTCGTGGGCATACAAATACATATTTCCCAGAATTTGCCAAGCAAATTTGGACCTTTTTATAATAGTTACTTTAAAGTGACAAATAATTCTTGGCTTATGAATATTTATTAATGCTATCTGAAGTTAAACATTGACTAAAAATAAATAGAAGAAAGAAAATATTAATAGGAGGGAAGGGTACTAATACAAGTAGCAGCCAAGACAAAATCAAATCAGAAACAGGACAGAGAGTGTATATACTGTGAGATTATTGAGATTTATTGTGAAGCTACATCTTGAATGATGTAGACACATGAAGTCAATGCATGGAAATAAAATCTCCTGAAGGATTTTTTATTATCGTATAAAGTCTGCAGAGTCCAGCTCAGAATAAGATCCAGAAATTGCTGAAAAGGTCGAGAAACAGATGAAAAATATAGGACAAAAATAAACATAATGGGGGTAACTAGGCAAGAAAAAAGAAGATGAAAGCCAACTCTCTAACCCATCATGAAGATTAATATGACAATTTTATAAGGGAGATAAATTTAAACTCTAACCTAGACAAAATACATTTTTACAATGACTATCCAGCATTGCTTTATGCTGCAGGATAAGAAAATGAGAATATGCTTTGGGCACCTGGTTTCTAGATTTACCTCCTCCCTCATCATTCAAAAATAATTTAAAGGCTAAGGATAATTTTCTTATTCACTAAACACACCCAATAGAAAAAGATTCAGCATTATTTACCATGGCCAAGACATGGAAACAACTGAAGTGCCCTTCATTAGATGATTGGATAAAGATGTGGTACATATATACAATGGAATATTACTCAGGCAGAAGAAAAAGATGAAACACTGCCATTTGCTACAACATGGATGGATCTTGAGATTATCACACTAAGTGAAATAAGAGAAAAAGTTGAGACCATTATAATTTCACTCATGTGGGATATAAAACTGAAAGCAACAAACTAACAAGACAAAAATGCATAGACACAGACAACAGTCATGGTTACCAGAGGATAAGGATAAAGGGGTCAAATATATGGTGATGGAAGGAAATTTAACTTTGAACACACAATGCAATATACGGATGATATATTACTGAATTGTATACTTGAAACCTGTATAAATTTATTAACCAATGTCACCCTGATAAATAATCAAACAAACAGAAAATAAGCCATGAAGCATTTCATATCACTACTAGTCATGTTGTGCAGTGTTTTGTAGAGGTATATTTGACTTCTTTTATTCAAATGGTAATGCAGTAGTTATGAGAATCAATTTAAACTTTAAAGAACTGAATAATCTTAAAGATTTCAAATCAGAAAGAATGAATCTAGGCAATATTTGTGGATTTATGTCTTCATTCTTAACTATTAAGTTATTCATATAACATTGAATGATAATTCTAAACTTTCAGATTGTAGTAAAAATGCTTCAATGTTGTCATGTACATAAATTTATAGCATTTTTTATATTTATATGCATTAGTTCAGATACAAATTAGATAGGTAGCAAATCTAACAAAAAAGGAAAATAAAACCCCTTCAATCCTGAGGGCCAGAGGGAAATTCGACTGCCTGTTCTGCCATATGGATGGAATTTAGTGTTTCATTCCATCTACATATCCCTACATCGCCATCATATTCTGCTCTCATATAATTAATGTTACACAAATCATACAAAATTTCCAGCATAAAATGTCATCACCAAAGATATTCTGCTTTATCATTTCATGGGCACCTTTCTGTAAAGCACGCCTACATTTACACAGTTTCAGCACAAATCCTATAATACTTTAGTGCCAAATTTCTGCCTCTAAGTCCCTTCTGCCAGACCTTGCAACATTTTTTTTATATCATGACACACCCAGACAAAGATAATGTTAATATAATCATGACTGCTGGTCAGAGTCATTCATCCATACCTTGGTTGAGTCCTACTGAGCTGCTCAAGAGGGAAGTTTTATACTTTCAGTATATATTACCTAGCAAAGAAACACCACTAAGCTTAGAAATATTGCTACACAGATATGGTAAAGCCAATACACATTGTATAACCTGACCCAAGAAGATGAGAAGCTGACTATTTTCATTATCACCTAATATATTCCTGCATTGGCAGTTTTATATATTTATATAAACATCTTTTCCTCCCATTACAAATATACAACTATACATCAGGTACTATGCCCAATATTTGAAGCATTTTACAATTATAATCTCCCCCTTTATCTGCTTCAACACCTCAAGTAATGTTTTACATCCAATAAAAATAATACTTTTTATAGAGATAAGAGACCCTATGAATAGTTTATTCAATCTATAGTGATATGTCAGAGAAAAGTAAATAATAGTAGGTCAGGCCAAGGGAGTTAGATTCTCAAAAGCTCAGCTCCTTAATCTGTGAGGTGCAAATTACTAAAATTGATTTAACTGTGCTCTGTTTATTATTTCTATGAATATATAGTCTGGGTTTTAGAATTTAAATTTTTGTTAAATTTCTTTACACAATAGTTTATCATAGTACACTGTTTTTTAAAACCCCAAAGAACTGGGTAATCATGTTTAAAACTTCTAAGAGCAATGACTATATACATAAAAACCCCTAAGTAGAAACTTATCATAAACCATTAGACCAGGGGTTTTAAATCACTATTCTAATTATTATCAGTCTTATATAGACTAGGTAGAATTTATTAAGACTATCTTTTTTTAATCTTATAATATTTTTAAAGTATCTGTTTTTAAAATGATCATTGCCAGTTTTATATTCCAGGCAATATGTGCTAATTTTCATCACTGTAACTTCTGTTTCTTTGATCTCTTATTCCAGTGAACACAACACAAAGCATAGAAGCTTTAGATCAAACATAACTGGTTGCTTCACGCTAAACTTAACATACCAAGAAAACTAGCAACATCAAATAAAATACTGTTTCAGCAATGAATTTCTAGCATGGGACAAGTATGGTATCTAAAAATATTTTAGTAATGTTATAGTTATTTTCTAAAATGGTAGTAACATGATCAGGCTTCAATTAAATTGTTTTGGTTGCTGTTTTCATTTACCGTCAAATAATTTTCATATTATTTGCGATTTTCTTATAGTTATCATTTTTAGGATCAATGTGAGATTTATTTCATCATGTGAAACAACATTTAAGTATATTCTGTTCTTAAGCAGTTAGATAACTCAATATAACAATATTGTGATCATTAGTGTGCCTTATTTTTTATTCTGTTATAGTATAAGAAGAAAACTTATTAGGTAAACAAGTTTGGCTATTGTTAAGGCTCTTACTACTTACAAGGAAGAAATTTAGATACTTATTAATTTAAATTTAGATATTAATTTACTCATTTATAGCTGAGTGCTTACTATTTGATGGTGCTGGTGAAATAAAAGTGAACAATACACAATCTCTGAATTCATGCAGTTCCTTCTAACAAATATAAGGCAAATCCATAAGCAAGTATGTAGGTGGTGTTCTGAAAACTTTGCATTACAATTCAGCACTAATATTCCTATTAGGATAAATGTAAAGTAGGGAGTGGAATGTAACATAATTTTGCTTTGCCAAACAGTTTTAAAGCACAATAAACACGTGATGTGGAATGTCTAATTTTATTGTTACTTCCCCTTAAATTATCAGGTGTACCTTGTGCCTGGTACACACGATACATTGGCTTAGTGACATATAACAGCCTCAATCTTAGAACTATATGGTAAATATCATTTTCTTCATTCGCCCATCCACTTGACACTTGCGAGCTTAATTTTGTAAGCACTTTTATGTTACCTTTCATTTCTCAGTTTTCCAAAATATTTCAGAATTCCTGCTCCTAACTTAGCAGCACAACAGGGCATTTTTAAAGGCTTTTTATAGCATTTAATTGCATGTTATTGTATTTGAAGTTTAGATTTTAAAACACTAATACTAACACTCCCGCTTATTAAAAAATTGGAAGTCAATTCGATACCATATTAGTTTAAATTATAATTGTAATGCACATTAAACTATTAGCATCATGTTAAATAGCAGCTTAAGTCACACTTTGCTGCTGCTTTTCTTTACTATCTAAAAGGTGCTGACATTTGCCAATAGTTTAAATGCACTTTACAAGTTGTTTAGTGCATAACTTTGAATGTACTTATAATAATTTAAAACATTTTGCAGAGACTTGCATTATTTCCAGTTCTGTGTATAAGGTAACATTTTCTAAATATGTTACATCAGAATATTTCAAACATGCACAATTAAAAATTATGTGTAATGTAACTGCTTGCCATCAGCTATTAGCTTACTCAGGATAATAGTGGAGTTTTAACAAAGAAAGAATCAGAATTCAAGCTGAGCATTCAACAATGTCTTACAAAAGGAAGTAAATTTTAAGTTTAAAGAGTGAAAAAAACAAACTAATGAAAGAATATCATGAACAGATGTAAGGGAATGTTCTTATAAGAAGGGATCACTTAATACAGTAAAATTATAGTTTGTTTTACAAACTTGTGTTAAAAAATTATACAAAGTCACATCTTTGTGAAAATCTATATGATTTTAATATAACTTTGGGGCATTTTAAGCTGTAGTCCAGCCAGCTTTCCTCCAAAGCTGGTAGTGACAGTTACCAGGGGAAATATGGCAGTGTTTTTAAATAGACTCTTAATGTTGACTGACCTGTGGTATTGAATGTTCCATTTCCTTTCAATAAGAAGGAAGGTTGGTGCATTTTCAAAAACTGACAATTGTCACAAAGGAGCCAAAGAATAGTTATTCTCTGAACCTTGAAAGTGACTTTTGTGTGGCATGCGGCAAAATAGGGTGAGCATTTACCTTGTGGAACGTTTCAGTTTTTCAGGACAAAGCTATGTTGTAAAGTAGCTAAAAATTTGTAGAAATTTAGGGAAGTTTAAGTCTATATGCACTCCTGGAAGAGACATTTTATTTTAACAAGAAAAATGTGTTGATCTAGATTGGAGTGATTAGGTCATTTGTCAAATAGTGTTACTGTTTCTGATAACGCTTACAGGTCGCATACTTTTCAATCTTAGTAGAAGTAAGCTTGTTCAAATGGAACTTACCCACCTGAAGCCTGAGATCATGAGTAAAGGCTGAAACATTCTTTGAAAATGTTAAACCATTCCCTTTGTGAAAGAAAAAGTAAGTGTGAAATTAAAAAGTTAAATAGCAACATTTTCACTGAATAGCCTTAATTGTTAGGAGATAGTAATTCATTGAATTTTCATTGTGAGCCAGGCAATGCGCTATTAGTTGATACATGGCTTATCTCACTGTCATTGCATAATCCTGTGGCATAGGAACTAATATTATCTTTACTTGCAGATAAGTAAAGCAAGTAAGTTGCCCAAATTCTTGCCACTGCTTAAAACGTGTGTGAGAGATTTCCATGATTTTTAAGAAGTAATGTGTGTCTATAAAAATTAACAAGTCTAAAAATAAGCTTAAAATTTTTATTGACTTTTTCAACATTTATTTTTAAAAATCTATCTAAAAGAGAGCATTCTTTTGAAATCCTATTAAAAATGAGAAATATTAAGATTATTTCTTAGGTGTTTCTAACTTTTTTGTGTCTAAAAAAATATTTTAGAAAATTTTTAGAAAAATCGAATTTTTAATGCGATTATTTCTTTCCTTTACATATAGATGCCATTTTTTAATACAAAGCATCTATTTTCTTAATAATTAAAAAGTAACATCTTTCTTGGAGAAAGAATGTTCTATGACAAAAATGGAGAAGTGATAGAACTGTAAAAATGATAAAAATAGAAAATAAATCTACATTTTATTTACTCATTGACAGACAGTATGTTAACAGATTTCCACATTGTCTAAATTTCCTAACAATCCTCAAATGTTTGCATTGTTATCCACTCGCAGGTAAAGATACTGAGTGCTTGAGTGGCTTAATACTTTAGCAAAAACTACATTCTCAGTAATGTGCCAAACTAATTCTGTAACTCTAGTCTTTGTTACAACAGCTATTGCTTAATCACTGTATGTTAATTTCTTAAGAAAAGGATGTCCAGTAAGAACAATCTTTTATGCATGGGTGCATATTATTGTTCCCTATACACTTGGAGATATAAGTTAGGATGGTAAGCATTCATCTAAATAATAAATTTAAGAACTCATTTTGAGAAACCGAAATTGATTTGTTGCTTGTTAGGAAATTGTTTTCTAAAGATTTGTTTTTAGGTGAATTTTGACTTCTTTTAAACAATATACATGCAACCTAAAGAGGATAGTTCTAGTAAAGTTTGCTTTTGAATAACTGCTGGAAGCTTTGAAAACATTTGAAATACTTCATTGAGTTATTACTTGCACTTTATACATCACTTATTTTCCAAATGAAAACGATATGTGATATAAATTTTAAATAATTTCAAGGCAGTAATGAATCTTTGTGACTCTTTTGCCACCCATAATCTACTTTTGTGACTTTTTTGTGTGTAAATATTTTAAATTTTTACTTAATATTTGTAGAAAATACTTAATATTTGTAGACACTGAATTCCAAAATGTTTTTGTAGGTGACTTCTTAAAAGAAATGTAATTTAATTAATCATAAAAAGAAAAGTCAAGTATTCAAATGAGTTGTTTCTTTTTATAGAATAAGGAAAAACCTTAATATTTTGAGGAAAGTATTTATGTAAGAAAATGAGTACAAACTAAGTAGTTAATAATGATCTAAATTAGCATAGATGTAGAGTTGGGAAAGTTAAAAGGATAATTAGGTTAACATTCTTTTGAATCTATAAACTATTAGTTATAAATATGATCTTGGAAAATGTTATAGCATTGCTTACTTCAATTATTTTTTGATAGATATCTCAGATACTGGTAGTGAAAAACAACCATGTCAACATTGATAAAATGACAATTTGGCGCTGAGGCAGAGACTTGAAATATGATCATTTTATAAGAACTTGCAACTAGGTACTTTTTAATTAACTCAGATAAATTTAACTTGAAAACTTCCAAGGCCAGATAGAAAATACAGACACCATTTTTTAAAAAATCTAATTATGTAAATTTTGACTTGCTAACTTGTGATATATAAAAACATGTAAGTCATAGATCATAAGAAATTTACCAAAAAGCATTGTTATATCTTGTATTGAAAAACAAAGAGAAATAAAGATTATATTAAATATGCTATAATTTAGAATGCATTACTTATAGAAAGAGAATTTCAGTGAAATTTGAACCTGTTATCAAGAACTGGCTGCAAAATTATATTGATTCTTAGTGTTAGTTAGATCTCATCTTATTAAGCAACTGTTGAGCCATACAAAGTAACAACTATAGCTTTCAGTATATCTTTCTAATATCTTTTGAAAATTAATAAAATACTATAATTATAGAGCTTAGTAAATGCACTCTAACTAAAACTCAGCATTGTATTAAAAACATGGACTATTTCCTGTAAAAAAATCTTATTTTATGAACAACTTAATGACAGGATTATGCTGATCACACAGTAGGAATACAATAATAATTATTTAAATCAATACATTAGACTAAGAAAAAGGTATGACAAAGAAGTCTTTTTAAAACTATAGTTTTCTATCCTGAGTTACACGTTAGAATCCTGTGATGTTACAAAATTATCAATGTCCAAGATCTATCCCCAAAGTTTCAGGTTTAAATGCTTTGGTGTGTGGCAGTGACATTGGAAAGGCATGAAATATCAAACCTCAGCACCTTAATCATATAATTAGAGAACATTCTCCATTCATTTTAAGTGTCACACTCCCTGAATTTTTCTGTTACAATTATGAAATCCTACAGTCCTGTTCAGTAGATATTTTCAGCTCTCTGTCTTATAGGTATATGGCAGACTTGTGCTCTGTAGTATCTGTGGAAGTTATTTTTGGTCACATGATTTGACTTGGCCAACAAAATGTGAGTGGGAGCAAATGCAAAAGTGGAAAGAATCAGAGAATAGTTTAGCATATTTAATCTTTCCCTTTTCTGTTTTTTTAGGGATCACGTTTTATTAGAGTCCTCTTCAGCCTGGGCCTGTGAAGAAGGGAATTCCCCTACTGTTACTTACTCAACATGTAGTATGAGCAAGAACTGAACTTATTTTGCTAAGCCTATGAGATCCTAGAACACTTTGTTACTGCAGCATAACCCAGACTACCCTTACTGATAAAACTCTACAAAATTTAATTCATAAAAAAGATATACTGTAAAAAGAAAATGATTACTTAGGAAGAAAGACTTCTCTGTTTTGTTGCCATTAAGAAAAATGTCTTGGAGCTGATCCTCAAGTGAACAAAGTCATAAATAGTTTACAGTACCTTGCTCCTTAATAATTAGCACATATGATTGGTATGCGCATAATGATGAAGTAAATTAAAATTGCTGAAATTACTAAGTAGAGAAGAAAAGTTAAAGACCATACTCCATCTCTAAACCAGAATAGTTTCAACCTCTGTCATTTTCTTCTTGTTACTCAAGTGTTCAACAATGTCTTCTAATCAATCCTTTAAGAACTTGCTTTGACATATAAACAGCATGATTTTTAGGTACACTTTTACTGTATATTGTGCGTGCTTTTGTGTTTATTTTTTCTTTGTGAAAATTCTTTTCCCTGAACACAAACATTCATTCTCAAAATCAGGCTCATGAGCTCATGGATACAGAGGAGAATGGTTGTTGTCAGGGGCTGAGTGAGGATACAGCAGAAAAGAGAAGATGTTAGTCAAAGGGTGCAAACTTCCAGTTATCAGATAAATAGGTTCTGGGGATCTAATACAGAGCATAGAGACCTATAGTTAACAAAACTGTATTCTATACGTAAAAGCTGCTAAGAGAGTAAATCTTAAATGTTCTCACCAAATACACACACAAATGTATATGTGTATGTGCGTATTATGTGAGGTGATACATGTGTTACCCAACCATATTGTGGTAATCATTTTATAATATATATGCAAGTATTAGATCGTCACATTGTATACCTTACATTTACAAAATGTTGTATGTCAATTATATCTCAATAAAGCAGAGGGGAAAAGCAGGCTCAGCTGTGTTTTTCTTATATATTTTATTATAAAATTAGTACAATTTACTTAGCACTCCTATAAAACAGCTTTGATTTCTCATTAATGAGATTAAATACTTTCTCCCTATTTTTGTTTAATTTATTCGCTTCTTGTTAAAGTTCCTTAATAGATTGTGTGTGTGTGTGTGTGTGTGTGTGTGTGTGTGTGTGTGTGTATGTAGGGGATTCAAATAGACACTGCAGGAAAAAAAGTACAAATTTGAATTATGTAAATTACATTATTAAGGACTACATAAAATGAAATCATTAGATTTACTATAGCCAGGAGACAATTGATGAAATATCTATTTTTTTTTAACATAGGCTCCTAAAACTGTAATGCTTATAAAATGTTCAAAAGTAGGTGACTGGGGAACATTTGAGATCTTGCTTCACAGCAACTGTCATCATTAGGCTCAAATAAACTCTCACGAAAAAATTTACTTAGCCATTAAAAGAGATGAAATACTGCCATTTGCGACAACATGGATGGACCTCAAGATAATCAGGCTAAGCAAAATAAGTCAGACAAAAAAATTTTAAAAGCACATATCACTTAATATGTAGGATATAAACCTAAAAGCAACAAATGAACAGGACAAACAAACAGAGACTCATGGACATGGACTATAGACTAGTGGTTACCAGAGGGGAGGGGAGGGGAGGGGAGGGGGTTGGGAGATAAGGTAAAAGGGGTCAAATATGTGGTGACAGAAAAAAATCTAACTATGGGAGGTGAAAACACAGTGTAAATATATATATGCCTTACTGTTAAAGTGTACAGCTGAAACTTATTAGATTTTGTTAACCAATGTTACCATAAAAAATAAATTTTAAAAAAAGGTAACTGTATTAGAGACCCCTTTTTAGTGAGATAAAAAGGATGAGTGACATTTATTGGAGGGACAACCTGATGAGCTTCTACAGATTATAAGCAATGTCAAAGACAGTACAGAAAACATGTCATTTATCCCATTTTCTTCCCAATAAGATGTGTGACTAGATAGCAAGTATAAGTTCCTTATCAGAATAACTTGATTATTTTCATTTGTAAGAAAAGCTAATAATTTCGTAATATAATGATTTTTACTTGTTAGTTATAACTTGTACAAACCTCATAAATGATTGCACACTCTATCAATAAACAAGGAATAAAGACTGCTGTCATATAGGACTTCTTGCATTTTAGTTGCTTTATTACTGTATAGGCTTTCATCCTTTCGTATGCTCAGTATGTTTTTCCAGTCCTGAAATACTAATTTATTTTCTAAAACCCTATTTAACAACCTTCCCCTCATTTTCTAAACAGATTATTCCAGCAAAAGCATTCTAGAACACAGCGTATTTTTTTTAATCTCTCTCTCCTTTGTTATCTGATATTTTTAATACAAATAAATTTGATTAAGAAAAAATATATTCCTGATATGGGCAGCATACATGAACCAGCCTGCTGAAAATCCATTTTCATCACACAGTTTTTTTTACAGTCAGCAAAAAGAGAAAATATAAAAACCAACTATAAAAATTCTTCTGGATAGTGTGCATTTCCCGAGATTTACCTGTAAACTCTTATTATAGTTGTGTTCTTATAGGCTCTATATTTAAAATTTTAGGCTTTAAGAAATCTCCATTATTCAAAAATTATATTTCCAATTGTTCCTTTTTCTCATTCTTCTGATTTTTCTGTACTGATGGCTTACTTTAATGAGAAACAAAGAATTCATAAGATGTTCAAATGATTACTTTCTTATTGATGTTAACCACACTCTATTAAAGAAAAGCACAAAATTTTAAAGAGATCTGAGCTTGACTTAAAAATGCTGCTATATGTTATATTAGTAAATTATGGAAAATAATTCTGAGACCACACAAGTGGTATCCTGACATTTAATTTTAGAGACATATCTACTAAATTACAACATAGTGTATTTATCCATTCTCTGAAATGGACATTAATGAGGCTGACTGAAGAATCATACCCATTTATGCCAATTCATAATTCAGTACTTATTTGAGAAAGAGAATACAGTGGGAAATCTAATGTCATTATTTTTCATAGTCTTATTAACCACTTTATAATTTCCCCCTGATTTTAAAATGTCTAAATGTTTTAAATTGAATAACACTTCTAAATTATAAACTATTAACTTGGTACCATTTTTTTAATGAATAGCAATAGAAAAGAATAACTTCTAACTAAAAATTAAAGGCCAAATGTAGAGCAAGGAAAGAGGGTGGACAGAGAGAGAGAATGATAATGAATTTGTATTCCTCTCCCTTGCCCAAATTTTAGGGGGAAAAGGTTTTGATTCAAGGGTAAAACTGAAATTAGACTTGATTTTGTACTTTCAATGTTTTACTTTCCAAAACTCTACTTTCTTATAATCAATCAACCTTTTAAAGCTTTGAACAGAATATTACTACCAAAATAAAGTCATACCAATACATTAACCCATGATAAGTTTAAAATAGCCACTTTCCAATGTAAGATATTTTATGTCAATGTAGTAGATTAAGTATACAAACAAAGAATAATAAAGTTAAAATGCTGAAATCCAATTCTGTGTCATTTAGAATGAAACTGAAATAAAATTCTTACCAGCTATCTGTGTTTTCCCTGAGGATAAATTCATACATCACAATGTCATGATATTTATATTGCAATTTTTCCCAGACTTTTGCAATGCAAGGTTTTACATGATACCGATCCATCAAGATTCAATATCATTATGTTATGTCAACTTAAAGTCCCTAAACATGACTCTAAAACTATGCACTCCCTCCGAGCAGTAGTACGAAATAGAATAATCACAAATAGCATGAGTACTTTCTGTAATATGATTGATATTACAGAAGGTAAATAAGACTTTTTCATTGGTGTACAGAAATAAGAATGAATAAAAGTTTGTAGTTGAATTGTGTCAAGGCAACAAGTAACTATATTTGGTAGAATATGTTTAGAAAAAGCTAAATATAATTTTTAAAACTGTCCTAAGATATAGCTCATCAATGCTGCAGCAGGCACACATGATAAAATTGCTCTTACCCTGTGACAGCAGAGAGACCAGTTCTAGACCAAGTTTCTTTCAAGTATTACATTTAAAAGAAAAAGAAATTTAAAAAGGAACATGTTTTTAAAATAAGATATCAGAAGAACAAGAAGAAAACATTTGGCTTTTATATAGTAAATATACCCCCAAGTAAGCCATTTATCTACTTTCAAGAACTACAGAGGTAAAATTAATGAAGAATACAAATTCAGGCAAACTTTGTCCAAATACATGGTTATATTTAGTGATTTCTAATGTCTAGGATTTTGGAATTGATGTTAGTGGTCAATCTAAGGATTTTAATATATAATCATGAAACTACTGAATTAAAAATTTAGCTCATATACAGGAATTCTATCCATGTTATTAAGAATAAACTGTAATTACAGAAAAACTTTAACATACATTTTTGGTATAAAAGAATAATCTGTTCGACAGAAGAAATACATTTAGGGAAGAAGATAAAATTAAGAATAAAGTTATTTCATAATTTTGTCAGTAGAGTGCTAACTTGAAGTCTTTTATTGTAACCTAATGGATGACCTAGGATGTCCTCTCTAGTGATATAAACATAACAGTTCCTCTTTGAAATTAAATACTCTATCCCTTGATCATATCCTTGGAAGCTCTGATAAATATTATTTTAAAAGAAAACCACTTATATTTCATCCTAGAAAAGCAGAGTTACCTGATTGCTCTCAGGTGGTAATCTGCACAAAAGCAGACAGGTGGGATACTGATTTTTAGTATTATTTCTTAGTGCTCTTTTCACAAATAAACTAATCTTCATTGTTTTCCCCAAGGGGAAAAATAATTCAGTTAGGTAATGATTCCTCCCAACACAAATATTATAACTACTTCATATGTGGAAATTTATGCTGTGACCTTGAAGATATGACAGCTCAAAGGTGGATCCAGTAACCCTAAAAATTAAGCTAAATGATCCTAGATTGCTCCAAAAAAGATCCTTCAGATAGAGTCAAGACTAATATTTGCTTACAAGGCATGGGTTTCAAATATTTGATAATAATCACCTGAGATTCAGGTCAATTAGCAATTTCAACCACTCGGTTACCTTAGATTTTCAATCCTTATCTGAGTGTCATATATGAGCTGAAGTTGCACTTGATTGTTTCCGACAGTGGTGCCATCAATGTAGGCAAATGCATAGAAAAAGAGGAAGCAGCAGCAGCATAGGATTCGTGAGAAGAAATATCTTTAGACAGCCTGAATTCATTTCTGAATTCAAAACTCTGAATACACTAAAAATACTCCTATCTAGATCTAGATATGGCAGTCAGACAGACTGACAAGCAATGGATTAGAATGAAAAAGATAATGAGAATTATGGCAATGCTATTTTGACTGTAAATTCTCATTAATTGACACAGTTACCAACATTCTACCACTGTGTTCTATATTATATGTTTTAAATAATGTTTTCCAATGGTTAGTTCTGACTCCAGAAAAATCAAATAGACAGCAAAATGTTGCTTCAATGTTCCCACTTCCTGCTTCCCACATGAGAATATAATTTTGAATGATTTGGAACTATACAGCTTGCAGGTGAGCCTGCTAGAATGATTATGAATTCCATTTATAATACTCAAACTGCTAGAGGAGTTTTATGGATTATGGCTGTAGATAGAATTTACTGTCCAGAAAATATTATCTTTAATTTAGTGACCAAACTAGCCTCTAATTTATTTCTTGAAGCCTCTACCAGAATAAAATCTTTTTCTTTTTTAACAAAAGATCTCATGGGGGTTTTTTCTTAGTCTATTTAAAATATTTGGTTCAAAGGTCAATGTGTTTATAGCTGTGGTGTTACAGTGGAGTTATTTAAATGGCACAAAATCCATTTAAAACAAAGGGAAAGAAATCATTATATACTTGTAGGTCTTTGCTGATGTACCATTAATTGTATGCTGAGCTTAATTTATTCTTTCTGCTATTTTTCAAGCCTGACTATCAATATCAAACCTCCAGTATGGGTTTATTCCTAGGAATATATTAGTAGAAGTCATTCATTCCATGGACTCTGCAGACCACTGTGAGACATTTAATTATTTTCCAAGTCCCTCCTCATGGCAAGGTTTTTATTATTATTATTTTGATTATTAAAGTTATTGAGGTGGTATTGTTTAATAAAATCAAATAAGTTTAAAGTGCACAATTTAACAACGTGTGTGCGTGTGTGTGTGTGTGTGTGTGTGTGTGTGTGTGTATTGCAGTGTGTTCATAAGACCCAGCAATCCCTTTTCCGGGTACTTACCAAAAAAACCTGAAAACATTTATCCAGAAAGATAGATGTACCCCGATGATCAAAGCAGGCACTTTAATACAACTAAGGTACACTTTTCTGCAGTGCCTTAACTCCATCGCAGTTTAGACCAACCATCAATATCAATGTAAGCTCAGTCACAAAAAAAACTTATGGTGGCATATTTTTGTCTACAAACTGGAGGAATAGTTTGGAGAGAATAAACAGACAGAATATAAGCATTATTGTTATATTTTAGAGAAAATAAGACCTATACTTTATGGAAAGTTCTGCTCCAAATGTCTAACTTGGAACCATAGGGAACTGAGATGTTTTCCATGGAAGAAGAAATAAAGAATGGTGCTGAGAGAATACTGGTGAGCTGAGGTAATCCCTGCCTTCGGTCCTACTAAGTATGAGAGATGGAAGAATTTTGCTTTCTCAGGTCTACAGCATGAAGTGTCAGAGAATCATACTGACTCTGACTTATTTAACTTTGAATTATTTAATATAAACTCTTACTGATTAGAATTTGATAAAGTATTCTCTTAAACACTTAAGGAATCTAAAGACTTTCATACTTCAAATTGTAGCACTTACACCAAGTTTTAATCAAGTCGAAAATTATTTCTGCCAATTTGCAATCTTTAAAATGTGGGAGTAGTCTTTGCCAAGGGAAAATGTTATCTACTGTCAATAATGAAGATTTATATCCTAATACCTTAAGTCTCAGAGTGACAACAAAAATAAAAGAGGTTTTGACATCTTAAAAATAAAAGGGAAAATTTAATATTTTGGTCAAAATAAAATTGACATGTTAGACATTTTCCAGGTTACAATATTTAACAAATACTGTCTTCAGACTCGAAGACATTATTTATTCTTAAAAATCATAGTCTTTCTAATAAATTTATCAATAATTGAAATTTTTAAAATTCCTACTTAAAATGCAGTCACGTAGTTCATTCGGACTGGGTATTACTTTCAAAGAGGTACTTAAACATTTTTTTCTCTCCCATGATGGTTATAGAAAATCCTAGATTGTGAATTTAAATGTTCTTATTGTTTATTATGCCACAGTTTCTCTTTCAGAACATCTTTTAAGCCAGTACATCTGAATAGGCTGATGAGTTACTTTAGTTCATTTTCTAGGATACTAGAAAAAGTTGTCCTTTGTTTAACATATGGGAAGAAAAACAACTTTTTGAAGTTTATAGTTTCAAAGTCTTTTGGTAGATGCTATTTTCTTTAGCTTTGGTATGAGACTTAAAAAAATACAGTACATATTTTCTGTATAGGATTTTTTTGTGGGCACTAATAAAATCAAAAGAATGAATTCTACCATAAAGAAGCACTATAAAATGTGCACAGACCAAAAAACCCTACAGATACAACTTATGAGATGCAGACATTTAGAAAGCATCTTACATACTTACAACTTCACAGAGAAATAAGGACAACTCTGAAATCACTAAATATTATGAATCTCATTTTATTTACTCTGTTTCTGGAAGAGTCAATTGGTCTATGAGAAGGTTGTTATCGAACAAATTGTTAAATGATTATTTAACAGGGGAGAGACCCTAAAACTTCCTAGCAGGCCTGTAACCCACTCCACACACGAATTTGTCTGCCTTCAAAGTGTTACTGGGTATTATAAGTTTTATACTTAGATATATCCCAAACTAAATTCAACATCTATTATCCCAGATTTCTCTTTCTTTGCCTATCTTAAGAATCAACACTGGCATCTGTTTGGTTCTTCAAGCTGAAGACCTGACAAATATATCCTGGGCATTATCTTTTTACCCATCCAATCTAATTTAATCAGTCACATAATTTTTTCTACTCTCTTATTACCTATAAAAATGGTGAGTCCCATTTGCAGTCATTTTTTATTCAGTTCCTCAATATTTTTTTTTTTTGCCACAATTATGAAACAGTAGTTAACATGTATTTCTGCTTTTTGATTTACCCACATCTAATCTGTCAAAGAAGTTTCTGAGAATAGACATTTCATTACGTTGCTTTCAGAGTTTTATATTTTGGGGGTGATTCAAGAACTCACAGCCTTCAGTAAAGAGTTTATTCAACAAATGTTTATTGGTATCTGCTATACAGATGGCAGAGTTCTTGGGGAGAGGTGCACAACAGAGAACAACACAGCAAAAGAGGAAGAGAAAGGTTTGAGAAAAGTACATAAGGAGATGCAAGAGGAAGAAGAGGAAGAACGGAAGGAGATAAAGGAGGTGGGGGTGGAGGGGAGGGAAGGAAAATGTTCACTTTTGGGTTTGTTTTTTGGTTTTTTTTATGCCTACAGCACCTTGTCTTCCTAGGTGGTCTCCCATCCAAGTACTAACCAGGCCCGACCCTGCTTAGCTTTTGAGATCAGATAAGATAGGGCTTGTTCGGGGTGGCATGGCCTTAGACTCACTTTTGCAAACAAGAATTTTTATTATTTGTTCCTAATTTTAGGATGATAGAGTGAACAAACTCGCATTTAAAACAGGACTCATATTTAATATACTTCTGTACTAATTTTTCCATCTTTTACTTGAAATTATGAAGTTCCTAAATACATTCTATTGCAACATGGTTTATTTCATTTTAAAATAACTTAGTGTTTTAAATTTTTTGAAATGGATTCATTGGGCACTTCTCAAATAGAAAGCAAAACACTATGCGTGGTTGAGATGTGGGAAATATATTGAATGATGGAGAAAACTCATGTGCATAAACAGTGGTAATATAAAGATACACGTAGATGTGCCTTATGGTAATAAGACATAAATAATTCTAGAAATTTAAAAAAGAGAAAAATTAATTTCTGAAGGAAATATCAGTATATAAAATAACCTATTTCAGTTAATCATTAAATATATGTGAGATATGCAGAAAAACTTTTCAGAAAGAAAATAGTAAGAATAAAGTAAAACATAATAGAAAGTTTGTGTTATTTATAAATAGCCATTCAAATTAAGTTCCTATTTTGAAATTTTGGGCTGTAAAACTAAAATTTTTATACTAATTGCATAATTTGGAAGCTATGACAGATTTTTAACTGAAAATTGAGATTGCTAGAACAATGCTTCAAGAAAAATAATTTCTATTTTCAACAGTGTAAAAGTGATGAAAACTTTTTTTTTTTTTTTACAGGTATTGACATATCTGCTTCATGTTTTTTTTTTTTTTAATTGTTTCTTGTGGTAACATTGGTTAATACAATTATATAATTTTCAGGTGTACATTATAATTTGACATCTGTATATTCTATTGTGTGTTTACCACCCAAAGTCCGGTTTCCTTCACTACCATATATTTGATCCCCTTTACCCACTTCACCTTCCCTCTTCCCTCCAATATTTGACTCCCTTTACTCCATCTACCTACTCTCTCCTCCCCTCACCCCTACCCTCTGGTAACCACTAGTCTATAGTCTATGTGAAAACTCTTAAAGGTCATTTAGAATAATGATGACAAGAATACCTATTGATGAAGAGCTAGTGGAGAGAAAAAGACTCAAGAGGGTACACAAGGTACAAAGTTTCCTGAAGATGTTTGTGAATGTGAGGAATATAGTGAAGATGCCTATTTAAAGAATAAGACAGAAAAGCAGTCAATGTTCTTTAACAACAACATATTGTATGTTTAAAGTGAATATTTTACCCATAGTGTTTCTAATAATGTGCATGCACTGTAATGTCATTAAGGAAAATATTATTTTTCTTTTACTTGAGGAAACAGAAGATTGGAGAAATTGAGTAATTTTTCCTCAGAGTCACATAGACAATAAAGAAGTAAAATTCAAATTTCAATTTATATACACATTTTTTTTTTTTTTTTTTTTACAAATTCAATGTTCTACCTGTGAAAATATGTACAGAGCTCCATATTGGAAAATGTAGAGTACAATGATAAATTAGACTCACTGCCTTTCCTAGCAATTCTAATTATACTGTATATTACCAATTATGAGATGATGTAATAGAGATTCAAAGTATAACAAATAGGCAAAACAAGTGGAACTGACTGTAACTGGTTTGACTACATAGATGACTAAATAGAGGAAGTGGCAATTATCCTGAATTATGAAGGATTACCAGGATCTCTACCAGCAAAAAAAAAAAAAAAAAAAGTTATTCAAGCTACAGGAAATGTTACTACAAAAAAGGTGTGGGGAGAGAAACAGGTGAAGATACATTCATGGAAAAGTGAGCATGCCTTATAAAAAGAAGTGTAAAGTATTTACATACTAATGAGATAAGACAGTAAAATGAAGTGAGCTACTTATTGCCATGATAAACAGCTCAGATTATGCTATCTAGTAACGATGAAGCCCTTCAATGTTCCTCTCTCAGTGCTTGACATGATCAGAAATGTGAATTAGGATGATAACTGTTACTGTGTAAGCAATGGAGATTGATTGTGGGGAAAGTGGAGTATGTTTGTAGGTATGTTTGACTGTGAAAGGTTGAGACTTTAAAGTAGTTATATCCTAAGAACCATAGGAAACAAGAATGGACCTAAGAACCTGGAAATGGAGCTGAGAATTAGAAAATATACACATATATTATCCTCTGAGATCATTGGAAATCAGAAGATGGCAAGTGAAAATATAGACAGAGATGAGGAAATGACAGAAGTTGGAGTGATTCTCATTAGATATCCACAAACTGCCAACTTTCAAAAAAGGAGTAAAAAGTTCCCTGAATAAAGTGCAGCAAGAAGCACTGTAAAGAAGTATCAATATTTAACTGAAGGTTGTCTGACTATAATAGCCATTGGATGCTCCCAATTCTACTTTTTGGAGTACCACAAATGTACACTCATCTTTCATGCAACATGCATCAAATGTTTGTCACATTATTCTCTTAAGCAGATAGCATGCTACCCCTATATCTCCTTCTAACATTCTATCTGCTATTACACCAACAGCTTCCCTAGGCTATTATGTCTTACTCTTAACTGTCCTTGCCATCCTTCTCTGGATAGCTCTACTTTTTACTACTTCAGACTTGAGAATATTAGTCTCGATACTGTATATCATGTGACTGTTTACATACATTTTCAAATATTCGTGAAACTCTAGGGCTTAGAGTCTCCTTGAATGTTATCCAGATCACCTTCAAAGTGTCATTTGCAATTTTGAGAGGGTTGAAATTCTGAAATCAAATTATGTGTTATAGATAAAATACATGCTTCTTTAATGTACACTATACAATTCTTTATATTTTTTGCAAAGGTTGTGAGACTAACTTTCAAACTTTATCAAGTCTGTGATATATTAGGTTGTTTCTTTCAAATTAGGTTGGATTATAAATAGAACATGAAAAACGTGGCCTAAAAACCTAAAATGTGTAACAAGTTTGTGGTATTTCTTAAATATTAATTTTTTTGCCTTAAGATGGCAGTATTGTTCTTCTTAAGACTTTTTTTTTTTTTTTTAAGATTTAAATAAAGGCTACATGAAGAAAGCATAGGTTTTCTAAACACTCTTTTACCCTTACAAAAACACAAAACCCATGCTTATCAAAGAATTGGGTAAATTTAATATACATACAGATTAAACTAAAAGTCTATACAAACAGTGATAATGGATAAAAACACAAGCAGTGTAAATCTGATTGACATGTTAGTTAATTAAAAGCAACAAGGAGAAAAGGTTTTGGATCACAGAGGGGATTACACACAGTGACAAGTCTTCCAAATTATTTTGTTTCACTGAAGAAAGAAGAATCAATAAATGAAATTAAAAACAAACAAACAAAATCCTCCAGGAAAATATTCCATGTGACTAAATGTAGTGAAAATACTAGTTTATATAGAAAATATCTAATCAGGCAGAAGCCAAATTATGATATTAAAAACAGGATGTAGAATTATGTGAAAGGGTAAAGATTCCTGATTATCAGTCCCTAGGGAGTACTATTCACACACGTTTCATTAACATTCAGTGTGGCTGACCCGTGTTTGGTCAAAAGCCTTACAAATCTTTACAGCCCAAGAAACTTGAAATAGAAAATGCAGCAGCCTTTATTTCCTCGGAGTTTCTGAGTTATTTAATAGAACCCATAAACATTTTCAACATGTAAGTCAAAGTCTTAAATACTCTAGAGGATAAAAACGACAATGACTTTACCATCTTATTATAGGTCACGTACATAAAATATTAAAGAAGGTAAAGGCACAATGTTAAGTTCATACAAAAAATAGTGTTTTTAGGGACTATACGCCAGGTTAATGAAAATTATACATTATATATATTACATCAGTATAATTGTTTACTTTATCAGGCAATTGTAATCTTATCTGCATCCTGAGGCACCAGGATGTTCTGTGGTCTGTAATAGTCATTTTGCATTTTATTGCCTTTTGAATCAAATGTAACTTCTTCAGCTTAATGTTGACTGTCCTACAAATCTCAGGCCTTCTCCCTTCACTCTCGACTTCCTTTACAGCTAAACAACCATGAAAACTAGGATATATGGCTTTTAAAAAATTATAAGCCCCAAAACACATACTCTTCCAAAAATGTTTTTCTACATAAGATTTACTTTCCATAACAATTTTTTAAATTAGACTGCATACTATTTCTGAAATATCATTTATAATATAATCCCATGCCTTGGAACAATTATCCAGGCACCAAATTATCATGATTAGCACACACACTCACTTAAAAAACAACACTAGAACCAGTGTGCAGAGGAAATGAATGGAATCTTAACAAGGAAAGAAAAGTAACCTAAGAATTATAATCATTAATTCAAACACAGAAAGAGTAATTTGAGATAGAGCAAATCACATAAGAGAGGAGTCAAAATTATTCAATTTTTCTTTGGAATTAGACAAGATGGAGACAAAGAGATTCACAGAATGTGAGATGTTACCAAAAATTAGAAAATTATTTGGTCAAACTCCCAAAATGAATACCTTTTTAGCCTCCATCAATCGTGATTTTACTACTTGGACAGGAACAGCTTGTCTCATCATGGACCAACTCAAATCCTACACATTCGTTTTAATTTCATATTGCAAAATGATTCTCTGAGACTTATATACATTGCTTCAAGCTCAGCATCTCAGAGACATCTCAGTCAATCCATCAAGATTGACTATGTCTGTCTTTGCTCACGACATGCATAATACAGTGTATTGTTTTATTTTCAAGAATATTTTATGTTTTTTTCTTCAAGGAAAGACAACCTAATGCCACTATTTTCAGTTCTCTTATCATAAGACATTGTTTGACACTTGGAAATAAGACAAAAAGATGGGCAGCAGCATCCTTTCATTATTGTATGGGGGCTTTGCCTCCATATGTATTGTCTAGAAAAATGTATTTAATCTCTGTTTACTGTTGATTAAAGGTCTAAGGCTTAGTGACATCACTTTTTTTTTTTTTTGATGTCTAGGAATCTTTAAATTTCAGCTTTATTTAAGCATAATTAATTGACATAAAATTATAAGCTAAAGTATATATCGTCGTGATTTTATTTTATATGCCTTGTGAAAGGATTCCCCCTTCTAGTTAATTAACACATCCGTCACCCCATACACACAGGTGAGAACATTTAAGTTATACTCTTAGCAAATTCAATTATACAAAACTCTGTTAGTGACGAGTCACCTTGTTCTACATGAGATCCTCAGACCTTATTTATCTTATAGCTGAAAGCTAGTACCCTTTTATCAACCTCTCCCTATTTCTTCCACCTTCCAGTTAACATCACTTGTTAACTGTCGATTTTTAGCCTGATAGAGATAAATTTCTGTCCCTGGAACAAACAATACCATTTCTTTAATGGCATGTGGACTATAATTTAGTTTGCATTCTAATTTAGCAATTTAATCCTATAAGTACACCCAGCATCCATCTGAGGTTCCCTCATTAAGTGATGCGTTAAAACCTTTAGCACATTTTTATTTTATATTTGTCTAAGTGATGATTTTGCCATTTTGAAAATTAAATTTTAATATTCTATGTATCTGTATCTACATCCATATCCTCTCTGGCAATTACCTTCTGTTTGGTTCCATCGGTCTTCCACAGTTTGGCTGAGCAGGGCATTTTGAGCCACTTGATGGAAGGCATCAGTTCCAAGTGGGATTCCAAATAGAAAATGAATCATTGTTTTAAAATATATTACCAAATTTTCTGGTGTCCGTAATAGCTTAGCTTACTACCCTTTATTGCTATACTACTCATTATTATTCATTGGCCAATAACATATGAACTATATAGGGTGATAAGTACATATATTTAAATGATGGTTTGGAAGTAGTTCATATTTTACTATTATAAATAAAAATGTTGATAATGTATCTATAATCTATTAATTCTATATCAGGAAGACAATATAGATATGTAAATCACTTAAAATCTTACGCTTGATCAATTCTATCATATCTAAAGTACCATAACTTTCCAGAGACCTCCAACATTAATGTAAATCCTTTTATTTTGCATTTTTAACATAAATCCACACCTTAATCACTTGCAAACTGCGGATTTGTAACCTGATGATATATATAAATAAACAACCATTAACAGCAGTGCTTTATACAGTTATTTAGCAATATTCTCAATTTATATCAACATAATTCCCTAAAGTATTTTTGAAATACAGATGTTAAGAGTTAAAGTGGGAGTCAAAATTAAGTGGACACTGCTTTCGAAAAAAGGAATTTGGTCATTTATGTATATCAGATACATATTACTTAATTCAAGATCAATTTATCCTATCAAATGTACAAAAAGTAATATACAAAAAAGTTAAATTTTAATTTGTATATTTGTGTCTTGTTTTAATTGCAATTCTACATAAATGAATTTCAAATAGCACTACAGTCACAGAATTTGCTGTGAGCTGGGAACACATCTTGAATCTTCCTAAATTGTAGATTGTTTCATGACTGCCACTATACTGTTACTCTCCATCCAAACTCCTTTATTTTCTGATAGACCAAAGAAAATGTCCTCCTTTGCTATCTGTATTTCTGTATCGGTTAATGCTGTATTTTTTGTTCTTATTCTATGCTGATATCACTTTTATAAATTCCACTGCTATATCCATTATCATCTAATTAAATACTTGAAAGAAATAAAACCTGATTATTTGATTAAAAATTTTAGAAATTGTGCCACTGGACAGAAACTCTCTCAATAGCTACCTGCGTGTGCCCACACGCATGTGTCTCCTCCCCACATACTGAGTTCAGAAATAAATTGGCCTCCTACCTAGATTTACTCAGAATTGTTCTCATTTAAATGCAAATGGTATTATTGATGACAACTATTAATCTAAAAGTTATACAGAAGTCTTTATCAAAGGACTATTTTGAAAGTTGTCAGTGTATATTTCCCTTCTCTCCATCGCCATAAATTTCCAAGTGTCATTTTTCTGGCAACACTTGAAAAAAAAGTGTTGCTTTTTTCTACCAGATAAAATTTCTAAATTATGTATTTGTCCAACATGATCAAGACTTTATCAAAATAAAGAATATCACCTTTGGTCAAAGAGTATCTATTAAAGTGGAGAGAGAGATGATAAGAACCCTACATTCACGGAGCACGTAGTTGAAGTTAAAAAAATAAAAACATTAAACGACTTACTATAAGTGTAATTAAATTTATGAAGGAGAGGACACAGATAATTAATAGATGTTTATAGCAAAAAGAATTAGCCTACACTTGGGGGTCTATTAACACTTAAAAGCTAAAGAATGAACAGAAATTATCTGTGGCATATAAGGGGATGAAATGGGAGATGGGGAGGGAAGATGGAACCCCCGAGAATGGCGAGAGCCTGTCATAATACCTAATGTCCAGTGTGATGAAATGAGGCCGGAGGCATAGGAAGCACCTGTCAGGTTGTGTGAGAAAGGAGAGAATAATTTCTTTCCACCTATCTTGGGAAGACAGGAAAGGTTTTTGAAATAGGGGTATATGATCAGATCTGTGTTTTTTAAATTTTTGGTGAGTCCATGAAAAGTATGAAAGTGATAAGACAGCGAAAGCAAGTTTGGACTAGGGTGGTAGAGACAGCAAACATAATAATATTGTAAAAATGTGAACTCTCTTTTCCTACTGAAATATTTTTATTAGAAGCACTTGCTTTTATATATGTTCTCTCAAACATGTTTAAAGATATATCATTAAATACAAATTTATGTTATTTTTAAAACAGAAATTTGAATTTGAATCCATGAGATTTTTTGAATAGAGTGGATGAAAGAGGAAAAGGGTAGCAATCATAATTATATAATTTAGGCATGCTCCTCAGCTGTCACATATTATTTGCAAAAGCCAAGGTTCATCTCCACAATCTGTCAGGCACTGTAGAAAGCCATAATAATAAATAGTTGCTAAAAATAATAACATTTTAAATTCAATTATTTATATTTTCTTGGAACTCTTAAGTACCTTGTATAAGTTATATTTAAATCTCTCATGAATTCTATAAGTTATCCACAATATGCAGATGAAAAAATTGGATCTTTGTGAGGTTTTGACATGAATGAGTTTTAAAGCTGTTGTTCAACTGGGATTTAACTTTTTATTTTGTAAAATTCTAAACATGTGTAGAATTATAACAAACCCATTACCCAGATTAAAATATTGTCAATTCATGGTCCCTACACAACTGTGACCTTCTCCAGAGTTAGTGCCAAAAAAAATTTGATATCATGTTACTTCACTTATAGATATTTCAAAATGTATCTTTAAAAGATAAGAATTTTTAAAAATTATAATACTAATTTTCCAATTTGAAAGTACTATCATTTGAATTTTTTTATTTTTAATTTATTGGGTTGACATTGGTTAATAAAGTTATACAGGTTTCAAGAGTAAATTCTATAAAACATCATCTGTATATTGCATTGTGTGTTCACCATCCAATGTCAAATCTCCTTCCATTACCATATATTTGACTCCCTGTACCCTTAACTACCTCCCCCACCCCCTACCCCTGTTCCCCCTGGTGACCATTAAACTGATGTCTGTGTCTATGTGTTGTTGTCATATTTATTTGTTGCTTTCAGTTTTATAACCCATATATGAGTGAAATTATATTCTTTAATATCTATTCAGAGTAAAAAAAATTTTTAATTATTGCATGAATTGGTTTTATAATTTAATTTGTTGTCTCAGATTTGAAATAAGTTTCACATACTTCAGTTGCTAATACATCACCAACGTATAGTATCCAACTTCTCTTTCCCTTCTTTCCAACTTATATTGGAGGCATTATTTTGCTTGACTTATGTTTGAGTCATACTTTCCCTTGGTATGGATATTGCCAATGCTATCCTGTGATATAATTTCACATACTATATTGGTTCTTATATTTCTATAAATTGGTCAATAGAGAAAGAAGACTTCATCAGACTGGGGTTCGAGTTTTTTAGAAAAACTTTTTCGTGGTCTTGTGTCTTGTGTATCTGATTGACTCTGATGTTTTTGGAGCCATTGGTGATCATTGATTAGAACCATTATTTCATTGGGGTTACAATTTAGTGATATATTTTCTTTCATTCTTCTTCATTTATTTGAATAGTTTCATAAAACAATCAAACCCATTAATATTTGGTTACCATATGACAAAATTTGTAAAACTTCATAAAATAAAGGTAAGCTAATTGCTTGAGTCTTTCAAATTTTCCAACTTGCAGTTTCTTGATATAAGGAAAAATATATAGTCCTTGAAATCATAACACTTAGGTCACAACTCCGCATTTGTTTGTTGGTTAAGAAAAAAAAGTTTTCTTACATTGGGACCTATAAATATGGGGTTTCTGAACTTAGTAAAATATGTCCAAAATTGAGTCTTATTGCAAACTAGAAGGCAGTCAAAGTAATCTTTTTTTTTTTTTAAACACAACTGAGAAATTCAGTGCTGTATTGGCTGAGTTTGTATACCCAGAATAGTTCAGATAATAAAGGAATGGTGAAGGAACACATACTATATGTATAGTGAAAATGTCTTGTTAATGCACTTTTATGTATAAATCGTTCAGCTGGACAGTAATTGAACAGTTCCAATTGATATCTAGTGATGTATGACTAATTCATGTGAGATATATGAGCTACGCTTTTATATGATTTGTATTTACAAATATTTTGAAAGCTATATTATATTCTTTCACATTTTTTCAAGACTTGTCATTATTTAATATTCTTGTGTAAAATTTCCCAAACAGTATTACACATGAAAACAACATTAATGAATGCTCTTTAATTAAATAACCTTGAATTTAAATAGGCATTCTTCCTTTTACTGAATTGTGTCATTTTTAAATGTATCTCAGTATGGCAATTTAAGTCAAATCATAGTTTCCAAGCAACCTAAGGGGTTAGCACTGTTTCATTTGAACATTTAATAGGTTGTACTATAAAACTAATATCACCCATTTCATTTTTATTTTAAGAGTTAGATGGAATATTACTCAGCCACAAGAAAAGATGAAATACTTCCATTTGTGACAACACAAATGGATCCTGAGATAATCATGCTAAGTGAAATAAATCAGGCAGAAAAAGTTGAGAACCATATGATTTCACTCATATATGAGATATAAAACTGCAAGCAACAAACGAACAAGATAAACAAACAAAAACTCATAGACACAAACAACAGTTTAGTGGTTACCAGAGGGGAGAGGGGAGGTAGATAAGGGTAAAAGGTGTCAAATATATGGTAACAGAAGCAAATTTGATTTGGAGTGATGAACACACAGTGTAATATACAATTGATGTGTTATTGAATTGTATACTTGAAACCTATATAATTTTATTAACATTTTCCTATAGGTTAGTGAGTATAGTAATTGATCTGGAAATACCTGATTTTTAAGAAGACCTATTTGAAGCCAAAATATGAAAAAGCTATGTAGAGCTACATATTGGGTAGCTTAAAAATTACATGACAATAACTTATCTGCATAGCAGATAGTACTTAGCAATTTTATCCTAAACTCTAAATAAAAATAATCATTAAAAAATAATCATTATTTCTCGGGTCAAAACTGCTTCTAGGGCAAAATCCCATCTTTTAAAAGTTGAGTCTCTGCCTTTCTTCCCTGCACCCTCCCCCACCCCACCCACCGCCACCCACCGCCTCCCAGTGGTATGAACTCTTTCCCAAATAAAACATGATCTGAGCACTTTACCCTTTCTGGCAGAATACAAAGTTTGAATATTTTAAATGATAAGGGTCCCTTATACCGACTTCTCAGAGCCCTTAAAGAGGTGGCATATGTACTATATATGTAGTAGCAGAATGATTTATTGAATGTCCTGCTCAGTACCAAATTATAGAAAAGTTGGTAAAATTTTATTTAAAATGTGCCTTTGAAATTCATTTCTATAGCAGGAAGTTTGAAAAAGGAATATGAACTGACACCATTCTCTTAATATCTGTCAAGGAGTTGGCTATTGACATGAATAAAGACTATTCTGTCTTTCTAAATAATAGAAAGCACTTTACATTTTAAAAATGAAAGTCATTTACTAGAAAGCCTTTGAAAAGCATATTTCTATGACTTTTAAATACAAATCAGAAAGGCAAGTAAAGATTTCAACCGGTGATAGAAGCAAAGAGACATTTGTGCTATTGCAGTTACTATTATAGAGATCTTGACACTGGGCCACCATTAAATTTGTTAGCTTTGATTATAAATGACAATTATCCAGAATTACCTTTGCAATTATTTTAATTTCATTAGATTTCAAAAAATATATATAGAATATTGCCCCTTATCCAAATACTTACTCACTTGAGATTTTGTTACTGTAAGATAAAATTTTAAAGTTCAAGGCACATGAGAATAGAAAATATTTCTAACAATACACTTAACTTAAAACAATTTATTTTTCTATTTAAAAGTTCAAAATTAATGGGCGAATGTATAAGACCTAAGGATATTCTGAAACAACTTTAACTGAAAATATATAGCAATTGCATTTTTAAAAGTGCATGGCCTGGCTTAATTATGTTTTCTTTGCAATGATTGAAAAAAAAAAAAAAGAAAAAGTCTAGAGGAAAAACTATGCTAGAGCTACATGATTGTGACGTGACCAGTAAATGGTTTATATCGAGCTAATCAAAACTTAAAAGCTTAAGAAAAGCACTCAATGTCTGTATTTAAAGGTGGTTACTACAGTTTGGGATCTATTAATGATGGATTTAATCTCTGTACGCTATACATTGATACACAAAAGAAACTTCTTATAAGCAATCATTTTGCTAGGTGTTGTTTAATAGTTTTTATCTTTTTTAGATGAGTATAATATTATTTAAAAATATCTTTTTAAATGATGCACTTGTCATCCATTATGTGTAATCATAATCAAACATGAGATACATTGATAAATTAATGGGTAAATAGTGTTTTTTTAAAACAATTTCAACTTAATATATTTTATATGCTTTTGAAAGTCTGAAAATTTTCCAAAACTCTGTAGACTCTTGGGAGTTTAAAGTTGAGTACATAAGACGAAACACGTAACACAATATCATGATTTAGTATCTGTTTGACTGTATTATAAATTAGCAGCTTCAAGATGACCAATGTAAGTTATGAGCCTCCATCAAAACTCTATGGAAAACAAATTAGTTTTCAGGGAAAACAAGCTGAAAGCTGTCATAAATTTGTTTTTGTAGTTTTACGTTGTCAAGCCATATGCTAATAGCTGAAAAATTAGAAACCTGCAGTAATCAAATCATTTATCTATTGACAGATCAGTAGAAAGTGATAACAATGAAAGATGGGTACCACATGCAGTCACTATTCTGAAAATATCAGTTATCTATTTTAAAGAAATATAAAAAAAAAGAATTGATAAAATTATGACTTAAGAAATAGAAAAAAGTTTCATTTAGTACTCTAAACAGTGAAAAACTGGATTATTGAAAGTTTCCTTTACTTATTTTTTAAATTAAATTTATTAGGGTGACATTGGTCAATAAAAGTATACCAGTTTCAAGTGTACAATCCAATAATATGTCATATGTATATTGCATTGTGTGTTGAAGTTTCTTTACACGAAATAGATGTAGAATATAAGAGATATATGTGTAGAAGAAAAGTGTGAGACAGTTAGGTGGCTCAAGGTTTAAATTTAGCAGAATCTCTATAATTTAAGGCAGATATACTATGTTACATCATGCCAGTAGAGTCTGAGTTTTATAGGTATGGGAATCACTCAGAGGTATCAAGGTTCATTCATTTTATATACACATACACACATATACTTCTAAGGTTATAAAATGAAAACATTTTCAGAAATTAATTTTCTTTGGCTAATTGCAGTATTGTACTCTAACAGTTGTTATATCCACATTAAAAATAAGTAAAATATTGGAACTTAGAACATTACATGGTTCTATGAGTTAATGGTTCAGTTCTTCCTCTGGTCTTTTCTAGACTCATTCATGTAGCTGCATTCAGTAAGCTCACTATCATGAGGGGTTTCTCAAAAGGCCCCACCTGCATGTCTTGAACCTCGTAGAATGGGTAGACTACTATCTATATGTGGTCTTTCATGGAGACCATTTCACACGATGGCAGTAGTATTCTAGGAGACTAATAGTCAAAGCCAAAGGTACTTCTGAGGCAACCACATTCTGTTAAAGAAGTCACAGGATGGAAAATAGACTATCTCATTAGGCACAAGCTACAAAATATAGTGTCCATCTATCTCAATCCACTACACAAACTAGTATAAAATTGTGAAAAACAATACCTATGTATCGAAAACAGAAGTACAGTCACATTAAAGTGCTAACGAGCATTTATTTTAACACCAGAGTTGGGTTCCCATTCTCTCACTTATCTTGACTAGCTCTGAGAAGTTGAGCAATTTAATAACTTGCAGATAATTCATGCTTCAGATGCTACCTTTGCAAGACTGACAATTAAATAAAATGCTCTATGTAAATCATTTAATTTAGCACACAATATGAACTCCAAAATAACAGCAATTCTTATTATTTAATCAATTTGGAGTAGAGTTGGATTCCATAGAGTATAAGAAGAAAGCAGTTATTACTTTTATAATCATCTTTTAGCAAATCCCCTTTACTCCTATCCTCCATCTCCATCATTACCTTGAGTAGATCACATAGAATTTTCTGGATTCTCCCATATATTGACAGTCTTATTATAGGCATTGAAATATAATTTCTCTAACACAAAACTTTAATCTCTTAGCTAATGCAACATTTCTCTGTATTGTCTGCAAAGTCTGCTTTAAACCATCCAACCTCATTGCAGCAAATTATGGTTTGAATTTTTTTTTTTACCATTTCTAAAGAACTTATTTTATCTCCTATTCACTACCTATCTGGTTCCTCTAGAACTGATGTGAAGGAAGTTCAGCAGAGACCTTTCTTGATATAATAATAAATCATAAAACTAATGCTGTCTCTTATGTGACAAGTGTCAAAAATGCTTCTTTTTCTCTCATTCGCAGAGTAACCATTAATTTATCATTACGACTGGGACAATTTTGGAGTTAAAAGGGGCTCTAAAAGTCATTAGGAAGTATTGATTGATAGTAACATAAACTGAGGTTGTCCCATGAAAGCTGAGCAAATTCTTCACTCTATTCCTAAAACAATTTCATGGATTCCTTGGAGATCCTTTTACTGGGTACCACAAACTAATGAGTTTCCTGGTATGTTGCAGTCTCTAGCTGACCATCTATGTCTTGTGTACCTCTTTATCCTGAGGTTGCTTCAGTTGGAAGCTCGCTTGCATGGAATCCCATTTAAGATGACTTTTTCTATGAACTAACATGTATTTATCCTGTTGCCAGTGGAGGTATTCACGTTTCATTTCCTCAGAATGATCTCAAGCTATTTTTGCTCTTCACCCACTCTCCTAAACTAAACCATGTTTCTTTGTTGTACATTTCATAGAAAAATATACATTCTTTGTTTAGTAACTGTTTGTACAGTTATCTAATTAATGCTTATTTCCCCCAAAAAAGCCATAATATGACAAATTATCATTTTCTTACTATTGTAGCACAATAGTATATAGGAGTTACTCAATAAATATTATTTATATTAAAAAATTCAAATTAAGAGTAGGCCCATAAAAGGTACAAAAAGGAAAAACCATCATTGATCTGTCAACACAGAAGTTTTTTAGAAATTCATAAGAGCTATTCTGGGCAAACGCTAAATTCAACTATTTTCTTTAGGGATATGTGCACTAAGAGTACTTTTAGATCTATATAAAAATAGTTAAACTAGATTTAATAACTGAGAATTCCTAATAGGAGGCTATTTTAAATTATGTGTTGATTTAAGTCACAAAATTTCATTTGCCTCAGAAAATTATATCTTATGAAGGAAAACTCTTTTGATATTCTGTAAGCCCAACCTAAGAACGCTTTGAAAATAGTTGGCAACATGCATATTGAATTAAATTAGAGCGATAATGGCCCACAGTGCTACCACTGTATTAAACTTCAAGGAAGCATATTTTGTAGGTTTAACCACGTTAGTAAGCACATTGATGTACTAGCAGGAGACTTAAAATTCATTCTTGTGTAAGAAGGTTGAAATAACCCAAGGGGTATTATAATTAAAGCACAGTCATTTCTCTATAAAAGAGGACATTAAAAAAAATCATTGGATGTGGGCATTATATAGTTCTACAGACTATGATTTCAAACGTAGAAATAAAATAATGTTCTATTCTGAAATGAAATGTAAATATTGAATGAAAGTACACTTCAATACTTAAATCTAGAGGGAAGGAAAAAGTACAGGGGAAAAGCAGGATTATATAAATTAGAAAAAGTTATATAACTTAGGAAGAAAAGAAGTACGCAGATTTGATATCAAATTTAGGAATAGTATTTACCATAACAAGAAGGAAATGTAATCTTAATAATTTTGAATATTGGTTATCATTAACTGATATTGAGAAATACGTGATTGAAAAACAAAAGTATATTATTTATAAATACATATAATCAAAACAGACTAATAAAAAAATTGGGTACGGTATGAGATGATTTAAATATATGTTAGCAAATGAGGAATGCATATATTCTTATACAATGAGATTAATGGTTATTTTAATTAAATTATTTAATTTTAAGTTTATAGGATATTTGAGAAAATGGAGACATATACTTTAAGCAATAGAAGATTTGTTTATATTTGAACAACCAAAGACATATTGAGAGTTAACTTGATAAATAAGTGCTAGGAAAAAAGATAGGCATCATATCTGTTGAATGATATCTGAATAATTATAAGTACTGAATCATTTATAGGTGCATAGAGTCTAAGAGAACATAGAAGACAATTGATCTGCCCAGTGAATGGTAACAACTATGGATCCATTGTACATGTGCAGATATATGGAAAATAATTAAAAGGGGATGGAAATGGCTTTCGGCATTATTTCAATGAAGAGTCTTGGACATAGATGGCATATAGCAATAGTGAACGTGACAATGATCTATTATTAGTGTCAACATGTTGAACATATGTAGAATATGTAGAATGCAAGCTCAGTGGTAAAATAATGCCATAATTGGTGATCAACTACCATAATCAATTATGTGCAAAGGAATAGGGTTGTAGCAACAAAGGGAAGCCTTACATATTTTTCACCCCTAATCCAATTCATTGGTATATGTCATAGGAAAGAGGCAACAGTTTGACTAAACAAATTTGTTGAGCACACATAAAAACTGAAATTAAATATATTTTAGTTTTTATTTTCATATCAAAGTAACATGCCTAGCACCAATGTAAATACAGTTGACACTTCATATCTGTGGGTTCCACATCCACAGATTCAATCAACCATGGATCAAAACTATTTGAAAAATGTTACATTGTTGCTGATGTGTACAGTAAGTCCTCACTTAAGACTGTCAACAGGTTCTGCAACTTTAAGAGAAATGACATAAAACAAACCAATTTCTCCACAAGCTAATTGATATAAACAAGAATTAAATTCTTACAGTGTCTCATCAATGTTATAACGAAATGTCTTAAACAAAATGACCTTATTCAAGGACCTGCTGTACTGAATAGTTAGGCCTACAGCAGTTGCATCTAAACTAAACATGTACATTTTTCTTGTCATTACTTCCTAAACGATATAGTATACCTACCAATTACAGAGCATTTATGTTAGGTATTATAAGTAATCTAGAGAAAATGGAATTGGATGGGAGGATATGCATAAGTTTTATGTAAACACTATACTATTTTACAGAAGGAACTTAGCACCTATGGATTTTGTTATCCTGGGAGTTCCTAGAACCAACCCCCACTGATACTGAGGAACGACCATCGTGCTAAGTTTTCAAGTAATCCTACTACAAGATTTTAAGTCTTTCTGTACATTTTTCTATAAAACGTAGATATTTGAGTCAATAGTTGTATGAAGGTTCAATGATAACAGGAGGGAATGTTTAATATTAATGAGAGCCAACTCTTTTCGGATTTTGGTAACAGTTATATCAAAAATAATTTTATTTGTAACTAAATCAACAATTCAATAAAAAATTACTCCTTATATGTGTATGTGTGTGTGTGTGTGTGTGTGTGTGTGTGTGTGTATACATACATTTATATATATAATTTGGAATCTACTTTTAAATGCATTCTATATAAGAAAACATTTCAATTTTACCATATTTATACATAAACATATACATAATATTTTTATGTATTTCTTATGAATTAAATATACTCTAAAAACCCAGCTACATCAAATTTTGAAAATTTAGTTGAACTTTGTGTTTGAGCTGGCTGGCTGAATATATGTATTTTGTTCTCAATCCCCAAATACCCCTGGAAAGATAGTGGAAACATTATGATAAATACAAGATTCAGAATGAGTACCTCAAGATCACTTAAGTACTGGGAAGTTTCTGGAATATACTAGGAAAATTAAAACAAACAGTCATAGACAGTTACCATAGCTAGGAAATTTGAAATCCATAGGGTTAAAAGAGGCCACTTCCAAAAAAGTAAATTTCCTTAATAGAGCTTCATAACATTCATTATATAAGAAAGACTTCTGCTAACAGCAAAGTGGATGCAGTAATTTGAACTAATTAGACATAAAAAAGATGTAGCAATTACTAATATTTTAGCTGTCAAAGATAGGGTTTGTTTACCCGGATAAACTCATAAGAACAGCTCTAAGTAATTTGGAGAAGCAAATCACAAATAAATGAACATGTGCTTTCAGGAAAAGATAAAAGCCAATTTAGCTATATATCCTCTATCACCAACTCTCACATACTTCAATATACATAAATACAAACACACACTTTCATAATGCATACTCAACTACACACAAACATGTATATACACCTCCATGTGCACCCATACCAAAACATGAGCATGTGCATGTGCACACACATTTAAATATGAATATATTTACATCCAAATTTAAATATATGCATGTATACATGCGCATCCACCCATACTTATAAATATACACAAATACACACATACACGCACGCGCGCGCGCGCGCGCACACACACACACACACACACACACACACACGTAATGCAAACCTCTATAATCAGAACCTGCATATTGAGACAGATACAACATTTTTGAATGGAAAGACTCGGTCCTATAACTATTTCAGTCCTTTCCACAGGGAAATGAATTGAAATTATATAATATTTAGCCACAATCCACCATTAAATCATATACTATGTACTATATAAGATATTTAGATAAATTTGCCTCAATTACTTTTGAAAAATATATTTTAAGACTGAAAAAATGAACTAGATATTAAAAGTAACAAAATTAATAAAAGAATAGTACTTTTTAAATATAAAAAGATAATTTAATAGTGATAAGTGCCCCAAAGATTAAACTGAAAAATTTGCTGTACTAGTTTTCATTAAAAGAAAATGCCTATTCCTGGAAAAGAATCCTAGCCAAACCTTTGCAAAATTTAATGAAGAAGTGAGAAATGTGAAAGATAAATGTAGAAAAAATTAGGATAAAAAAGTCAAGGGATTAAGAAAACTTCTAGAGAAGTTTATATTTACCATTATAGTAATTTACTAAATTATGGAAAATTTCAGATATCACATATATACATTTGTCCAGTTTTTTTTACTTTTGTTTTTTCTTAAAGACCTTAATTTTCTGATTTCTAAAAATATCTCATTGTTTTCTACTTATACATTCATGCTATTGTTATTTATTATTAAATTTTCATTTCATCTGTAAGAATTATATTTGTTAGTTTATAACTGTAAATTGAAATAAAACTTGCCTAAGTTATAGGTATTAAGTAGTCCAACATTTTCCATTTAATTGCTTGGTGCCTTTAAGCCATATTAATCCATATATGTACATTAGCCTTTCTTTTAAATTTCTACTTATTCACCTAAAATTTCTGAATGTAAGTTAATTCCATATTGCTTCAAATGCTGTATAATTTTATATTATATTTGAATATACTAGATAAAGCTGTATGATATGCAAGTTTCTTTGCTTTGCTTTTAAATTTATTCTTCATATGAAATTTAAAATCAAGTCAGTATTTTTTAAAATCTGTAGTAATTTTTTTTTTACTTCAGTTTATTTATAGCTATATGTAGGTAAGTGTCAATTTTATATGGGTTTACTCATGCAGGAATGTATAATGTCACTCCATGTCTTCTATGTTTTTATATAAACTGTCAAATCACATGAACTACTTATTTTTGTCCTTTTTCATGACCTGATACCATAGATGTTGATTATAAAAATGGGAATGGTGACATTTCTAGTGTGTTAACAACTTCAGTTGAAATCATGACTATTTCTTACTTAAGAATGAGTTTTATCAGAGGCTTCTTTTAAACACCTGTTACCCAATTTGAAAAATATATTTTTCATTTTTATTTAAAATTGAAGGGGGGCAAATATATGGTAATGGAGAGAAATTTAACTTTGAGTAGTAGGCACACAATGCAATGTACAGATGATGTATTATAGAATTGTACACTCAAAGCCTGTATTTTATTGACCAATGTTGCCCCAATAAATTTAATTTTAAAAATTTTACAAAAAAAACAGGTATTTAAATATTCTAAATAACTCCCAGCACGTTTCTAGGTGGTAATGTGATTTTCCTCTCTTTTCTCAAATATCGTAGCGAATTACATTTATTTATTCATTTTGAATTACCTTGCACTTCTTAGATATCTATTTCTGTACAATGTATTGTTTAATTGATTCAGTGATGGATTTATTAAAGTATATTTGGAAAAATGCACATTTATATATATATGATTCTTTAATTTTCTCCATGTAACATATTTCTTGCATTTGATGAAAATCTATTGAACATGTAACCATATGAAAAACTGTCCTAATTTCTTTTTTGTTTTACAATAAGCTGAGTCATGAGTTTTATTTTGGTATTTATATAATACCTAATATATCAAACACTTAGAGAATTTTTTAAAATATAAAATATGATGAAATATCATATTAAAGACAGAAAATTTGCTTTATGCTTTTTAAGTGTCCTACTTCCGGCACCTAACACAGTCCATGACTCTAGAATTTATGTGGGATGGACTCGGTTTTTAAAGTATACAATATAATCATCTTTAGTTTTTAAAGTATACAATATAATCATCTCTATTTCTCTAATATTTCAGAAAAGTAAAATTACTATATATTTTTATTGAATAAGTTTTCTTTTCAATTGCTCATTATTTTCACTAAGTTCTGGCATAAATAAGCTTCTAAATGTAACAATGAGAAACAAATTGCCTGCCAAGGAAACAACAGGCAATGAAAAATCTATCTGGTCCTGCCTGCAGTTCTGAGCCTCATTTCCCAACAGCTGTTACTAGAAGATCTTTTAATGAGTCCCTTTTGTAGAAGTATAAGGTGAAAAGCCAACCAAGAGAATGATAGAAATGAATCACAGGCATATTAGTAGTAGGGTATAATGGAAGAAATTAAGTATAACAAGTTAGTGTTCACATTTCCATAATTGCATGAATAGTAAGTATTCGATCAGGTAATTTCAGTCAATATTGAGTGATAAAATATTTTTAACATTTGGAACATTAGATTCAAGCTATTTATAGACTGATAGCTGTGTTAAATAAACCCAGAATCAGTGAGGACTTACAGTTTTCTATTTTCACAAGTGGGAAAATTGTTTTAAAGAGATGTTGTATTTGTATATCACAACTTTTTGCGTATCCTAACTTCTTCCAGAGATAAACATTTTATTCCAAAGTTTACTCCCACTTTTTTTTAAAGTTTTATTTCTAAGAATTGTTAATAATGGAGTCGTTTGCCTTAGCCAATTTCAAGAAAATACATGCAAATCATTTGTCATCAATGTCTGTGCCTGGTTGGCTCAGTTGTTTGGAATATAATGCTAATGACGACAATAAGATCATTACCTTATGGATCTATGTTATCAGCTAGCTTTCCCATTTTCTTAATGACATGGCACATTTTCAACACATGTTCCTATTTTTCAAAGATTCATTACTGTTCACAAGAGATCACAAAATAGATCCAAAAAAAATAAAATTCTACCAGGAAAAAATAAGAGATAAAAATTTGATGGTGATGAAGTCCTTTTTATGTACAGTGTTAGACAGTATACATTTTTATGCAATAATGCCTTTTATACTCCTATTGCTTATATACTTTTCAGGATAAAGGAACCAAGAAAAAAAATGTCTTACTTTGTCCAGGAAGGAATTCCTAATAAAATAGGTTATTCTTCAATTTGAATATTTGCACAATTATATTAAAATCATTTAATATAATTCAAGGATATGATGTGATTAAGGGATGTTTTATAATTTTTTCTCTTGGTTTTCAACATATTCTGATTGAAGTCATGATTGAGTCACTCTAGGTTTGAAAAAGCATGGCAAAACAGTATTTCATTTGTTTGTTTGTCAACTTATTCCCAAATATAAAATTCTATCAACATTATTTTCTTATTATTCTATTCAGAATTTGGACCAATAGAATTGTAGTTGTTTCTTAGAGTATGCTATAATTCATTTCCCTGAAATGATGGACAAATTTTTTCAGTCCATGTACCCTTCAGTAAGTATAACATTTGACCCAACTTCCTTTCACATAATTCCATTAAAATAATATCTCCTAACATTGCTGGAAAGAATATTAGTTTCCCATGAGCATTTGGAAAGTCTTTGTATCACAGAGAGCACGTTTATGAGAACAGTGAGAACTGAACAATTCTGTGAAAGAACCAGGAAATGGAAATATTAGCAATGAAAATAATACTTTTGTAAACTTCTGATCTATCCTAATTATTCCACTTATAGGAAAACAATGTATATGTATGTGATGGATGGATAATTTCTCATATACTAACCACCATTTTCAAGTTCACCAAGCAACAAAATGTAAATGTAGATTTTGCTTGAAATAGTAATTGTAGACATGACAATGAGATGCTGCTCAATCTATACACTTATGCATTTTGTCATAATCTCTTTTTTATTTCATGTATTTCTCTAGATATTTATTACATGCCACATTTCTTGTAGTTTAGACCAGGGGTCCCCAGCCCCCAGGCCGCGGACCAGCACCAGTCTATGGCTTGTTAGGAACCCAGATGCACAGCAGGAAGTGAGCAACCAGCAAGCGAGCAAAGCTTCATCTGTATTTACAGCTTCTCCCCAGCATGAGCATCACTGCCTCAGCTCCACCTCAAACCATCAGGCATTAGATTCTCATAGGAGCACCGTTCCCGGTGCCGAAAAGGTTGGGGACCTCTGGACTTAAGACCACTGATGATAATCTTCGAAGGAATGTGAAACTATTAGGCTCTGGAATTTCAAATTTTTCCTCTTTTCTCCCAGGCAAGGCTCAGCAAGTGTCAAGAGTTACTGGGCTTATTCTATAGATAATTTTAACCTCCACAATAATTAGTAATGTTTATTAATTTAAAAAAAATACAAAAAAGAGAATCTTCCATGTTTCATTGTATTTTCATGTATACTTCTCTTTTTATAATTACCTATTACATTCTGTTTTTAATATCTCTAAAAGCCTATGAATTTTTCATTTTAAATTGATTAATTTCTATTTCACCTTGTATTATTTCTTGCCAACTCTTTAAAACTGTTGGATTTGCAACTATTTTTTAAAATGTACATAAGGCTTGCTTCACTATGCAGATGATCTTAATTAGTATATAATACTTTAAAACAGGCTATATTAATCAATACCATATTCTTTTCTGATAAATTCTAATTTCTAAAAATAAATCACAGAATATAACATTTCATCTATCTAGGGACTTTAAGGTTAATATTCCAAATTTTATGGTGATCTCTCAACAATTTTAAAATACTATAAAGTAATCCATATTTTTGTTCAAATACTATAAAGTAATCCATATTTTTGGCTACTAGAGTAATACTGTAATATTTCAACTATGTTGCTTTTTGTTTAAATTTTCTGTTTCATAAACAGACAATTTAGTAAGTACTTTTAAAATATATATATTTAATCATGGTTAAATTACTACATTTATGGCTCAGTGAAAATAAGTGGTCATAGTATTTTTTTTAAATACTGAAATAATTTGGAGAATATTTTATAGCAAATTCAATAATTGGTGAAATTGTTAAGTAGTTTACCACAGAAGTGTATAGCAACTAAACGTGTAATATTTGTTCACCTTTAAGGAGATCAGATCTAAACTATGGGATTAGTCATCTTTATTATATGGTCCAATCAGAGATGGTTTGAAATTAGAGGCAGGGTTGAAATCAGGATGCTATTGATATACTGTTGTTTGACAAGTCAATTTTCCTAGATCATTGCTGTCATAAATCCTCCCCACATTTACACTGTTTTTATGACTAGCATTTAGTATTAGTAAGATATTTTACATAGACACTGAACTCAAATTTCTGTTCAGGAGAATTTTATTACAAATATTATAAAAGAACAATCAGTTTAATCAGAGTAATAATAATACTCCAGAGAAACACGGACCAAAACCTAGTTATTAGTAGTCTTGTCTGACAATGACTATTCCTTTTGTTTCATTCTCTTCTTGTTTGACCCTTGCTTTTGACAATTTGTGGAAGAGTAAAGCTAACCCTCAGTGAAGTAAACCCCAAAAAAGTGAGATCAAAATTTTGAAAAATAGAGGCCAGCTCCTCAAACTATATAGCTTCATATAACAAATTTATTGCCTATGTATTTTACTTATAACAATGCTTCATTTCCTAATCTTACTGAATTTTATTTTGTTTAATGTTATTTTATAAATCTCTATTGATCAAGATCTTCTAATTCTCCCTTACTATTTGGATTATCTACTCTATGACTCTGTCTTGCTACCTGTTAAATGTTTTAACAACTATATTTAATCTGTATTTATCACTATGCCAAATTATACTTTTCCTCATTTCGCATACCCATAAATATTAAATTTTAAAGACTAAGAATTGAATTCCAATCTATTTGTATTCCTATCCCATAATACTATTTTAAAAATACTTTTTAATATAAAATGTGTTTCTTACTCATTTCTTGATTATAGATTTACATTTTCAGTTCTTGTACCCATTTTTCACTTTTCTCAGAATATTTTCTCAATTTAATTTTCATTTGAGTGTATCATGCAGTGTATACAGCTGCTATGCTATTTGAATTACACAGTTAACTGAATGACTATCAATTTTCAAATATTTTCAACTTGGAGACATTAATTTTTTCACCAAAATTAATTAACATTTAAGGTGAAGAGCAGTATATTTGATAAGAATATATATTCATACATATTTATATACACCTATATGTAGATATATATCTATATACATTTAGATATATATCTATATATACCTATATGTAGGTATATATCCCTAGATATATAAACTCAGTCCTCAAGTCTCAATTTTATTATCAGGGATATACAATTATTTATTTGAAAGTAATTCCCATTTAAAACTACTGAAAGTTTTTGATAATTGCTGATAAAGGTACTATTAATTATAAAAAACAAGACCCCTCTATATGCTGCTTATTTCTTTACATAGGCCTGTATTTCTATAAACTTTCTTTTTAGAACTGCTTTTGCTGCATTGTATAGATCTTGGAGAATCACGTTTTCATGTTCATTTGCGCCAAAGTTAGTACAGAGTGAATGTGAAAGGATGGGAAAAAATATTCTATGCAAACAGAAACAAACAAACAAAAGCTGGGGTAGCAATACTCAGACAAAATAGACATTAAAACAAAAATTGTAAAAAGAGACAAAAAAGAGCATTATGTAATGATAGAGGGGACAATGTAAGAAGAGAATATATAAGTTTTAAATATTTACACTCTGAATATCGGAGCGCCTAAATATATAAAGTAAATATTAACATACATAAAGGGAAAAGTTGAGAGTATAACAATAGTAGGGGCCTTTAATACCTCACTACATCAATGAATAGATCATCCAGACAGAAAATCGATAAACTACATTAAATGACACATTAGATCAGATGATATTAATGGATATTTACAGAACATTTCATCCAAAAACTGTAGAATATACATTCTCTTCAAGAGTACATGGAACATTCTCTAAGATAGATCACAGGTTAGACCACAAAAAAAATCTAAATAAATTCAATAATATTGAAATTATATCAAGTAACTTTTTTTTATCAACAGTATAAAACTAGAAATCAACTACAAAATAAAAAAAACCTTGGAAACACACAATCATGTGGAGATTAAACAACACACAACTAAATAACCAGTGGATCAAAGAAAAAAAATGAAGAGGGAAACAAAAAATACCTTGGTACAAATGAAAATGTAAACACAATTCTCCAAAATCTATGGGATGCAGCAAAAGCAGTTCTAAGAGGAAAGTTCATAGAAATACAGACCTATGTGAAGAAACAAGAAAAATCTAGAATAAACAATCTCACTTTACACCTGAAGAAACTAGAAAAAGAAGAAAAACAAAACTCAAAGTGAGTAGAGGAACGAAATGATAAAGATCACAGTTGAAATAAATGAAAGACTAAAATCATTAGGAAAGGTCAATGAAACTAAAAATTGGTTCTCTGAAAAGAATAAAATTGATAAACTTTTAGCCAGACTGATTATGAAAAAAACAGAGTATCAAATAAGTGATAAATGAAAGAGGAGAGATATTATAATGAACATCACAGAAATACAAAGGATTATAAAATATCATGAATAATTATATGGCAACAAATTAGACAACCTAGAAGAAATGGAATTTCTAGAAATGTACAACCTTCCAAGACTGAACCAGGAAAAAACATAAAATCTTAATAGATCGATTACTTGTAACAAAATTTAATCAGTATTCAATAGACTCCCAACAAACAAAAGGCCCAGATCAGATGACTTCCATGATGAATTCTACCAAACATTTAAAGAAGAATTAATGCCTATCCTTTTCAAAGTATTCCAAAAAATTTGAGAAGAAATACTTTCAAACTCATTCCATGAAGCCAGTATTACCCTGATACCAAAATCAGACAAAAACACTATTAAAAAAAAAGAAAGAAAATTATATACCATTATCCTTGATGAAAAAAGATGCAAAAATTCTCAAAAAATATTAGTAAACCAAATTCAACAACAGATTAAACAGATCATACATTATGATTAAGCAGAATTTATTCTAATGATGTAAGGGTGGTTCAACATCCATAGTTATAAACCACATTAACAATACCAAGAATTAAAATTTATGTGATCATATCTATAGTGGTAGAAAAAGCATTTGACAAAATTCAATCTCTATGATAGAAACTCTCAACAAGTTGGTATAGAGGCTACATATCTCATTAATAAAAGCCATATAGAAATCCACAGTTAACATCATAGTTAGCAGTGAAAAGCTAAAAGCTTTTCTTATAAGATCAGCAACAGGGCAAGGATGCCCATTCTCTCCACTTTTATTCAAAACAGTACTGGAACTCATAGCCACAGATATAAGACAATAAAAGGCATATAAATTGGAAAGGAAGAAGTAAAATTGTTACCATTCGCAGATGACAATATACTATATATAGGATAATCCTAAAGTCTCCACCAAAAATCTATTGGAACTGGTACATTAATTCAGTAGAGTGCAGGATGCAAAATTAATATTCAATAATCAGTTACATTTCTCTACACTAATAATAAACTATGAAAAAGAGAAATAAAAAAAAATCCCATTTATAAGAACATTAAAAGAATGAAATAGGAATAAATTTAACCAAGGAGATTAAAAACTTATACTCTGAAAACTGTAAGACACTGATGAAAAAAATTGAAGATGGTACAAATAAATGAAAAAATATATTGTGCTTATGAATTGGAAAGATTAATACTGTTAAAGTGTTCATACTGCCCAAAAGAACCTATAGATTTAATGCAATCCCCATCAAAATACCAATGACATTTTACACAGAACTCAAAGAAATAATCCTAAAATATATGTGGAACCATAATAGATCCTGGAGCCAAAGCAATCTTAAGAAAAACAAATTGAAAGGTACAATGCTCCCTGATTTCACACTATACTACAAAGTGATAATAACCAAAATAGTATGGTACTAGCACAAAGACAGACACATAGATTAATAGAACAGAATAGAAAGTGCAGAAATAAACCAGTGCCTAAATGGTAAATTAATTTATGAGAAAGGAGTCAAGAATATGCAATAGGGAAATGATAATCTCTTCAAAAAACAGTATTGGGAAAACTGGACAGTTTCATGCAAGAAATGAGAACTGGACCACTTTCTTATACCATATACGAAAATAAACTCAAAGTGTACTAAAGACTTAAATATAAAACTAGAAACCAGAAAGCTCTTAAAAGAAATAAAATAGGCAGTAAACTTTTTGACATCAGCCTAAGTGATTTTTTGGATGTATCTTCCCAGGCAAGGACAACAAAAGCAAAAATAAACAAATGGAATTATATCAAACTAAAAAGCTTTTGCATGGTGTAGGAAACCATCGTCAACAAAAACAAAAACAACCCACTGAATGGAAGAAAATATTCAAAAGTGATAAATGTGATAAAGGGTTAATATCTAAAATACATAAAGAATCCATACAATTCAACATTGAAAAAAATTTGATTTAGAAATGAACAGAGGATCTGAGTAGACAGTTTTCTAAAGACATACAGATGGCCAACAAACACATGAAAAGATGCTCAACATCACCAATCACCAGGCAAAGGCAAAACAAAACCATACCTCACCTGGCAGAATGGCTATTATGAAAAATTTAACAAATAACAACTAATGGTAAGAATGTGGATAAATAGAAACCCTTGTGCACTCTTGGTGGGATTATAAACTGGTGCAGCCACTATGGAAAAGAGTATGACAGTTCTTCAAAAAATAAAAATACAACCTAGTATTTCCACTTTTGGGCATTTATCTGAAGAAAATGAAAATATTTATTTGAAAAGTTATATGCACCCCTATGTTCACTGCAGTATTATATTTAACAGCCAATATAGAAGCAACCTAGGTGTCCGTCAATAGAAAAATGGATAAAGATGTTACACACACACACACACACACACACACACACACACACACACACACACACAGGAATATTACTCAGCAACAAAAAAGAATGAAGTCTTGCCATTTGTGACAACATGGATATTGGCCTAGAGGATATTATTCTAAGTCAAATAAGTCAGACAGAGAAAGACAAATATGACATGATTTCACTTACTTGGGAAATGTAAGAAAACAAAAAGAAATGAAAAAAAAAAAAAAAACGTTCATAGATACAGAGAACTGATAGTTGCCAATGGGAGGAGGTAGAGGATGGATGAGAAAGGTGAAAGGGAATAAGGTATAAACTTCCAGTTATAAAATAAATAAATCATGTATAGCAGTCTATATATCATAACAATCTTTAGTTACAGATTGCGACTAGGCTTATCATGGTGATCATATCGTAAGATATATAAATGTATATATACCTGAAACTAACATAACATTGTATGTCAACTATACTTTAAAAGGAACTATCATTATTTTCCTAAAATATTAATATAGTCAATCAAACATTTTTAAGTTCCCCATACTACATATTTTCCATTTCACAAAGTTTGTATAATTTTGAAAAACTGCATATGCTTGAAGTTTCTATTTTTTTTTCCATCATAGCCTTTTTTCCCTTCATCAATCTGAATGGTTTCCACTAACTGCCTTTTATGATTGTAGATAAAACTTAAAAGGAGGCAAGTTTTAGTGCTTTTTCAGCACAGTAAAAGATGTTTTAAAATTTTTTTAAATTATATTTGTCAAATATTTTGTGCTCAAGAATTTACTATATTTGGTATTAAATAAAATCAGTATTCTAGAATATTTATATATGAAAACAAATTGGATAGCTTTATTGCTATATCCTATACATAATTTAAGAGCTATTTCTCATGTATCTAGTTGTTACGTTGCTTCCTCTGAATGTGCCATCAATAAAATCAATATCTAAATTATTAGTTAGCATATCAAATTCTCACATTGGCTTCTTATCTAGTGCGCTTTTCTTGTTATTCCTGAATTTATAGTGTTTTCCAATTAAAATCATGTTTGATTTTTTACATTCGTTCTATTATACAAATAATGAACACTTGATCTATCTATGAGAAGAAATGCCTTGTATCTAAATAATTATTGATAAATAAAACCTAACTATTTGTATTCCCTTATATATTTTCAAAGTTTCACTCTTTGATATTTTTGAATTTTATTAATATATAAATTTTTAATTAAAATAGTATGTTTCGTTTTTCTTTAAGACTCATAAACCATGCATAAAGCTTATAAAAAATTAAATGCTTCAGGTCAATATTGCATATTAGGTTGTATCATGAGTGAAAGAGCAAGAGACTGGAAAATAAGTGACATGAGCTCTAAATCCTAATCCTGATTCTAGAAAGATTTATTTGCCAATTTTGAGACAAGTCTTGTAATGCAGCTGGTTTGCAGGATTCTTATTAGTAAAACTCAAAGGTTAGGCTAGGTAATGTCTAAGCCAGCTCTTATATTTAAGACATGATGACAGTTATTTTCTTATTCCTACTATATCCTATTTTAAAACATTTATGACATCAGTGATTAGTTAAGATAACAAAGTTTAATGAATTTCCTAGAGACAAAATGATACGGTCTTACTTAGGCCACAAAAACGTGTGGAGTTTTAAAGTTTGACATTCTGCATGCAGTTTATCACACGCTAAATTACAAGCTTTTACATGGGAGCTAATGTTTGAGGATATTAGCAACAGCAATTCTTACCTATAGGACATGCTATAGGTGGGGTGGTGATCTCATTAGATCAGGTAAGTCAGTTCTAAGGCAAGAGGTTACCAGGAAAGTTGAGGGAGACTGAGGAATAGTGTTGAAGATATTCTAGGTGACCTCTGAACTTCTAAGAGAGTTTTTTTTTTTAAATCCCAACACAATAGGAAATGATAGAATATACAGATCTACTAAATTTTTATAACACTGCATCATTTAATGTATCATTCAGTTCAGTACAATTTAATTTAGCAAATCTTCATAAATACCCATGTAAAGCCTTGCATGACAGTAGGTATTTGGAATATGTAAATTATGAATTTGAGAGACAAGCTAATGTACTGGTTTAGTGAGAAAGGAAAGGGTATCTAAGCTGTTCCCACTTGATCCGTAACCAAGGGAACACGGTAAATTCCTAACCAAGGCCTTCGTGGGGCTAGACACATACTTTTCGATAGTTCCAATTAAAAAAAAAAAAAAAGATAAATTATAGAAGGTAGGACGAGTTCTTTCTACATCCTGACAAAATAATTGCTTCAAGACCCCTTTCCATGACTCCCAACTGCAGGTGCATGACAATGACCCTACCTTATCAGTATATTCTCTCCAACTGATGTAAAACTGTTCATCTTTGGACACATGTAACTAAAACTGCTGATGCAGAGCTGTTATTTTTCCCTTCTTTCCTAAAGTTGGAGCACTGTTTCAAGGCTTCTTGGAAATCTGCTCTCAGGCACTGTCCTCAGACAGGCCCAAATAAATCTATTTTCTTAAATCTATAAAGGTTTAAATCTTCTTTGTGTTGACATTAGGAACCTAGGTTTGGAGGCAGGTTGTGTTCACTCCCAGTTCTGCTCTCACTAGCTGTGTTACCTTTGGTAACTGTTTCCTCATCTCATAGTAGGGATAATACACGTGTCACATGGTAAGATTTTTAAAAGCATTAGCTAACATTATCGTTATATATGCTTCTCTTTTGGACTTATTTACCATATTGAGGAGGAACATATACACTTTATATTACAAAAGTATTGTTAAATTGAATTTACATACATTAGTAAGCTCTTTTATACCTAAATGGTATTGCAAATTCAAGGACAGAGTGACTCAAAAAGCTATCCTTAAATAATTTCATAATTTTATGTTTCCTTATATTTTAAGGTCTTATGAACTGCCTTTTATTGCTATTTCTTTCAAGAAGTTTATAGTTTTAAAAAAGCATTGTTAAATATCATATATCACAATTAAATAACCTTGTCTTTATTTTCCTAATTCTGTCCAGTCTATTGCTTTAAGGGCACATCTTGTCACTGTAGCATGCCATCATAATCATGTTCAGTTTATAAGACATTCTCCCAAGGAAGCAGAAGAGCTCATTTATCTATGAATCATTGTTCTATCTAGAACAGGAATGAAAATCACATACTCTAAGTCCTTAACATCAATTTGCATTAAGTGAAAATGCTTTTAATCACAAATGAATTGCCTTTTATGAGTTAAATAGCATTAGTAAAATGATAGCATTTCAATTCATCTCTATATATTAATATAAAATTTCTATTGAAAACAAATAATGCAATTTAATAAGGGGTTATTGAAACCATTCATACTGAACATAGACTTATTGGACACCAATATACTCTTCTACTGTACACAGAAGAGCTAGAGTTTGTAGTAGATAACATATGCCTTAAAATTTACATACTGGTTATATTTGATTTTTTTTTTTTTAACTTTGACAGCAAACAGGTGGGATAGAATTTAGTATTTTAATTCCCATTTTACATAACAAGTCTATGGTCAAAATGATTTTAATTTGTCAGTGGCCATAAGCCTTGCAATTGCAGAGCGTTAACCAAAATTTTGACTGCTTTGAATAGCTCTACTGTATTAATTTTCCACCTTGGTGGCAATTAGAATCATTTGAGGAGCTTTAAAAAATTACTCTTGTCTGCCTCGCTCCCAGATTTATTGAATAGAACCTGAGTGAAAAACTACTTTATTGATATAAAAAAACAAATATTTTCTAATTCTAAAGTAACAATTTTAGAAAGCAATGTACTAACAATTAGATTTTCAATAAATTTGGCTAAAATGAATGAGAGCAGGGATGAAGTGCAAGGAGAATGCTATTATCTGGAACAAACCTCGTAGCCACACTGACATATTCAGGTATAGCACATAGTTAAAAACTCTGTCACTAGTGAGAGAGTAGAACCAAAGAAGTATGTTTGCCATGAAAGGAGCAGCAATATCTGTGTCCCTGGGAGATAGAGATTTTTACAAGGGTAGTGGTTGCATTTGGTAAAGAAAACAATTTTTCTTTCAAAAACTGAAACATTCTCCTTGAATGATTAATTTTGGTCATCATTACTTGGGGGTTTTGACTTTTCCATCACCTGTTCTTTCTATTCTGCCTTACATTTCCATTACTCTCTTCATTTTTCTTTGCAATTTTTCAAATGAATTCCTTGCTTTCAATTTTATAGCATCCGCTTCTCCATGTTTAAAATGCTCTGTAAAGCGTCTTGAAATCTTAGGGGAAAACATGCAATAGCAGTCTAATCAATCAACCACAGAATGCAGAGCTGTGTTGGGACACTACGCTCATAAATAAGAGCCTTGAGTACTTATTTGCCCAGACTGTGGCTTTTCAAGAAAAATATAAGACAGGTAATCTATTCTGCCAAGGCCACTGCAAGTTCTCTACTCTCCCATTGCTAGCCAATAAAACATTTCCTTTCTTAATCCAGAATGCATTGTTTATACTTCTCTACATGTTTTTACAACCACTTTGGTCTACAATAGCATAAGTGCTCTTGCTTTGAGACATTAGAAATGCAAATCTCGATGTTTATCTCCTTCCATTCTTTAATTGGGTGGTTTCATTCTTTCCTGAATGTGCTTGCAACAATTAGCTTTAGACAACTAAAATCTTTGCTGATTTTTTTTTGGGGGGGGGGGGAAGTAGAATAGTTTCACTAGGTCTGTATTCAAAGTTTGATATGTGTACGTGAATAGTATTTTATGTGTAAGTTTGGTTACTGAGGTCCTAATCCTGTAGAAAAGAAGTTGTCTGGTTTAGGGGGGTTAGTAAATATTATTGCTAATAAGACCTAAAAAACAATTGTATTTCTGTGACATTGTTTAGAAATTAATGCTTACTAAGAAAAAAATGTATCTACATCTTAGATTTATTTCCATACAATCATCTATTAGAAAAACGATGTACTTAAAGAATGATCAAGTTCCTCAGGATTGTCAATGACAACCATTTCTATATGAGTTTTCCTTTAAAAGCCTTTTTCCTACTTCATAATTGAGGGATTTTGATTGCTTATGTTTCATTTTGTGGGCTTTGTTTTTGTTTGCCTTCATGTACTGTTCTCTTGCCCTGATTTAGCTTTCACAATATTTATATTCTAGGACTTTATTTTGTTTTTCTAAATTTTACTTTATATATTCACTATTGAAAGATTGACATACATAGAGATTTTGGATTAATAGTATAAACATTTTGGAGAAGAAAGTTTGGAGAAAAATCACTTAAAAGTATAAGAATGGTATACTCTCTATACTTAAGTGAGAATTCAATTTCTGAATTCTATAGTACAACGTTATACCAGAGAACAAAGAGGCATTTAAAAAAATAATCTGTAGCATCGGTCACCTGCTAAATACCACATTGGCCTTGAGGGATATATATCTGGTCATCAAGTTAACTAATCAAGGATTTGAAATTGTCTTCTGAAGTACCAAGCTTTGTCATTATGGTTATGATATGGTAACCAGAAAAGGGTGCAGAAAGAATATGTCTTTCATTTTGAAAAAAATAATGTTTCCATATAAGTGGGTTGAATTTAGAGGCACATATTTCACTGTTACCATGCTTTTTGATATGATTAACAGTATATTGCAACTTTCAAAAGTGAATAAAAGTATGTATACTTTGCAACATGTAATGTTAAAATGTAATTCTATATTTCTGTTCAACATTAAAAGAAGACATATTCCCCATTTGCTCTCCAGAAATTTTACCCCTGGAGTAACTTAAATATCATTTAACAAATATCTTATGGTAGCTCTCATATCTATCATTAAATAACCAATTCTGAATTCAGTAGAATTTCTGTCTAGGGCAGGAATGCAGCATAGACCCCTAATTAATGCAATATTTTACTCATGTGAGGTTTAAAAATTACAACTCACTTTTTTGGCTTGTTTTTCGTGGAAAGAAAAAGATAGATTTTTTAAAATCTTCATCTTTAGTCACTTTATTTTTAATAGTTTTCTCATGTTGTAATATAAAAAATTAATATATTAACTGCCAAGCAGAATTTGATATTATATATTCAAAGACCAACGAGAAGAGTATTCACCCACACTGTCACTGGCCAGACATTATGGGAAATGGGATGGCACCAAAAAAAAGGAAAATTTCTTTCTTACACTGAGTTAGGAAAATATAGCATGTGGGAATCTTCCTTGGATGTTTGTCATCAAATTTTCAAACTGTACATTTTCATCAAGGTACACACTAATGCTCAAAACTTTTTTATACATAGGTAACATTATCTGTGATTCATAAGACCGTGTACACATGTATTTTTGTTGTGCTATCATTTATGAAGTTTTCTTGTGCTATCATTTATGAAGTTTACATGTATTAAAATGTAAATAAGCCAAACTAACTGAATCTGAACTTGAATCATATATTTATATTTTAAAACATGATCAGTCAAGTTCCAATTTTATTATGATAAATATTTCAAAATCAGTATATGTTATTTTAGTGAATCCCATATTTTAATTAACTTCCAACATTTCAAAGGTTATCTTGTTATGATAGCAACTGGCAGTTAGCACTGAATTTTTTTCAAGTCAATCTGTTACATGCAGATATTTTATAATTCGTTATATTTTGTAAAAGTTTTAAAAATTTAATGAGAAATGCCATATAGCTGCTATATTGCTGTTTTCTAGGGCTGCCATACAGAGTAGCAAAATATGGGTCACGTCAAACAACATAAATGTATCATTCTACAGTTCTAGTGGCCAGAGTCTGAAACCAAGATATTGGTAAGACCTTGCTCTCTCTTATTAACTCTAGGGGAGAATCATTCCTTAGCTCTTCTAGTGTTTACTGGCAATCATTGGCATCCACTGGCTCGTTAATGTATCAAATCATTCAGGCGTCCATCTTCTCTGTATGCATCTTCACATAATCCTTCCTCTGAGCATGTCTGTCTTTCATTCAAATTTCCCCTTTTCATAAGGATGCCAGTCATATCGGAATAGAGCACATTCTGATAATGATCTCGCTTTAACTCGATCACATTTGTAATACTATTTCCAAAGAAGGTCACGTTGTCAGATACTGGGGGTTAAGGCTTTGACATGTCTTTTTTTCGAGGTGGGGAGGGGGACACAATTCAGCTCTTAACAGCTACGTAAGCTAATGAGTGAGAAAAAACAAGAATGTATTAATTCTCCTTGACAAATTTTATAATACTTTGAGAATTTTAATTAAAAATTCTATTTTCTTTTTGGATAACTGTCCACCAAAAGTATTTCTCAAAATCCAATGTTTCTAGTAACCTAAACTTTTTTGGGTTTTTTTTTGGCGGGGTGGGGGGGGATTTGTTTGTTACTCATCTTAAAAAGCTAGTTTTACCTGGCCACTAGGTTTTATCCTCAAAAAAAGTAAGAACTTTCATTTTACCCAAGAGCAGACTACGCCTGAGTAAGACAGCTTTGAGATCATCCTGGTCCTTAACAATAACATAGGCATGTGCTTCTACCTGTTGGGGACTTCCACCTGTATGAGGCACGGCATGGAGCTGGAAGAAACACAGGGTCCCTTTCAGAATGGAGGAAGCTATCTGAAGCACATTTATCCATTTTTATAAATTATTTCAAATTTAGCATTTTATTTTCAAGTATTTATAGTATCATCGATATATTACTTATCATTTATTTTTAGCCTTAAAAACTATTTTTAAACTTATGCATCCTGAAAATTACAGTGTTCAACTGGGTACAATCTACCCAAATAAGACAGCACAAAGAGAAAAAACTAAAGATCTAAGAGATCCACAACATAGTTCTTTTTAAAAATATAAAATTTGTGAAAAAATTGAATTTGTTAGTATACATACATGTTTTTGCTGAAAAAGGAACATGAGGACATTAAAGGAACAAAGAGGACATTTATTAGGACTCTACTTTGTGCTAGGGGATCTCAGTGTGAATATTAGATTTTGCATCCTAAATTAAGTTTACATTCCAATAATCAGACATTCCTAAAGACAAATGATTACACTATAGTTGTGATAAATTCTATATCTGATAAATTAAAAACCTATTGTATAGAGGTAAGTTAACACATGTTGTTATTAATATCCACTGAAAATGCCTAAGCCTATCCAAAAATGTACGATCTGCAGATATTAGCTACTTTCCATTGATTGGTAGAATGAAAGCTCATTCAAATTACATAAATCAAAAATAGCCTATCTATTGAGTATAAAAATGTTTTTTTTTTCCCCCGTGGTAACAATGATTTCAGAATTAGTCTTATATGTACTACAGTCATATAAGTAAACCATTTACATTGACAATTAAGTGCTTCTTTAATGTCTTCTATCATATCTATAAAAGTTTGTAAAGTTTTTTATGGCATCGAAATAAGTATTTTCTTTTAAGCAATTTACACTATTGTTCTCTATCATGGGAGTTCTTCACAATAATGATAATTAAGTCCAAATACTTTTCTTTTGAAATACAACATTGTAAATTTGCTGAGTCTTGGGATAGGGGTAGGAAAAAAAAAAAAAAACATAAGGTTGTTCAACATATTATACTAATGTTCTAATACATGAAAAAAAAAAAAATCACATTGTGACCCAACTTGTCAGTCTCATTGGTTTCCAGATTGCAACAAGATTGATTTTTTAGTGCTTTAAAGAGCCTCATCTTTCCTTACTTACTGCCATATGTTTCTACCTCCTCTCTTTTAATCAGTCTCACCACACTGTCTGAACAATCAAAATTCAAATTATTTCATAACTATTCAAGCATAGAGCTTTTTATGTTCTCTAACTATGAAATTCTCTGTGATTATTTCTAGCAAGGACAGGTGGCTTTCTATTGAAAAAATAAGGTTTTCTATGTTATGCTTTTGATTTTTTTCATCTAAATTAAATTGATGTATTTTGATAGTTGGCACATATTGATTTGCTATCAAATTATATCTCTATGATGTGCAGCACTTTATATAAACTGTTTCTTATAAATTGATATATAAACATCACTCTACTTTGCAGTTTATTTTATGAGACTACTAAATAAATCACTACAAAAGGAGAATATCTTTAAAGGAATAAAACTAGTTTAAAAAAGCCCAGTAGTATCATATGAAGGAGAAGAGGGAAATAAAAAACAAAATAATCCAAACTGATTCTTTTTATGTTATGAAGTAGATATATGGAAATATTGCTAACAAAATAAAGGCAACAAAATAGCTTGGTCAAATCAAACTCTGGAATCATCTTTTGACTGTATCTATAGTACCCTTTCACACTGATGAAACGAGTCAACGTAACTGATTTGTGTTTGTGGGTGTATTAGTTGTGTACACACACACACACACAAGAATACACTATGGGGCATATGAACACATAATATAAAGTAAAAAGTTACCTAAAATATAAAATATTAAAACTCTTCAATTAGTCTCGTATACAAACCTTCAAGATGACTAAATATCAAAATTTTTACCAATTTTCATTTTCAAAAGTATTAGAGAAAAATTTTAACTGCAGTAAATATTATAAAATTCTGCCATTAGAAGTGTAACAATTTTGAAAGATTTCTGAAAAACAGTCATTATAAGGGGTTGAATTGATGGAGAAAAGAGTTTAGAGATCTAGAAGATACGTGAAACATATGTAAGAGCCTATCTACTTGAAGATACTGTACAATCAGGTTAATACACAAAGATGATGGGAATTGACTCTGGGCTCAACATCAGAGTAGATGGCATACTTGCAGAACTTCTCGGCCAGTAGGCCATGGTTCCCACAATATATGAATCATTTCGCTGAAAACTGTTGGCTTTGTCTACTGGTCCAACTGGTATCTTAAGTTTAAATATCAGATTAGGTGAACTTGTAGTGTGGGTATTTGAACTGGACACAGGGTCAACATAAATAATTAAAGGCTTTGGTTCTGAAAGCCCATGACTGATATACGTTGACTTGAAGTTAATGTTATAACTACTCTTAAAATGAAAGTCACTGAAGTGTTTCTCCACCATACACACACACACACGCACGCACGCACACCGTGTTTTCAGGCAGTACTCTGCCTATAAAAGGTGGCTATGGATAATCCTGTTAAGAGAAACAAGTCAGGCAGAAAAAGTTGAGAACCATATGATTTCTCTCGTATGTGGGATATAAAACTGAAAGCAAAAAACACAAGCAAGACAAAAACTCATAGATGCAGACAACAGTTTAGTGGTTACCAGAGAGAAAGCAGGGAGAGAGGTAGATAAGGGTAAAGGGGGTCAAATGTATGGTGTGGTGACAAAGGGAGATGTAACTTTGGGTGGTGAACATGCAATACAATATACAGATGATGTATTATCAGATTGTACACTCAAAACCAATATAAATTTATTAAATGATGTCACCTCAATAGAAATTTTTAAATCCAAATGATTTTCATTAAATTTTAATAAAGCTATATGTCAAAAACTGATTAGTAAGATAAAACTTTATCTCCATTGTAATTTTAATGAGATAGAATTAGGTTGATTAAAGAAATAAGTTCTGGTTGAACAGTTCATTTCATTGTTGACATTTATGATTGGATTAGTCAAACATTTATTTTGGATTATTTAACTAGAGTTATGAATGTTTAGAACTTCCCTCAACACTATTTTCATCTGGAAGCATTTAGTATAATTTCACCATCACCCAGTAGGGACCCATTTCATGGATACGCTCATGACTAGACATGGAAAAGTCAGTTACACAAACTGAAGGATAGGTCACAGAAGTCTTCCTAGTAGAACTAATATCTAAGTTAATTTTTCCTGCTTTATTGAGATGTAATTGATAAATAGAAAAGTGCATATATTTAGGCTGTTCAATGTGATATTTTAAGGCTGTTCAATGTCGTTAAGGTGTACAAAGTGACGATTTAATATGTACATGCATTGTGAAATAATTACCACACTCAAGTTGATTAACACACCCATCACCTCACATAGATACTTTTGTGATGAGGACATTTAAAGTCTACTTTCTTAGCAGATTTCAAGTATACAATACAGTATTATTAACTATAGTCATCATTCTGTACCTTAGATCCCCAGAATGTATTCATCCTGTAACTGAAATCTGATGCCCTTTAATAACTCTCTCTCCAATGCCCTTACTCCTCAGCCTTTCAAAACCACCATTCTACTCCCTTGGTTATATGTCAGTTTATGTCGTAAGGAAAAGACAAAATAAGACAAAATAAATAAGAATCCAGCTGGACTTTGCAACATTTCTAAAGGTTCCACAATAAGAGGTATACATGGCTGACTCAAAGCACTGGCGTAGGAAGAAAACACTGAATATATTTAAATGTGTTTCATGGTTTTGCTCTGACATTAACTGCTAAGTGGCCTTGTCAAATACGATAGTTCAGTAAGTGGAACATAGAAGAGTATGTAAGTGTCAAGATATAAACTATTTTGTCCTCAATGTGTTATATGTAAAATGAAGATCTTATCCATAATGCCCTTCAGTTCTTATTCTACTTTGGTGTGTATCGAGTTACTTGCTTTTTGTTAAGCAAAATTATTACACACTGTCTGGCTCTCTACTCATGCGTTTTGCTCAGTTACTGAACTGAATGAATTTTTGGGTAAGAAGAGGTAATTTTTGTTCTATAATTTTTTAAGTTCATCTTTTTGAAAGCAATAATAAGAAATGAATGGCATACATATACATAAAATGTATAATTGATAAGTTTTTGATCCATGAAACTGTCACCACAAGCAGTATAGTGATTAATCATCCTAGAGGTATTCTTTTTTCCTTTTATAATCTCTCCTACCCAACTTTTTCCTGTCCCTCCCCCAGGCAAACCCAGTCACTATAGATTAGTTTGCCTTCTCTAGGTTTTTACATAAATATAATATAGTATGTGCTTTTTATATGTTTGGCTTCTTTTACTTGGTATAATTACTTTGAGATTTATTTTTGTTGGTTATATCAATA
>CM053508.1:9204112-9222865 GCA_028627145.1 Eidolon dupreanum
AAAGGAAAGTCTCTTCAATAAATGGTGCTGGGAAAACTGGAAAACCACTTGCAAAAGAATGAAGCTAGACTGTTGTCTCTCAGCACACACCAAAATTAACTCAAAATGGATTAAGGGCTTGGATATAAGACTGGAATCAATAAAATGCATAGAAGAAAACATAAGAATTAAACTCAAGGACCTTGGACTTAAAGAGGATTTTATGAATTTGACCTCAAAGGCAAGGGAAGTAAAAACAAAAATAAATGAATGAGACTACATCAAACTGAAAAGCTTCTGCTCAGCAAAAGAAATCATCAACAAGGTAAAGAGACAACCATTCAAATATGAAAATATATTTGCAAGCAACCTCCGATAAGGGCCTAATATCCAAAATATACAAAGAACTCAAATGACTCAATAACAAAAAACAAAAAAAAAGATCTAATCAAAAAATGGACAGAGGACCTGAACAGACATTCCTCCAAAAAAACCATACAAATGGCCAACAAATATCTGAAAAGATGCTCAACATCACTAGCTATTAGGGAAATGCAAATCAAAACCACTATGAGATACCATCTCACACCTATTAGAATAGCTATAATCAACAGAACAAGTAATAACAAATGTTGGAGAGGATGTGAAGTAGGAACCCTCATACACTGCTGGTGGGACTGCAAATTGGTACAGGCACTAAGGAAAGTAGAGGTTTCTCAAAAAACTAAGAATTGACCTATCATATGATCCAGCAATCCCACTACTGGGTATTTACCCCAAAGACTTGAAAATTCATATCCAAAAAGATATTTGCACACTGATGTTCATAGCAGCATCATTCACAGTGGCCAGGACATGGAAGCAACCGAAGTGTCCTATAATAGATGATTGGCTATAGAAGCTGTGGTGTATCTATATAATGGAATATTACTCAGCCATAAGAAGAGATGAAATACTACCATTTGCGACAACATAGATGGACCTTGAAATAATCATACTAAGTGAAATAAGCCAGACAGAAAAGGTTGAAAATCACATGATATCATTTATATGTGGGATATAAACCTAAAAAAAAGCAACAAATAAAGACAGAGACTCATAGACATGGACAATGGACTAGTGGTTACCATAGGGGAGGGAGGAAGGGGAAAATAAATGTTAAAAAAATAATAAAATGTCTAAAAAATAGTTAATGTGATACATCATCTCAATAATGTTATTAAGGAGAACCAGAAGAGAAAGAGAAAGTCACCATGGAGACTCTGGAGGAATGTCTTGGTCTACCAAAGAGGGAATGTACAATATAGACTGTGGGAATTATCAGATTAAACTTCTCCAGCGGTAAATTAGATGTTGATAATGAAGTCATCAACTCATTGACATAGTTCAGCTTTCTAACTTAGTGGAAAGAAGCTTCTAAGACACAGTGTTATTATTAGAGTAAGGAGGGGGCCTTTCCAGGCCTGGACCTGTGTGCTGAATAAGTTATAGTTATGCTCTCCAAAAGTAACAGCATTAAAAAAAAATTAAAAAAAAAAATAGCTGGTGACTGTCAAATATGCAAAAAAGAAAATGAACTCTAAAAATAAAGCAATTTGATAAAAAGTAAATTTAAATCAATCTTATGTGATCGGTTATAGTTGAGAAATTAAATATAATTTAGATCTTCACTCATTTTATTTACAAAGGGACATGTTCAAAGAAAGCAGGACATTTAAAATAAACATCCATTTTAGCAGTCACAAAGCTTTACAGCTGTCAAAATCGGAAGCCTTAAAACAGGAAGCTGTTTTATGTTGAAAGTATAGCTATGTTTGATCAATTAGGATTTCTAGAGATGGAAATCAGTTTCTTTGATTTCTGCTACTAAGAAAAATGGGTATGAATTTTTATAATAGAATCTGTCAGTTGTTCTAAGTGCTGACCATCTCACTTAAATTGCTGAGAGCAGAATGGGGAAAATTTCCTGTCAAAGCATTCATTGTGATAGGGTAGGATTCGGGAGACTATTACTAATGTCGTTGGCAATGATTAAAAAAAAGCTCCAGGTTTAATCCCTTCTGGCTTTATTGAAAGAACTACCAAAGTGACATAGTGTCTTAACCCACAGGCAGATTTATTAGGGTGGAAATCTCTCTTGCTTTGTATTTAATTAGCTTAGTCTGCGGAGGGAGCCTGGTAGAAGGGAAATCTCTCACTCTGACACAAAACATTGAACAAGGAACCATACTTCAAGCTACTAAAAGAGAGGCAAGGGCGTTCTAATAAATTAAGTACTCAGGAGAAATTATGGCTATTGGATCATATCTTTAGAGCAAAAACCTACGCCTACATTTTTATCACTTAATTCAAAAGCTTCTGATTGCCTGATTTTGCTTGAGACACTCAGTAAAACAAGATAAATTGTGGCACATAGGATTGTCAGTTTTCATGTAATCTGGATCAAAATTGTAACAAAACTCAGTTATGGAAAATTGACCATAGTTTAATCTGTATATACATCATTATTTAATTACTTGCAATACCAGCAACAAAGCAAAAATGATTAATATCAGTAATATATATATTTGATTAATAAAGCAAAAAATCAGGAGACTATCCATATTCTTTTGGGGTTCATCAAGACAATTATTAAATGTTATCCAATTCACAAAGATCATAAGTCAGAAGCCTTTATTCAGTGTATACTACAAAAAAAACAAAGAACAAATGTAAAATAATTAAGGAAATGTGATAACCTGATGTCATACTGGAAAAAAAAAGATTTCCTGGATGATTTTTTTACCATGTTATCTCAGAAACTTTTAGTAATCTCAATGTATTTGTGATGCAAGTAATTTTTTATCACTACCACAGATAAGTAAGCATCTGCAAAGCAAAAACAAAACAACCCTCCCCACAAAAGACACTAACCAACAGTGAGAAAGCCCTAGAGAAGAGTGATAATACTCAGACTAAATCTAACGAAAGATGAAAGACTGAAAAAAATTCTCACATGTTACGGAGAGAAATTAAAGACATGAAAATGTAACCACACTGCAACCGCATGCAAACTCTGTTTCATATCTTTAACGTAGTTTTTTCCTGAGTCAAGCCTGGTCTTGCCCAGACAATGGCATTGTGACTCACTTGCTTTTTTTACCCGCCCTCCCTTTACCTTTGTATACCTGCTCCTTTATCATTAAGCCTTAGGACGGAAGATTTATGGATCCTCTATAGTCATGAGGATAATAAGTTTCGATTACACTAAGGATAACGTCTTGGCCTTAGATGTGTTTCAGCCTTAGGCCCATCCAGGCAAAACAACCTCACAGGCCATGGGACCAGATGGGATGGCATCTTAGCTGATGCCAGGACCAATCACAAAGATCAATTACACCAGCCCCGTCCAATCCACCAATCAGTAGCACCCACGACCCCAACTCCCTTAGTTTCTGTGCGACTGATTTTTCCCGATATAATCCGTACTCCAGAAACACCTGGGGGCAAGGAGTGCAGATTGTTGGAAGCATTGGCTCACCTGTGTCTTTGGGACTTGCAACTCTCTGAAATAAATGCTCACTTTCTTTGCTTCAAAATCTGTACATATCTTTTCTTTGACTGGGACGCTCACAGGCAAACGGACCCCTTTTGTTCTGGTAACAAAAAGTGGATGAATCTAATGCAACCTCAGTTAAACTCTCAGCAGAGTTTAAGTAATTGACAAATTCTATTTTTGTAGCTTTAAATGCAAGAGGAAAAATAGCCAAAATAATCTGGAAAAAACGTTTTTAGGATTTGCAAGACCATATATCAAAACTTACTATAAAATCATAATTAAGGGAGTACAGTATTGCATCAAGAATAACAAATAAACCATTGCAAAAGAACAAAATTTCTTATCCAAAAACATACAAGAAAATCAGTAACAGGTGGATTAAAGAGCTTAATATTAACTAATAGTTTCTAAAGGATAACATAGTGAAAACCTTTATAGATTCGGACTAGCAGAAGATTTTAAACAGAAGGAAAAAAAAACACCAAAACCTCAAAGAGAATTAGTAATTTCATTTATATTTCTATCAAGGTTTGCTTTTTCAAACAGTAATGTCTTTAGATTTTAAAAGCTAATGAGAATGGGAAAATTTTACACTATATGTATCATTAGTCATCAGGATTATGAAAGTAAAAAGTACAATAAGATAACATACGCCTACCACAATCACTAAACTTAAAAACACAGCAAATGCAAAGTGCTGGCAAGGATGTGAAGTAGCTGGTAAATTAATGCTCTAATAGAGAAAAAATATTTGTAGTATCTGCTAAAAGCTAAACATTTGCAGACTTTATGAAGAAACATTTTTATTCCTGAGTTTGTATCAAAGATAAATCTGTATATGTATACCAACAACAACAAAAACAATGATGAGAAAAGTTCAAAGCAGGACTATTTGTATCAGCCCTAAATTTCTAACAGTTGAGAACATTGAGAAAGTAACTTGGGGCTGTTACAGATAGTCCCACTTTGTAACAGTAAAATGCATACTGCACAATAAAAGTCTACAAAATACTCTTACCTACCACAACATGACTGAATCTCACAAACATAATATTGAGCCAAATGAACCAGAGTGTACCTATTTAAAATCCACTTACATAATAAACAAAATTGGACAAATCGAATTTCATAGAATGGAGGCAGTATTTACCTTTAGGTAAAAGCAGGTACTGACTAGAGAGGACTTCTCAGACCAGGATAGTTCCGGAACTTCCACTTCCTAGTGGTAACATTTACATGAAAGTAAAAAGTTCACCTACCTTTAAGATGGACACAGGACAGGAAACACTGCACCATGAAGAACAACGACACAAGCCATGTGCCAGTCCATTGTCACTCGGGATGTGCATGACGACAAGAAGCGAGGCTCAGAATTGTCAGACCGGCTCAGCTCAGAGAATCCCTCGTGGCTGGAGATCCTTCAAAATTCTGCTTAGCCTGAACATTCAGATGCTGGTGTTACCCTCTACCTTTATACCCCCTCAGGGGTGTGTGATTAGGGGCCATTCTTTGGCTCAGCTGAATTCCATCAGTCCCAGTTGCTACTATATAAAATCATCTCAGCTGTCAGTATAGGTGCTTCCTCGGGTACATCGGCTAGGAGTTGATAAAGTCTTAACAATTAGAACATTAATGGTTCAAGGGGGATTTGGCTCAGGGTCAAATACTTAGACTTCCCTGAGACTGGAGGAAAGTCCATTTGTCTTCCTTTTCCATCTAAATTTTAAATTTAAAAAATTACTTAATTTAGAAAAATTCTTTGTTACCCTAGATTTTAAAAATTGCTCTATTTTTCCTTAAAATGGTTTTACTTTGTTTTGGAAATCAATAGTTCTACTCTTAAAAAATATGATTGATTCATTTTTTTGTTGTTGCATAATTCAGATTGACACTAAGGATCCTTTTTTTTGTCAATAAGCTAGTGATAAAACTTTTATTTTAAAATTGACAAAAGGTACTGAGAACAGAATTCTGGTACTATTTAATCTGAAAAAATATATATTCTATCAATTTTCTTTGATAACCTACATGTAAGGTATTTAAGAGGCTATAGTTACTGAGAAGTGCATATAGTATAGTAATCTTTTTAATGCATAACCATTTTATAACGTATCTCATTGGATTGGTTAGAACATTGTACTTTTTTGAACGGCATGCTTTGTAAATTTCTTCAGGGGACCTAAAAGGTTTTTACACCAAACCCCTAGCTCTAGAGTGCCACAAAACACTTTTTAATATTAGGAAAGCCTGGTGTGCACTGGGAGCTGTTTATTGTGCATCCCCATGCTCCCTTGGGACTGTGAAGCTTCCCTCTCTGGCTCAGCCCTTTTCTGGGCTTGGCAACCAATTTACCTCTTCCCACCAAGTTGTTCGGGTGAGGGCACTATGCCCTAGCTGCTCCTTCTCTATCCCAGTTACATTTATAACTATCGTCTGTTTCATACCTTCTTGCATTCACAGAAGTACCATGCTTTCATAAATTATACAGTGACCCTATACTTTGCCTCTCTCTCTGAGTTTCTGTCATTTTTTACCACCTAGTGATGCCATATAGCAAATGGTGTAGGAAGGAGAGGAGATTAGGTTGGGCAAAAAGAATTGAGGACATTTTAGACTTTGAAAAATGGATTTCATGGGAGCCATGACAGCTGGCACATAATGAGAATGCTCTTAGGATGTGACTCAAATGCCCCAAACCACAGAAAAGTCAGCCATGACTGCCATCGATAAGCCCCTGATTGCAGCGACCAATAGCATAAGGATCCCACCTTGTAAGGTCCATGTAAGCTGAACACCTCAGACAGATGATGCTCAAGACTGACCCAAGAGCATCATGGATGGGTAAGCTGAGGGCCAAAGACTCTGACCTTCTGCCCTTCATAGTTGCTGGCTTGGGACCAACACAAAACTATCTGCTGCTGCCAGTAAATAGAGCTGGCTTTGGAGATAAGGACTTTCATCCTTCACAATGTTGCATAAGACTCTATACTTCCCTTCTCTGTGTGTTGTGCATTAACCTACATGAGTATCTGATTGGCTTATCTGAGAAGGTTCCACTCAATAAACCAGGCATTGTGGAAGGACAGAAATGTGTCCATGAGTGTCACTATGAATGCTGCTTTTCTTGCTTGTAACAGAAGAGAAAGCAAGAAATTGGAGAAGGCAGAGATAAAAAGACTTCGAAGTATGTTCATTTATTAAAATAAAATTTATTTGCATAGGGAAAAATATTCATAGGAGATTCAGCAAAATTTTCCCTTTTGGGTTATGATAGGTCTTTGTAACTTTATTCATTTATTTCATAAGTACCTGTTTATTCTCTTTCAAGTATTACCTCTGAAAATGTATTATAAACCAAATGCTTTTTTAAAAAAGAAATGTACTTTAGAACTGTGCTTAAAACTGATATGAGTTTATCTAATGATAACTTCAGAGTACTAAAATTTCAAATCTGAGCTTTCAGATACTGAAATCTCTTTTATCTGATTCTCTTGCTAATACATTCTTTTCCTTTCAAATTTCATGCTGCAACCACCACAAGGTCGAGCTTAAAGGGAAAGTTATGAGACAGCAGATTGATGACTGTGTAAATTGGAAGGAGAGGAAATAACTCATTTAGTCTAGTATAATCTGAAATTTAATGAGCTTAATATGAAAATATGAACTTGAGCTTCTGCCCTACCTGTACTCTTCTTACTCTCGTCTGCTATACTCCTAAAAATATGCATTCAAACAGATATCTCCACTTGAACAAGCACTTATAGAAGTTCATTAAATAAATAGACAAGTGTAACAAGTAGGAAAAGTAACTGAATGAATTGACCATCAAATGGAAAGCCTGGAAAGCACGACCATATGTGTACTGGCTAAATTGGAGAGGAAATGAATTTCAGCTATCTATATTAATCCTGACACTGTTGTGCCAACATTCAAATACGTGAATTTCTTTATTTGAAACAATTCTTACAATATCCCAACAGAAAGCATGCTGCTTCAGTTCAGGAAAGTTAGATTAAGCATAACACTCTTTCTATTTCCTTCTTGGTATTCTTATCACTTTAATGTAAGAAATTTTTATGTTATTTACCTATTGCAATATTTCTCTTCTACATTTCACATTTTTATTTTGTTTCTATAAATAGTCAAAAAAAAAAAAAAAACCCAACCTAGATGCCCCTAGATCTCTTCTTTTTGATCATTTGAAGGTCTGACAAAATGTATAAAAGGAATTATTTAAAAGGAACATCAAAACTTTGCCTTGAAAGTTCAAGCTCACTTTGATATGTGTATAGATCTAAAATGTCCATAAAAATCACATACAACAAATGATTCAGCTTGTTATGTTTAAACTAAGATATGTGCATATATTTTAAACTAAACTGAAAAATAAGTAAAATATTAAATGACTGCATCGACTTAAAGTTTATAGGGCACAAATAGTTTTTTTTAGAACAAGTAATAAAGCGAAAATGTAGTAATAAAGCGAAAATGTAGGTGGATGATGACTATAAAAATAAGTATGGTAAACACTGTCTTCGTTATATGTACTGAGCTAAATCCTACGGTGAAATAGTGTTAGGAGCAACAAAACTATCAAGATATAAGAAAACAGCTTTTGTTAGCTTCTTATAATAGTGTCAAGCACTAGAAAAAATTAAATAAACTTAGATTCCAAAATTCTTAGAAATGTGAAGAAACTTTTCTCCACTAAATTTGACTTACCATATGATAATTTGAATCTCTATAGAGTAAAATATTTAAACACATCTACACACAAAAGTCTAAGAGTAGTTTTCTTGTTTTCCTGCACTTGATAATTTGGCAATACTGGTCATAGGAATGAGCTAGTCAAATTTCATTCTTCACTTTTTCACTCATGTTAAATTTAAAATTATTAAAGAAATTAGCAGTTTAATTTTATGCTCAAATGAAGTTATTGCTTTTATTTATCTATTCATTACCAGAATCAATAAGTTCGAGAAATATTTTCAAGTTCAGTATTGAAAAAAAAAAACACCACGTTTCTCCTATAACCCAGTTAGCTGGAAAATGTATCACTATTATAAACATTATTATTCATAGTCTTTTAAAAATTATTGATCTACTTTTTATTTTCTTTATGATTGTTAATTTTTTCTGCTTGCTATCTTCATTAAAGAATGCTTCTAAAATATAATCTTTCCTGTCATGCAGTGACTTGAAGAAATGTCAATAATTATGAAATTTTTTTACTATTATAAGTTAAAGATGGAGCCTCTCTTGACAATATTTAACTTCTCAATCATAATTATATTTAATAAATAAATAAGACAAACTTTATTCTTAATATCAACTTTAGACAAAAATAACGCCTAAGAATATATAAAGAACAAAACAAACATTACTTGGGAACAATGCCTTGCATCATTTTTTTTTACATGATTAATTAATTTTTTAATGGTAACATTGGTTAATGAAATCCAATAAGTTTCAGCAGTACACACTGTTAGATTTCTTTCTGTCACCACATATTTAACCCCTTTAACCATTATTTTCCAACATCTATAACAGTACCTAATACATAGTATAAGCTCAATAAATATTTTAGAATAAATTCCATTTAATCATAATAGTCTTAAACCATATTATCAATATCTCTGGTAGACTATATGCCTGTCAGATAATATAGTAAACTATTTAAAAGACATAATGAATTATCAGAGAGTGACATGGGAGGTATGGCATAATATTACTTAACCGTAATATATCGTAATGTAAAATTCATGCTAGTTTAAAGTCAAGTATAATGAGAATTTTTTTATTTGGATTAAATTCTCATATCTCTAGAAGTATTTTACTTAAATTGGCTGTTATGTGTATAAAGAGTGAATACTTTAAAAAAGCATTAAAAATACTGGATAATCTGAGGTGTTAATTAAATGTATGAGCCTTTTTTTGCCAAGGTCTATAAAAATAGCTGACATTTAATAAACATTCTGTATGAAGCAATATACCAAACATTTATTAATATATTTTTCTTACATAACCCCTATAAGACGTTTAAGAGATATATTATTATTTTTTAATTTTAATTAAATGTATTGGGTGAGTTAATAACATTATATAAGTTTCAGGCATACAACTTTATAATATAATATCTGTATACTCCACTGTATGCTCACCACCCAAAGTCTAGTCTCCTTCTATCAATATATATTTGACTCCTTTTACATACTTTGTCTTCTTCCCATCCCTCCTCCCCTCTGGTAACCACCATTCTATTATTATCTGTATCTGAGTTTGTTTGATTGTTGATTTTTATTTTATGTGCCACATATGAATGAAATCGTATGGCCCCTGTCCTTTTCCATCTGACTTATTTCACCTAGCAGGATACTCTCAAGATCCATCCATGTTATTGCAAATGGCAATATTTCATCTTTTTATGGCTGAGTAGTATTTCATTGTATGTATGTCCCACATCTTCCTTATCCAGTCATTAGTATTCCATTTTATAGATCCACAAATTGAGGAATGGAGATATTAACTAACTTTCCCATGGTGTCATAGTTAGTAAATATCAGGAATATTATTAAAACAAAATATTTAGCTTCAAAAACTATGCTTTTAATGATTTTGGTAAATTGTCTACTAATAATCATTCTTGACACAATAATATAAAAACCCTTCCAGCTGATGGTTACTTGTTATCTTTCATCTTGGTATTGTTTGACTATTCACAAAATATATATTTTTAAAATGTTACTAGCAGGATTTCTTTTAGTAGAATGTTAATCTGTTTATTTTTTAATTTCTCTGCTTTCTCATATTTGTACTATTAATTAGTTCTGTTTTGTTCATGGTTTCGGGGTATTTTGTACTTTCCTTTTAACTTTTCTATTTTATTGAGACTCATCTGATTATTTGTGATCATTTATCTTTTTATTCAGTGTATTAAAAGTATTAAAATATTTCAAAGTATGTTTATACTACTCTTTAATAAGAGTTTACCACAATTATTTTCCAAGGGCCTTTTTCAGTTTGCATTCATAGAAATGACCAATGACTACCCTTTCCCGTTTAAAAGAGAAATAAAATAACAGCAGCTGAATATTAAGCATTTCTTCTTAACAAATATGTTTAACATTGATGAGAGAACACAGTTTTAGTCTTGTTAAATTTGCTTTATAGTGCACACAAATTTAAATAAATGCAAAATAGACAAATTGTTTACATCAAAAGAAACATAATATATTTTAAAATATAATTCTTCCAAAAGTTTGTAATTACATAGATTTTTTCATTAAAACAACCAACTTAGGTAATGCAATTAAAATACTCTGATACCAAGTACTTAAAATGTACTTGATACATTTAGTGCTGCTTAAGGGTTTAAAATAATCTAGTTTAAGGTTCAAGTGCCAGCCATTATTATTTTAAATAGTATGCAATTAAAGGTCTGTGCCTTTGTTTTGGTTTGATTTTGGTTTTCCTCTTCATAGCTAGAGTTTAGGCATGGCTCCAGGGCCAAACCAAGTACAGTTTTTATCAATCACTGGTTTTATCACCATTTTGATTTTCTAACCAATGTCAAATAATAACCATCAAATTTGAAATAGAATAGACATTAAAATAATTTCTCCATTCATTGGAGCAGGAGCCATCAACTTTTTTTTTTTTTTGTAAGGGATACATAGGAAATAATGTAGCCTTTGTGGCCCATATGGTCTCTGGCCTGACTACCTCTCCCATTGTGTGAAAGCAGTTGCAGGTGATACATAAATGAATGAGCAAAGCTGGGTTATAATTAAACTTTATTTATAGATAATAAAATTTGAATTTTATAAAAATTTCATGTCTCATGAAATGTCACTCTTTTTAACAGTTAAAAAATATAAAAAAACATCAATCTATTCTGGTACATGCAAAATCAGGTGTTTGGTTTAATTTAGCCCTCAGCCGTAGATACATAGGAAATACCAAATAAAGTTTTTATCCAAATCAGAACAGGGTATTTCCTGAGCTATAGGTCATTACATTGGAACAGTTATGAAACAGTAAAGGCACTTAGACTGAGATATAAGTATTCAGATCATAGGACATACTTTATCCTAGTTTAGTATGTTAGGATACTAATTAGGAAGCATTTTAAGTGATGGATTTCTGTGTCACAATAGTACTAAACTTTTTTCTTGAGAAGCCAAATTATTCTCAGTAAACTCTCAGATAAAATAACCTTCAATTTAATCTGACCCAGTTTTTCCTTGAAAGTAAAATGGATTATTCTTCAGCTTTCATCGTTTATGGCTAATTGCCATTTGATGTACAGATCTTTTATACTGTAGGTCTTAGAATCCATTTCTATTTTAAATGTTATAAGACATCAGAATATCTTATTATATAAGTCTCAAGTAAGTTGGCTTTTGAAGGATAATGGTGGTTTCATATTTGGCTCTCACTTTAATATTTCCTTTTAGTATATTAACTTATATTCGCTCTCTTCCAGTTACGCTTAATCCTAACACCATTTTTTTGAAGGTATCTTCTTATTCAATTTTGAATTCCAACTAATAAAAGGCATATTTTACTTTTTAAAATTCCCCTTAATAGTTTAACTACTTTGAAAATCAGAAGAGAATATATTGGTTTAAGAAAGAACACAAGGCATATGGAATAGATGTCATTTTGATTTCATAAATTGTCCATTTATTCATAAGGATGCCACTATCAGCTTTACTAGCATGCTGCAAATGAGACAAATTGCAGAGTGTTCTAGCGCCCTTTTATAAATCTAACTTTGAATTAACATGCCTTGGGGGGAATTTCAAGTTAATAAAAACTTAAACTTCATCTCCTCAGAGCCAGTTTATATCTAATTATTATAAAGCATCTCAATTCTCTATCTGAACTTACCATCAATGCAGTTAATAGACCTGTTACTTCTTACTTTACTAAGTGGGGAGTTTCCAATATACAAAAGACAAACTTCGGGGTTTTTTTTTCCCCCCTACAATGCCCTGACTTTGCATTTTCTTTAAAAAGAACTCTGTAGAATCAGTCAGTAAAACACTTTTTTAACAACTTAAATTTCATCTCCTCAGAGCTAGTTTATATTTAATTATAATAAAGTATTTCAATTCCCTATCTGAACTTACCATCAATGTAGTTGATAGACTTGTTACTTCTTACTTTACTAAATGGGGAATTTCTAATATACAAAGGATAAATTTACTGTTTTTTTGCCCCACAATGCCCTAATTTTGCATTTTCTTAAAAAAGAACTCTATAGAATTAGTCAGTAAAACACTTTATTTTAGCTTAGCAGAAAAAAAAAACAGATATATGTCAAAAAATTCTAAAATCTGCTTTTTTAAAATATGAATGCATTGTAGTTCAGGACTTACAGTAGTTTCTCATTGCATTTAAAATTATTTTCTACAATCCATTAATGACTGTTCTCTGATTTTAGAAAGGGAGAAAAACTTATGATGTGATATGGTCTACATATTTAAAAGTCAATATTTGTAGGAATCAGAGTCTATCCTATGTTTAGTACTGATCTCATTGTTCTATCTATCTATGACAGTACAGTATCAAGTTTATCATACTTTCAAGTGCTGTCTTGATTTAGTTCTATGTGTGCATTAAAGAAAATTTTATTATTTTCAAAAATAAGTCAATATATTCAGAGAAATAATCCAGAGAATAATTCTCTTTCAGTATCCACTTCTACTTCTAAAGTTTAATTATTTAAAAATTAATAAATAAAATATTCATGATGGAATCTCAGTGGATGTAAGGCAAACTTAGACTTTTCCCACAAAACATAACAAATGAACAATGCACTAAACTGAATTACAAAAAAAGTTAGCTTTATAAGATTTTGTATGCAGATGTAGTAAATATAGCAACCGTGGAGTGATTTTGGAGAATGACAAAATGTCATTTTATTTTAAAAAATATTTACTTGGTCCATTGTTTCCACTTGGTTTGCAAGAAGTATGGTCTGAGCTCCCTTTCTTTTTTACCTTTTGCTTGTTCCTTCTCTTTAGTTTCGAGGGCCCAAAACCTAGGCTGTAGACTTCTTCACTTTGTGTTTGTTTCTTCATGATATTATCCAGTTTCTGGACTTTAAGTGTCATCTACACACTAGGACTCCCATCAGTATCGATTCAGCCTCAAATCCTCTGCTAAACATAGTCTTTCAGTTATAGACAGCTTACTTCTTGACCTTTCCACTTGAATCAATAATAGAATTTTCAAACTCAAATTGTACAAAATGAATTAACTACTGGTCTTCTTCTCTCCAAACATGTTCCAACCACAACATTTTTCTTCTCAGATGATGACATCTCCATCTTTTTAAATGCTCAGGCAAAAAATATTGAAGCTATCCTTTTTTCTTTCTATCAAATCCCAATATTCCGCTGACATTATATACAAAATATATTCATAATCAGAGCACTCCTTCACTCTCCACCCTTACCACCAGCATCCTGGTTTAGCTGCCATCAGCTCTCATGTGTATTAGAGCAATAGATTCTTAATTCATCTCTTTGCTAACACACTTGCCATTTTACAGTCTTTTCTTATTTTTTTTTTCGACATGGATAATGAATACTGGGGGAGTGCCTTAAAAATGTAGACCTTATTACTTTCCTTCTAAAAATCCTTCGTTGGTCCTCAGTTCACCCAGTGTAAAGCCAAAGTTCTTACAAAGTCCTGCGCAAATTAACATATGACACTGAGCTACAAGTCAATCTTTCTTTTCACTCTTCTCACACCTCTGCTTTGCTACATTAGCCTCTTTGTTGTTCAAATATCATAGGCATGTTCAATACTTATGGCCTTTGCACTTTGTTTCCTTGGTTTATAATGCTCTTTCATGAGCATGTGTCTACCGCTCTCAGCTCCATAATGTCCTTGTTCAAATTGTCATTGACCTGCCCTTACCTACACCCTATTTAAAATATCCATATCCTGAATACCCATTATCCTGAACTTACTCTGGTTTTTCTTTTATTTCATAACACTGTACCTTCTAATATAATATATAATGTGCTTATTTAATGTGTATTATTTATTTTTGTTTTGCTCAACTAGAAGAAAAAAACTGTGCCTTATGAACTGTAGCTCTCAATAAATAAATGGAACTTACAGAAATCCCAATACTATACACAGATAATTTATAATAAGTAAGACACATTTTAAACTTCAACAGAATGTTACCCAGTGTAGAAGAGAGAGACAAGCAAGCAGTACATTTTAACACAGGGTGATTAATACTTAGACATATTTTCATGGAGCTACGCATTTACAGAGAAGACATTTGGAATGATGAGGTGAAAAGAGTCAGAGTCTTCCTAAAAAGTTATGTCTCAATAGCGTCTTTTAAGAATTATTAAGAGGTACGTGATTAATAAAAATTTGAAATGTGGAAGGAAAAACCATGAATAGCATAGTCTTTAGAGAAGTACATCTAATTTCAATGTCCTATAAGCAAGATCCAGCACAGTTGAAAATACTGGAGGATCATCGACTGATATTTTAGGGATGTTATTACGGAATTGTGAGAATTTTAGTGAAAAGTTCATAAAATTCAATGATATCTCCATGAAATATCGTTACTGAAACCAGGGAGGTGAGTAAAAATAGATTATGATGTACCTTGTAGATGGTAATAGCTGAGTGGTAGTGTTTCTATAGATAGAAATAGAAAAAACTGAAAAAAAATTGGTCTAAGGAAAAAAATGAGTTTACTTTTAGATATACTATGTTTGACATAGCATTGTCTTTAACCAATGGTAGAAAAGAGAAAAAAATAATCATAAAAATATTAACCAGAAATGTAAAAGGAAAGCAAGAATGTGTAATCCTAGACACTGAAGGTGGAAGAGATTTCAAAGGAGAAAGGAAGGTAAAATGTGTCAAATGGTGTTGAGATATAAGAAAGTGAGACCCAAGATCATTAAATTTGTTGAGATATAATTCATTGCTGACTTCTGAGAAAACAATTGACAGGATATTTTAGAAAATGGACACATTCTTAAGGCTAAAGAATTGATTAGATATTGATTGGATTAGCTGAGAACTATGTATAACTAATAATTTCAGTTATAAGATTAATAAGTTCTGGGGATCTAATGTACAGCATGGTGATTGTAGTTAATAATAACTGTCTTGCACAGTTAAAATTTGCTAAGAGAGTAGATCTTAAGTGTTCTCACCACACATGCAGAAAGATAACTTTGTGAGGTGATGAATATATAGACCATGATTCTCACATGTCACAACTTGTTGCTGGAAGAATTGAGCATTTCCTCTGTGGTTCTACTGGAGGAGGACTCTAGGAGATGTATATGAAGATCTAACATACCTAGTAGTTAGGGAGAGTTACTGGACTTTTATGGTAGAAATATTTAATAAATACATCAGTATAGCCATCATCTATCCACTTTTTTGCTTTTTGGTTCTTTCACAATAACATCTTGGGTGTATAATTTTATTCTGTGGCTTAAAATTAAATATAGTGGCAATTTATTTTTGGAAATTATTAAGCAGAGCCTCACGGTAATGTCTTTTTTTTTTTTTTTTTTTTTTGCAATCAATCCTTATAATCATGATCTCTTAAGTATATTTAGCATTAATGCCGCATGTTCAGCATATTGAAGAATAGTGAGTATTCATAAACATTTCTTAGGTGACTAAACTAATGCTATTACTTTTCTTTAATTAAATTATCTTCACTATAAGTTAAGAAGATTCTGTTCAAACTCAATCTGAAATTTCTGGAAAACTTATGTATGAGACTTTAAAGATAGCTCTGTGAGATGCATGAATATGTCAAAACAGACCCTCTTCCTTTGAATATTATAAGAATTTTCCAAGGTATTTAGGAACATCTCCTGTCCTTTGTCATGTCGCTTGGTGTGTGATAATGTTTTGTAGGAAAATATGCAATTGTACTCATTATTACCCCAGTGAAAAAATATTTGCTTCAATATATCATATTTGTACCTCACTTCTCTGGTTCCATGCCTATTTCTTTTCACAATAAAATGTTATTTCATGAATAATCATGTATATCTTTTTAAATGGCACCTCACTCATGTGTTATAATGAAAATGCCTGTAACTCGATTGTCATGACAACCATATAAATAGGTATGACTAAGTACACACAAGCATAAGCAATGAGAACTACATTCCAACTGCCACTTGTCAACAGCTAATATCAGACACCATTACTTATGACACAGATTTCAGTTTCAGACATGTTAAATAGTGAACACATAGATATTAGAAACCCAAAGACAGAACCCCAAAAAGCAGCTGAGCCTCATGAAGAAGAAAAACCAGTAACAGAGTTTATACATGTGCAGTTTCTCCTCTCTCTCCCTCTCCATCAGCTTCATTCTCCTCTGTCACCAGACCACTTTTTGCTGCTGCTCAGGGCACATGTTCTCTCTACAGTTCGTAGGTTTTCATGTCTCATCTTACTTGACTCCCCTAAATTGGCTACAGTTCTTTCAAATACTGATTTTTTTTCAGGACTGACTGACTGGCTGAATTGTGTCAACTTGCCACTTTTATCGAGTGACCTGTGTGAAGGGGGTGGGGTCATAAGAAGCCAGATAAACTGATATGTATTTTGAAAATCCCTTTTTCTCTGTTTGAATCTCAGCTATATATAATATCTTGAAAAACAAACCTACATCCTGTTTACTGCGTTTATCACACCTTTGCATAGTACTTAGTAAAAATCGCCATTCAGGACATTGTTGAATTAATTGAAAAAGTGCTGTAAAATTATGCCAGGAATCTTTTCTCACTTGTGAAATATGATTTGATGCTTATGAGCACCAAATTCTTCTAAACTATATTACTGTCATCTGTCGATTGGAAATACGTTTTAAAAATGAACGTAGTTATCAGGCAGTACTAATCAAGCATTAAGGAACCACTTTACACTTATGCATTTGATTGCTCAAGGTCAGGTCATTGTCTATTGACAATCAATCAGCCACTTCTCCATCAATGTGTTGAGCGTCAAGGGGTCTCAGCAAATGTATATGCGGAAGAGATACAGTTAATGCATATGACACAGGGCACAATCTGGTATGTTGACAGCAGAGATACTCTTATAGTTCTCCCTATTTTACCACAATCTGGAAAAGATCCTAGCTATAACAGGAAGCTCCTCTGCCCAGCGGAGTAATCAGAGTCACTGTGTCATTGGATCTTCTCTTTACCCTAGAAAACATCTGTTAGGAACGAAACTTCATTTCGATGCCTCTCACTTGCAGCACCCATCTATTTGCAAACTCAGAAACAAATCCAGAATAGTTCGCATTGATAGAACACTTAAAACATGCCATTGCATTTGGAAGAAAGGTTCTGTTTGTGGAAAAACTAGGAGGGTGGGCGAGGGGTCCTGGTCGTGGCAGCTTAGCTCCCTCCGCTCGGCTTTGGCTCCTGGTACAGCAAGCAGGGCGGTCCCTCGGGGTCCAGCTCGGTGCCATTCGCGAGTAGGAAGAATTCGAAGGTCTGCTGAGGCTCTTGGGGTGGCCGACAACGGAGTCAGCTGGGGCCCGTCGCACATTTCGCCAATGGGACTTAGGAAGTGCTCGCAGACGCTGAGGGACATTCATGAAAATCGCTAGTGGACTGTCCACACGGACGAGCGGTTCAGCTTGGGGTGGGGGTGAAGCGGAGCACCGACTCCCTGGCTGAGTCCATCTGCGGGGTGAGATTAGAGATACAATCAAGGGTTCCCCGAAAGTCGGTTCCCTACCCACCGCTATGGCCTCCTGGAAGGGGACTAGAGACAGTCGTTCCCCTCACCACTCCCGCACCCCGCGCCAGCCCCTAGCTGAGTGACTCTGAACAGGTCCCCACAGCCAGAGCCGAGAAACACCCTGCGGCGCAGCAGAGTTGAAACTCCAAGGTGAAAGAGCGCAGAGCGCTTGGAGGCTGCCCTGCCCAGGGCCAGAAGAGACCGTGGGGACTTAATTAGACCCCCTCCGCAGGTGATCTTCGTTACCCTTAGTGGAGAGAGTGGAGAGGTGTGGGGTATGTTACTGCAAAGCCCCTCCCTGCCAGCAGCCGCTGCGAAAACGGCGACCAAGCCCGAGCTGCGTTGGCGCCAGGGCCACCGCCTCTCTCTTTGTCACGCTCCGTCCCCGGCGCTGAGGTGGTGCAGCTCCCCGCATGGCTGCCAACCTGAAGACCGATCAGCAGAGACAGGGAGAGTCACCA
>CM053508.1:9223365-9324124 GCA_028627145.1 Eidolon dupreanum
CCTTAAAGATGACTCAGTACTCAGTGCGCTAAGTCCTCTCTTCGAGTCATCAATGGGTTCCACAACTTTGAGCGGAAGACATATCATGAAACCAATTTTACCACATGCTAATAGATATCTCATCAATATTATAATGAAATATTTGAGGACCTGCTGTGTTTTTGCTTTCCTAGTACTAGGGTACATAAAATGCCAGAAACTTTTTATTTGGGGGTCCCTGGGCAGTGAGATAATCTTCCTCAATGTGTGTTGACACATTTGAACCTTGCCTGGTGTCATTCATGAAAAAACATAATTTAGGGATGCCTTACCTTCTTTCTTATACTATTTCTTATACTATTACAGCAAGCAAATAAAGCCTTCTCTAATACTTTCATTTTGGCAGCCATATGCTCGCCAGCTCATTTCTTGACAATGAAAATGGATACATTATCTCTCCTTTTTTTGACTTTGGTACCCTAATACAAGAATGAGGGTTTTTTTTGTTTTTTGTTTTTTGTTTTTGTTTTTTGTTATTTTGGCCTTACATATCAAGAGCACTCTATTTGATTGCTTTTGCTCAGCTCAGACAAGAACTCAAGACTAGATAACAAATCAGTTTCTCGAAGAAAAAAAAGGGAAGGAAGAGGGAGGGAGGAAAGGTAAATTAGACTACGGACCCTATAATGAATAATATTTTTAAAATAAAATGAAGCTACACTATGATAACAGGAAGGATACTATATGTCATGATCAGAGCAGATAAATGAGGGGTCCCTCTACAATGGTCAATATAATACCTCACTTTAAGTATTTAGGATTCTAAAAAAAAAAGAAGCAAATGTAAGAATGATAAAAATTGAAGTTATATTTTAACCAACAACCAATTTTGCTAATGATTTCAAATTATACTCATCTATAAGAGTGAGGAAAATAAGCTCCCTTAACAATTGTATTGTCATCCATTCAGCACATAGCATTGTCACCTAAATCATGTTCACAAAATACTTGACAGGCCTTGTGCGAATAAAGTCACAATGTTAATATGGCCTTGTAAACAAAAGTTTCCAGGAAGAATGTCACTTTGAAACTAAAACTTCTGAGTATATAATCTGCAATCTACAAATCTATGGGTATATGTCTACTTTATTTGCATCCCTCATTGAGATTTTTAATTTCATACCTCAACTGTTTTCTTCCAGATCATTTCACAATACAGTGTCAGATCCAATCTCTATCCAAGATTACTAACATTTTGTTTCACAAGTAACACTAGTCCCTAAATATTTATCCACCTCTGAATGCCCAGAGCTCAGACTTCTTTTTTTAATTTTTATTTTTCAATTAGAGTTGACATTCTGAGCTAGATAACACACCGAAAAGAAGAAAGATGATTTTGTTGTTTAATCTATTTGTTGCATCCTGAAAAATATGAAGATGACTCATCATACGACTACATAACAGTAAAATAGGTGACTTAGGAAAGAATAAGTAGAAAGACTCCACTAATTAGGCTCTGGTGAACAATCAAACATCAAAGCAAATCATTAATGAGCAGAAGCAAAGAAGAAAGAGGGCACACAGACCTGACAGCTTCTGCAATAGAGAATTCTGTCTGAAGTTCTTGCCATAGCGACCAGATGGAGGGGGGCAAAGAGATGAGCCTTGCTGACTTGCAGGCTTTGCATGACATGGGAGTGCAGACGTCTACAATTGTTACTCTTGTCAGAGAGTCACTAGGATTGACTGGAGTTCAATAAGTTAGACAGATATCAGAGCTGGCCATCTTTCTGAAGATTATCTTACACCCTGTTTATATTTATATCTACTTTTCAAATATTTTGATTAAATGCTCATACATTCACATTCCAGAAATGTTCAACATGCATACTTTTACAGAGCTATTTACTATTTATTTCTAGTAAATGTTCTTTTAAATAGTGTCTAGAATCTTCGTGATTAGGAGGAATGCAATGTTGCTGAAGATTAGGGTTACAACCTAAATATATTAGAATTGAAATCTTTAAATTAGATCACCTTCTTGGTGTATATTCCTTCATGAATCTTATTTTAGCTAGTTTCAGTATTTATAATCAGACTTTAGCTCATAAATCTAGACTAAAATTAATGTTGTTTCAAATGGGTGTTAATCGATTTCATTCAATATCTGGGAGGATTCAAACTATGCATCTTTCTTTTGCTACCTCATACTGTACAGATATTGATTTGTACAGCCTAAACCATCATAAATAATTGATTTGGATCCATAGATGCACACTTGGAATTTTATTTCTCTTTCAATGTTTTATATTTCAAATGAGCCATACTTTATTTTTTCAAGTAAAAGTTGAACATTTTTTTTAAACTTCACAATTTCTGAATTGTTTTACTTCTTTCTTATACTAACAATATGTTCTAATCTACTTTGTTTCTGAGGTTCAGTGCGGTGATGACAGTCACTTGTGAAAGTCTGAATATTGCCATAAACTGTGATTTCACATAACGAAGAAAATTTCTCTATCCAAATACTATATAAATTTCCCCCAAATATCATGGACTTTAAGACTGCATTACTATGACAATCTAATATTCTTCATTATGAAGGATTCTATCCTTTATATAGCACTCTCCGCCATACTTTTTAAAATTAAAAAACAACTAAACTGTTTTCAAAATTCCAAATACATATATTTTACTGAGTGTTAACATATGATTTAAATATAATTTTAAATGCCTTTCATCTAGAACAGATACAAGAAATGTTTCATACATTCATATATTCCTGTATCCTTTCAAGAAATAGGAATTTACTCTGTCCTAGTTACCATGTTAGATGATTTTTTAAAAATCTCAATATTATACTTTCAACAATTATGAAGAGTGGGAGACTTTAATCTTACTTCCAAGCTTATAAGTTAGCCTACCACAGTTTTATATGAAACTGGAGCCAGGACTGCTGAGTTATTGAATACATTTACTGCTTAAATAGAGGCACAAACATAAACAAAACATAATCATTGTCCTTGAGACGCTCCAAGTCAAGTGAGGGGAAACAAGAAGGCATGAAAAAGAAGAGAAATTATAATACAATCTAGTTAGTGCTGCAGTAAAATTTGAATGGTGGTTATAATTGTAAAACACCATCTATTGATATTACAGAATTACTTGTACATATTTCTTGAATAGCAATGTACTGAAAGAAGGTATTGTTTATAAGAAATAACCAAAATATTTTTGAATTCTAGATCATCTCCATTACAACTTTAAGTGATGTTATATTTAATTTAATATTGATGATTAGCACATAGTATTCAAGGTTTTGCAAGCCATGGACATTTTAGAAAAGATTTTGAAAATCTTAACCACAATAAGAAATATATACCCTAAATATGAATATTGATGACTTGTGTGCCATAACTAAAATGATAGTCAACAATTAGATAAAAGTAAAATATTTATAGTGTAGGACAGAAGAACTGACTGTAACCTAAATTTGGATAATCCCAATAATAAAAATTATATGTAAAAAGAATAAGTAAAATGTGTTTATTCTCAGAGGGGGAAAAAATCCCAATATTATACTTTTGACAATTATGAAGAATGTGAGATTTTAATCCTACTTCCAAGCTCACAAATTAGCCTACTGCAGTTTCATGTAAAACTGAGATGCCACGGGAGCCGGGACTGCTGAGTTATTGAACATACCACTTAAATTTGGTTAAGTGAGGCTTTTGGGGATCCTCTCACCTTGTTGGTGGCTGTATTTGAAATCCACCTACCCAAAATAGGAATATCAAGCTACAGAGTCATAAGCCCTCCACGGCCAAATGTTCAGTGTTTACAACATAACAGCAAGCTAATAAATGCTTTCCTGAAGCTGTGGACCTGTTGGTCCTGTCAGGGAGGAGAAAGGGATTCTCTGGCTGGAGGATGCTTCTCTTTGTTAGAGGCTAATCAAAGTCACTAGTCACAGACACTTGTATTGTCTCCAACACCCAGTGCCCAATAGGCGTTGGGACTCCTTTGTAATAAGTAGGGAGATGAAGTGACAGCAGTTTTTCTTTGAGAAGGCACTGTGAATCTACCCACATAATCCCAGGAAAGTTTATTCATCAAGTGGGCCCCAGAATTTTTGTCAGGGCTTATCAGTGACCCTTTCTGGAGTCAGGCCTTTGAGACTTAGGCTTCTGGCTTGGCACCCAAGAAGACGTCACCTATGTTATGAAAGCTTTGGACATCAGAGGTCAGAGGCACGTGCACTAAATTCTGATCCACTCATTAGTGGCAAATATTAGACAGTGTGTCCCATTAGCACTTCTCTGCCTGTAGCTCTTCCTAGTTCAGGCTAACGTCCCTGACATTTATGGGATGAGATGTACAAGCACATAACAAATCCATCTCTACTATACATTGAAATGTACAAGCAACGACAATACATCAAATTGGCCCAATGAGTTCTCCTACGAGGTCACATTAGTTTTCCTCCCCTACATTTTATTATTTAATATTCCTTTTTTAAATCCTAGAGACAAAAGCATTTATTGCTCAAAGCACAACTGGGAGATGAGCTTCAAGTGCATAGTCCCCAACTCCCATGGCAAAGAGGCAAAGGTAAGCAGGAAATAGGTTTGTGTCACAGCTGAGAAACCACAAGCTTAGAAAACCCAGTCTTTAAAGGAGGCTGTTGGTTTGCTATCTAGCAGTTAGGTTTACCTGTTCAACCTTTGTCTGGGAGGAAGACAACATCATTATTCTGGTCAGGACACAAATTCTCCCTCTGCCCTGAAGGGAAACACTTCTCTGTCTTCCAAGAGTGTTTCTACTAATATCTGTGAAAAGAGCAAATGGATCTAAAGCTGATACAAAACATGCAGAAACAAGACAGAGCCATGGAGATCCATATGATGGGAGACAAGCCTATAAGTCTGAATTTCTCATGAACTATAGTAGCCTCGTTAAGACAAGGGCCAAGTTTCTTGTGCTCATTGTTTTATTCAAAGAAGTTTTCCAATTCCCTGGAGCATAACAGAAACTTAATATTTGTCAGTAAATAAATGAAATGAGATGTAATAGAATCAGATCTGTAGTTATAGGAGAGGATGACATGTACTTTAGCAACGTAGTGGCACCAGAAGTCTGAAATGCATGAAAATCTCCACAGTTAAAATTATCATTATGAGGCATAATCTGCCATTATACCTCTGTTTGATCCCCACATAGATAAAACTGCACCAAACTGGAGAAAAAATTGTCAGAGTAAGCAGAAAAAAGTTCCATGGAAATAGCTGAAGAAAATGCACTTTTTAGCCTAGATAAGAAATCGCAAAGGGAAATAATGCTTTTTATCTAATATCAAATTATAAAATTATAACTTATAAAATTATAAAGTACACAAATATCCAAATAAGAAATATAAAATTAAACTCAGATCACTTATTGGTTAAAAATAAGACATTCATTTATAGTAATAATATTGAGACATCACATCTCAATATTGAGAAATCTGTTTCTGAAGACCAATAATTGATATGATTTATGTTGCCTGTGCAATTATGACTAAAACACTAAGCCTGCCTTCAAAAATCCTTTCTAGACACATTCTCAATATTTGACTATATATTGTTTATCCTTCTAAATATGTCCAAGGTTTCTAAACTTTTCCCTAAGCTTTTGCTCTGCCTTCCATCTACAATAGACTTCTGTGCCAGCCCTGTTGAAATTGTAACAGGTTCAAGGGCAATTTCAAATGTTAAATTCTTAATAAAACATGTTATGATTGATCGTGTTTCTCTCTGGAACCCACAGAACGTATTCTTAAATGTTTCCTCTTTCCCTCTTCTCTCTTTCCCCTTTCCTTCTTTCTATTTCATTGTTTCTTTAAACACACACACACACACACACACACACACACACACACACACACGCAGATGTTGTTCTGTCTGGTAGTATTGTGTCAGCAAGTGTGGAATTACATCATTGGATTACTTATATAAAATCTGCGAGTTTTAAGGGCAAATTCATAACTTCTCCATTAGATGTTATTCGAAACGAAAATTAAAAATGTTTTCCTTCCGCTTATTTTAGAATTTTTATGCATCTTGTCTTTCAGATGATTAAGATAGTATTTAGTACTGCACTTTAACATAAATTTACATCTCATGTTGAAAATCAATAAGTAGAGAATTAAGGCTTTGGTATGATTTAGGGATAATGTTATTCGAAATGAAAAAGAAATGACTAATTAAGTAAAGGTTATAAAGAACACATCCTTTCAGATAATTGACAAATAACATATTACAGCAACAAGAGAAAGCGTATAGAAAGTATTTTGTTAATTTTTTTAAAAATTCAAAATTAAGAGGCAAAACTTTTTGTTACATAGTATAACTCATTCTTTTCAGCACATTTGAAGGCTTTATAAACTTTTTAAAACTTTGGGTTTAGTGAGCCCCACAGATGTTTGAAACTAAAAATGTATTCTTGAAGTCTGTAAGGTTATTTTACATTTCTTCATAAAACTAACCAAGACCATAATACAGTTTGTATTCTGAGAATTTGGAACAATATTATACAGTTATCTCAAGGATACATGTAATTAATTGGCAGATGAGAATTAAGAAGCCCTAAGTATATATACAACTCTCTGGATATTTAATCTTTGTTGGAAAGTCCATTTGCTCTCTCAGTCCCTTATGACAATATTTATGTAATTTCCATGTATTTTCACTAGATTGGACCTCCCTTAGTACAATAAAAGATAAAATAAAAGAAAATTTCTTAAAATTTCAGGAAAATTTGGAAAAGATGTCAGCTTTACATTAGAGCTTATGTTAGAGCTCTTTTAGTTTTTAATTAAAGCATGTAGAATTTTAAACCCAGTAAATAAAATATATAACTATATTCAGTTTCTCAACATTATTTGATATTAGTAGTCTTTGTAATGAATATAATTCTACTTTTACAATTCCTTACAAGTAATTATTTTATAATTGTTTAAAATATTTTATAGATTCTATTTTAGAATTTTGATTATCATATTATTTAAATTTTATAGATAGTAGATGTGACATGAGAATTTGATGAAATATTAAAATATCTGAATGCTGAAACATAATTATTGTTATTTTCCATGAAATAGAAAAATATTTCCACATTAATAACGACCAAATCACTAAGAGGTATTTAACTTTCTTAAGTAGTTTGCACTCATAGTATTATTTCTCACATATATCTCTCTTTTATTGTGTTCAATGGTGTATTACTGAAACCTTGAAAGATTTTTATCATGTTGTCACACCTCACTGACTTTTTCTCACCAGTATGACTTTGGTTTATCCTTCATCATAGTGTCTCAAAACACCACTCATTATGTTGTTAAGGCATACTAATTTCTGAACCAAATCACATTGTGTATATAAAAAGTTCATACTATTTAATAAAGCAATGCATTCTAATCTCACTTGTTCTTTGTTTAATTCCTGAAAATTCATAGCTGCTTCCCTTTCCTCTCTTCTTTGCTCCCCCTCTTTTATAGACTGTATACATATATGTGCATATTATACTTAAAATATTTGCAGAAATTTTTTATATCAAATAGTTTTTTAATTTTGGCTTTCATTTGTTCATAAATATAGTGTGAAAGTGAGTACTATTTTAGAACTATTTTGTAGTGTGTCTATTTTCACTTAATCTCCTTTATAATGTAATTTGATTGACCTCTGAAATTCAAATATAAATTCTTCAAGAATCTTTGACATGAATTCTCAGAAGGCACAAAAGTTTTTAATCCTTATTTCTGTAAATTTGCATAATTTTCATACATTTAATTTTTTTTATAAATATACAATTGTATGCTCTCAAATATCATTTGAGACTACATATAGCCTCTGCCTTCACACCTTCTATCCCATTACTAGTTCCAAATTCTATTGATCCAATTTATGTGCCTATAATACTAACTGTAGGGACACGATTATTCCCAGTGAGTTTACAATTTATTTTTTCAGTATTCCTTTTTAATCCAGAACTTCTCTCTGTTGGTCCCTTTTACTACCTCTATTTTTCTAGTTCAGATCTCTCCCAGAAGCTTACTGATGTCTCTCACTAACTATTTCTGCTAAGTCTTAACAACAGATTCAGCCAGTTTTGTTGATTTGATAATTTTCCCTGTAGATATGCATAGCTGAGTAATAACTTGCAGAATAATAATATACCAAATTACATTTTCACAATTTTACATAAAAGTCAATATACTTGCCTTTAGTATTATAAGAAATTAATGGTTTTAATCTTGCTATATCTGTTTTTATTCTATGGAAATTTCTATATATGAGTTAGTTTTAATATATAACATTATTTCTCCTAGTTGAGTTAATGAGTTTAGGTTTTCATGCAAGAACAATGAAAAACATTTGAAAAAAATGAGAAAGTTTAAAATACTCATCCTGGCCTTTTTAGAGGATATTGCCACAAATTATTATACTTGAACCTATACCAGTATGTTTAGCAAACAGACTTCTTTTAGAGATTGAAAATATTCAATATACATTTTTAATAATATTGAAAATTATATGACAAAAATGGTATCATCAATGAAATGGCAAAGGTCTTTTTGCCATATAATAGTGTATTAAGGAAAAGCCATTCCTTTATCTTTGCACGTATTATGATCTCTTTATGAGATTAATAATGTCAATGTTTTGTTTTCATTGTAGTAGAATTTATATAAAAACGGTGGTCATGGGAGGTAAAACAAAAATTAAGTCAAACAGAAGAAAAAATCCCAATCCTAGGTCTTATAAATCTAAGTATTATTATCATAAGTAATTAATAAACCATTTATTTATAGTCATTCCCAAATCAATGATGCCATAAAATGTCAATTTTAATTAATTTAATCAAGATACGTAATGAGAATATGAATGAAAATAAATATTTAGAATTATCTTGTGTATAAGGGAGGCTGGTAATTCTATTTTTATTCTTAAATTTGCAGAAGGTTAAACTCAATAAATGACTATTTTTAGCATCCAAAGTGAATTAGCAATCTAAGCAAAATAAAATAAAATAAAATAAAGTGAAATGACAACCAGGAAAATTGTAAATATTAATTTGTTTTTCTCTGTTACACTCATTGGTTTAACTGTTTTGTACTCACATTATTTTCTCACAAATGTGCTCTAATGTAAAAGTGCATGATTTTTTCTCTGAATGAATAGTCTATAACATTTTACATAAATATCATCTGAAGCTTCAATGTTTTATAATACCAAAATACATCAAGGAATTTTTATCTTTGTATTATACACATTTAAATTTTTAGAAAGAACTTGAAAGTTTATCAGTGGATACCACAACCCTTTCAAAAGCAACTTGGAATTAATGAATATCTTCAAAAGATTATGAATAATAACTTTATATTAATGTGTGAGTTATTTTAATGTTCTATGTATGAGAAGAAAAAAAGACTCAGTGACTGTCATAGATTAAACTACTTTTGACCAAAATACCTACTGTCATGTTCCCCTAAATGCTACTATTCTTATGTGTGACCTTAAAGCATGTCAACTGGCCATAACTTAGTAATACATAGGCAAGATATAATTTTTAACAAATTGAGGAAATTAAGTTTACTTAAAAAATTCTTTTTTTCTCTCTTCCTACATAAATGTCCCTTTCAAAATGTTTATTAAGAAAATGTAAAGAAATGAACACAATCTCATACAATATTCCAAATTTAGACAAAAACATTTAAGATGTGTGTGTGTGCAGTATGGCACTTCGGTTAGGCATGCCAAACGATGCACTTTTCATTTCAATAACTCTCTCCTCTTTGTCCAGAATGGGACAACAAGAAGGGAATTTTATCAGAGACTCTCATAATATAATCTCAGTTTTTTAAAAAGTAACTCTAGATATAAGAATTACAGTAAAGACTATAAATGCACTTCAGTATTATTTTATTTCTTCCTTTTAGGAATCAAATTGTATATCTCCCAAGCATTTACTAATGCTTCACTTCCTCTTTTTCTCTTTTCTCATAGCTACACAGGTATACCTATATTTATTTTTATTTAGTTCATTGTACTCCAAAGATATTAGATATTAGTGTTTTTCAATAATTGAAGATTTACGACAACCCTGTGTCAAGCATGTCTATTGGCGTCATTCTCGCTTCATGTCTCTGAGTGACATTTTGGTAATTCTCACAATATTCCAAACTTTGTCCTTATTATGCTTATTGTGGTGATCTGTGATCATTGCTTTAGGGCACCACACAAACTGCACCCACATAAGACAGCGAACTTAATCCGTAACATTGTACGTGCTCTGACTGCTCTGCCTACCAGCCAGTCCCCTATCTCCCTCTGTCTCCTCAGCCTCCGTATTCCCTGAGACACGATGATATTGAAATTAGGCCAATTAATAACCCTACAGTGGCCTCTAAGTGATCAAGTGAGAGGAAGAGTTGCACGTCTCTCACTTTAAACTGAAAATTAGAAATGAGTAAGGTCAGTGAGGAAAGCCTTCCAGAAGCTGAGGTAGGCCTTCTGTGCCAAACAGTTAGCATGTTGCGGATGCAAAGGAAAAGTTCTTGAAGGAAATTAAAAGTGGTACTTCAGTGGACACACAAAGGCTAAGAAAGCATAACAACCTTATTGCTGACATGGAGAAAGTACTAGTGGTGTGGAAAGAAAATCGAACTGGCTATAACCTTCCCTTAAGCCAAAACCTAATCCCGAGCGAGGGCATACCTAACTCTCCTCAACTCCTTGAAGGCTGAGAGAGAGGAAGGAAGCTGCAGAAGAAAAGTTCGAAGTTACTAGAGGTTGATTTGTGAGGTTTAAAGAAAAAAGCCTTCTCTATAACATAAAAGTGCAAGGTGAAGCAGCACGTGCTGATGTAAAAGCTGCAGTAAGTTATCTAGAAAATCTAAGATAATTAATGAAGGTGGCTACGCTAAACGATATATTTTCTGTGTAGGCAAAACAGCCTGAAATTAGAAGATGCCATCTAGGCCTTCCACAGCTACAGAGAAGAAGTCATTGCCTGGCTTCAAAGCTTCAAAGGACAGGCTGACTTTTGTTAAAGGCTAATGTAGATGGTGACTTCAAGTTAAAGCCAATGCACATTTACCATTTGAAAAATTCAAAGGCTCTTAAGAATTATGCTAAATCTGCTCTACCTGTGCTCAGTAAATAGAACAACAAAGCCTGGATGACAGCAAACATGGTTTACTGAATATTTTAAGCCCACTATTGAGACCTATTGTTTGAAAAAAATACCACTTTCAAACTATTACTGCTCATTGGCAGTGCACTTGTCCACCCAGGAGCTCGAATGAAGATGGACAGTGAAATTAATGTTGTTTTCATGCCTGCTAGCATGATATTCATTCTGTGGCAGATCAAAGAGTAATTTCAAATATCAAATCTTATTATTTACAAAATATATTTTGCAAGGCTATAACTGCCATAGATAGTGATTCCTCTGATGGGCAAAGTAAATTGAAACCCTTCTGGAAAGGGGTGATCATTCTAGATGCTGTTAAGAACATTTATGTGGTCAAAATATCAATATTCACAAGAATTTGGAAGAAGTTGACTCCAACCCTCATGGACTTCTTGGAGGGAGTTCAAGACTTTAGTGGAGGAGGTATCTGTAGATGTGGTGGAAATAGCGAGAGAACTGGAATTAGAAATGGGGCCTGAAGATGTGACCGAATTGCTGAAATCTCACGAAAGCTTTAATGGATGAGGAGGTGCTTCTGGTGGATGAACAAAAAAAAGTAGTTTCTTGAGATGAACTCTACTCCCACTGGAGATGCTATGAAGACTGTTAAAATGACAACAAAGAATTTAGAATATTACATAACTTTAGTTGATAAAGCGGCAGCAGGGTTTGTGGGGATTGACTCCAATTTTGAAGGGTCTGTGGTGGATAAAATGTTGGAAGACATCATTGCCTGCTTAGAGAACTCATTTGTGAGGAGAAGAGTCAATTGATGTGGTAAGCTTCATTGTTGTCTTATTTTAAGATATTGCCACAGCCACCCCAACCTTCAGCAGCTAGCATTCTATTCAGTCAGCAGCCATTACTATTGAGGCAAGACCCTCCACTAGCAAAGCAATTAAAACTTGCTGAAGGTTCTGATGATGTTTAGCATTTTTTTAGTAATAAAGTATTTTTAAACTAAGGCATGTACATTGTTTTTAAAGACATTTTTAAACAACTACAGTAGAGTATAAACATTAGTTTAATATGCACTGGGAAACCAAAATCTGTGTGACTCACTTTATTGTGATATCGTTTTATTATGCTAGTCTAGAACCTAACTCACAATATCCTCAAGTTATGCCTGTAATTGAAAGTTGTGATTGAGAAATAATTTAGTCCATGCAATGGAAAGTCAGCCATTTGAAAATGGTGGATAAGCAAGATGAAAGAAACTAGGTCCCTTAATGGCCTCATGAAGCAGACTTGCCTGCCTAATCTGGACCACCTGACCAAATTTGAGATTAACTGAGAGAAAAATAAAATTCCATATTGCATCTACTGCTTTGGACCTGTTTATTAGTAAATTTGAAACTATTGGCTAACAAATATAATAGCATACTTATTAAGGTCTATGTAAAGAAAATATGACAAATCATGGAAATGTTTATAAATTAAATGACATGACTGAAGCTTTTAAATATTTTTCTTATGGTTAACTATTTAAATTCATTTTTAAACCCACTCTTTACCAGGTTATTAGCTAGCTTTCTAGAGAACTGAAACCTACGTTTCTTAGTAATTATCAATATGGAGATTTGAGAAGTCAAGCTGTAACAAGAAAGGAAGAGAACATATACACTCATCACATTTCTAGGCCTTCCCTTATTGGAGGGGGGACATGGAGAGTAAAAGAAAACATAAGACCAGATAAAGATAAAAATCATGTAAAATAGTTTTTAAAAAGCATGGGTTGGGTTAACCACACAAAGGATCAAACTGAAGTAATACTGGTAATATTGATGTCAAGCCTTTTCCTTAAAAACTCAGTAGCAGTTTAACTTGAGTAATTTTACGGTATGTTTTTCATTCATATGATTATATAACAGACTTACAATAGGGTTAAAAATAAAAGAACTTGTGAGAATAATGCCCCCAAATAGGTGCAGTTGATTTTAAAAATATCCTAAGCATGCAATATGTTCAATGATTAACTCTTGAACTTTAGAGTTCTAATTTGATACATACGCAATAGGAAAGTGACTTGCATTTGCTTTGTAATGAAATTTATTTGAAGTTTAAAAATAGCCCCCCAAAAGGGTAAATGCGATTTTTGTTTAATGTGCCTATTTATGGCATCACTAATGACTATATCTTTCCATAGATTTCAATCACCTATTTGCAAACAATATGTTGCCAGGTTACTAGTAAGAGAAAGGTAATAGCTTACATGGAAAATGTAATTAGTACTGATAAATAGCTGTCTCTATATTATAAGTAGACTTGGTATCTTAGTTTATTCTGCTATAACAAAACTCCACAGATTTGGTACATTATAAACAATAATTTATTTCTCACAGTCTGGAGCCTAGGAAGTCCAAGATCAAGATGTCAACATGATTGCAGTTCTGGTGAGAGCCCTCTTTATGGTTCATAGTTAGCACCTTCTCTCTGTGTGGTGTAAGGGGTTAGGGAGCTCTGCGGGGTGGTTTTTATAGGGGCATTAATCTCTTTCATGAGGGTTTTACCCTCACAACTTAAGCACTTCCCAAAGATCCCCACTTCCTAATACCATCTCATAAGGCATTAGAATTTTGACATATGAATTTAGAGGAAGGGACACAAACTTTCAGATCACAGCAATTAGTATTATATAAATAATCTAGCAGCTGTTGGCTATATGTAATGGAAACATTATCAGATGATAAATTCAATAAGTTATGGCATAAATTCTATAAATATAATCAGTATGATTATCCTATATAATTTTAGCATGCTATGTTATTACAAAATAGAAATAAAGTTTTGTTTAAAAGTAGCATTTGTTAATCCGTCAATTGATTTGTATCATTTCCCTTAGCATTATAGAAAAGAGCCATATTTAACTATAATTTACTTGAGTAATATTATAATTTTAACTGTTGTTTTTTCTGGATCTAGAAATCATGATTAGTGAAAAAAAGAACATCCTATCAGAAACCTCTTAATATACATTCTCTTAGGCTACTTGTAAATATAATAGATTCTCATTATTTGCAAATTTTATATTTGTGAATCTCCTACTCAATAAAATTAATTTGTAATAAGTCAATACCCACAGCAAAAAAAAAAAAAAATTGAGTTGCCAGATGCACAGGATCCCAGCTGAGGTAGAAAATTGATGCTCTGCTTTTTCCTGTTTTGTTTTTTGTACTGTAAACAAGTGTCCTTTTTGCACTCTAGTTAGTGCCGCATTTTCACAATTTTCGTGCGTTTTGTTGTTGTTTTCACCGTTTAAAATGGCCGCTATCATGGAGCTGAAGTGCCTGTCTCATGTTCCCAGGCTTAAGTAAGCTGTAAAGTGACCTCATGGACAAAGTATGTGTGTCAAGTAAGCTTTGTTTAGGATGAGCCTTAGCGCCCTTGACTGTGAGTTCACTATTAATGAATCAACAATACGTATTGAATTCGATGTCTTTAAACAAAAAACACGCACACATAAAGCAAGTTTACGTTCAAATCTGCTGACAAAGGTATTGTGACGAGTTTGACAGGAATCTAACCCTGTATTTCCCTTAGGAACAGTAATTAGGCATTCATGAATTCAGTGTTCATTGTTGCTTATGGAGTGTAACTACTGTAAACAATGAGAATCAATTGAATATATTTTAATAATTTCATGGCAACACAAGTGAATGCGATTCTCTGTGTGTTTAACTAGAGTAAAATATGTAATAGCTGCAACTTTACTTGCTGCCCTGCTACTTTTTTTCCTTTTGTTTCTCTTACCCATGAGGTGTTGACAGTTCCTTTTCTTTCTCTACCGTGTCTCTCTTACCAAGGTCATACTGTTTAATTATGTTTTCGGCAACTATTAAAATCTGGTAGTGTTATCACATAAATTTTTTTTATGAATTTTTATTTTTCTTTGGCTATTCTATCAACTCGTCAATTAAATGACTTCACTTTGATATGTTTTAGTTGTGGAATATATTTTAATTTCTCTGCCAGTCCTACACAGTTAGGTTTTGTGCAGTTTTCTCAAATAGTGAGATAATTTCAATAATAATAATAATTGAAATGATAGTGATAATAGTACTTATAAAAATTAGTTTTAATTTCAAATGAAGATAAAATACAATATGCCAAGATCATTCCAGGGTATGAATATATAAATAATATTTTAAAATAAAAAAAATAAATGGCAATAAAATTAAATAAATAATATTTTAACATGTGAATAATGTTTTAAAAAATTACTTTTAATTTCACACCAAGATAAAGCACTATGTGCTAAGATTCACTCCAGAATATGAATATGTTTATATATACATACACACACACACACACACACACACACACACACACACACACACACACATATGAGAGAGAATTGCCCAGAGATATCTGCATAAAAACAATAGTGGTATATATTAAATTTTCTTCAAAGTCCTGAAATCAAACTATTTTTGAAGTATAGTTGTATGTCCTTTGAATGATGTTTGCTGACATTGTCTTTACTATAGATGGAATTCTATAATGAATGCTCGAGAAAATTTTGAGGACCCATGGAGTACTGCATATAAGGCTTTGATTAAACACGTCCCTCTTTAGTTAACACCACCTTGAACATTACTTTGTTTCCAGCTTATCATATTTCATCAACAAGTCACTTTTATTCCATAATCTATGTATTTATAATATGTCAACATTTATATCTAATGATATGCATGTATGTGAAGTAAAGAATGACATTAAGCACTATGAATACCTGTATCTTTATACTTGTATCTCTCATCTTCCTTACCTTTAGAAAACATGGTTAAAAATGTAATAATGTCCAAAAATTCACATTGCTATAGCTTCAATAGGGACTAAGGGCATGAGATAAAAAGTAGAATTAGGAATTGGAAAAAATAAATATAGGGGGGTTAGAGAAGGATGAAGTGATAAAGGAGATTGAATATATGGTAGCTGAAGGAAACTGGACTCTGGGTGGTAATCACACAATAGAATATATAGATGTCAAATTATAATGTACACCTGAAAATTATATAATTGTATTAACCAATGTTACCCCAATAAACTTAAAAAATTAATAGTTTTAGTTGATTAATGTCAGTGTTTGAATTCTCATTAAGCATTTTCCAATCTATTCTTTGCTTATTTGATATCATAACAGTGAGACAGAACATAAAGCATAAGCATGATTGAAAGTTAATTGTTTGAAATTAACTCTAAAAGGAATATAGATTTAAGAACAAAACCTTATATTTGGCAATATCAGAAGAGACAGGGTCAGTAGGAGTTTTATGTGAGGTTGGTCACTTGAGATTTAAGTGTACTGTTAGCCAAACTGCTGAAAGCTCACCTTATTAAAAACATGAATTCTTATTAGGATTATCAGCCTTTGTCAAGAATTGCATTTGATAGCCATTGAATCTTGGGATAGAACTTCTGCTTTGTAGTTTGGAAGCTATTTTTCCATTTAAAGGATGATTATATCAATTTGTTCAACTTCTCCTTGAATGGGAAATGAAGGCAAAGAAAAAAAACGAGGAAAGGTTGAATTAAGTATTTGACTTTAAAAGCATGTGACTGTTGTGTCTGTGGTAGATGACTGCTATTTTTCATACATTGTGACACTCGCAAATTTGTCCTTACATTAAAAACACATTATTTGATTTTCATATTTCTCTTCACAATTGCAGTAATACAATTATCGGTTCTAAACATGATAGAATATTTATTTCTTGTGTTCCCAAAATAAACTGTATATTTTCTCTACATTTATGTTTTTCTTTTTTATCCAAATTTATTCTCAAAATTATGTCTCAATGCATCATTATTGCTATTATCATTTTCTACTTAACGAAAAGTGTCCATTGAGTGGCCTGTACTTCTCATGTCTCACTAACATTAAATATTCTAAATCTAGATGCTACAGTTAACACGTGGGAAGTCAAATGAGTAAACAAGATGGCAATATTTATCTATTTATCACAATCATTAATGATTATAAAATTCTTTGTAGTCAATTTTCTTTTCCTGTGTTTCAGATAATCTTCATGTATCTTATCTATTAGACGAGTAAAGAGTTAAGAGGAAAATCTAGTTCCACTATTTATGAGCTCTGTATTCTAAAGCAAGATCCTTTAAATTCTGCATTTGTTTTCCCATCAGTAAAATGGATATACTATTATTATCTTTCTCATACGATGTTGCAAGGCATAACCGACTCTCTGCTTGAATGTTCCTCATTCAGTGAACACTTGATAAAGAAAAGTTGTTATTATTATTAATTCCTTATTCTCACATCAATACATTTGGAGTTAGTTGTCTTTAAGCCACTTTACAGAGTTTGAGGTTTGGAAAGATTAAATAACTTCTGTAATAGAGGCATGCTTCATTCTATTGTGCTTTTGCAGACCCTCCATCAGCAAAAAGATTATGACTCACTGAAAGTTCAGATGATGGTTAACATTTTTTAGCAGAAGGCATTTTTTAATTAAGGTATGTACATAATGCTATTGCACCCTTAATAGACTACAGTATAGTGTAGATGTAACTTTACTACGCAATGGGAAACAAAAAAATTTGTGTGATTTGCTTTATTGCAATACTCACTTCAGTGCGGTGTTATGAAACCAAACCCACAATACCTCCGAAGTAGGCCTATGTTATAAATTTTTTAAGAGTTAGATTGAGTACGAACTGTATCTGTATAAATTACAATTTCAAGTGGGTTTGGAAATAATCAGATTAGATTCTGTTTGTGAAAGCCATGGCTTATTTTTATAAAAATTTTTAAAAAATTGATTGTAATGAACTTCAGAATGCTATCCAACCCCTATCATTTGCATCTTTCAATTGTTTGAGGCATTTTATGTGTATATAGAATATATATTAGAAAAAATGTATATATATATGTATATACAATTATACATACACACATTATGATAGCCCTTAAATTAATAGTCATCCTTCCCAGGTGGATATAATAGAAGTTAATAAATAAGCCATGTTAACTCTTATTTATAATATTAGATATTACTTCATACTGAGAAATCCCATCTGGCATAATACTACTTGTTCAAACATTGACCAACTACTACCCTTATTATATTCCATATATCCTGGTTAACCATGAACCATCAATAACTTTTTGAGTACCATACTCCAACAATTTTCATAGCAAGCTAGCAACAACATGACCTAACCCATATTTTCCCAGCTTGTTGATGAGTATGCCACTTGGGACAGAGTTAAAAGACTTCCTGATGTCAAGCTCCATTACACTTATTGTAGATTGAAGGAATCAAGTCCATTATTCCATCATAGTAGGAAATACGTTTGGTCTGACAATGATTTGTAACTCGTCATGCTATTTATAACCTAGCACTTTGTGATCCTCAAAGGGTTTGCAAATTTCCCCCTGGATGATAACATATAGTACTGTTAACCTAAAAATAAAAAGCTGATGTGGGAGACAACAAGCATTTACTTGAGATCCAAAAAGAATTGCATTTCAAGAAAGCACTGATTTAGGCAGGAACCCAAATATAGTGTTCCAGTTAGGAAGTGAATGTGAGTGCTATTTATGAGAAAAGGAAGGGGAATAATTACATGAATAGAAAGAAGGAATTTCTGTTGGTGCGAATAAGCTAAATTACTTTTTAGCTATTACACATGGTGGTGTTAATTCTAGAGAATGTCTTTAATTTTGGGTCAGGTAGTCAGAATGTCTGCTTTCTCGTCAGCTTTTCAAATAGTTGTTTGGAATATAATGTTGCTTTAGGCCCAGTCCAAAGTTTACTTTGCCCAGTTTAAACATTCTAGAAATTTGAAGAATAAGGACTATAAGACAATTCCTCTGAAATGGTAGCTGTGACTTCATTTTGAAGCGGCTCCATTTATATTATTTTTCATAGCACATTTCCTCATTCAGTTAAAGTAGATGGTTTGTAGTATCCAGCACTATTTTTCTCCTTCTAAATTTAGCTTCTTTTTGTTCTTAAAGCTTGTAAAAATGATAATCAGAATATGAACTTGCATGGAACTTTATCTATAAAAGCATGTTTTTAAATAATGAAAGTTTTAGTACATATAAACCTGCAATGTAATAAGATAGATAACTGAATTAAATGGTTTGTGGATATAATTTATCATCTTTTGAGATGATTCAACTAACTATTTAAATCAGATATTTCTGAAAACTCTCAGCTGATTATTTTATACAGCTAGTAGAACACAAGATCCTAATTTTTCAAATCTGCCCTTGCAAGTTTGGAGGTTACCTACCAACTGATTGGAATTGTCAGGCCTTATGACATTTATTATATATGTCCCTGTTAAAGTTGCTTATGAAACTATTAGCCTTTTCCTTTGACATTTGCTGTTCTGCATGAATGACTGTATTTGTATTCTTGCAAACTTTATACTGCTTTAAAGGTAGTTTAAACAGTGCTCAGGTTCAATGGCTTGCTAACAACTTACCTTTATTGAATTGCTTTTGTTTACAATTAAAATGCATTATTTTTCTTAATGGTTTTGCTTTCATTTTGTATTGTTAATTTACAATGATTTATATAGGCAACTGTAAATTTACTTTTAGGATTAGAATAATAATAATTAATTCAAATGTTTTAAATGGTCATTACAGGAAATGAGTACAATGGATACATTTAAAAAATGCATTTATTTCAAAATTATAAAAGTTTTACTCCTTCCCAGAAGGGTAACTAGATAAACTAAAATAATCACTTTTAAATCATATGTATTAAGGAACAATTTATGCCTCAAATAAGAACTAATCTCTTATTCTTCCATGTTCCAAGAACAAGGCACACTTACATGGCACATATCAAATGTCTGCCTTATAAATAAGTAGGTTTACATTTGCTTGATTAACTTAAAAGGCTGTGAAGGTAGGGGAATAGTTATATTTTTACCTTCTCAGATCCTAGAAGAGTGCTTTTGCTTATATTTGTACTTAAACTTTAACTGAAGTAAATTAAAAGAAAAATATTTTATCTTTTTTTAATAATGTTTGCAACACTATTAAATAATTTACTAATATTTCCCTCTGAATGACCTTAAAAAGTTAATAGTTGGAAATAATTTTAAGAATTACAGTAAATGATAAACTTAAGATACATATTCATGCTTCTATGAGTATAAAATCTGATTTCCAGAATATAATAATAGGCTATTGGAGGCTAAAGATTTAGTTCAGAAATCTTCCTTAGGGAAATAAATAGTAAAATAACAGTGTGTGCCTAATTTCACCCAGAAGAGATTTGAACATTCAGAGAGTATTTCCCTGTAAATACAGACTGATTATCTTTAAATCTTGTTTTAATACTCTCTGAGGGCTAAAAAGGATAAAAAATTTAAAGAATAAACATGGACCACAGATTTTCAAAGTCATTAAAATGAAGGTATAAAGAGAAAGTGATGAAACTGGAAGGCAAACCTCCCTGGGGTATTAGCATCAATTTAAATTGGACATATTTAAGTACATTCTATTTGGACTTTTCCTTGTTCTCCATCACAGAAAGCCCATGCTACTTGTTTCTCAGCTTCCCACCATTGAAATGAGCAGTATATTGAGATGGGAAGGAATGATATTTAAAACTAATTTTTAGATGAAGATACCAAGGCTCATAATGGGTCACTGGTTTTCTTTCAGTTATACAGTTAGACAATATTATTTTCTCTTACAAGAATGAGCCCAGAGTTCTCAGGTTATTATGTTTTTCTAAACACAATTCATAAATCACTGTTTCTTTTTTTCTGTAGCTGATGAGACAATGTGTACGTATTATCCATTCCTTTAAAGACATGGAATTTAGTGTGTCCTTTATAAATTTTTATTCGGCTTGTGTTAACAAAAAGATTTCAATCAAAAATGCCAATCAAATTTAAGTCTCTGTTTGTTTTATTGTCATGATTTTAACAATATTTATTGGAGTCACACTTCAGCAAGATTTCCTGCTAAGCGTTAAAAATATAGATTTACAAAGGTAGGAGGATGACAGAGAAGCGTGGATTAAATTACAACAGGACTACAAAAGCTATGTTGTTTAAAGATAAAACTGGAAATAGCAGATAAGTAAGTCCTGGAGAGCTAATAAACATTACACTGAAAATAGTCAACAGTACTGGATTACGTATTTCGAAATTGCTAAGAGACTAGATCTTAACTGTTCTCACCACAGGAAAGAAATGGTAATTATGTGACATGACAGAGGTGTTAGCCAACACTAAGGTGGTGATCGTATCGCAATATGTAAATGTATCAAATCAACACTGTCATACGCCTAACACTTATACAATGGTATATATTGATTGTATTTCACTTTAAAAAATGCTCTTCTAGGAGCAGAGGATACAGAGGATACAGCTAAGCTTATGAAATGGCACCCAATTCAGCCTAGATGGGAGAAGACTTCCTCTGTCTAATAAGCATATTATTAGAAACAATAGCCAAGATATGGAAAGGCACCTTTCATTCAAGGGTCAGGCCAATAGATGAGTTCAAGTAAATGACAATGAAAAAGAGATATTTAACTAGTTGAGACCAGGAACAATAACAGCAGTTTAGAAGATGAGCTCAGATTAACATTTTGGGTTTATAAACAATCAACTTTGAATTCTTGGAGTTCTCCAAGGACTGTAGCTTTAGAACGACCAAAACAGATCTTCCTACTTTGGTACAGACAGAGAGATACAGAGAGCATTAGAGCCAGCCCAAATTCAAGGTCAAGGTAATATTAAGAAGAAAAACTAAAATGGTCAGTGAACCAGGTAGAGAAGGCTCTGTTCCAGGGAAAATGGGGACTCTGTAACTCTTTGACTCTTCATTTAGAATTCCTTTACATAGTTTGTTCATGGTCTTTAAAATTGTGTGTTATTTATTCTGTAAATTCTCAGGTGCTAGGTAAATTTGCTCTTTTCTAAGACTTTATCCTTCAACAGTTGTTAAATTAAGAATCCTGCACGATGCAGGGGGGAATTCTGTTGAATTTTGCACAAATTCTGCCTGGGCTGCCCCATTTTGTTGTCTTGCATTACTTCTGAAAACAACGATATCAGATGTTCTTATTGTTGAGTAAAAGTGCTATCGAATCGATTGCTATTTTATAAAGAACAAAACATTTCTTATTCCATTCTTTGTATTGACTCGTTAGTGACACCCATAAGCACAAGCAGATTACTTACAATTAAAATTCCTGTACTATATTGTGTAAGTACTAAGGGAAAAAGGATTATTGTCTACATGGTCCAAAGCTCATTATCTGATGTTCAGAGTGATACAAGTCTCAAAGGATAGATGAACAAATCTCAAAGTTTGAGATAATTTTAGCATGGCTGGTCCTAAAATTGAATGTATTTCTTTTTTAGATAAAAAAAAAATTAGAGAAAAATAAAACTAAGCATGTGAATGTTAACTTTTATTTTAAAGATTCATGTATATACCATTACCTATTGAAATCTGAATACCTAATGTGTAGATATAGTCGTTGTCAACATAGAAAGGCCAGATGACCATGTACTATGAAGACCATGCAGTGTAGCATTACCTAGATTATCTCATAATGGTCCAATGTTTGTTCTCAGGTTTATCAGTTCAGAATATATATATATGATATATAATTATTTCCAAGTTGATTAAACTCGCCTTAGTTAACTCATAATATCCAAATATCTAGGAGATGCATACTGTTTTGCTAAGCTACTAAGACACTGAGATGCCCTGATAATACAGAGATGCTAATTCATAACAAAATGCATAATTTTTCTATGAATCAAAATTCTAAGGGAGGAACACTTTGACTTCCTTAAAAAATGACTTTTTAAAAGTAGAATAAATATATTGGGTTATAGTTTAGAGCCTAGACTTTTTAATAAAGCTCGCTTGTGTCAGGATCCTGGCTTTGGCACATACTAGTGATGTGACTTCAGACGAGATGCTGGACATCTCTGTACCTCAATTTTTTTTTCCTATAAAATGGGACTACTAACGCTCATTTTCAGCATGATGACTGCTGTATGTTTAAATGCTTACCCTCAGCAACTCATACGGGAGTGTCTAATGTGATTAGGCATACAACCATGTCCCGGAGAACTAGTGATAAATAAATGAGGCAAAGCACCTTCTCCTCAACAGCAAATAGGATAGTGGAGTAAGAAACAATGGACTAGTAACCAAGTTAATAAACATATAATTATGAATTATAATACAGTCTAGAAGGAAATGAATGAGTCCCAATGAAGAGCATGAGTGGAGACAATCTGCATTGGACCATGTGGTTAAGGACTGTCTCAATGAAGCAATGATAATCAAGCTTTGAGTGAAGGAACAGGATAGAGAGAGCTTCCTAGAAGTGGTAAGCAGAACAGGATTCCCACAAAATTTAGTAGATGTTAGGCATCTGGGGCAGTCAAGGGCTTTCGAGAACCTGAAAGAAGGTTATTTTACCTAATCGGAGTTGAGGGAGGAAAGAAAGAAATGAGAGAGAAGGAGACAGAGTTTTAAGTAAGAATGTCTCTTGATCTGATCTATTATAAAAACATAACTCTAGCTGCTGTGTAGAAATAGGTAAGAGAGAGGCAAGACTGGAAGTGACATACTTACTAGGCTAAATGCAAAGAACACAAAATCTCCTATATACCTATCAGTAAATGATAGCTATTATCATATCTGAAACCGAATTTTAGGGACCTCATTTTATCTGTTCACTTCTGTATACATTATATGTAGTACAGTTCCTAGCAAATGATAGGTACCCAGCCAATACTATTGGGTGTATGAATGAATGAACATTATTCAAATGTTTGGTCCAGAAAACTCAGGTGCAATCTCAATAAAATCTTAGAAATGATTTACAAAGATAGCATGGTTGATAATTTATATGAAAAGGTACTTGATCCACAGATGGTAAAAATGGTTTTTCCTCCCTTCTTTCTTTACTTAGTAATGGAAAGCCCCATTTCTTAAGTATGAGTTGCCATGTGGTTTTATTTTCCCCTTATTTTATTGTTTCCTAGGATCTGGTATCACAAAGACTATTTAAGTATACTTTTTAGTTAATTTTGTACATATGCCATGCCAATATCTGGAAGTTCACAAATGTATAAACATAGATTATTCCTCTCAGAGTATTCTAGTTATCACTAGTTACTATGAGAACTGGTGCTTTTGTGAAATTAAGATGACTGTGATAACAAAACTAGCAGTCAAAATATTCTATCAGCACTGGCTATTAACTCTATATTAGGTGAAGTGGTAACTAACATATGATTTATTCACAGACTACATCTCTCCCTCTGACTTTTACCAACATGGTCCTTGGGCCAATTTTTAGATCAAGGTAATGGATGAAATAAAGACATTGAAAAGTGATTACATCAAGAAAGAAAGAAAGAAAGAAAGAAAGAAAGAAAGAAAGAAAGAAAGAAAGAAAGAAAGAAAGAAAAGGAAAAGCAAGCAAGCAAGCAAGCTTAGGCATAGTGTAAGAAAAGCTAAGAAAAGAACATATATCCAAGATGGAGCAGTTTGGGATCATGGATAGGAAGGTGGGGGTAGTGGGTAGCAAGGTAGATAGAAAAGTGGATAGGAAGGGTGGAGTAGAGAAGGGAAAACTGCAATCCAAATTTGGTAGTGGTAGTGTTTAAAACTGAGATTTAAGACAGACTCTAGCTTTCTATGCATGTGATACAGAGATAGAGGAGAGACAGAGAGAAGAAAGAGATATTGAATACAATGGGTTTAAAAGTATTTTGGATGTGGTATAAATCGTATCTTTTTTCACTTCTGAGAAGCTTTGTTATAGTTAAATGATTTTGTAATTACTCTAGGTTATCAAACTGGGTATTCTTGAATGTGATTCTGTGCTAAAGCCATCTTCAAAGCAAAGCAAGGCAGGCTTTCTTTATGGTGATTACACCCTACTAATGGTGCTGAAATACATTTCTAGGCCCAGACAGAGCCTCTCCTGTCCTGATGCCATTTTAGCAGACTGAACTTTGATGCAAATGCTGTGCTTTACCAGAAACATAGTATATTCAGTCAGCCAATCCCCAAGTGCCAAGCCAACTCTGGGCCTTATGCCTATTTCCTTGCTTCCTGATCTTTCTAAATAAGACTGGATATGCAATCCCAGCCAATCACGCCCTGTCTCCATATTACTGCTTAGTGCTCTATAAAACCTGCTCTTCCCTCCCAAAGGAATGTTCTGCTGTGAGGCCCTGTATCATCCCCCCCCTACTTAATCCACAGATGGTTTTCTCTTGAATAAAGGATATCAAACTCGTTACAAAATTAGTTTATCATTTGACAATAGAGACAGTAGTTTAAGAAAAAAATAATAATAATTGGCTCAAGGGTTAAAACATTTGGAGTAGAATATACATAGATTTGACAAATAAAATTAACAATTAAAAAAGAAACTTCTTGGAAGTATGGTTAATTTCGCATAATTAAAGATATTTTTTTCTCTCAGATATAAATTAAATAGAATGTATCCAATGAAGTGACTGACTTAGCAACAATGATATGGAAAGCATCAGGTAAGAATTCTGAATCTAAGAAAAAAATTTTAAATAAATTTAAAAATAAACCAGTAAATGACTGGACAAATGCTACTTATTATCACTAGTTTCTACAAGGGGTTAGATTTAAGCAGATGATTTTAAACTAAATGAGTTTTAGATTCATTATAAATTTGTCCCCGATAGAATAGTTAGAATAGAAAAGTAATGTATTTTTTAATTTCACTATAACTCATTGCATGAATTAGAGTAGTGAAAACTTTCAAATCTCTTTGAATAACTTTAAGTACCAAGAACACAAAACCTATTTTTTCCTTAGATCGCTTTTTCCCCCTAGTTACCATGACCATTAATTTTCACCTCAGAATGGTTAATTAGGTGATGGGTTTCTCTCCTTTTTGATTTTTAATGGGATCACACACTGTCATCTTCTTCTCATTATGAAAATACTATGGCAGTATTGAATCTTCCACTAATAATCCCCAGTATCTGGATAGATACCATTATAAGTTTGCATGGAAACCATACTTCTTTAGGCTGCAATACAAAGGGACTCCAAGTTCCATACCTTCTGATTGACAGTGGGTCTTGTGTCTTTCACAGTTTTAGTACACTGAGAAGCAGAAGGGGGAACAAAAAAAGAGATCATTAGGAGTTATTCGCAGGCATCCTCTGTGTCTGAACTTGGTAGTGAGCAAGAAGACAAAGCTTATCTTCTGGGATATTTTTTTAATGGTCCCGTAATGTCACTGTAAAAATCAGCAAAGTAGCAAGCAGAGTGGGAAAAAAATGTGCCTTCAGAACCAAGCAGAATCTGACTTTATCAGAGTAACTATGTTTTATATGATTCAGTTATATTTGGCACTTTGAAATTATGTTTCTTTTGTTTTTCCTTATATATTATTAGTGTGTGTGAGCAGATAAGAAAATGTGGACTCAACATGGAAACACTGAAACTTTCACTGAAAGCCAACAATTAAGCAACAGTTAAATATTACTTTCTGTCACATTCTCCTTCTTCTATTGTACTTTTTCCTAAGCTGAAGCCAAATTGGGCTAAATTGACCTTAACTCTCCACCTTTCCTGACTTTGCCTACTGCCTGCTTTCTTAGCTCCCATCCTAAATCAAAATTCTATGTCTGCTAGAAGGCGTAGCTCAATTCTATCATCCTTTTTTATAAAGTCATCCACTGAGGAAATCCCATCATATTTTAACTATACAATTTACAAACTATAATGATTATATGGCACCCTAGGGAAAAGTGATATAAATGAATACTGTAATAATGACACTTATTTAATATTCAGAAATTTTTATTGAATAATACAGTACTAATGGGGAGTTTCCACATCATTAAGTAAAAGTTTTTTTCTTCTTTAATTAAAGCACATAGTATGGATGTTAAAGATATTTAAAAGAGGGTTCTAATTGTACTTTCAAAGAAGAAAAATTGGGTCACTTTCAAAATCTCTCAATAGACTTACTAAAAAATTTTTCCCTCATCTTTTTTAATTTTTATTTTTCTCCTTCACTTCTACATTGTCAGTCAGTCAGACAGTCTATAAATATTTGCTGTGTCTGCTCTTTGCCACCCACTGTGTGAAGATAGGGCTACAGAAGCCAATAAGATAGGTTAGAGAAAATGAATTATAGTATGAATTATAGTACAAATGTCCAAATTTATGAAGGATCTGAGATCTTACCCTAATTGTAAGCTAACAAGTCACCCTGCCACAGTTCCCTGAATCCTGACAGAAGACACGAGACTACTATGTCAGAGGAAAATCTCTGTTGCTCACAGCAAAGCCAGCAGCATGAGCTTTCTGTTCGTATCATTCCTCCTTTCCTCCTTGCCCCTCAAGTCTCATAGGATCAATGTGAATATGAGCCCACACAGATGCTACACACGCAGTGGGTTTCTATTACAGCTGAGGATCCCTGAATTAAGAAATTCTGGATATTTTTATTATTTTTTTACATTTACTCAGATCATAAACATATTTAAATAAAACATAATAGTTTTATTGCGATATAATTAATAGGTAAAACAATTCACCTATTAAAAGGTGAAAAAAACTTAGTTTTTTATATATTCAGTTTTATGAAATCATCACCATAGTCAATTTTAGAACACTTTCATCACCCCTAAAATAACTCCATTCCATCATTAGGTACTCTCCATTACTCTGATCCCTCTCCCATAGCCCTAGGCTCTGTAGATTTTCCTGTTCTTGAGATTCCATATGAGTGAAATCATACTATATAAGGCCTTCATTATTGTCGTCCTTCTCTTAAAACAAAATGTTTGAGGTTCATCTTCCAAGGCTGTTAGCTATGCAAACATTTGTAAAAAGATAGTCCAGGACAAAAACCAATGAGAGATGTGTAAAAACGTCATGGATTGTTGCTTTCCCCAAATCACAATTGAACGAAATATTGAAAAAGAAAAGGCAAACTGTTAAAGAAACACATAAAAAGTGAACCAAATCAATCAAGAAGCTGCTGTTTATGGTGGAACCTGAGAAAAAGATGGTTGAAATAAGAAGTGAAGAAGCAGGAGAAAAATAATTTTAGGCAGAAGCCTCAGACATTTTCATTGATTTTTACCCATGTTATAAATACATTTTAAAATGACAGCTTTATGTATTTAAAGAGTGTGGATAAAGAAGAAGAGATAGATGATAAAAGGAATTAGGTGTCAGGTACTGCTGGAAAGTAAAGCAAGAATGAAAGGATGTCATGACAGGTAGATGACAGATCATGCAGATCATGACAGACGGTTTCAAATTTCAAGATAATGGAACATAATTAAAGGGATTTAGGCAAGAAAGTGAAATCATCAAATTTATTTTCTAAGAAAATATTCAGAAAGATGTGCACTATTTAAAAATCAAGAATGAGAAAAAATAATTTCCTCTTTGTTTATATAAAAAAGAAAATGAATTCAGTTTGTGTTGAACTTATGGTTAGTTTCTTGGATTACGTCATTTTGAAAGGGACAATTTTGGCCACAGTGTTTTTAATTGTTACCTATAGGTCATAATTATTGAGATCAATTATATCATGTAGGAAAACACTAGAGCGAAAGTAGAAGAAAGATTAGGACTAAACTCTGAGAAATGAATAAATATATATTTGGCAGAGGAGGAAGAAACAGTAGAGTCTAAGAAAGTATATTAAGAGAGAAAAAAAGAAAACCAGGAGATTGTGTTGTAATAGAAGGAAATTTAAAGAAATGTTTCCCAGTTTCACCTTCGCACCTCAACCAATTAAACAAATCTTTCCTTATACTTTCTCCCCTCTTCTTTAGTCCACTCAATATACTTCTTAATTAATAAGAAATTAATTTTGCTTTTAATTTTCAAAACATATCAGGTTCAATATCCTTTGGTACTTTATCATATTTTCACAGTCACATTATACATAGTCATAATAAATGCCAGGTATCTTCGAAAAATACTTTCTGGAAAATTGGTTCAGACTTTGAATAAGCTCAGTTACTTGGAGTCCTGTGTGTGGATTTTCACTTAATATATTTTGATCGATAATGTCATATATAGAATTTATAACATGCAATTTGAATATATCTAAATCTCTTTTATATATCTATATCTACATCAATCTATATCTTTACATCTACATCAATAGCTATATCTATAGTATATGGATATATAGATAGAAGATAAACAATCATAAAAATAAATGGTTTTTGTACACAACTCAAAATGCACAAATGGTACTTTTAGGTACATTGAATCAAAACTAGTCTGTATTACTATTTCTGCTGTGATTCACTGAAAACTATTAGAGAGGATGTGAGAGAACAGAAACAACCACACTTAACAGTATGTTTTCAATTTTGTTCAGAACAAAAATAGCCCCAACATACTTTGCAGGTTGTAATTATGACTGGATAGACGGTAATGGTTTTACCCTGTCCATAAAAGCCTTCAAATTGAGTAGTTCTAGTATCTTTTGAGCCAATTTGTCCCACTCCGCTAGAAAACAGAAATACCAAAAAAGTAAATAAACTAAGAGAACAGAATAGACATACCCTAAATTAGATAGTGGCTAAGTGCTTTCTTCCCTGTTGAAGAAATTAGTGAAAATCACAAGAGCTACTTGTCTATCCAGAAACATTTCCATTGCCAGTTACAAATAGACCTTTGCAAACTTTCCCAAGGGGAAAATAAGTCACTCTCTTAGATAGGCTAAATCTTCTTTAACGTTTAAAATAAAGCAGCCAGGCTGTGTACCGATCTGTTTGGCTTATTTCCACCCACCCTCAGTCCAGAAAGCAATGTACCCATTTATTTCCGTATGCCAGCAATTACCAACCAGAAAATGTCTATAATGAGACCATTTGTAACAAAAAAAGGCCATGGCCTGTTTTCTCTTCCTCTGCTACTTCTAATGCAAGAGAACATTTCAAATATCAGGTCCAAGAACTGTTCAGAGCCAACAAACATTCAAAGACTTGCAGCAGGTGGGAGTACCACCTGTTCCTGTCTCAGTCCAGAAAAAAACAATCGCCTCTTCAGAACCCCCAGCTGTGGTGAATTCGAGTGATTGAATGCAAGCAAATACTGAGGAAGCCCTCTTTGAAAGACTGAGCCTGTTAGAGAAAGTGATTGTTCACCTATTATAGGTAAAATAAAGGGTTAAAAACCACAACTTAGAGCAGGAGGCAAAGGCTACAGCCACCACAGGTGTGAATCTTAATTGTTGTTAATTAGATAGAGGTTCAACAGAAAAAAAGAAACACAGCAGGTGTGAGGTGTGTGTTTTTTTCTGATGAAGAAGCAATGTAAACATTCAACTCTGTAAGGGAAAAGATAAGTTCATTTTTATTTTCTCTATAGTGTAGACTTTGTTTCAATTAGTGCCAGATGATTACTCCTTTTTATGATTCAACAAAGATACGAGATTATTCCTCCTCTAAATATTACCAACTGAGAAATACCAAGTGGCACATCTGTGTGTGCTTAATTTTGATTCACTTTGAGAAGAGGACAATTTTGCATGGGTGGGTTGAAGAAAAGAGAAGGAAATTGTAACATTGAACTCTAATCAGAGTTAAGAGATAGTCTTGTAATTTTTCTCTGGATGGTAAATTTAACTTCTCACTCTATTGAGCTAACCTAACTCATAGCACTCTTGGCATCTCTAACCAAATCAAAGTTGATCGAAGATATTTTCTTCTGAGAAACATCCCATTCCAGCTGTTTCAAAGTCCCTTGTTTGACATATTGATGCTGACTGTTTTAGTGTATTTTTTTATAACATTCTTAGCTGGAAAAGAACTCTTAATATTAATAAAAATTTATCATCACACCATCCTGTTCGTTCCTAAATATTTTGTAGTTATGTACAGACACATTTAGTCCTAGTAATGTAAAACTGTCTTTGTGTTTATAAAGTATTTTACCATTATACTAATCAATTTGAACTCTGATATTAGAGTATTAAAATGATTTCACACTGATTACTTAGAAAATATTTTAAAAGCATTGGATCTTTCTCTATGAAAGTATAGTCAACACTATAATGTCTACACTACAAACTAAAAACATGTATGTGTGGACTTAATATTTGAAATATTTTTTGTCTGTTTTCTGTGTTCCTCCTTTTCTACTTTACCCAATATCAACATTTACAAACCAGATGACCTGTGTTCAAATGTATACTGGTAAATTTTGATGTACAGTTGCCTATGTATTATACAATTTATCAATAAGCTAGGTTTTACTATTGTCCAGACAATAAAATGACATGAAGCATGAGGCATTTCAAACATATTTATACAAAAAATAAGTGGATTAATAAATAATTTATTCCAAATCCTCATAATGCTTAAATGTCTAGACATGCAATCAGATTCCCATCAACTTTATAGATGTTCTTTCCACATGTTGCATTTTTTATTATACCTACAAAAGAAGAATCATTTACTCAATATGTAAGACAACTTTCAAAAAAAATTTTAAAGACCTTCTTCTCACTTTACTTTCCTTAATAGACCAATGATTGTAGCCACTCATGTTTCTGTGTATAATTGGGCTAAATGGGAAATACAATACTTGTTTGACATTTAAGAAAACAATATAACTAAACTAAAACTTTTAGCAAAGGGATACAGGAGCAGTTGTGGATTGTCTCCAAGATTTGAAAATGCCACCACTTTTGCAGAAGTAGTTCAGTTATAACATTTACTTGATACGTTAATATTGGATACAGCTAAGTATTATTCCAAATGTTTCTTTTGTATGTGTATGCTACATTAGCCCATCCTATTGGCATTTTGAAATAATTTAATACACAAGTAATAATTAAAACACTTAAATTTAAGTCCAGAGAGATCTTTATATCTTTTTTGAAGTCTCTTATGATGATGCGTCTTTTCATTTAGAAGCTTATTAAGTATAATCTGTTCCCAAGCTAGGTTTTATGTCTCTGTATTTTCACATTTGTATGCCATCGTGGAAACATTCTATCAATGACAAACTGTTCTTTTAAATTAACAGCCTACTAAAGTTCAGAATTTGTAATCCTGGAAGAGTGTTATTAACCTTTAAGAATTCTGTGTTCATTGTGTAAGCTAGTTTTGATATAATATTGGAGAACTCAGCATAGTTATGTTCATTTAACTGACTTTACCATTGGCCTATAAATTAATAGATGAAAAATAAAATCTTATGGTGAAATAACATGAACATAATTAAACCACATAACCTTTTCTATTTTTGGAATGACATTTTGATACACTGAAACTCTAATTACTTTAACTTTTAGCAGGAAATGATATTGGATAGAAACTTGTATTCCTTTTTCATGGAAAGAATGCATTCAAACTTTTAAAATTTAACTTAAAAAAATTTGAAAGGGAAGATTATTCAGTCTAGTTAGGACTCCCTAAATTTTATGATAAAAGACAACAGCAGAAGTTTAGTCATTTGATTTATTAAGAAAACAAAAGGGTAGCTTACAATGATTATGAATACATTGTAGTGTTTATTAAACAGCACCCTTATAGAAATTTCATTTCAGATCCTTAAAAATTTGACTTATATAGCAATTATTAGGCAAGATGGAAATAATGAAACTATTCTGCTATTTTTATAGCTCCTTTGTATATTAAAGAAAATATTTTAAATACGAATAATTTTAACATAATTAAATCAATAACCTAAATATAAAAGATTTAAAGAATACTTAAAATCTCTATTGAAAATAATGGACATATTGCCATTGTAAAATATATCATCATTTTTTGTTTTGCAACCTTGAGTTAGCATCAGTTTCTTTTTTGAAATTGTAGGATTAGCATCAATCATCCCAAAGCCATCCTCCAAATCTGAAATGAACAATAAATGAATAACTAATAATGTATTAAACTCTAAAAATTTAATTTTGGAGTTTATTTTATTTACTACTTTCCTAATCCTCATAAGATCTCTCAGATTTAAGTTGTATTATAAATCATATTATATGGATAAATGAACTCAAATAAGTAAGGATGTCCTTATTTTAACCCAGGTTTCCCAAATGCTGGATCTTAAAAGTATGTTCAGTGATTTTTAATGTATAAGAACAAAAGGATTCAATTGGAAAAAAAATTCTAGATCTTTATAATATGTGTATGAATAAATATTAAAAAAATGGAATGGAGAAGAAAATTATATTCCTTATTTCTCTAGTTGTACATTTCGTGTGTAAAATTTAAGTTATTGAAGGCAATAAATATTCACTGATTGAACTGACTAAATTATTTTTATTAACCTGTATGTCCTTGACCATAGATAATTCTCTTCTTTTAGTTTTGAAGTATATTTACTTCAAAATTATTATTAATAGGCATGAAACCAGAAGCAACCATTAATTTTCATTAAAAGAAAGGCAATGACTAGAGTAGGTTTATTAAGCTCATACATCATGCTAGTGACCTCAATACATAGATTTCATTTACAGACTTTACATTAGGTATTGGGAAACTATGATCCTCTGGCTGATAAATTGTTTTAGAAATTTAAAATATTATTAGAACAGGCCCCATCCATATATTTATATATTGTTTATGTCTGCTTTCCCACTATAGAGCTGAGTAGTTGCAACTGAGACCCTATAGCCTACGAAGTCTAAATGTTTATTACCTGGCCCTTTATAGAAAAAGTTTGTTGATGTTTGCTTTAGATACTAAAATCTTTTAACTCATGAAAGGGATTCTTAATCTAGTCTCTATAGAAGAGAATAATGTATGAAATCCAATGTTTATAAATAAAGATAGGGGAAAAATCTTTGAATCTTTACTTCTAATGGAGATATTGCATTATCTTCCATTATGAATGAAAGCAAAAACCATACTTGTATTAGCTATATTTTTCAACATGTAAACAATAAAAATTACAGGTATTTTTAAAACATGTAGTAATTATTACAGATATATTAAATATTAATATTTATCACTGCTTCCAAACTGTTACTCAGATTCTCTGAAATACCTTTAATGTGTTAATAAACAAACTCATATAATATCAAAAATTGTAAATGCATATGTAAATGTGGTAGTTAATTTTTTTATAATTCATTTCCTTTGTAATCTTTTATTGTATTTGTTATATTTAAAGAAGGTATTGGGAGAAAGTACTCTAGGCTTCACCAGAATGCAAAAGGGGTCAATTGCAAAAAATAAAAAATAATAATAATAAAATAAAAATTAAGAACTACTTTAATAAACAAAAATCTTTTGATGTGTCAAATAGGTGTATTTATTTAGATTTAGATACAGGTAGCATAAGTGATCATCAATTGGGTCATTGTCTCAATAGAATAAGATTTTAGTTATTCTCATAGAATTATTTTAAGCCAAAGGAAAAAAGAATTTTTGATTCCACAGAAGCTGGAGTTTTGTGTTAAATTAATACTGAATATAACTTGATAAATATTCCATAGATAAGAAAACTGCCAGCTACGACGCCTTGTCTGAATGCCACATCTCTGTTATTGATACTTTATCATTTAATGCTCCTACACTTTGAAAATGATGTGGAAGCCCTAATTTAAATTCCAAATTTCTGCTATTTTGACTCTGGACATTTTATTTCTCTTGAAATGAATATTCAAGAGGACATTCTCTTCCCCAAAGGTACTTTTTTATTAATATTAAAATGTCTTCCTTTTGTCTATAGCCATACCACCCTGAACAAGCCCAATCCTGTCTGATCTTAAAAGCTAAGCAGGGTTGAGTCTGGTTATACCTGGATGGGAGACCACCTAGGAAGACCAGGTGCTGTAGGCATTAAAAATAAATAAATAAATAAATAAATAAATAAAGCATTGTAAGCTGACAAGTTCCTTGCAGTCTGTGAGGTCAACCAAGGGTTACCTTGCCTAAAAAAAAAAGATATATATATATATATATAAAAATATATAAATATATATATAAATATATATTTATATATATATATAAAAGATATATATATATATCTTTTATTTTCTTTTATCCTTCATTGGCCTGAGATTGGAATAGTACTTATCTAGTCTACGCTTCCAGTCTTTTCCTCACATTCACGCGTCTGTCACAGAGAAGTGGCTCTGAAGGAACTGTTCATACAACGTGTCCAAGCTTCTGCACCATAAGCCTGATGAGTTATGAAAAGGCTAGATAATGAGATATGCATAGTACTTTCTGCTTAGATATCTAGAAAATTGACATTTGCATCTCAAAGCATTATTCTTCAGCATCAGTACTACCTATATTTTTTTATCAACATCTCTTACTAAAAATGATTTTAATGATCATTTCACTAACTAATTATATGTGGTTTTCTGATTCCAATGTACTTAGTATAAACAATAATTAGAAATAAATAGAAAGATTGTGCAACAATACTAAATTTTAAAAAGTTTTTTTATGTATCTCATTATAAAGTGAAATTAGAATATTTTGAATGTACTAAAGTAATCATACTATAAAATAGTAAACACAACATTAAATAGTCAGGGTATTAGTACTTCTTTCATTCTTTATTAAAACTTCAATAGTTTGACATTCAAAATTAGTTCTATTGATTAGAAATTATACACTCCTTGGATTTAATGAAAATGTTAGTCAATGTCAAACTACTTTTAATTAGATTCATATTGTCTTTACTGTTGTATTAGGAACAAAAGCACAAAAGCCAACCTAAAACAGATGTGTGGAAGGTTCTGTTACTGTAACTGGCCTTCTAGTTGTATTAGCTTTTGATAAAATTCGGACTCCTATGTTTAAAGTACATAGTGCAAGTATTTGCAGCCAGGATATGTTGTAGTCAGGGGTTGAACTGAGGTCCAAATGTGATCTTCCAAGCAGTGAATACTATTGAATGTGTTACCCCTTCCTCTTAATCAGAATAGGCTCAAAACTAGACAGGAGATAAGCAATAAAAACTGAGCAGGTATGCAATGCATTTATTATTACATCTACATTTGTTTATAAAATACAATTTAAAATATAGGCATGCATATACATTTTATTTTTATTTTTCATAATAGCCCTGAAAAGTGTGCCACTTCTTTTTCTCTTCTATAAGGTTTAACCAAATGAGGAATCAACATATTGGACTAAAGTGCTGTCTCGGGTCAATTGATCTAAGATTTCTTCTAAGAAATAATGAGGTTTTTTGCTTTGTTTTGTTTTGCTTTAACATGCACATTAAAATGTAATTAAAATATTAGTTATAAATGATAGAACTCATCTTATAAATTTGCTGTTCTTCATTTTTAAGTTAACATAGATATACATTTTTGACTTAAATTTTTCAGGCTTTACCAGCTTGTTTGATCATGTTCTTTTTATTTCTTGCCTCAGAGAGAGAGAACATCTTATATTACACTTGCATTACTGTTTTCTTGGCGTATCTTTTGATTTCCTTAACAGTATGATAATCTTCTGCAGAGGTAAATTCAAGCCTTTACTTCTGAAAGGGCAGAAATTGCCTGGAACTTTAAAATGACAAATTTTCCAGGCTTTCTTGAAGATTATTCAAAAATCTTAACATCTTAGATCTGGCGGAGTCATTTTCTTGTATAAATATGCAGCTCCTCCTGCACTAAAATGGCCATCTCTTACTATATTTATTTTAAACTTTCACTATTTCTTATTAGGTACTGATAAAACCCTGAGTCAGAAGTGGCTATTAGAAGTTTCTAGGCTTGTATCTTATCTCGATCCTGTCTGGATCTTTTTGAAATTTCTTCTCCTTCTTTTTTAAAATTTGCCCTGAATTCTCTTTTGTGTTCAATGCGACTAAACAGTCCTTACCAATCTAACAATTTATTGAAATCAAGGACTGGGTTCTCATTGATGAAAATTATGCCTCATCTATGCCTCATTCAGTTTTTGCTCTTTACAATATCTCTTTATGTTCTCTTTACTTTAAGATACACTGATTATTTTAAAACATCTAAAAGTGCTTCTCATATTATTGGTTTTCTCAATCTCTATTTACTCCCCTTATATCTCTATTGCCGTATCATACTCTTGTACATAAAACTGATGCACGACCCAGCTGAAATAGAATGAAAACTTCTATTTCTTACTCCCCAGTAACTAGACTTCCTTCATGCCTGATTTTTTTACCCCACAGAAAAAGGCTCAAATTACTTCAAAATTCTTTTTATTAGCAAGCAACCCTAATAGTATAATACAAAGAGTATTAGGTTTGTAGCAAAATTAACAATAAGGAGCAATAGTAATACCTAATCTGTAAACTGTACCCATAAAAAAAAAAAAAAACTATTTCTTTATCCCTTTAATGTGTTATTGCTCCTTTGACATGAGTTTCATTTATAACAGTTCACTTTCCAGCACTGTGAAAATTCAAAGAATGACTGAGTGGCAGTATTTAACATCATGATTAAACTTCATAGATACTTAGTGACAATTTCTAAGCCTTTCCTATTCGCAACACTCAGAGGATGTTGAGTTTCTGGTACATACTATGTGTCCAATCTCAATTACTCTAAATAGGAAAGAACCTAAACAAGACAGTCTCTGGGTGAGGCTGCTACATTAAAAGCTGTTACTTTACTGAGGAAATTATCAAAGTTAGTCCCAGCGCTGGCATGAAAGGTGAGAAAGCAAAACGACACTGGAGCAGGATTGTTTTTCTGTCTCAACATTTAGAAACAGAGACATCAGCAAAAGGATGAAAGTGATGAGAAGAATTATATTCTAATTATTATGCTCTCTGTTTCTGCTTCTTGATTCTGTTCTTTCCTTCAAAACCACAACTTCCAATTCAGGTGGTGTGGCATTTGATACAAGCACTGTTGTAATCTCCTAGACAGTCATTGTGGTTTGGAACACTGGCCAATAGAGTGTCAGGTGCTTTATGAGAGTTTGTTGAAGAAGAAAAGGTAGGTTCCATTTCTTTCCTAACATTGCCTAAATATGTGATCTTGGGCATTTTGTTTCTCCTCTCCGTGTGTTTGGTTGCTTACATACCACTCGTATAAAATAAAGGCATTTCCATCAAAGGTAATCTTTAAATTCTAATTGTCATATTTTATTACTTTTGAATCATTTTTATGCATAATGACAGACAAATAAAGAGACAAATATAAAATAAAAATTTAAACTAATGGTTAATTCAGCAACAAATTTTAATTTAGAATTTAAAATATATGGTTCGTAATAAAAATAAATAATATAGTAAGTCTGTTGATTAAAATTATTTCACCTGACATACAAAATTTTTGTTCATCTTGAAATAGTGGACAAAAGTAATGAGGAAACAGGAGAGTGGTGGAGTTTATCTGTAGAAAAAAGAGTTCAGTAGGCACTGGGGATGCAGTAAGTAGCTTTTCATACATTGAAATGCTAACTTTTCACAGAATTTGGCATATCATTTTTGCTGGATGTGAGCAGTGCAAACATCCGGAAGTAGAAAATGACTGCTTGAGTGAGTAGATAACAGTTGGACAAACGTAAAATTAGAAATGATCTATACGTTTTTACTGAATCGTGTAATTGGCTGATTTATCTGTTTTAATCTCATTGTTGAACTACTTCCTATTTTCTGTCACCTGTCATTTTTAGTTTTCTTGCCCTTCCCTTCTGATTTTGTAACTTTTTTTGTTACTTCAACCTCCTTCACTCAAATAACTCAAATAATATAATCTTTAACATGTTGATTTGAAAGATCCTTTTCAACAGCAGGAGCTGTTTTAGGGCTTTTGTGGGAAATAGTGATTGTAAAATAGTGGCTTTAATGGCATTAAAACATAAATGAGAAAGGTGCAAAAATACAAAAACATAGGCATCTATCTAAAGTTCTATATTCAAATTCCATCATCAAAAGAAAATGTCTTAGTAGATGTATTTTAAAAACCCATAGAAGATGTCATTTTAAAAGTTTTTCAAATCTATTAGGTGTTTCATATATACTTGCTTATATGCCTTTTACCATCCTAAAGAACACTGTAAGAAATGTTAAAATGTCTTCATAGCATAGACCTTAAAAGTATCTTTTTCTTTAGTGCTTTCCAGAAAACCTAATTTATGTAATGTAATGGCTGATTTCATGCACTTTTTCTGACACAGCTGGAAGATTCAGATAGAAACAGACCAAACACAGACTAACCATAATTTTGCACTATTGGTTTAACTTAAATTTTCAGAATTTGACAAGTGCTTTTATTTAATTATGTAAAAATATATCTGAGAAATTTGTGTTCATCTGAGAAAAACAGATTTCTTATCCATTTAACAATGTTTGGATTAAGATTTTTGGAAAATTGTTTAATACAAATATGGATATTTTAGTCTCATATCTATAACTGATTTTCTGCTTCTCTATCAAGTATCATCAATCTCTTTCATTGTTAGTAAGACTGTTTTTTGAGGTTAATAGTATAAGACAGTGCATAAATTCAAGTACAAAAGAGAAAACATCATTTTGTTATAGTATTATTTTCCACAAAATTTAATTTCATAGTTGAAAATAAATGTGATGAATTGATGCTGTTGCTATTTATATGTTTAGAAAATAGCATTAAATCAAGTAATTAGAAATATAAGCATATTGCAGTTTTGCATGTAATATATCAAAACCTTATATGTTGGACTAAGTCAATAGAGCTAGTCTAACAATCAATGGCCTAAATTAGTAAATACTATTAGGCGAATGAAATTTATTATTTTTATACACAGTATACGTAAGAGTTCTAAACTGGAGACTACATTCATGTTGATAAATTAAATTAGTCATTAGACCGTTATTTTACATTATATCTTGAATGTTTATGTTACATTATAGCTTATATGGTTTAAAAATGGTAAAACATCTCTAGAGCATATACAGGTAAGTCATAATTTGATAGTTACAGTCATCCTCTGATAAGAGTGATCTAGGCTCTGAAAAATCATGACGGGATTAGTTTTCAAGGCAAATAAGTTTATTCATCCCATAGTATATGGATCTTAAAGAATTTTGAGCAGGAAAATGGTCATGATCAAGTTTTGTTCTAGATAGAGCACTCAAGTAGCAGCAATAATAATAAATGATCTGGAGATAATGAATAATAGTAGTAAGATACTGCAGTAGTCAGATAAGAGCTGAAGCAAGAGAGAACTAAGAAGGTCATCTAGGTGGAGGATGAGAAAGTAAAAAAAGATCCCAGTTATTCTAAGATCATTATTTACACAGATGGCTGAGTTCCACTCATAAGATCGACCAAAGAGAAATTAGAGAGATATAAATGTGGTTTTCAGGGACTGAAAAAAAAAAAAAAAACAATAAGCAACAATAATAGTTTAGATAAAACCAAAGAACCAAACCAAACAACTCTTGAGAAAACCACCAGGGAGATTGAAAGCTGTCTTTTAAAAGTTTTTGTGGGGGAGGTGTGGATGAGAATCGGGAGGGAGGTTACTAAATGGAGAAAAGAGCAGCCAGAGGCAGCAGTAAGAAGACTGGTTGAAGAAATATTTTTGAAATATAGTCTTTGCCTGAGTTCACACTCTCTGCTTCACAGTCTGGAAACTCTCCAAGCATAGGGCTCATCTCATTTGTTTTTCATCTCTCAGGGATCACTGTGCTTTCCTTGCCGGATGTTCAGTGCCTTGAAAACTATGGTTTCACCTATTTTGTCTGAATTTTTAGTTTTTTAAGGCAGGTGGCTGTATCTGGTCCCTAAAACAGTCTTGCATGGAAGAGAAGTCATATTTGAATTAGTATTTTATTTTCTATGGCAGCGGTAAGGGACTATTAAAAACTATTAAGGGCCAGGTAATAAATATTTTCATCTTTATTGGCTGTGCAGTCTCTGTCATAACTACTCGATTCTACCATACCAGTGCAAAAGCAGCTAAAGAGAATACATAAATAATGGGCATAGAAAGATATGGTTTGCAATAGGCCAGAAGAGCTTGCTGAACTCTGTTCTATGACAACCATTAAAATTTTGGGAATAATGTATAACTTACAACTAACAGAACTAAAATAAAATTAGATAGTTAATTAAGAATACAATTTTAAAAGAAGCTACTTAAAAAAATTAAAACATAAAACAAGCAGGAAAATTAGAATGCACCTAAAAGAGATTTAAATCAAACATATTAGAAATTACATTAAGCATATATGGACTAAATATTCTATGTAAAAGGCAATTGCTATCATTTGGATTAAATAAACTAATTTCCAGTTGGAAGTGACATGTAAAATATATTCATATGCAGAAAATTTATATGTGAACAAAGGGGGAAAGATATCTTCTGTAAAAGTGACTAAATGAAAGATGCTATAACTGTATTGGTATCAGATAACATAGATTAAAAGAAATAATAAAGAGGATGACTTCATATTAATAAAAAGTTTAAAATTTCAAGGAAGACACATACTTTTTAAATTTGCATGCTTCTAGTAATATGATCTCAAAATGTATGAAGTATATTCCAATAAAACTACAAGGAGAAGTAAGCTAATTCACAAAGTAGGAGATTTTAACACTACCCTCAGTACTTCATAAAGCAAACAGGCAAAGGCAATCCAGTAAACAATTATAATAATGAAAAAAAAACTACTATTACAAACAAACATCTTGGTGAACATTTAAAACTCACTAAATTTAGGTGATGGAAGGGTACCTAACTATGAGTGGTGCACACTCAATGTAATATATATATATATATATATATATATATATACAACATACTGTTGAATCGTACACTTGAAACTTATTGCATTTTGTTGATCAATCACCCCAACAATTTTTATTTAACAACCTCACTAAGTTTGAATGAAAAAAGACAATAACTATTATATAATTCCACTTATAAACATTTCCAAAACGGGTAAATTTAAATGAGAAATTTAAAAAAGCAACAGATTAGGGTAAAAGTCTGGATGTTTGTTACTTTGGATGGACGGGACATTGTGTGTGGGAAGAAAATACTGTGGGCTTCTGGAGTCTGAACAGTAGTCCCGGCACTCTGAGGATGTATCTTATATTGACAGTGTCACACCCACAAACATTCAGAAGATGTCCTCTGTATTTTTGTTTCAAAAATGCAGACAAAAAAAAAATTATGGAGAAGCATGGAGTCCTGATGATGTTATCACAAAACAGACTATTTAGGATAAAAGATTGCCCTGTGCCAACACTCTCCCAGTTGGCAGAGATGCACAAATGGACTTTCATAAATTTTATGTGTGTGTCTTTCTGAGAGGGAAGTCCCTAAAGCATAGGTTGGGGACAACACACCTGTGCCCTCCCGGAGGTTGAAGTTCAGTGTTACCCCAGGAATACAGAAGCAAAAGCAGATATAAAAATGAAGATAATTTGAGATAATTGTGAGTCTTCTAGAATTAGTTGTCTAGAAAATTGTATATCTAAGATTGGCGATGAGAAAACACAGAACTACAAGCCATCCTGTGGGGTTTACTGAAGCAATGGACATGCAGGGAAGTGCAGGGAAGAGAAAGTCAAATGAGAAGACAATAGAGCCGAAGATAGCTCTGTGGGACACCTTCAATGGAAGGAGCTAAAAAAGGAAAGAAAATTCCTTAACTGCGATTGAGATATGTAGATAAGAGATGTAAAAAGAGAACAAAGAGTGCCTGGAAAACTAAAAGATGTAATAAGACTCCCCGTTCTGAAACTCAGAATGACCAACAATCTCAAATTCTGTAAGGTGGTTTTCAGGCATTGATGACCAAATGAGATCATTCACATTAATATCTTGAAGTGACATCACATAGATTTTGGTGTTTTGATGAGTAAGTGAGAAATGAGGAGCAGAGGAATTAGGTGCAAAAAAGTGTAAATGCAACGAATATTTGTATGAATGCCTACATATATCAATGTGTGTACGTGCGTGTTTGTGTGTGTGTATGTGTTTATGTGTGTGTTTCAGATATAAGAATATTGAAGACACTTTTATTTGAAGATTAATGAAAACCAGATGAAAACTCTCAGTGAAATGTAAATCTCTTGAGGGCAAAAATTTTGTCTCCTGGATCAGGGGAAGCTGATTAAGTAATTCTGACATGTGTCATTTAGTCAACTTCTCATTTAGATAAATGAAATGTCCTAGATAATACAATTATCTGAAATTCATTAAATCCCAGATGCTACTGATTATTAGATAGACGATCATTTTATAAATCTCTAGGGAAAATGTAATACTGCCAAAGAGTTTTACAATGCTTTTGTAACACTTTTAATTTTTATTCAATATTTACTGGCAAACTGAGTTATTTGGAATAGATTTTTATTACCTATCACTCATGACTTCATGAAAGAAAAAATACATGCTAATTAAACAACTTAAAGTATACATAAAATATTCTTCACATTTAGTGTCCGTATCTTCTGAACTACTTTCCAACTCATAGTTTTAAAAATCTCTGTTTTATAATATGACATCTTTGCTGTGCCTTCTGGAGTGTTGTTGTCACAGCGTTTCTCAAAGAGCTTTCTATTATTCTTCTGCAGACTTTCCTATAAGCCTCTTATACTAGTTGTAATGTACACTGCAGGAGATGACAACTTTGGGTGACAATTGTCAGCTACATCTTAAATTCAGAAGTAAAAAAATGACAGTTATTCTTAGAACTGATGAAATGCACTAAGAAAAACAAAGCTGGGACATAAATCGAGTTGTTAATATTTTACATGCAGTGCTCTTCTAAATACTCCATACCAGTATTCTTGGAATCAGGATTACTTTCATATGTGTTTAGGAAAATCGGTATTTTATTAAAAATAAAAATTATACATTCATAAATAAAATACTATACAGCTATCAAAATAATGTGGTAAGAGGATACATATGACTTGGAAATATATTTTTCAAATATTTGAATATATACATATATGTATGAATGTGTATACATATTCAACACATACATATATCTCTCTATATAATCATATTAATATATATGAAATAACTGTAAAGATGGAAACTAAAATATTACCAGAGTGTTTTATATCTGAGGTAGGACTATGGGTACTGTTTTCTGTATTCTCTTGATATCTTTATATTTCCAGTTTTCTACAGTTTATCTATATTACTTTACCACATTAAAACAAACAGGATAGACTCTCCTTGTAAATTTCTCACTAAATAATTTCTATAACTTTTCTTGGTACAACTTCTAAGAATTTTAAACTTCAGATTAAATTTCAGTTCATTATTAAACTATAATAACTATAAACATTGGAATTTGCCCTTTTTATAACAGAAATTTATTACATATTTTCATATTCTTTCTATAATTTACAATAGTCAAATGGTTCATCATGGAAAATTTATTGCATTATCTTCTTTGAAACAAGTATATAATTAAAACGTCAGGAGAAGTTATATAACACATAGCTCATTTGGATGCAACATTAGAATTGTTAATTTACATTTATAATTACACATTATTGCAAATAACCCAAAGTTTCTAATAGTAGTTATACAATGTAAATCACTGTAGGGACATACTAACCATTGTTCTATTAATTATGCATTTATGCTTTGGCTGCAATATTAAAGGTAAGTGGGACCAAAAGTATATGTATACATATTTCAATCTTTATTAATATACACTTGCTGTACCCTGAACATGGAATTTTCATTTTTGTGAGTCTTTGCACATATATTTTTAAATTATCTGGTTTTAAAAGGGAGCTACATAAATTATTTACCTTTGTATTTCCTATCAATCCCTTTTCCCTTCTCTTTATGGCAACAGAGATGTAAGTAGTCAAAATTTATATGCTCATTTTAAGCCTTCTATCTTCTAAAGACAGAATTTCCAAAAGCCATCAAATCCAGTGGCAAATTGGCTATAGATACTTATTTCATTATAGTAAATATTTCAAACTCTTAAAAATAAAATAACTTTTTCTGAAACACTAAGAGAATATATGTAAACATTCTTTCTCTGTATCAAATCAAAATCAAACATTTACCCAAATAAATTTATAAACTTGGAATGAATATGCAGTTGTAGGAGAGGAAGATGCTCAACCTTGTGTATACATCTTGATTTATCATTTAAAGTGTTTTAACAGGAGAAGTACAACTTCTCTCCAAGTATTACTATCTTACTGGTCTATTTAGTCTAGCACACTGATGAATGAGTAAATGTTTTACCATAGATAATTTTTTAAATTTTTTTTATTTTTATTTTTTATTTAATTAGTTCCAAGTATGCAGTACATTGGTTAGACATCTATATAGTTCGTAAAATGATCCCCCTCAATTGCTCCTTCCCTCCCCTGACCCTCTACCTACCCATCATATTAATGCTAACTGCATTCCCTCTGCCATACCACAGATAATTATATACATATCACCTTAGAGCCACAAAAAAAATCTGTTTAAATAAATTGGGACATTATAATACTAGTTCTTAATCATATTTTACCAGTATGCATGGGGGGAGAGTACTACATGTGTATGCAATGCCAAAAACAATGTGCAGATCTCTTTGTAAGACCATCAATTCTTTAATTCTATTATCTAGGATGCTCCTTGCATGATTTTTGAGCATCACAAAAATTAAGAAATGGATCTTAAAAGTTTGTGCATTTTCATAGCACCTAATACTCTTTGAGCAGATATTTAATATCTTTCCACTTATGACTATTATTCCATTTTATTATAAAAAATTTATTTTAAATGAACTCAGCCTCATATTATGAGTAGGAAAATGGCAGTCTGTACAGTACTATTTTATTAAAAGTTGTTATTACTATGGTACTGAAGGGGAAACTGCTTTCAACTAAAAGATAAAGGCAGCTTAATATTTGCTTTCATAATGGCAGATTAGGTAATTAGGTCTATTCTTCTCACAAAGGACTAATTAAAATTTTAAGTGGAACTATTTTTTAAAAATATTAAAATATTAGGACTAAAACAAGGATTCCCACAACTGCTAATAGTATTTAACACTGCACTGTAGTCCTAGTGGGTATAGTAAGGCAAGAAAATGATTTGAAAGATACAAGAAATACGGTGAGAAAATACTGTAATTATAAATAGATGATAGGATTATATAGGGAAAAAAAGCCAAAGGAATTAAGAGAAACTTATTAGAAACTATAAGGTATTTAGATATAAAGTAGTTTACTTTTCTAAATGTAAAGTGCAAAACTATCAAGGTTTTGGAATATAACTAGGAGATATACATGAAATAAAGTTTTTGTAAACAAGATACAGAAATCACAAACTATAACAAAAATATTGATAAACCAACTAAATTAAAAGTAAAAATTTCTCTTTCTCAAAAGGCACCACAAAATATGACATGACATAGATGGTGAGAAACATTGCAAAACACAAATTATTAAGAAATACAATCAAGAATATATGAATAAATTATGTGAGTTAATATAAAAATACAAAGAAAAATTACCTAAGGGAAAAAATAAACCAAGTTACTTAAAGAATATTTCTCTAAAGAAAACATCAACTGGCTAATGAACTTGTAATAAGTTAGCCAACATTTTATAATGGGGTAAAAATTTAAACATTACTCATGTATGATATGGGCATATCTTAAAAATTTTAACACAACCAAATATTGGCAAAGAATTTGAGTACCAGAAAAACTCTTAGATTGCTGATGGGAATTTAAATTGGGAAAAAAAAACACTGCAGTTTGTTATTTCCTATGAAATCTTGCGATTCCACTTGCATGTGTTCATTAGGTGGCATATAAGAGAATGTTTATGACAGCCGTGTTCATAATATCAAAACAAAACAAAACACAAAAATAAATATTAGTTAACAGTAGGATCTATAAAGTTTTGTACATCTATTGAGTGAAATAATATGTAGAATAAAAATTAATTAAGCACGGTTTTATACAAGAACATGGAAGATGCAAATCTTAGAAGAATTTATAGAGTATAAATGCATGTATGTGTCAAAAGCAGTCAGTCTAAACTATAAAGAATGGAAGGAAAATATTATTTTTAAAAGTCAGGATAATGTTATCTTTTGTGGGATGTTTTTCAGTCAAGTGCATTGGGTAGCTACTAAGTTTCTCAAAATATTCCATCTCTTTCTCTTTTTTTCTTGCTAAGACTTATTCATATTATTGCATGTCATCTGGTTCATGGTGTGAACACAGCACAGTTTATGCATCTGATCTTCCATTGATGGACACTTAGTTGTTTTTAGGTTTTAGTTATTGCAAATGTGCCTCTCTGAGCATTTGTATACACATCTGCTATTGTACATACATGTGCAAGAGGTTTTCTTGGATATTAACTTTGGGGAAATATTTTGCTGGATCACCAGATAAATAGATATTCAATTTTTGTAGATATTGCCAGACAGTTTCCTGAAGTGTTTGTACCAATATACATTTCACCAGCAGCAGTGTATGGGGCTTCCAATTAGTTCACATTCTTGCAAACATTTGGTGTAGGCAGACATTTTTGTCAATTGAATGGGTATAAAATGGAATCTTTGAGATCTTGATTTCTGTGTCCCTGAGTCCTGATGTTGAACATCTCTTCCTAAATTTGTTGGCATATGTGTTTCCTGTAAAATATTTGTTCGTATCTTTTGCTAATTTTTCTGTGGGGTTTTTGGGTGCTTTGCTGCTGTCGTTGTTATTATTATTTATTTGTAGGAGTTTTTTTTATATATTCCTTTTTCTTTTTTAATTAATTAATTTATTTTTATATGACATTGGTTAACGAAATATGATGTTTCAGCTGTACATTTTAACTGTAAGGCATATATATATATATTTACATTGTGTGTTCACCTCCTGTAGTTAGATTTCTCTCTGTCACCACATATTTGACCTCTTTTACCCTGTCTACCACCCCTCTCCCCCATCCCCCCTACCCTCTGGTAACCACTAGTCCATTGTCCATGTCCCTGAGTCTCTGTTTGTCCTGTTTGTTTGTTGCTTTTAGGTTTATATACCACATACAAGTGATACCATGTGATTTTCAACTTTTTATGTTTGGCTTATTTCATTTAGCTTGATTATCACGAGGTCAATCCATGTTTTTGTAAAAGACAGTATTTCATCTCTTCTCATGGCTGAGTAATATTCCATTGTATATATGTACCACAGCTTCTTTATCTAATCATCTATCGTAGGACACTTTGGTTGCTTCCATGTCCTGACCACTGTGAATAATGCTGCCATGAACATCGGTGTGGAAATATCTTTTCGGATATGAGTTTTCAAGTCTTTGGAGTAGATACTCAGTAGAGGGATTGCTGGATCATATGGTAGATAAATTCTTAGTTTTTCGAGGAGCCTCCATACCATTTTCCATAGTGGCTGTACCAATAGAAGCAAAAAATATTGCATTTCCTTGTCATAATAGATTTTCATTGTTCTTTTCTTAAATTTTAAGAAAAAAGGAGGGAGAAATGGAGGAGAGGGAGTTAGGAGGAGAAAGAAAAGGAGAACAGCAACAATGGCAACAATAATAATTAAGAAAGAGAAAAAACAACTGGATGCAAGCTAATTATTATAGGCCCGCCAAAACAGCCATGGGACACATATGCTTATTTCCCATTGTACAGAATTTAGTCACATGACAACAGAAAGTAACAAGAAAAGACATCATACATCTTTTTTATGTTAAGTTACACCTGCCTAAAAATTCGGATTTCTCTTACTATGGAGGAAAGGAAGAACAGACATTGGGGGAATGCTAGTAGTTGATATTATAAATTATGTGATTTCTCAAAAGTTTACAAACATTTGTGACTTGAAACATTGCTTCTCACCCCTATTGAAAATATATGTATCTTGGCTGGCTAATTTTTGTATTAGATCAATTCATGATAAATGTATCACATGTAGCTTTTTTAACTTAAGAGAAGAAAGTCTTAGTTTTGACTTTGAATCTATATCACATAGCCATTTATGCTGTGGCTTCCCCCCCCCTCAAATTTGTAAAAAGAAATTATCCTTTTTTTTGGTAAACAGAAGATAATCCATTGCATAAATATGAATAAGAATGCCAAATATTTTATTTCATTCATATTTTTTGTTCCAATGTTTGATTTTTGAATCTGTCTGTTCTTTATAAAATTAAAAATGAATATCCCAGGTTCTTGAACACTTTCTTAATAATAATGTATAGACAGACATTATCTTAAGAATATTCTTAATAGATAATATCAAGAAAGCAATGCCAATGCAAACAAAATAAATTCTCTAGTTATGAGAACTTTTATCTTCAAATATTTTTCTAAAAATACTATTTTCATAAGTTTCTCAACATAGGTTTATAATAAGACCAAGTGAGGAAGTCAGCAGAAAGTTGAATAAATCGTTGAGTTATAAAAATAAGCCCAGATACAATGGCATTACTGCATTCCAGGAATTCACATTAACAAAACCTTATACCATAAGAAAAAAAAAAAAAAGCATTTCATACACATTGTCATCAATATGACATTTGAAGTTAGAGACTCTATCAAATCTCTTGCAGATTGATTTATACAAGTCTGTCTGAATTTATGATTTTAAGAATTTACTGTTATCTGATAGTTAATATGTGAGGTGCTTTGCTGCCTATCTGTCCATTCTAGACACTAGTTGTTACTTTGCTTCTCTCAATTATGTTGTCAGTCCTCACAATTCCACAAAAGAGTGCCTCAGAGTAAAATTAATTTTTAAGAATCCAATGAACATTGAACTATTAAATTCTGGTTTTATTTTTAAATGTATACATTCACAATATGTGCTCCAGCAATCAGGGGTCTTATAAATGAGTGGATGTAAAGGTCAATTGGAACATAGTATGAAATGCTCCTTCACACGGGCTAAATTGCATAAGCTTCCTGGGGCTCTTTACTGTATTGAAGGGTATACAAGTGTTCTCTGGATACTGAAGGAAATTTGGAGTAAGAATTCCCTGAAGAATCTAGAACAAATCCCTGGCTGTAGGAAAGAAGTATTATGGATACTGCAAATAAGTTAATATGACTTTCTGAGTGTAATATAGACCTGATATCTAAAATTGACAATGTACAGAAGCCAGATTATAAAAGATTTTGAATATAAGATTCAAGAGGTTAGATTCTTAACATAAAGGGAAAGTGTATGGCAATGACAAGATGGGATGGAGAACATAGAAGGTGCAAAGATGATATAATAATTAATTGGTTAAATATATCCCAGGAATGTACCAAAGGGGATGGAGAGGTGAATGCATATTTTAGATTGTAAAGGAGAAAATCTGTGCATAAAAATAAATACTGGAAAGAGTGGGTAAGAAAGAAAGAGAAGTACAACATGAAAGCCGCGGATCTGGTTTGTCTTCCTGGAAAGATGATGTTGGACATACACATCGGATATACAAATAGACCAGCATAACGGAGTCATGTGGAGTGATGGAAAAGAGACAGATGCTGGAAGAAATGGGAGCAAGGGCTCTGGGCAAATCCCCACTATAGATATTTAAATTTTCTGTCTTTGTAAGCGGTTGATTTTTTTTTTCCACTTTGCTGAATCATCTCTATGACCTAAGATAGGAGTTTGCAAAATATGGCTTGTGGACCCAGTCCACACTGACACCCGTTTCTGTAAATAAAATTTCATTGGTACGCAGCCAGACTCATTCACCTACATGTTGTCTGTCCCTATCTCTGCACTGCATCATCACAGTTGAGTAGTTATGAGAGAGACCATTTGGCTTGCAAAGTCAAAAATATTTACTATCTGGCCCTTTACAAAGAAAAAATATTTACTATCTGGACTTTTGCTAGCTGCTGGCCTAGGAAATGATTCTAATTGTGAAAATGCTGAGTTTGAGTTTCTGGGCCATATGGCGTTACTGCCCAACAGTGAATTTGATATACTAGATCTGAAATTCAGGAGATAACCTATTCAATGTCATTTGAGTAATTATCGGTTTTTGATTCTGCAGTAATTATAATGTAAATATTTCTATATACTATAATTATGTATATAATATATAATACACAAATAATATACTAAATATGATACTTTATAAATAAAATTTTATAAATTTATATGTATACTATATATCTTGAATAAATAAAAACATGTTTTAAGTCATAATTTCTTGCTTCAGTTATGTTAGTATTCTTTTTATTTTCTTGTGCCCTACAGATCTGTATGGGATAATTTTCTTCAACCAGATATTCTAGAACATTTATATTGTTTCTATCATTGTGTCAAGTTCAGTTTTCAAAGTACAAAGTCTTAGTCTCATTTTTGCAGCTCTGGCTATGTTTTCTTTCTGTTATTTCCTACACAGTTTTGTGCCAATCTGGGAACTAAGAACTTGTAATTCTTCCCCAATTCTGTAAAATATCGACAGCAACTACCTATTCCAAATTGCCTTCTCTGTTTCATGATGATGATTAATGATGGGTAGGGTTTTATAGAATAGTGCTGGCTTTTTTAAAGCAATAGAGTGACTTTTAAGCTAAGAAATATTAGAAAATATCTACTAATCAAACTCATTTGTTTTATTGTTACTTTCTGTGTAACATTTAAAAATATCCCGTTTAGTAGCACTATTTGAAGTTTGGGGTTTTTTCCCACTCTTTGTTAATTTTTATAGAGTAAAACAACAAATAATGCTTATGTTACTCCTATTACTTAATATAAAGTATGGTAATATTTTGGTTTTCCTTTTTAAGTTGAATATATACTAAAAATTACCATGATAGGAAAATACATTTTTCTAACTAGCTTGCTGCTTATTTCACATTTTAGTATCATTATATCAACAAATTTAAAAAATTAATTTATAAGAGATTCTTTGCCATAAAGTAATTCTGGCCATACAACTATTTTGGCTAGCTGGTCAAATATTTGAATAATACTGGCAATGTGAGACATTTATTTTGTATACCCATCCTCAAATAAACAATATTGTATTAACTTTTAAAGTAAATAAACATTTTACTTTTAATAAGCCATTCAATTTTATAAATTTATGATACTATTTAATTGAGATAATGTACACAATTCTTGTTTTAGCCACCATTTACACATGGATGTATCTATATTTGTAGAGCCAAAGGAGTTTATAGATTTAGTGAGAATAAATGTAAACACGATTACTAATTTCACTTATTAATTATTAATTTCACTTACTGCTAACTTCCGAGTATGGACTAACAAATCCAAAAGGAGGATAAATATATATTATTTTACTCCACATTGTGAAACTACAGAACCAAAGAGCTTGTATAACCAACCATACATAGCAAAAACCACCAATTTCAGAAACAACTTCACTTATTTTCAGTAACTATATTTCAATATGTGTAACAATTACAATCAATATATAAAAGATTTTGTTTAAAAATAATGTTTACTTGAATCATGGAAGCACTGTTGTTTCTTAAGGGACTGAATTTAATGTAAAGCAGAATCTCCATAATTTGAAAAATAAAGTAAATATCTATATTTTTAACACTTAACTATATATTAACATATGCAACTTTCTATAAGCTAACCATGATCCTAATCTTATTTTCCAGTGTGTATATTATTTTATAATTTTATTTATATATAATTTCCATAACTAATCCATATGTAGTAGCTTCTAAGTCTATCTGTGGAGAATATAGTTTCAAAATATTTTGAATTTTTAAGTAATGTATTAAGGCCAAAAATGAATAGATTTACTAGCATTAATATGATTAATGTCACTAATCTTATATAAAGAAATAAAGAGTATCATTATTTTTCTAGTGTAGGTAGTTTTTGCTATTGGTGTCACCTCTTAGAATCCTAAAGTGAATCTTTCAAGAGAAACTTGAGAAAAGGTAACTAATTACTTCATCTTTCAGATGTGTACAGCATTGGATTGGAATTATAATAAATTAGAAAGTAAATATTAAATTACACTTATTTATTCTGAATATTGAACATATGGATATTGTAATGATACTTTTTATATAACTCTATATGCTAAAACTATTTTGTAAAACAAAAAAAACATGAGGACATTTTATATAGAGCACAATCCTTAAGTGTGATATAATACAAAAGAGAAATAATTGTCTACAATATTATACAGGCCACAGGTAAAACTAGTTTTAAAATTAGTAGAAATTATTATAAAATATTAAGATTGGAAGGAAACTTAGTTCATTCAACATACGTATGTTGTATTTTAAATAGATATAATTTTTTCTGCATGCTAAAGATTTAGCAGCGAACCGAACATAAAAATCTCTGTTCTCACAAAGTTTGCATTAGTGTGGAAGAAAACAGAATTAATAAAAAACAACATTTTTAAAATGAACTGTATATTATTTGGTGGTTCGAGTGCTGGAAAAAATATAAGTTCAGAAGGGAGGCCTGGAAGGTAATTTTAAAATTTAAAGGAGTAGAGGAACAGAAAAGGAAATGTTTAAATAAAGACACAAATAAGTTGAAGGAACAAACAATGTTGGTATCTGCATATCTATGGAAATAGGGTTCCAGTTTGAAGAAATAGTCAACAGAAAGTTTCTAGGAAAGTAATTTTAAAGACTTGCAAGGAGGTCAGTGTGACCAGAACTGCATGAGCAAGAGGAAGAATTACAGGAAATTATTTCATGAACTTGAAAGAGGAAATCTGTTAGTATTGTAGCCCATTAAATTGTTTTCTGTGTGTGTGTGTGTGTGTGTGTGTGTGTGTGTGTGTGTGTACTGAGTGGAAAGAAACGCCATTATATGCAGAACAACATCATGATTTAATACATATTAATAAGGTTGTTCTGACTAACAAAATGAGTATAGAATCTGGGGGAAAATAAAGTGGGTAACAGAATAGAGTAGTTTGGCTCACATAAGTGGGAGGGAATAAGTGGTACTCTGATCTGAGGTATATGTTAAAGGCGGAGCCAACTGGAAACTGAATTTTTGATGGATTGTACTTCAATAATTGAAATGAATGAGTCAGGAAATATATCACTATTATTATTTCAAGCTATGGGAGAATGAATTTGAATGAACCAAAATGGAAGGGAATGCTAGAGGGAAAGATTTTGTGGAAAATATTATGATTTGTCTTTGGATGTATAAAACTTGCTATAGAGGATTTCTGCTTCTGGCCAAGATGGCATAAAAGAAAGAGCTTCTCTCTTGAAATAAGGGGTGGGGGAAGTAAAAATAAGAAAAAAAAGAATAAATCCAGATAAAATATATAAAATGAAGGCTATTAAGACATAGAATATCAATGAATGACAGTATTCCAAAGGAACTAGGAAATAAATGGGGTAACTCCTCTCTTTGTCCTAATGTAATACTTGAGAGAGTTTCCAGAACATGGTATAGGAGAGAGGGTATTTATGCAAAGCCTCATATATTCACTAATTTGAACAAAGAAAACTGATAGTTCAGTGAAATCAATATGGATAGAGTGCATGAGACAAAATATCCAACACCCAAAGTGAAACAATTAACTGATATTTTGCAAAAATTACAAGGCATGCAAAGAAGCAGGAAAATAAAAACCCATTTGACGAAATCCAGTATTCATTTCTGATTAAAGCATCATCAACACAGCAACAGAAAGAAAATTTCTCTTTTAATAAAAAATGTATATGAAAATCCTATGGCTAATATATTATCCTTAATGATAATGAACTGAATACTATAGCAGAAAGATGAGGAACAAGATAAGGATAATTGCTTTCATAACTTTTACCCAACATTGTATTGGAAGTTCTAATAATTGTAATTAGGCAAGAAAAATAAACAAAATGAATACAGATTTTAAAAGAACAAGTGGAACTGTCTTTAATTTTTAGAGAATATGAAGCTGTCTTTATTTTTAGTTCACATGATTATCCACCAGAAAATTTAATGGAATCTTAAAATCTAACCAAATAACAAAACCAACAAACAAAAGTCTTTCTGGAGCAACTAGGTTAGTTTCGCAAAGTTAAAAAGACAAAATTAATACAAAAAATCAATTGTATTTCTAATGAGCAGCAGTGAACAAAAAAAAAATGGAAATATAAAATGTGCAAATCACATTTTCTTTATCCATTTATCCATGATGGACACTTAGGTTTTTTCCCTATCTCAGCTATTGAAAATCATACTGCAATAAAAATAGGGATGCATGTTTTTTTTTGAGTTAGTGTTTTCATTTTCTTCAAATAAATACCTAAAAGTGATTACACTTTTGGATCATATGGTAGATCTCTTATTAATTTTTTGAGAACCCTTGCTATGGTTTTCCCCAGGGGCTATACAAATTTATATTCCCACCAACAGTGCACGAGTCTTTCACCACATCCTTGTTAACACTTATTTCTTGTATTTTTGATAAAGCTATTCTAACAGGTATGAGATAATATCTCATGTGCTTTTGACTTGCATTTCCCTTATGATTAGTGATTTTTAACAATTTTTCATGTACCTGTTGGCTATCTGTACATTTTCTTTGGAAAATTTTCTATTCAGATATGCCTATATTTTAATAGGAATATTTTTCTTTTTCTTTTTTTGCTATTGAGTTGTATGAGTTCTTTTTATATTTTGGATATTAACCCCTTATCAGACAAACAATTTGCAGATATTTTCTCCCATTCAGTAGGTTGTGTTTTCATTTTGTTGATCATTTCCTTTCTTGTACAGAAACTTTTTAGTTTGATGTATTCCCATTTGTTATTTTTCCTTTTGTTGCATTTGTTTTGGGTGTTAGATCCAATAAACCACTGCCAAGGCCAATGTCAAAGAGTTTACTTCCTATGTTTTCTTCCAGGAGTTTTATGATTTCAGGTCTTGCATTCGAGTCTTTAATACATTTTGAGTTAATTTTTGTATATGGTGTAAAGAATGAATTTTTGGTGCATTCAACATCAGAAATAAATCTGGAAGTAATTATGCTAAGTAAAGGAAGCCACTCAACCAGAGTATAAAAATACCTTTCCATTTAAGAAATACATTAAATATTTTTTCTGAGTTTAATTTCCAACCAAAGTTTAATAAATATTTTTTAAAATCCTATGAAAGGTTTGCATTTCATGAAATAGAATCAGTGAAAACAATAATTTACATATTTGTCTTTTGCCTGACGTTAATTTGACTTGTATTGCTAATATATTTTATAGAGAAATTTGCTTGTTTTGAGGTGTTTTATTTCAAGAATACTTCTTTCCTGTTGACAGAAGAAAACCTCTAAATGACATGCTGTACTGTAAAGGTTTCACTAAAGCCATCTAGTATGCCAGAGACAATTCTTCAAACAGTTAAAAAGACTAGAAACTGGTAATATCTAATTATACAAGGTTTTAGTTAAATTTATTTTCATTATTATTCATAGAAACGAGAGTAGGCAATCAATGCAAATGTAATAGTGAAAATGGTGCAATATTTTTCAAAATTATATCAGTTTCCATTTATAGAATTACTAGACTTCATTGTGGGTTATAATGAATAATATTAGGATTAATTATGTGATAAATTTTAGCAACAGAATTAATAGAATTGAATGACATAATTGATTTGAATAGCTAATTATACCCTAATCTTAATAGTTCTGAATCTAGGTTATCAAGGTTTAAATACAGAGTTAACACCTAATAAGATAGATGTGACTAATTAAAATAGAAAGTAAAACTAATTCCTCCATGTTTCAAACGATCCTTTATATTTTTTACTGATGAAGCAATGATTAGAATGTGAGTCAGATACATTTTCAGTGTATCCAAAATATAATTTTGGAAATTACATTTACCAAAAGCCATATAAAAAACTTTTTCACGTATGTATTCTGATGGTATTGTTTATTAAACCATTAAGAAATAACAAGTGTGTGTCCCAATTTTGTTCACCTATGCAGCATATTGCACAGACAGATGAAAAATTCAAATATTTAGAATATGAAGGGTTAAAGTGAAAAAAAAAATGAGTTAGGCATTCCCATTTACAAAAGAGCATAAAAAGAATTGTAGCATGTGTAAATATCTTATAAAAGTAGTTTTCAATTTTTATATAGAAAATATTGGGTACTACAGAACAATAATTTTAAATATTTAGATTATGTGTTCTACACTGTTCTTGTAAAATACTGTCCCTCTAACTTATATTCTTTCTCTTTTAACCTAATTAAAAATAAATATTAATACATTTTTACGTGAAAAGGTTTTGAGATTTGGTTTCACAGGAAATTTTACTTTATGTTCTATGGCTTTCTTAAAATATTGTTAAAGAGAAAATATTTCACAGATTTTTCTTAAACTTGTATACTCGATAGTTTACTTTTAACTGGTATTTAATACATGAACATAAGGAATAATTTTTGTGGGGAAGAGTAGCCTGAGAGGACAAGATAGATATTTTTGTGTCCTAAACATGTTGCTTGTCTATCTCTGACTAGGATATTGATCAATAATTGTTTAAACAGCTATTAGAAATACAACAAACTACAAAAAACAAAATACAAAAAACAAAACCCACTATGTATAATAAGCATTCTCAGTTGGTTTACTATTGAATCGTCATTAAATACCAGGGGATTTAGAGTGAGTATATTCTATGAAACCAAATCTCACAACTTTTTCATGTAATCTTAGAAATTCATCTGGTAAATTTTATTTGAATAAAAAAGAATTGTGGAATCTATTTGTAAAATGGGTTCTCTCATAACGTAGACTGTTTATATAATTTTCATTAGAGAGCTCTAATGCATCAATTGATTATTGTTTGTCAGTTTTTGTGGATACTAGATTCTTATTTTATTATTCCACATTCTAAGTGACGGTTTTGCTTATATTTTTGATTTGAACACTTTTGGATGAAACTGAAAGCTCAAACCCAAACAAACCAAAATTAAACAAGCATAAGAATCAAAACAAAATAATCTAAATAAATATATCGTAATTTGTTATAACTTCATTTTGACTTTCTCCACTACTGTTTAAAAGGTTTTTACTGCTGCTTCACTTTCTTTAGAGAATCAAAGAAATGCACATGTAGAAGCTAAAAGAAATCAAGCATATATTAATTTTGTAACATTTCCCCAAAACTTTGATTGCTTTGCCTAATCCCAAATCACTCCACATCACTTTTATGTACCCAGTTTATTACAATTAGTACACAAGAAGTTGAATTCAATCTCATTATAAGCACAGTAGTGAGCAAAAATATATCCGTTCTGTAAAGATCTGTTTATTTTACAACTAACAACGAAATCTCTATGGTCTCTCTGTGATACTACTCCTTCTTGTAGTTTGAAAGTCACTTCCCCAAAGAAGCATTTTATACTAGCTAGGGAATTTTTTTAATTACTTGCTGAAATTAAATGCTTTGTTGGCATGAATTTGATTTACTATCCTTTTGTCCTATGAGATAAAAATAAAAGGACAACTTTTGTTGTGGTTTAACCAACTCATTGCATTTGTGAATTTCTGTTGTTTTTATCTTATTACTGATTTTCTTTCTTTAAAGAAATAAACTAGCGAATTCTTATTTCAAAGAATGTTCACATTTAGACTGTAGATCTTTGATAGCAGAGAATAGCAAGAACCATAAATATGGGATACAGAAATGGGGCTTTCATGTAAATGAACTGATATCATTGGGAGCATGATGTTCAATGTGATTTGTAATAATTAGCCTTTATTACCTAAGATAGTAGAAAAAACTTGTTTTCTTTTTTTAATTTCCTTATATACAAGATGATCTTCAAAGGTGAAAGTTAACCAGTAGAAAAAGTAAATGTAAAAACATATTAAATTGTTTTTGTTTTAAATATTTTCGATTCATTGAACTCAGTTTCTTCACTTAACTTTTTTTCTCTTCCATTTTCTGTTACTTTTATTTCACACTGTAATTTAATAATGAGGCCATTTGTCTCTTTTGCCTTTAAAATTTGATAATTGTTTTTCCAAATTTTGTTCAACTTCTTTATCTCCTTAAACACTTACTTGATTACACTGTCTATAATATTTATTTTCATGTTTCTGTGCTCAAATTGCACATAGTTTTGCCTAGTGGTATTTACATGCTGTTTACTTATTTTTTTATGTTCTCCCTCAAGCTAGTTTGCAAGCTACAAAAGAAAATAAGTCATATCCACTATAGAGACTTTCATATGACATCCAAATGATTTAAAAATTAAGACGATTAATTTTTCATTAATGACAATAAAACAAACCCAATAATATTTGTTTTTTATATTCCAGAAATGATTAAATATCTCTTATAAAAATTAGCCTAGTATTTTACCCAGAGATACTCAACTACTGATAAAACAAAGAGATGAGACAAATCTTTTGATTACTATACCTTTTGACTTGAACACACATATTGCATCTTTGCTAAAGGCTAAGATAATGTATTACTATATTTGAGACCACTGTCCCCAGTGAGTGCATTGCAAACCCAAGCATCATACACTGATCCTGTCACATTAATAAGATGTGTTGGATATACATACATGGTTAACGTACTTGAACTATTATCAAATGGGAATGATGTTTGCCCCAGCAGTTCTAGGAAAAAACCTATAGGGCATGTGACATGATGTGCTTTACATTCTAACTGCAGGGTGGACATGACCCTAAAACCAGTATCATGAGAACTATTCAAAAACTTGTATTGTTTTTTTTCTTTTTAATTTAATTTAATTTTTATTTTTTGAATACTTCCATTATCCTTTTATTTGATCATGTTTCAATTACAGTTGACATTCAATAGTATTTTATATTAGTTTCAAGTGTACTACATAGTGATTAGACATTTATATAATTTATTATCTTCCCAATAAAGTCTAGTATACACCTGGTACCATACAGAGTTATTATGATATTATTGACTATATTTCCTATGCTGTAATTTATATCCCCATGACTATTTCGTAACTACCGATTTCTACTTCTTAATTCCTTCACCTTTTTCACTCAGTCTCCCAAACATTCTCCCATCTGGCAACCATCAGTTTTCACTCTGTATCCACAAGTATATTTCTGTTTCTGTTGTGTTTGTTCATTTATTTATTTATTTTTGTTTGGTAGATTCCACATACAAGTAAAATCACATGGTATTTGTCTTCTTCTGTCCAACTTATTTCACTAATATAAAACTCTCTAGGTCCATCCATTTTTTTCATCTTACTATTTCCCTCCTTTTTTTTTTTTTAAAGAGCAATGTCATTGGTAAGACCAGAAGAATTCAAACTCATTCTTATGTGTCTTCTATTAACAAACTTGAAAACTCACAATTTGGTTGGCATGGTGCTGAGGGCAACAGGGATTGAGCTGACTTCCGATCTATGTTTTAGCTTGCTTTCTTAAAAATATTCTTCTTTGTGCTAATTCCTTAATAGTCTCTAGTTTTAAAAATCAAACCAATAATCACACTACCTCAAAAATACCTTCATTTAAAGTGTTCTCATTACCACTTCACAGTATATCAGCTAATTCCCAGTGGATTTCAGAGTTCAACTATTTTGACCCTCATCTGAACCTTCAAGTTTCTGACCTCCCATCATTTTATTTCCCATTGTCCTCACTTCTATTTACATCTCTCTGTTCATCGTTTAGATTATGTGATTTATTTCCATAATTTCTTCTTTCCATCACTCCCCAAACACTAGAATCTCTCCCTCTAATCAACTCACCTGGCTATTTCTCAATCTTAACTGAACACAGCTCTTTTACCACGTAGTAAATGTATCTGGAGCAAAACATAGTTTTGCTGACTGAAATTTGCTGATACTAAATTCATGACCAGATTCCAAGTGGCTATTCATTCGTATGTGCTATTCTTCCACATTTTTTTTTCAGGCAAATTTGTGTTACTGTTTCCCATAGTGCTAATCCACATATCGTCATATTACTTCTAGTTCCCCATCATCAAAAGAAACAAGTTCAAAAGAGAAATACCTTGTCTTCTCCCCACCAAGTCTACCAACATGCCTAACTCTTCACTCACATTCTTCCTTTCCTCCTGTTTCAATGAAGGAACTGCTTCAGTTTTAAAGGCCATAGAAATTATTTTTGCAATGTATCCAAACACATTTTCCTACTCAAGGTCTTTGCTTGTTACCTCTTTCTTTCCTGCCTCATCATTTTTTTCCTTCTCTACTGTAGCATCATTCCCATCAGTATCTATACCTGCTATATATTTAATATCTTAAAAATAACAAAATACTCTCTTGGGCACCGTGTTCTCTCCTCCAACTGCCTCATTCCTCTGCACTTGTTTGTAGTCATACTTACTTAGAATTGTCTGCACTCACTGACTTTTATGATCTCATCTACCATTCTCTCATAAATCCACAAGAATGAGGATAAGCTTCTACTATAAAACATTCATCTAAATTCATTTTTTTAAAGTCACACAATAAATTTAATACAATTTTTAAAAAAATCACAAAAAGAGTCCATAAACTTTCAACCTGCTAAATTCAATGGTAAAATCTTGTTCATCACCTTAGGTAGCTTTTCAGTATTACTTAACCTACTCAGATTCCCTCATCCTTGAAAATCTTGTGCCCTGACTTAGGTACCGGTGCAAATGCCTTGCTTCTCTCCTACCTCATGGTCAGCTCCTTTCAGCTTTCTTTGTTGGTTTATTATGCCATTTCTGAAATTACCCCCTTTCCTCCCTATCTTCCTTGATAATAATACCACTAACTTACTGCCATTGTTTTACATATTATTTACGTGCTGACGTTGGCTTTAGACTTCCAGGTTTCATTTGTATTGTTTACTGTGTACCTCACATCACACATTGATAGATACATAAACTTCATGTTGAAAACAGAATCATGCTTTCCCTTATCTTCATTTCAATTGTTCTATGATTTTTCCATGGTCCTAACAAAGGGTATCTCTGCATGATTGTAGCTCAGATAAAGAATCTAGGCATGGCCTTGGATTTTTTATTTCCCTCTCCCTGTATAACTAATAGATCAATATTATCAGTGGACCAATGATCAATGGATCAATAAGTAATTCAAAATACATCCGTATTAACACTGACTATTCTCATCACTAACAGTTGAAGCAAAGCCAGCAATATTTTCATTGGGCTAACTGTAATAGCTGCTTGAGTTGAATTAATTAACTCTTGCTCCCTTAGAGTATTATAGTGATGTTTAAAATACTATAATAGTAACTCATGTTCAAAATTAATCAAATTCTTTTTTTCTTATCTATAATAAAATTACAAGTTCCTAACTTGGTCTATAAGGTCATATCTGGTCATGCTATTCTTCCCTCACATTAACCGACTTCATTTTTGTAACTTCTGATGAGTCTTTTCCTGTTGTTTTTTTTTCCAGATGTTTTCAACAGCACTTAAACAAATATTGTGTTTGCAGATTTTTGTTCGTCTCCCAGCTTTGTTGCAAATGTGTTTGTGTATTTGTTTGTATCATTTAGTCTTCATTGTTCTATATAATCTTCAGGGAGATAGCTGCTGCTGTGTTCCTAATGGAAGACTCATTCTATGCAATTATTGATTTGGTTAGAAACCTACTTCAGGGACCCCTATGTTAAATTCAACTGTTTGGACAGAAATGTCTAGAAAGAAAGTAAGAATCTTATATTTGTTGTTTTATTTTTCCTAAAATGCTGATAAGAATGGAGAATAATTATTTCATTATACAGATTTGGTATGAATAATTTGCTTCTAGAATAGGAATCATCAGTTAAATATAAAATTCAATCTGTGATTCCTGAAGAACTTAGCTTTAGGGTAAAGCTCTGAAGCTGAGCCAAGTGATGGAGGCAGAAGAAAGATCCCACCTGGAGATGGGGTTTGCTGGAATCCTCAAATACAGAAGGTATACATTATTCGTGAATATTTTAGAGGGAATGAACACATTTATTTAGGGAGTATACAGACTAAAAACCTCCTGGTGAAAGCAATTTTTTCATTCTTTACAAAGTAAGCATATCCTTTTGAATGGCTAATTCCTCGCTTATTATAAACTAGTTATTGATAAACAAAAAATCCTAAAATTGTTATAGAGCATTTAGATTTATATCCATTACCACATAGATTTTTTTTCCTGCAACTGGGAAAAATCCCACATTTAATTTTAAGTAACATGACTAGACATTTAGTTTTCTAATCCTCTGGAAAAAGAATCTTGTGCTTTACTAAATATATGTTCTTAACTGTAATGAACTTTATTTCTTTGTGTAGGTCCTTTGTGTTAAAATTACTAACATAACTTTTTGTTTTTTATGCATTTGTAAAGGTATGGATAATGACATTAGATAATAAGAACAGATAGTTTCTACAAAAGACATGTAACTATGTTTCGTTGGTACGACAATGAACAAATATAAATTGGAAATATGAGTAATACAAAACATTATACTAATGGTGGGAGGCTACAAGTCTATCCAGCAAATTATTCTTTAACTATGATGTATCATGATTATGAACTAGAATAGAGTTCTGGTTTAAAATAATAGATAACTAATACCTACAGAAAAATTAACTATAAAGGAAAACATGGAGACTATTAAGGAAATTAGGTCATCTATGAGAAATTCCAAGTTTGTACTATCATCAGAAAAAGAAATTGAAAATTTTGAAAAGAGAAGGCTTAAATTGGAAGACTAATTCACTTTTTGCATTTATTGAACTTAAATTTCATTCATATGATAATATTCTCTTGTACTCTTTTAGGAAGAGTGTATAGTTGAGTAAAAATATCCCTGGGTAAGGTAAAATTCAAAGTAGAAGACAGGAGCATTGTTTGAAGAACCTGATTAATATTAAGCAGCACCCAAAGCGATAATAAAGACCAAGACAAGCATAAAAAGTGAGGAGTGAGAAAATTAAATATAAATAATAAAAATAAGCTGGGAAAATAAAAAACCACTTTGGCAAGAAGAAAATGTCATAGTAACCTCCTTCCGGCTAAGAACAAGAGCTCATGACAATGAAGATGTCTCCATCTTTTATTCGCCATTATTGCATTACATCTGTGGGTTGAAACTGAAAGAATATTGGTAGGACTAAATAGCACATGTTAATCAGGTTGTTTGAAGCATAAAATAATGGAAAGAATGCAACATAACTAGCAAAAAATTATGATTGACACTGAAACATCAAATTATATATATATATACATATATATATAAACATCAAATTATGTATATATACATATATATATAAACATCAAATTATATGTGTGTGTGTGTGTGTATGGAGGTTCAGAATATCAGTACAATATAGCTTAATAGCATTCAAACTACTTTGTATTTATTTGCTGAATTGTAAAATAACTGCGTTGAATTAGATATCGCACACATTCTAGCTTTAATGTCCTTTGATTCTATTTCAAAAATTAATGATTTGCTTCCAAGGATTTCATATTCAAAGGCTGATATCAAAAGATCAAAGAGACTGTATAAAAATATAGTGGAACTTTCTTCAGTCTATTTCCTTAATTATATCCCTAAATACAAATTTTAAAGATTCATTCTAGAGAGGGCAACCATGAGAAAGTCATTGCTTTGTTTTGGTTATTTGGAATGAAACCTTGGGGGAAAAACAAATAAATAAATATTGCTGTAAATTCAATCTAGTTCAATAAACATGTAAGACATTCTACTGATCCCCAAGGCTACAAATATAAGCAAGATATGATTTGGTACTAAAAGTGGTTTATATTCTTCCAGTGTTTGGAAAAAGTATATATTGGTTTAAAAATCTGCTATAATATATTAGTTAAAAGTTAAACTGAGTTTATCCAAAATATACTTCTACTGTAAAAAAAATGTATAAGACATCAAGAAAATTCAGGATGAGATAGTTTAAACTCAAAACACCAGAAATGTAGAAGAAATAGTAAAATACAGATTACTGTATATGAGAAATAAATAATATGTGGATAAGACAGTAAATTCCTTTTGGTATAGCACATTTAAAATAGGGATAACATTAAAAAGACATTGTTTTAATGCATTATTGACCTGATGAGAAATTAAAGGAATTCCCAAAAGCTGAAACATCTTAGAAATTTTTATATCTGGAAGAATTAGCAAGCAATAGAAGTAGAATATTCTTTGAGAGTACCTGATGGCTTAGAATCTGGACTTTAATGAGCTATTTATACAAAGCACAGGATATAACATAATGGTTACATCAAGATCAGGGATTCCAGATTTAAGTTCAAATCCATAAAATGACTTGGGAAAAAAAACACCTTGATTGCTTGAACTAGAGTAAATTCTCATCATATAGAAAGACTTATGCTTTAGCTTTAATCATCTTCTCCTGAGGATTCCTAAGTAAAATCAGACACACTTATAGGTGAATTGAAACTACTAGCATAGTTTCAAATCCTAACCCTACGATTCATTAAAAGAGATCCCTGGTTGGAGTGCACCTAAGTACCAGGCAGAAAGGAAACAAAATATTTTTGGAATACTAAATTCTAAAATTAGGCTAAAAGTAATCCCCACAGTAAAGTCTCCAGGAATATTTACATTGCCCTCAAATATCTAAACATATAAAGAGATCTAGTGATAGAGTAGATAAAAGCATAGCTTTTAGTAAAATATATATAGATATGTAGATATACATATATAGTGAGTTTTAACTTGAAATTATTTAAAAATATTATACCAGGGGAATAATATTGAAATAAATATCATGCTATGGACTGAATTGTGCCCACTCTTATACCTCCCTGCCATGTGACTATAACAAAGACAGGGCTTTTAAGGAGGTGAGGTTAATTGAAGTCATAAAAGTAGAACCCTAATGTGTAAGAGACACCAGAGCTCTCTCTTCTCCATGTCAAGACATAGCGAGAAAGCAGTCATCTGCCAGTCAGGAAAGGGATCCTTACCAGAACCTGAGTGTGCTGGCATCTGACCTCAGTCTTCCAACCTCCAGAATGGTAAGAAAAGAGATCTTCATTTTTTTTAAAGCCATCCATCTACGATATTTTGTTATGGTAGCTCTAACTGACTAATACAATGGTATATCAGTTTAGATCCAATCAGGAGAAAGAAATCACACAGTAGTTTGAAAAGGGAGGTTTACTATCGACAATCAATAACTATAACACGGTATAGAGTAATGAGGGGTGAGAAAATAAAAAGTAAAGAGAACTATAAAGAATATAGGAATGACAAATAAAAGGCATATGCACTACCTATAAGACTGAGATAGAGCATTGAAAAAGAAAAGCTCCCATAACCCTGGGCTGAGATCCAGACTCTGTTAGTGAATGCATAGCCATGGCTCAGTGAATGGCAGAGAGATCATGATGGTGCTGCGCTAATGGGATTTGCTAGAAATCTACCCTCTAGTGTAACAGGGAAAGACCAGAGGTACTCTGCTATATAACCACGTAACGTAGACGCTGGTGGGATGGGGAGAACCTGGCAGCTGTGTACTGCTGACCACTGTGTCCTGCAGGAGCTGGGTACTGGCAAAGTTATGTACTTTAAAGGAGCCAGGGCCTGGGGAGAAAGCCACCCACACTGCAGGAGGTTGCCAAGTGAGCAAACTTTTTCCTCCTATAATATCTTTACAGGGCCCTCTAAGGATCTTTAAGCTAAACATAGTAACAGTTGACAAGAAAAAATAAATACTTAAGAGGCATATATTCATTTTCACAAAGCAGGCAAAAAGGATGAATTTGCAGCAGAGAAGCAATGCATTGTTACCCAAAATACTTAGTGTAATAGTTACATTAATATAAAAATAGTGGTCGATACTAAAATGTTTATCAAAGATAGATAGTGATGCATAGTGATAGGAATTTTAATTCACTTCAACAGTATTAACAATTTTAAGTAAATTAGCTTTGAATTATTAAATAGATTAGTTTCAAAGTATTCGAAAGAGCAATTGAGAAAACTCCAGAGATGTGAATAGTTCCATAGTTGCTGTGAAATATTTAACATACTTCTTTCTTTAGAAAAGAGTAAAGAGATACAATAGTAGTTTGGTTGTAAAGGATTTGGACAATGAAATTGGTAAACTTGATCAGAAGGACATATATAGAACACTACATTTGACACTTGTCAAATATAGTGTTTCTAGCATTCACGAGTAGTACATATATGAAGTAATTGACCATACAGTAGGTAATAGGACAAGTCTCACAAAATTTTAAAATTTTTGTTACAGATCTCATCCATCCAAAATACAGTCAATTTAAAAAGCAGTAACAAAACAATAACAACAAAGGTAGTTACAGAAATCCCATTTGTTTGAAAACTAGAATGCATACTCTTAAACAACTTATTGGTAAAAGAATACAATTTAAAAAATAAAAAATTTATATATCTTAATAAAAAATTAGAATACATTTAGAATTGAATTTAAAACAAATAATATCAAATTGTGTGTGGCACTGTTAAAGCAGTATAAAGTACTTACAGGAAAAATGCCAGGCACCCCAGTTTCCAGGTTCCTTCAGAACAGGAAAAGGGCAGGTGAACTTTATCCTCTGCTGACGTGTTGTAGAGAATATTCACATAAAAAGGAAGGAAACCTGCAGAATTATATAAAGAATGGAGAAGGGCAGGATTATGGCATCTGATTGCCATGTGTAGCAAATGCATTGGTGCTGTGGCCCAATGGTGGGTCCAAAGTCACTGCTGATGCTGCATCAGTAATGCTGAAGGACAGTCGTATGTTCTGGGATACCTGCTCAACCTTGTGTGGGGCCTTTTCTATTTTGATCTCTAGGCACATTCTCCAATTTTCCTTGCCAGAGATTCTGTAAGCACCAGATTTCCTCCACATAAAGTTCATTTGTGCTCTGATCATCCAGAATTGGCTTTTGTTGTCTGAAATTTAGAATCCTGATTGGCAAAAATTCCTTAAGTTCTTTCATTGTCACTTCCTCAAAAAACCTTCATACAAATGAAATCTGCATCTTATTTTCCTTTAAAATAGTTATTAAAGGCATAGTTATTAGCAATGCAAGTTATTGGCATTTATATAGTTAATAAATCCATTGTTTGATATGAACAGGGAAATCTACCAGGTTCGTGATTCTATAACTTCATGTTTATTGGGGTTCAATTTATTAGTTATTGCTTATTGGAATAAACATTGGAACTGGATTCAAACAGTCATAAGCTTGATTTAAACTCTGTCATTTAATAAATGACTGATCTTTAGATCTATTTTTTATTTTTTAAACCTGTTTCCTTGCTTAGAAAATAGAGATCATTGCCTCTGAGATATTTTTCTTGCGAGAATACTCAGTCATCTGACTACTACACAATCAGCTGTCAGCAGTAGTTGTTTATTCTGTCCATAAACATCCTTCATGATGCTCATTGATCATCACAACAAACTTCAGTAGATTAATAATGTGTGAGTCCAACTATGTGGTTTTTGCTAACATATTTTCCTTTCATGTGCTTTAACCACATAGATTTTATTGATTATGTAATTTTTAGGGAAAGATCAAAGCTCTATTCTTGAGTCAACTCAAAGGTCACTTGAAAGATCATGCCTATATTTATAACTTGAAGTACACTGGTAGACCAACTATTTTTAATGTTATATTAATCAGAAATTTGACCATACATCTTTAGACTTCTTATAATAAATAATTCATTGGGTCCTCGTAATTTAAGTATCCTTTGTCAATCTTGATCTAACATTTTATCTGCTAATATCCCCCCAAAAAATGTACGTGATTTTTAATTTTGTGGTCTTCTCTTTCTTAGGGGATTTTTAATTGCTTTTTGCTCATAAATCATTTAAACATTTATTATGTAAATATGTTTTAATAATTTCTATTAATCTTCAAGGTCCAAGAACAAAATGAGTAATATCGGTAGAAAAACATACATTGGCTCTTTCTTTCTTTGTATAAATTAGGAGCTAAAAGTCCCTGGCCCAAATGTCTTTCAGAGGCCTCAGAGAATAGAATCATACAAACTATTCCATCTTTTTAATATCTGTAATTCTTTTGTTGATGATCCATGCCAAAGAAGTATACTATCTCATGAACATTTGACTTCTAGGGCTAAGATGAGTTCTCCCACCACCCTCCAAACCCACATTTTCTGAAGTACTGTGGTGAATGCCTTCCTTTATCAATTCTATTTGCAATTTGTGTTTGCAAAATGTACTCCTAAATTAATTATGCCACAAATGTAATGAATAAAATAATGTCATTTCTAATAACAACAAAAATAATTGAATACTTAGAATAAATTACAAAGTTGCTCAATTAAAAATATGCGAAATATTTGCATAGACATCTCACTAAAAATCATATATGGATAAAAAAATTAAGGTGGTCAAAAATTCAAAGATAAATGTTGCTGAGGTTGAGAATAGGGATCCCTGTGCACTGTTGGTGGGAATGTAAATCAGGACAGTCACTATGTGAAACAGTGTGGAGGTTCCTCAAAACATTAAAAATAAAACTATATGTGATCCAGCAAACCCACTTCTGGGTATATAACAAAAAGAAATGAAATCAAGATCTCAGAGAGATATTTGTACTTCCATGTTTATTACAACATTAGTCACAATAGCCTCACCCAGAGAACAATGTAATGTAGAGAATTGTGATTCAGCATATCATTTGAAAGTAGAGTTATATCTAGAAAGCCTTGCTCTATTGTATTTGTGTTAATTTATTTGGATGAGTCTGAAAATCAATTTCCTGAAGGAAGTAGTAAAGCAGGGAATCAATTAAATGTAATAATTATATTATGTGATATGTATTTTAAAGAAGGATTTTTTTTTATGCATAAGAAAGAATATTAGTGAAGGAAAGAACATCAACTGGTCTGGTTGAGAGGATGACACAGTCTGACTGTTACCACAATACTATTGCAGTGTCTCAAGATAAGCCATAGGACTAGAGATGCATTCTGTGCTGGAAGATACCAGCTCCCTAAACCTCAAGGTTTTTAGAGAGCTTAACAGATGGAATGCCTTGAGTGAATTTGACCCATGGGTTGAAGATCTAAGGAAATGTCACACAAATAGAATGTCTCAGAACAGAGAAAGGCAGGAGGATTATGAAGTGGGTGGCAGATCCTGCATCTAGGAAAGCTTGCTTTATTTTAAGAAGGAAACATCAAGTAAGAAGTATCAGTGGAAGTGTGTCAGTACATCAGAGTAAAGAGAACTGAGCAAGGAACAAGTGAGAAATAGTCACGAAATGCCATCACGGAAGAATGGTTTGAAAGCTTGAACAGTTGAAAATTCTGCAATATAAACAACGTAAAAATAGGAGCTTATCACACTGAGAAGAAATGATATATTTTCAAGGGAAAATTTCAGTAGGGAGAGACTGACTTCTGAAATCTCCTTAATTCCTTATAGAAAACACACTCCCGTTGGAAGGAGAGTATTCCTCCAACCTATTTCAACCACATCACCTTACCATTTTACATTATAAAATTGCAGAAACTGCCTTTAGTATGTAATAAAACATTTGGATTCAGGATACAATTTTTACTATGCCACTACTGTCATCATGCTATATTTTCCACTGATTATGTGAGATCAAAATATGATATATGCACAATTGCAATAAACCTATGCAACTTTATGCAGTCTTTTGACTTTCTGCAGTCCGTTATCCACAAGATCTAGAAAAGAGTATTTTTTTTAGTTAAATGAGGAACATCATCATTGTAATAGTAAATGTGTTTATTAATAATATGATGATAATAATAAGACAATAAAGTGAACTATGGGGACCAACGAAAAAAACTTCTGTTTGACTCAACATTTTATAAGTCATATCTGAGAGTTAGTTGAAAGAATCATTACTACATTTTTGAATTCTCATCACCACCACACCATCATTATCACCACTGCCATCACCGTGACTACTAGCATTGTCCACAAGCACATCATTATTATCTCCAACAAAACATCTCTCTTTGTGTCAAACATTATTATTCTAATGATGGTGCATGAAAGGGTTTTATCTTCAGAGCTGATTAAATTACAGGAAAACCCACAAAATAAATACCTGCAAAATAAAAATCATTCTTCTACTACAGACATTAAATACATGGATATCATAGGGACAAATGTCATTTAATCAGGTAACATCCTTTTCCTCTTTAAATACAGTTATAATAATCCTAGAAGTAATTATATCCAGTTTCTATTGGAATAACAGAATCAAGAATAAGAAAGGAAAAGAAGAGAAAGGAGCAGAAAGAGAAGCAGAAGGAGGGGGTGGAGAGGAGGAAGGGGAAGCCACTGAGAGTTTTCGAGCATTCACTACATGCCAGGAGTAGCACCAGGCACTCCTGCATACATTAACCAAGTAGATCCTACTGAAAACGACTACTTGGGATATATATTTTCACTATTCTTATTTTATGATTAAGGAAAGTTAAGAAAGTTTCTTTGAGGTACATAGTTAACAAATTGCAAAGGAGAAATTCAAAAACCATGGGTCCTTAATTCAGACCCCAATCTCAAAAAATGCTTTTAGATATGGCATGAATATACTAATCGATTGATCTCATTGTTTAAGAGTATAAAAAGACAGTTATTTAAAAAATAATATTCTTGTGAAATATTTTCTTAGTTGAAAATTTGTCATTTGCCTTCTCTCCACATGGATCAGTTTATCTCCAGGCCATTTTTCTTTTTCCGAAGCTATGTTTGTATAGCAATTAATAGCTACCATTTACCAAGTGCCATCATGTGACAGTGCTCTAACTGTACTACACACATGAATATATTATTTGACTTATCAAATAAATATATGAAATATACTCTATTATCTCAGTTTATATGCAGTAGCATATCAAGCCAATATCTGGATTGGCAGGGTGACTTATTGAGGACTCAATTTGCATTCCAGTTTATTTTGCTTTGGCGTTGCTGCTGTAAGATCTTATTTTATTCATGTTTAACAGTTATAGCTATTAATATAATATATGGTACATTCTGAAACATATACATATTAATGAGTAGGTGTCAAAATGAAAGATATTTTTCCCTCTTTCTAGAAGGTAGACTGAGTTTTCTGTTTCTAAAGTTTTGATTCCTCTAACTCCTGAGAAATATCAATGACTGTATTTTCTAGAAAGAAAGGAGGAGGCAATGGGATGCAGTTACTCTTAGGGAGAATGATATTGAAAGGGAATGGCCAAATGGACACTAATACGAACTGGCCACCACAAACAGAGCCCCTGAGGCCTGAGCCAAAGAGAAAACCAGGGTTAACCTTATTATAGACAGAATGGATTCTTCACTCCGAAGTTTAATATAAAATCTCCATCATGTTGACAGGAGAGTTTGACAGTTAAAACTTCATAATAACATAGAACAATACGAGGCAGATGGTGAGGCAAAACTGTACAGGTTTCTGGTGGCAGGAAGAAAGGACCACATTGAGATACCTATGGTTTGAGATAGCAGGCATCTTTGTGACTTGAGAAATGGATGTCTAATGGGTTTCACCTGTTCTGAACCAACCAAGAAACTACTATGGAAATCCTTGCTCTTTCAGTGGGTGAATTCTAGAACAGGTTCCACATTTATTTATAATATTGAGACCTGCCATATTTCACCATAATTGTTGCAGACCAATCAGGGCTGTTAAACAATGATGAACAAATTTATATTAAAAAAATTTAAGGAACTTAGAAAAGCTCACAAAGCTGGCAATTTAAATAAAGTTCTGTCTGAATCAAAGCCTTTGTCCATTATTTCTCAATAATATGGATATTTTGCCTTCTTTTTTTGTATAATCCTTCACATCATGTTTTCGAGAGTTGATGGGATGCCTTCAGCATAGGCACTTTAGCTGCTTTTTTTTCCACAACAAAATGAATATGTAATTACTACAAATATTTTAGAGTTTCATTATATCTTGAAGCAATCCAAGTCCTGTTACTTACTATCTATTTGATTACGGACATGTTCTTAGATTCAATCTTCTTATCTCCTTATATGGAGAATGAGAAAAAACAAGTAACTTCATGGCTGCATTATGAAAATTAAATTAATGACTGGTGTACAGTGTCAGTTACCATTGCTTCTATTAGATGAACTTACATATGGAAGATGACAGTCACGTGGTAGGTAATATAAATAGAAAGAGATGTGAGGGGTTACCAGAAAAAACAAAAAGTTTACAGCTTTGCTTGAGACTTAGTAAAGCAATGATTTTAAACCCATGGCTTTGAACCAGAAACAACTGTAGGCCTATTTTGTTTGGCTAGCAAAATGTTAAAAGTAAAATAAATCTTTATACATCTATCTAGTCATGATTTATTAGACTTCTCAGGCCAATCTACCACAATTTACCTGGCCTAACATACACTTTTTGGTTACTCATCTTGCTACTGTATCTGTCGAGTGAACTCAGATTTAAAGATGTGCTCATTAGCATATGTTTTTCTTGAATTAATGCATAACATCTGATTATTGTTTTTGTTTGTTTGTTTTTGTTTTTGGTTTTGGTTTTTGACTTCCTTATGCTTTACACTTGTATAAACTATAGACATGTCATCATAAATTCCAAATCATTTCATTTAGATGTCTGGAATTAGAACTCGTGTAAGTTCTAAATTTTATAGACTGTATGCTCACTATTGCTGTGTAATTAAATAGTACTGCTTGCTCACTCCAGTGTCAGAACGCTGGTTGACTGATTGGCAAGCATTAAGAGAACCAGAGTTTAAAGTTTTGTATCCACTTTTAAGATCAGGGAAAATTTAGAAAAGGTCGTGAGTGAGTTTTCTGGAGTGGAATTTAGCCAGGAAACTATTATTTTTATATAGTTATATTGAGAAATATCTCAGAGCAGCTTTAAGTACTGAAATAGAGACAAGAACTCATTTAATAGCACCTTCAGAATCCTGGTTCCCACCTACACAAAGTTAGGACTTCGGAAAAGTATTTAGGAGTGAACTCTCCTGAATCACTGATCCCACTTACTGCAGTAACCGATGTTTCCTTGGAGGTTTCCCATCTACTCAATTCACTCAGCCAGGTTTATGGGATGTGACAGGGATGCAGTGCAAGGAGATGGCTGCTATTTATAGAGTAGAGAGTAAAATTTGACAGTAAACTTAGGAAAAGTTTTGCAAAGATAAAATTCTTTCTCTAATTTTGTATGGTTATTTTCTGTGATGTCTGTTCGACTCCATGCCCTGATACTAAATTTTGTTTTCTCTATTTAAAAAATATAAGTGTGTTTGGAAGAAGTGTGTGTTAAAAAAATACCTATTTTTCTTTTACAGTTTTATTGAGGTGTAACTGATATTCAAAGAATTGCACATACTTAATGTGTCCAGTTTGATGCGGTGAGAGATACGCAAGCATCTATGATAACCATCACCACAATCAAAGTAATAGAATATACAATGGGGAAAGGATAGTCTCAACAAATAGGGTTGGAAAAACAGAATATCCACATGCAAAAGTAAAATTGTATCTCTACCTTAGACCATACACAAAAGTCAACTCAAAATGGACTAAGTGCTTAAATGTGAGACCTGAAACTATATAACTTCTAAAGAAAACAGAAGGAAAGCTTTCTTGACATTGGTTTTGGAAATGATTTCTTAGCTATGGCACACAAAGCACAGTCAACAAAAGAAAAAAGGAGAAGTGAGACTATCTCGAACTAAGAAACCTCTCTCTTCACAGAAAAAGAAACAATAAACAGAATGAAAAGGCAACTCAGGCGGTGGGGGCAGATCTTTGCAAACAATATATCTGAAATGTGTTTGGTTAACTTACAAAATATATGAAGAATTCCTACAACTCAATAGCAAAAACAAGTAAAATAAAATAACCTGATTAAAACTGAGCAAATGACTTAAATAGACATTTTCCTAAAGACATACATATGAACAACAAATATATGAAAAATTCTCAACATCATTAATTATCAGAGAATTGCAAACCAAAACTATAATGAGAACTCTCCCCCACACATCTGTTAGGACAGCTATCACAAACAAACAAACAAACAAACAAACAAACAAAGTGTTAGAGGATTGTGAAGAAATTGGTACCATTAAATTTTATATTTTAAAAATATATACATTAGAGAATTTATAGTTTTTATTTGTGGGAGTTAGATCACATAAAACCATTTATCTTAAAAAGATTTTATTACTAAATGTCCACTCCCTTAAAAGTTCCCACAAAATTCCCACCTATTAAGCAAATTTAAGTTCATTAGACTTACTGCAGTGAGGGAGAATGTCATATTGACAGAAACTTAGTCTTAGCATGAAAGGTAGAAATCTAAAGATTAGTTATATTGTCTTAGGACCTAAATAAGGTGACTTAAAGGATCTTGCAAAGTAGAAAACTGGCTGGAAATATGTAGTTTATAATGTTAAATTTTGGTTTGGTGGGCAAAATGAAGCAAGGATTTTAAAATGAGGATTTGTGAGTAAAGTTAAATTTTATAAAAGTCGCTATTGTAATTCGTTCATAAGCTTATTTCTCAGTAGCAAGTATTTCCTGAAACAAAGTTGATATGTTATTTTTCTGTGGTTTCTCAGCATTGATTGGCCTCAAAACATAAACGTATGTTTGTTTCAGTTTTCAACAATTAATCTTTGATAATATATTGAAAGTTGCACGTGGAAAATTTGAGAAAAAATTACAAATTCATAAAAAATAATATATTTTAATTAAAAATATTTTTGACTATTAAAATATATTTCGTAACCTCACCTAAAATATTTATCAGGAAAACAAGAACTTTAATACCTGGCGTAAAACTCTGAAAAAAAGTAATGCTTAAATAAATTATTTTGTTATAAATTGATTTATTTACATTATAGTTTGCTCTTCGATTTGGTTTATGCTAAATTTAAAACAGAATATATTTATATGTTCTGATAAAGTTAATTTGTATATGGGAACCTACAGACTGGATGCTGCCCCAGTGGCTTGGCCCAATCACAAATGGAAATGTAGGCAGCCTGCGTTTACAGGAAACACCTGTCAGGAGACTTAATTTACACCAATCACAATCCTCCAATTCAGCTTTCACTCATTTACCTTCTCCTAGAAAACCGGGAGCGGAAGCCTTATTAGGAAATTCCTATTTCCGAGCCGATCCTGCCCCATTTCCGTTTCCCGCTCTATAAAAAAAAAAATCTGCCATTTCCCACAAGCCCTGGCGAAAGGTCCGCTTGGCTTTTCGGGTGCTGTGCTCACCCCACCCGTCGTTGTTCCCCGTCCCCCTTGAGCAGCAATCTCATTATTAGCTTTAGTTTTGATATTTGACAGTTGTGGCAAGAAGGTGAGACCTGAAGCTCGCTGCCAAAGCTTCAGAGACGCAGGGGACAGTGCCAGGAGCCTCTCGGGTCGCGGTCCCCGGGTCTCGGTGAGCTGCCCGCGTTTGTTTGTCCCGATCCCTCCGGGTGGACAGTGGGGGTGGGAGAGACTGCAGATGTGTCACAGTGAGACCCAGCGCGCTGAAACGCTTGTGTTCGCGGCGGGCCTCGCCTACAGGTGAGCGCCGTCGGGAGGCGCCGACGAGGTCGCGACTGCGCGCTGGGGCCGACGCGGTACCTGCGGTGGAGTCGGAGGGTCGTTTCAACAAGGGACAGTAGTGACTGCACCTCATACTCAAGGAAACACGATGACAGCCACTGGCGGACCCGCAGAAACCTAGAGGTAAGTCCACAGTGTAAATCAGTCCACAGTTTTCTTCCATTTTATAATGGTAAGTTTGGTTAAAAATATCAAAATTTTCTTAGAAAAGTGAAACTAAACATAAAATACAATTTTAGGTATTTGCTAACAGCCAACAGACTACGGTATGCATTTTTTAAGCCAGTGTTAATTTAAATAATATAAATCTATGTTATCTTTACTCCAATCCTTGGCAGAAACTCTAAAGCAGTCTTCAAGGAAAGAAAACAGCATGGTATCTTGTTATTATGACATATTCTTTTAATAGGTGGCTTGAAGAGGAGTATTGAGAGAAATAACGAAATAATTTGGGCTTAACTAGGGCTTAACATGATCCTGGGGCCTTGGTTAAAGGGCAAAAATAACAACCACCACACAGGCAATAAAAAAACTACCACTGCCAACATAAATGTTACCTGGAAACTTTGTGTTGAGCTATGAGAAAAACATAAACTGATGGTTTATATAATAAATAAAAATAGCAAGTCTGAAAAACCAAAATAAAACACATTTTTTTTCACTTATGTTATCTGACGATAACACAGTATATATATAAGATCGGTAATGAACACAATTTACTAGTTTGTAAAAATATGATGAAATTTTATTTTCCTGCAGAATAGAATTGACCAGATCCACCAGTCTTTTTTATCATCTAAAATTTAATTGGACATATTGTTATTTTTAGGAAATTTAAAATATGTATGGCATTTATTGACTACTTTTCGTCTACCCTCATTCTAACTAGATGACTTCATTACCTTAAATGTGAAAATATGTTGCTTTAGTGTTGTTATACTTATTTGAATCATTCCAACTTACACCTCCCACTTATGCTTTATTTTGTTATCTTAGAATGCAGATGCCAAGGCATATTTTGATTTCAAGAGAAAGATTTTAGTATGAAATATGTTCCCAGAACTGTGTTAGATACCAGATTTCTTTACCAACGAATTTTTGTTGTTGAACTAAACTATTATTAAATGTCTTCACCTAAACTTATGTTTTCATGTTCTCTAATAGGATTTTGTTTGAGGTGTCATTTTACAAAACAAAGCAATCTTTACATGACCAAAAACGGCCAAGAAATTTCTGTACCAAATCAACAGAGACGTGATTTAGAAAATAGTACCATATATTCAATAATACCAATATTACCAATATTGGTACTATATAAAACTACCAATATTCAATGAGAACAGTTATTACTCTTCTCTTCTGATCAATAATCCTTTCAAACTATATTTCAGTCTCTTGCTTTTTTATACCTCAAACCCTCATTTTTATAATATTTTAATCTTGTTCCTTTGCTGTCACCTATAATATAATTCAGTGTATCCAGATCAACCAAAACCCTTCTTATACCTATGGATATGTCTTTCTATTAGCCCTAAAACCATGTTGCTTTGGAGGAAATCAATTGAAAGCAAATCTCTTGCCAACTCAGAAAACTTCACACTGGTAAAATATAAAGAAAACAGTTATTATTTAATAGACTAAACATTAAACCAGCATGCGATGCACATTACAGGCAATCCAGTAGGAGATTGTAAAGATCGAGAAATTTTACCCTTTTATATACCCAGGCAGATATACTCCATTACTTACTTGTTTTTGAAATAACAGGACCTGACAGCACCATTTGTCACTTATACTTCATCATAGATTCATTTGGTAATTAGGGTAGCCATCTGTGTTTGTTAATTGGCTTTATCCAAGGGAAAAGTAAACCTCCCATATCCTCATGACAGGAGATCATTCCCCAAACTGGGACTGGAGAGAGTTATCTTCCTTGATGATTACATTTCAAAGAAATGGCCCCTAGGTCCTTGAGAAAGACATTCTTGGGGCATTAAGTTGGCAAGAGGCTGCTTTAGATTTTAAAAGATTTACATAAATTTTAAAAACTTAAAAGTTTTCTAAAGTAAATAGTCTAAGAAAAGCGTGAGAGAAGTCTTTTCCCTTACTTTCAACAGGTAGATTTCAGACTGTTATTTTAAATTAGTATTTGCCCATACACTACTGTGTGAATCAGCGTTCTCCAAAGAAACATAACCAATAAAATATTGGTGCATGCAATTATGGGAGCTGAGAAATCCCCAAATCTGCAGTCAGCATGCTGGAACCCCATGAGAGCTGATGGCATAGTTCTAATCAGTCTAAAGACCTAGGAACCAGGAAGAGCTGATAATGTGGTTCTGGTCTGAAAGCCAGCAGGCTCAGGATAAGATCTATGCCCATGTTCCAGCTCAAGGAAGTCAATCAAGAGTAGTTCTCCCTAATAAAGGTTCAGCCTTTTGTTTTTTTCTTTCATTTTTTTACTTTCTGTTCAGGTCTTTGACTGATTGGATGAGGTAGGGCAATCGTCTTTACTCAGTCTATTGATTCAAATATAAATCTCATCCACTCTCACATAAGCATACAGAATAATGTTTGACAAAATATCTGGGCACCTACCAACCCAGTCAATTTGACACATTGTCCATCACAACGACCAGTTTGAGTATCAAACAAAAGTACTCAACTTCTTTCTTCTTACCTTAAGAAAAGATGATTTTTTTTTTCTCTCTAACTCCAGTTTTCATGTTAGCATAGCAGCACATTGTGTATCACTTGAAAAGAGTGGATAATATTTTGAATAACAGTTGTTAGGAGCACAATACCCTGCACTAGTAATTTCCCACTGATATCCAAAATAAACTTTTTCCTCTTAACCTAAGATATTGAGGTTACCCTTTCTTTCCCAATCTTACATTCCTAATTTTTACCAGAGAAATTATATAACTCCATTGCTTATTTCCTTTTAAAGTTCAAACTACTAATTTTTAAAATTAAATTTATTGGGCTTGCTTGAAATGGTGGTATAAACACAATATAAAACAATAGAAAGTAAAGCCATATTAATTTAGCTATCAGTTTAGCTATCAATATGACTTTACTTTCTTTTGGTTTATACCTTGTTTACCACCATTTCATGCTTCTTTCTGAATAACTCCAGAAATGTTTCATTGATACTTCAGGAAGTCAGAAATCTAATTTCTTCTTAATTTTGTTGATGTATTTCTTCCAGTTTCATTCCATAATATGTGCTTCAGTTAACTTATACCTTTTATTGACCAATTCTGTACTTTGCTGTCTCTTATTTCTCTTAAGCCATTACTGCAATTGGAAATGCTCTTATTTCTATAATTTTGTTTTTAGTCTTGTTTATCCTTCAATGTTCATCTCTACAGTTGTAATTTCCTTAAATCTTGGCATAACATTTTACCTAGAAGTGTGTCTTTAATCTTTTGACTATCATAAATGCTTCCCTTACAGTAGTAGTTATATTCAGCTCTATCATACTTGTGTTCATATTTTCTTTCTCTAAAATATTTTAAATTCACAGAGTGCAGGCTGCATTTTTTTCTGTCCCTCACAGCCTCTAGCAGTGTATATTTGGTTATGCATTAAATAAATCAATGTATTGATAGCTACATGTAAGGCACTTTAATGTAACTTCTTTCTGCCTCTGTAAATTACTTTCATGCAGGTAGTCCTCCAAGAAAATTTACAGTATAAAGAAAAATAATTATCATGTTAGTTAAGTTCAGAGACAGTAACATCAGCATAGACCTTTAAAAAAACATAATGGAAGGAAAAATAAGTAAGTTTTATTGCCTATACTAAATTTAACTGTGTTTAAAAACAAGTGAATGTTGTTAATAGCTAAAAATGCATTTTGATTATAAAGTGTTAGAATTTTTTTTTTAAACATGATGTGATCATTACATGACCAGGGACTGAAATATGACTTGTTGAAATAGATTGTGGGGTGAAATTTTTAATATTATTTTCATCATAATAAATAAAACATAAGCACCAACTGAGAGGAGTTGGGGAAATCAATAACTTTGAAATAATTATTCTCTCAAAAAACAACTGATCTGCCACCAATAATATTCAGTCTCTGGTATCAACATTCCAGAAGTTCTGTAAAAAATGAATTATTTGGGGGTGATTTAAATGTGTAAATTTGAGTAAGAAAACAGTATTATATTAATTGTACTTGTTTTCATTTTATTTTAACGTTCCAGTTTTAAATGCAGTTTAACTCAACTATTAGTTTATAATGGTTATTAAAAACAGCTTAAAATTCTATAGTACAATTTTTTCCCTGAATTATCAAAGTACAAAAGAACAAAATGTAAATGATATTACAGTCCACTAGTCACTATATTATAGGGTTGTTCTGAAAATGTACCCTCCAGTGTTTGTACAATACAGTTTTAAAAGGTTCAATTGGTGGGTTTTACGTTTTGCTCCTGAGAAACCATTATGCAATGTGATTCTCATTTGTTCTCTTGCCAAGATGATCTTCTTAGAATGTTGCTTCAGCTTTCTTGTTTTTATATCTCAATTCAATTTTCAGTTTGGGTAATTTCTTAAATACATAATCATATTATTGAGATATTATTAGCACTATCTCAGATTCATATAATGTTACACATTTTAATATTCATTTTACACATCAACTCCTAAATCTTAATCATAATCATAAAATTAATCATAATCATAAAATTAAGATAGAGTCATTGATTGAACATACTGTAAGTCAGAAACTATTTTAAGTACTTTGCATGTATTTGTCATATTCAACTCCTGAGGTAAATACTGTTTAGCTCCATTTTGTAGATGAAAAAATAAAGATGTATAAAGATTGACTATCTTGCTCAAGATGACGTGACTAGGAAGTGGTACACACTGGGATAGAACCCAGACATACAGCTGTAAAATCTCTGTTCTTATCCAGTATGCTTAACTGCTCTTTGCCATTTAATTTTCAACATGGTCAAGATTTAACAGTGATCAAGGTGCAGGTTATTCTTTGGAAAATAATTTTTGTGCCTCTCTACTTCAAATTATATAGGCTTTTGGTACACTTTTTGTACACTTAAAAAAACATTTTTTGAACATTTAAAAGCAATAGTAAAACCAACAGGATATACTGTGCATACATGCCTCATCTCATAATGCATTATAACAGTGCATTATTAGTGTTATAATCTTTATAATCATATTCAGACTGAGCATTTTTTCTATACTATTTTTGCATACTATTGTCACAAAAGTACTCTATGCCATTAAAGTTTACTTTTGAGCTCTGTCTGAATTTTGTAAAGTTGTTTATTCACCATCTATCTGTCAGGAAACTCAATATTAAATCCCTCTACTTCATTTTCTTATTCTACTTCATGAATATCCCTATATAACTTTCTCCATAAAATGAATGTTATTACAACAGATATTATTTTCAAAGGGTGAAGGAAAATCTTATTGATCCATGAACCCAGAAAATGATAAAAACTTCCTTTACTTAAAATGTCCGAATTTTAACTGTCATAAATTTTTTTTCTTAATAGAATATCATAATGGAATCTAAATGGAATGAAAATATCCTCCAGCAAGAATATTATCATTGCTCTTGAAATTTTAAAAACAATTTTCTGTAATTAATTAATGAAGTATTGAGGTATTTATTACTTTTTATAAAACAAGGAATCTAATATAAAATATTTGAAAACATGCTTTCCTCTGCCATCTTTTTCAGCAGAAATTAGAAAATGTACTTTGTTTCTCGCTTCAGCACACAAATTTCATGGATTACATTATTCCTTCAAAAATAAACTCTACAAAATTATTAAAAAGAAACCCTTACTGTTAGTGAAAAATTATGTTCCGGTACCATTGGTACTTAGAAATTATGTGGATGATAATATTATTATAGAACTTTATAAATTTCCCACTTTACACTTAAAGATATAAAAACACAAGAAAAGCTTTAATGCAGCAGATTTATGATCAATTAAACCCAATTTTCTATTTTGGATAGTGTTACTCTAGCAATTTCGGAAGACATGATTGTCATCTATCAATATCAAATTATTAGTAATGTCCCTCAACCATTCTTAATACCCTAGACAGCCTATTATTTATCTATCTGCTGTCTCTATTCTCTGTTTTTTCCTGTCTGCAATCTTTTTGCTGCGTTTCTCAAATCATCTTTGACTAACTCGTGCTTATCCTGCAGGTGTCAAATTAAACATCCTTTTGAGATCTTCCTTCACTTCAAGTCATTCTTTATGTTTTATCAAGATTGCTAGTGAATTAATTCTTTTCACATAGTAGTTGCTCACCATGTACCTGTTCAATGCATGGATTAATGCCAAGCAATATATTTCAAGTCCTCCACTTTAAGGTGTTTTTATACTTTATCACTGAGCAATACTCCCTTCATTCCACACTGACTATATAAAATATTTTATTTTGTGTACTTCATTGATAATATTTGGTGTATTATTTTGATCTCCACATTCCATGACATGGTATAGAGGTCTGTGTTCCTCTTGCACATTTCCCGTTATTTCTAAACTTTGACACTATTTCCGTTAACTTTTTTCTTTCTTTAAAACATATAGCAATTCTTTAATCCTTTTAATATGTCAGTTTCACCTCAAACCACATGCACTGTTCTTTTAGAGTTTTTGAAGTGTGATGATCATAATTATCAATAATATTTTGTGGTCAGTAAAACAGTTTCAGTGAGGGAAGTTTTGTTCTACCAACTTTCCTTCTGATTATTTGGTAGATAACACATTGGCTGATATCTTTAGGGAATTATCTACTTAAGTTCTTTTCTTGGTATGATATAACCCAGAGGAAGATCTCTTATGAAAGTTCTACACTGTGTTTTTCTAAATACAATTATGTTACAGTTGCCTACAGAATCATGAGTATCAGCAAGTAGAAAAATTGATACCAACTCAGTGAATAGTTAGTTTCCTTTAGGATCACTTATGGAAATGTAATTTTACGTATTGCTATCTACTCACATATTGAAAGAACACATTGTTTAATTGGAAGGACCCAGAAGTCATACAAAATGCATATGACCCTTCAGTAATATTCTTGGGTATAAACCATAACTAAGTGTAACTCTGGTTTAGTCTGTAAACCCAGAAATCCAAACTCTTCAGTGAATTTCAACTGTGACTCTACGATTCTCAACTGTCCTAATGGTTTTCCTCTTGGAATAAGGAAAAAAAGGGCAAAACAATACTTTTGGAAAGTTAACAGCCTTTTGTAATCTACAAATACACTGAAAACTTACTGAATGCACAAATTAAAAATATATAGAAATTTTTTATTGTGGCACTTAAAATTAGATGAAAATGAATTAATCTTCCCAATTACTCATTAAATAATTCACTTTCCTGAAAAAAAATTAAAAACACTTTCATTAACAATATCTCAATTTAGGTAATCAACAGTCTAAGCTATTTCAAACTTTAATTCAAAGCCACATAAATTAATAATGGTGTTTCTAGAATCATAATGCTCTTTCTCATTTGTGTACTGATATTTTTTACATGTTCAGTTAACTAACTAAATAATTAAGTTAACTAACTTAAACAACTATGTTTAGTTATTTCAGAAGAATGAATTTTTCTCCGTTCTAGGATAAGAAACTGAATTGAATATTGATTATAGACACTTCCATTAAGAAGAAGATAAAGTAATTTATAGAAAGTAAGCTGCTAATTGAATGCTATTGTGTTTTAGTCATTATTTCCTAACTTCAAGGACAGGACTCCTCTAGTATTCTCTCCCCAGTATTGAACTTGCATTCCTGTTGGTAAGTAATGACATGTAATTACTTCAAGCTCTAGATCAATCACTTTGATGACTTTTGATAGAGTAAAAATATTCGACATACAGATTTTTCTCATTTATCTTCTTTCCTATTTTATTTGGATTACTTGATCTATTCGGTCTTCACTACAGTCCATTTCAAGATATGCAGCTGATTTTTTTCTAAAGTTTTCTCATGTATCCAAATTGTCTAATAGATTTCTCTCCATAGTATATGAGCAAATAGGATAATGCATGATATATATGATTATGGATGTTCGCTTAAGTTATGGAGTTGAAAACGTGCTCTCTGAGGGAGACTTTCAGGAAGAGGATGATTAAACAGTGATGGGGGTAAACATTTGATTAAGGTTGGTAAGAAACAGAGAAAGCTGATAACTGTTTATTTAGTGTTGCTGTACTAAGAAGAATCACTTCATTTAAAAGGTTTGCTGAAAAATTTTACTTGTCTAACTTTATTTAGAGACCTTTTTAGTTGCAGAATTCAATTCCAACTGGGAAACAAGTGAGAAATTATTTCACTGTTTGTTGGTATTTCACATTTTTAATATTGAGTCTATTTTAGCATATTAGAGTACTGTAGTACATGAGGAGTTTGACTTTTTTGAACTATTTAACAGATGATACCATTTGCATGGGTGCTGCCTAGAATAATTGTTAACTGTGAACCTTGGAGCCATCTCAGTGGATCCAAATGCCCATTTCACAAATGATTCTTTTGGAGAACTTGGGCAGATTAGGTAACCTGTCTGTGCCTAACACTAATGGTTATATGTGGAAATGATAATATGTATATCATAAGATTACTTTAAAATGTAAATGTAACAATTCCCATGATATACTTAAAACATGCATGATACTTAATAAGAATTCTTTATAAACTAGCTATCATTCTGAGATCTTTAGACCTAACAGTGAAAAGGTAATCAGGTATATTTTTACTATACAAGGAGTTAGTAGTTTGATTCTTTTTTAAAAGTTTGTTTTCTTATCAATCAGTTCATTAGTCTGATAAGATGCCTAAAAAAGTACCTGAGCCTCCTCTCACTGGATATTTTTTAACATGAATTGTCTGATAATTTTAAGAGATTTTGTGGAAGGGATTGAGAAACTGAACTAAATAGTGTTCAAATTATTTTCTAATAGTAAATATTAGTCAGAGTCCTTTATTTTTTAAGTGACAGAGTCCCAAGGAAAAATGTCTTGGGCAAAAAAACCCACTCATATACACATATATATATATATCTATATATATATATAGATATATATATATGTATGTATGCATATGTATGTATATATATATATATGTGTATGTGTGTGTGTGTGTGTGTGTGTGTGTGTGTGTGTGTGTGTGTGTGTGTGTGTATAATCGAAATAAGTGGTGAACAACCTCAGAGCAGGGCATTTAGAGACTTAGCTGGGTCTCAGGCAAATGTAGACTCAGCCACTGTCATAATTCTATCACTCAGCATCTTATCTATGATCTTTTTTAAATGTGAATGTTGTTTCTAAATGTGAAATTGTTCAGGATACATCTACTAAAAATTCCCCAGTTTCACCTGCTATAATATCTACAGAAAGAGAAGGCTGGTTGATACTTTTACCACCGTTCTGTAGTTTCTAGAACAAGTTGTTTATACTTAGAATTTCCTTTATTACCTATTTCATTTTCTGTCCACTATTCTCTGGTAACCACTTTCTCTACTTGAAAGAACTTGGTCTCACTAAAATCACCTGATTGTGAAATCCAGCGATCCCTATCCAGTCTCTATCTAATTTGACATAATTTACTTCTTTAATACTCGCAGCTTCATTAAAAATCTTTTCTCTCTGTTTACTCAAAACTCTCTTTTCTTTTGAACGCTCTCACGGTTATTCATTGGTTCACTTTAACATTTACCTTCTCTAGTGATCGCACAGGGCCCCCATGATTTCTTACACTGCACTCCATGGTGGCAGTTTCATTCACTCACTTTTTAGTGAGTGGCACCATTTACCAAGAAAGGGTTCTTGAGAAACGTCTCATACGCCTCTCACTCTTTTGCTTTTCTCAGTTATTCAGGAGTATATTATTTTGATTAGCTTCCAAATTTCTGTCTGAGATACTAATCCCCACTCTCATTCATTCATCTATTCAATAAATGTATACATATCGTGCATGTGTAATGTAGTGGGCATTGTGCGTCGATACGGGGACTAAAAGAGTGAAAGAAACATACATTTTTGACAAAGCCGATAAATAATATTTTAAACATAATTACAAAATACACATTTACTAAGTATAATAGTGCTGTGAGGGAATGAGATACACAGTATTACACTGGAAAAGCATAAAAAATGATCTGTGCCTCATTAGATCGATGCTAAGTAAGAGCATATGCTCATGGGGTAAAAGGGTGGAGGCCATGAATTGGCCTCAGTATTTATGTTTTCAGGTCCTCTTCTCTGTTCAACATATGTTTGAGAGGCACTGCAACGAAGATTTTATTATTGGATACACCTTTAAAATTCTTCAGTAGATTCTAATTTCCTAGATGTTTTATAAAAACAATTTCTGTTCTGAGCCCTATCTTTGTATCCATCCTTCTCTCTCCTTTCTCTTCCAATGATCTCAAACTTGTATTGCTTTGAAAATACTACACTAGGTCAGGCCTTCATAATTTCCATCTGTCCTCCCACATAATTTCTCCCTGAAAATGCTGACTCATTTCTCTGGTATTAATTCAAAAGCAATGTTGTTTTGCATGTTTTCTTAATAATCACAGCAGTCTTAAGACTATTATTTCCTCTGTGTTTCCACAATTTTGTATTTGGCTTTATTATTGAAATTATCTTTTATAAAATAATTAAAGGACTATTTCTCTGCTGTTTATATAAGCTTTCTGAGGACCTTGCTGTTTTTTTTTTTTTAATTTAAAATATTTATAACTTAGTACAGCATAGATGTCTTGGTAATTCAGATATAGTCTTAATTTAAATTCTTATATCAAATACAGTTCTACTTAAATATCTATTTATTTAATTATCTTATATAAATATATTTATATCTCTAAAAGTTTAAAAGGCTAAAAAATGTTATTTTTCAGAGTTGAATTATCAAAGAAATTAATTTTTATTTTTACTGAGTTTATTTTTTGAGAGATTCATTGTGAGTTAAATCATTTCATTCGAAATCTGACTTGATAAAAGATACATGCCTGAGTTAGGCATAACATGCAAGCCAATTTAAACTAAGTAATTTGTTTATATATTAATGTGATTTGTGGCGATTCCTCTTCTAGTCTGGTTGAATATGTACCCCCTCCTGCCTAAGAGGTGATAGTATGTCCCATTTCCCTAATGAGGTGTCTAATATTTTGCAATTTCTAGCCAAATAACAAGGTGATATAATTGTGTCACAGTAAAAATAATGAAGCTGGATTAAATATCTCTCCTGGTTGGGTTCTTTTATTCTTTTTCTTTGCTTTCAATTCCCAACAGCTAACCTTATTTTAAGGAGTTTTGCTCTTTAATGATATCTATTCATGAAACTTAACTGTTGGGGCTTAGACTTCCACTATAAGTTTCTGAGCTGCATTGCAGCTTAGGGAATAGTGAGATATAGAAAATAATGAGACAAATTAATTTTCTTTTCCCAGAGGTACTATATTCCCCATAGCTATCACTCAAAGGACAACCTCTTTTCTGAAAGATTGATATAAAAATAATTTATGTCAGGCTAAGAGACAGAGCAAATCTATCTCACTGGAAAAGCACATAAATGCCTTTAAGAAAAGAGTAGTGGCTTGTGGAGACAGTGCTTCTTGGTAATTAGGGGTGTTTATTATCCTTGTCAGGCTTTAACAATCAATTCTGAATTTATATAATGAAAAGGATTTCAACGTTTAATATACAACTATACCTTCAAGTCCCTCTATAATTTAGTTTCAGATAATTCAAGAGTAGTAGTTTAGCAAACTGGAAGTTTTTTTAGCCTAAAATACTGCAATGATAATAAGAAAATACTGAAAATGAACATCTTACTAAGTTGATTGTAATAATAGAATCCTAGACCTTGAAGAGCTCAAGTGAGGTCATTTAATTTATTTTCTTGCTTTTAAGGAATAATGCCAGTAAATCATACTATTAGAAATTATAATTAATTATAATGTTGTTATAAATATCTTATACATATTTTATGTTTCTGTAGTATAACAGCAAAAAAGAGATGTATGAATACCTTATTCTAATGTAGTTCATAGTCTGTGGTTTTAAGGACTATCACCAGCAAGAGTAAAACCGAAAGGAGAAAGTATCAGAGTCAGATGATTTCAAGGGGAATGAAGAGAAATTAACTCACAGGAGCTTTTCGTGAAGTACATAAATATATTATTCTTTTTTTCTAATCTGAAATATCTCTCCAAATAGGACATTTGGCATACTTGGCTATAATAATCATTTCTATTATTCCATAGAAATATGTCATAAGTAATAGTATTGACTTAAATTGATGCAGTAAGCCAGAGGGGTGTTTATTTTTCATCTCTTATTGTATGTATTTTCTGTAAATGTCCAGACTGCAAGAGTTAAAATATAGAACTGCACACACTAGTTCCATATTAGAGCTCTTGAAGACTTTCTACTCATCCGTCTAATGTTGATAAATATATTTTCATTCTAGAAACAGCCACATGGACTATACTATGTTTGGTTCTGAGTTTGACACTGTATTGATGTAATTATTTTGGCTCTTTGGAAAGATAACTGTAATGCTCTTGTTTGGGTTGTCTAGTTCTTAGTTTATTACACATTAACAGAATGTTCTTATCTGGCATAATTCAGCCTTATGTAGCAAAATAGATCTGTATCTATCTCTAAAATTTCCTGTTTAGTTGGGGGGAAAATACAGTCATCATTCGAGAAATCCTCATTTGGAAGTCCAAATTTGGTAATTTGGAAGGAATTGCAACCTGGGAATTATATACTGAATTTCAAAGTTCACTCTTTACCATCGTAATCTTCTAGAGTATTTGCCCAATTTAACATCCCCGAGACATGATTTATTCCCTAAGAATGTAGGAAAGTTTTACAGAACAATCTTTAAATCCTTTCAAAGTCTAAAAGCCAATAAAATACAAATCTATTTAATGTTTACATGTATATGATTAAGTATTATTAAGAATGGTTAAGATTCAACCAAATTTGCTTGTAAACGTGACAACACATGAATATATCTTGAGCTTTTAGGTGCCTTTCTAATACAAATATTTTCTACAGTAAAGAGTTCTAACAGTATTCTTTAAGAGTTATATTTTACACAAATTGGAAAAAATGAACTAGCACATTATTAGCCTTGCATATACATTATTAAGTAAAGATATGATCATCAAAGTCTGAAAATACAGTAGCATTCTCCACACTGCCATACTTAGTACAACAATATACAAAGGAGAGAATAACTGACACTAGTTTGATATACATATGGACAGTGTATTAACAAAACTTAATAAGCAAAACTTCATATTTAAAAAGACATATTCATTTAGAAATCATTTCTGACTTTCTAATGTTAATAAAGACATCGAATAAGACAAATAGTGATTGTAATAGGGAGCAGTTCCCCTTTAAATATGACTGGAAGGGTTACACATTTAAAAAGAGACTTAGTGTATTGTGAATACATTAAAGAGATATGTACCTAAACAAAATATTCTAAAAAAGCATTTAGTAATGTTTAAGCCAAGTTGGAAAAGTTGATATAGACTTGTGACCTTAAAGACAGTTATAACTTGAAGTTCTGTCTCCTGAGTTTCTCAGATACATGGCTCTTCTGGCCAAATCCTTTTTTATTTAGAACAATCTAACACTAATATTCACACTCAGATTTTTCTCTCTAATACATTTTTTAATTAAAGAAATCAGAGATATTTGTAAAATAGATAATTCTGTATTGAAGGAAAAAATCAAAATCAAGATAGGTTATGAAAATGCTGCTGCTGCTAGAAAACAAGGACGGTTCCAAATGTGAGCAGTAGGGCTGAAAAGACATAGGGCCACCTTGCAGGAAACCCTGTTTACTAAACTGTGACAGTTTGAGAAATTAATAAGGAATAGTAATTGTCCTTAATTGAAACAAGGTCAATCACATGCAAAAAAAATGTTCATAATATTACTTAAGGAAAAAAAAATTACAAAATATAAACAAAGGACATTGTCCTATAAACAGAGCTTGACTATAAGATACAATAGATATATCTGTATAATTTATTTGACGTAAGTGGTGTATTTATTTATTTCTTTATATCTTCCTATGTAAATGAAAAAGGGAAGGTTGGCACAGGGAACTCTGTATAAGTTATCTACAATCAGAACCAGGAATAGGAAAGACTGACTGCTCCTGGTTTTGATATAAAAATTATATCCTGAAAATGATGCCCGGTAGTATCAATGTCACAATGATGTAGTATGTCTCAAAGGGGCGCTAGTAGTATTGGGGATGAAACAAGTCTCTGTTTTGTGAAACTGGGCTGTACATCTTGCCTTCATTCATCCTATGCTAGTTAAGATATACCACATAAAACCAAAAACAGTCTCTGTGAAAACCGAGGTCATGACAGATATACACATGCCTGCTAGGGAGATACTATTCTCTTAAAGTGAGAATCAAGAGGGCATCAGACTCTGCAGACTTCAACCTTATGTCCTGAATTTGGAAATATTTAATTGACCTAGCAGATTCATTTCTGGGAAAGGCATCCAGTTAGAAAACAATGAAACCTCCATGAGGAATGTGGAATTAAAAAAAGGTCTTGTTGAAACAACAAATGGAGATAATTAAAAATAAAAGAGGAAGTGAGTGAATACATTCAAGGGAATATGCAGGTTTGATAACCCAGTCAGTAGTCAAATGTTTTCTTACATTACAAACAAAAATAAATCCCATGTAGTTAGAAAACATTAAGATTTCTGGAAAATAACATTGAAAATATGTTAATAACATTGGAGTTTGAAAATATTATAGGAAGGCCGTAGACATAATTAAATGTAAAGGAAAATTAAATTAGACTGCATTTAAATTAAAAACTTATTAATGAGTAAAAAGAGCAAAAAAATAAGACAAAGAATGCAAAAAATGCAATTAATATAATGCATTAGGCTTTTAATCATAGTATTCTTGTAACTCAATAACAAAAGACTGAATTAAAAATGAGCAAAAGACACAATAACCACTTAAATATTATATAATGGTTAAAAGAGGAAAAAAAATTAAAAAGAGAATACAATAGCTACTTCAACTCAGAAATGAACACACAACATGAATAGAGATAATTTGTGCAACAAAAACAGAAAAGGGGAGATGGTAAAGGTTTGAATTTAGAAAGGAATGGAGATAAGATTCATGCAGAAGAAAAAGGAATACTGTACATAAGAAACTTTTTTTACGTAAACAATGGTAACCACACACACAAAAATCCAGAACTGAGACAGATAACATTAAAAAAAAAGAGATAACAGGAAAAAAATCATAGAATATCACCAAACTAAAATAACAGACAGAAGCACAAGGGCAAAAAGAAAAAAAAAAAAAAAAAAAAAGACACCGAGCTATCAGAAAACGAAAGGTAAGAGGGCTATAGGAAAACATCATGTTTTAATAATTACCCTAAATGTAAATGGACTGAAATCACCAAGAAAAAGTCACAGAGTAACAGATTGGATCAAAAAACAACCTAGCCATATGTTGCCTTCAAGAGACATATGTCAGCTGCAAGGACAAATATAGAATCAAAGTGAAAGGTGGAAAATAGTCCTCCAAGCAGATGATATCAGAGAAAAGCAGGTGTAGCCCTACTTATATATGATGAAATAGACTTCAAGATAAAAAAGGTAATATGACAAAGATGGACATTCCTAATTATAAAAGGGACAATGCATCAGACATATGACTTATCAATATTTATACCTTCAATCAGAGAGCACCGAAATATATGTAAAGTAACCACTAACCAAACTAAAAAGAGAAATTGACAAAAATAGTTATAGTAGGAGACCTAAGTACTCCATTGATAACTTTGGATAGATCATTCAAACAGATAATAAGGAAATACCTGCCTTGAATGACACATTAGACCAAATGGATATCATCAACATTTACAGAGCCTTTAATACCAAACCATCAGATTATGTAATCTTCACTGGTGCACATGGAACATTCTCAAGGATAGACTATATGTTGGAATAACAAAGTAGCTTCAACAAATTTAAGAAGATTGAAATCATACCAAGCATATTCTCTGACTGCAATACTTTAAACTGGAGATCAACTGCAAGAAGAAAATGGGAAAAATGACAAACATGTGGAGATTAAATAGCATGTTACAGAAGAATGACTGGGTCAAAGAATAAATAAAAGGGGAGATCATGAGTTACCTAGAAACCAATGAGAATGGAAATACAACATTTTGAAACTTTAGCGACATAGCAAAAAGTGGGAAAGTTTATGTCATTGCAGGCCTATCTTAAGAAACAAGAAAAATTTCAAAAAAAAAACAACAACCTAACATTACGTTTTACAGAACTAGAAAAAGAACAAATGAAGCCCAAAGTCAGCAGAAGGAAGGAAATAATAAAAATCAGAGCAGAATTAAATGAAATTTAAAACAAAAAGACAATAGAAAAAATTCAACAAAGAGCTGGTTCTTTGAAAATATTGATAAAATTGACAAACTTCTGGCTAGACTCCCTAAGGAAAAAAGAGAAAGAAAATCAGAAATGAAAGAGAAGTTATGATGAATACCACAGAAATACAAAGTATCATACAAGAATGCTATGAAAGACTACACGCCACCAAATTCAATAACTTAGAAGAAATGGAAAAGTTCTTAGAAATATACAACCTTCCTAGACTGAATCATGAAGAGTAGGAAAACTTAAAGACTGACCCACTGAAATTGAAACAACTACCCAAAATCTCCCCAAAGTAAGAATCCAGGACCAGATGTCTTCACTAGTGAATTCTACCAAACATTTAAAGATGATTTAATGCCTGTCCTCCTGAAACTCTTCCAAAAAATTGAAGAGGCAGCACTTCCTAACTTATTTTATGAGGTCGACATAATCCCGATAACAAAATGTGGTAAGGATAATACAAGTAAGGCACAAGTCTCAAGGAAGCAAGATGCTTCTATATTATTCCAAATTGGCCCAATGCTTCAGAGTAGAAAACATGAATTAACATTCAAATAACTGTCTCTTTCTACTTGCTTAAGCATATATATGGTTACTGCTCCCTGCTGTGGATTCCCAATGAGTACACTTTTATGAAAATCTTTCTGTTAATTTTCCTCAGATTGTATATCTGTTTCCTGATAAGCTCCTGATTTATATAGTCAGTTACTATTACTCTTTGAAACAACATAAATTTTCCATGCAAGAAGAAAACCATTTGCCAATGGAGTAGAACAATAATTATTAATCAGTGACTATGATCTGGATGAATTGTACCAATATTTGATCAAGATAATTTGTATGATAATTTGAAGGTTGATAATTTGAAGGTTTCGCTTCCTTTGAAGCGAAACATGCATGCTTTGTTTATTTATGTTTTCTGTTTATTTTCCACTAACTGTGTTTAAAAATAGACAGGACGACTTGGATACTTCACAGGTCCAGTGAATTCAGGGATGTAGGTATAGTCAGATCTTACAACTTCTCTTAGTACATGAAGCATAACCAAAAGAAAATGACCATTCTAAGACAAAAATTTTAAAAAGCTTTGCTCACTACACTACACTACTTCTGAAAGTCTTGATTAACTACTTATATGGGAGAAAAACTTGGAAATAGCTGTGACGAGAAATTTAGAAATATATATATTTGAATAAAGAAAAAATAAAGAAATGGCATGTTTGGAGTATTTGAAGAAATAGTTTTGATTCTAAAGCATTAAGTTCGTGAAGTAACTCATTGTTTTGAGCCATTATATTATTTCGGCTATAAATGTTCATTTTCTTGGGTGCACAGCTTCCAGTTTGCCTGGAAATGCACTATATATTAAATCTTTGGGTTATTGTGAAATGCAGAATACCATATCTTATTTAGCTGCTTTACCCACTTTGTAACATGCCATTCACCTGCTTAGTATAATCATAGATTATCACTTTCTTTTTGCTTTTCTCCCTATATAATCATTGTAGAAGATATGATACAGCTAGATGCCATAACAGATGGACCCTGAAATCTTGGTTAATTTATGCAATAGAAATTTATGTCTCACTCAAACAAAGTTCAACTGTAAGGAGAATGTGGCAGTGGGGATCTTTGTCTTTATAGTTATTTAGTGGCCCAGGTTGAAAAGATCCTGCACATGAGGTCCTGCATGTATTACATGAGATGTTTTATGAGCCTGGGTCAGCCAGTGTTGGACATTATTTCTATTCACATTCCATTGGCCTGAACTCACTGACATACTAACTGTAAGGGAAGCCAAAAACTGTATTCCAATTCTGTGTCCAGAGCCAAAGGAATATGTTTAGTTAAGAGCTGGCCAGTCTCAGCTAAAATCAGTCATAGGTTAAATAGACTTTTATATTTCTGGTTGATAATACTTAAATCTAAATGTTCTACTAGCCTTTGTCTCCAGACAGTGTACTCTGCCGTATGTATTTCAAATGGCCATCTTTTTAAAAACAAATCATTTATTCTCTTTAGTAAATAATGTAAAGTTTTACCTATCTCTACAGAACAAAGTCAAAACTTTTAAAGATGATATATAAATAAGATTTTGCACTGAGTGAAAGTGTCTTGTGTGCCTACAATGTGTCAGAGATGTTAAGCAGTAATACAGAGAGATACAAAGGAAAACCTAGCTCAAAGATTGGATCAGATAGCAATTGCATATTGGGGCAATAGGTAGGTAAAATTGTATACACAATGTGACACAGTTACACAGTGAAAGATAAGATCCTATGGAATCATAAAGTATAGAAGCTGATAGCCACATTTTAAAGGATGATTAGAGTTTGCGAGATAAAGAAAAAAATAAAGGACATTTCGGGTAGATGGAAAAAAAAACTATTGTGAATCATTATTTTGGTTAAATTATTCCTCTCAAATATATGGTAAAACATTTCTGCTAATAGGTAGAATTATGTGTTTTATAGTTATATAATAGAAAGATCCTACTGTACATAAATATTGACTGACAGATGGCTATATGCATTCTATTTTATGTGATATAAAGAAAAATTTAATATGCCATTTTTTTCTCAACCTGTTTTCCCCATTTTTAAAGCACTAGCATCTACAGAAGTTAAGTATCTTTGCAGAAAAAAAAAAGAATCTGAACATTTCTACTTTTTAAAAAGTATTTTCATGGAAAATTTCAAACAGGAAAATATTGATATTTAATGAATACTGGTCATTGAAAAAGAATGTTTAATAAGAGACAAGATCTGAGAGGTAGGTTGAAAGGTGTAAGGTGGCAGAGTTGATCTGCAATGTAAAGAAAGTTGTGTGTGTGTGTGTGTGTGTGTGTGTGTGTGTGTGTGTGTGTGTGTGTAAGAGAGAGAGGCAGGGAGGGAGATATGAGAGGATGGGGGAGAGGGAGAGAAAGGGAGAACAGTGAGGGAGACTAGGTAAAGTATATGAAGATCTGGGATATCTATGTAGGCTAACATTGAGGAGAATTTGGGATATTAACTTGAAAAGCCCTTGAAGAGTTAGAAGAATTATGGCCTAGAAGCATTTAAGGAATAAAGGACAGGGGACTTCAATTTTTTTTTTTTTTTAATTAGGAATGTACAGATGTCTTTTTATTCAAAAATACAAAATAAATTATCTGTAGGCACAGATAATGATAGCAGTAAACCACTATATGTTGTCAACTGAAACCAGTAACTGATGCCTATAGTGACTTTCTTAAATATCAGCTAGCCTTTTATTTATTTATTTTTTTAATTGGGATCACATTGCTTAACAAAATCCAGTAGTTTTCAAGTGTATAATTCAACAGTAAGTCATATGTATTGCACTGTATGTTCACTACCCATAGTTAGATTTGTTTCTGTCACCACATATTTGACCCCTTTTACCCTTATACCTCCCTTCTCTCCCCCTACCCTCTGGTAACCACTAGTCCACTAGGACAGGGGACTTTGAAAAGTGATATGGAAATGCAAGTAAATCTAAGTAACTTACGTTATTGTTACCTTGAGTAATGTCAACTCGGGGAGGAAGAAAATACATCTAAAAATCTGAATTTCATATATTTTTGGAATTTAAAATTGTTATAGTGATTGAGAAGCACATACAATGCAATATAAATATGACTTACTGTTGAATTATACACTTGAAACTTAACTGGATTTCATTAATCAATGTCACCATAATAAAAATTTTTTAAAAATAAAAAAGACTGGAGGTGCAGAGATATCTTTTAATGCCATCTCTTTTCCTCTCTCTCAGGTGTATATATGTCCCTCCTTTATTTCCAGGCCAATTTAATTTCACATTCCTACTTGCATCTGGACGGTTAGCTTAGTTTTCATTAAGATTTAGTTCTTATCTCAATAACATATGATGAAGCTTAAATAGCTAAGATATTTGAGATTTTGATAGACTCAACTGAAGTGAGATTGGTATTTCTGGCTAAGATATTTGGTTGGCTCTGCAGTCCCATTGGGAAGCTCCTACATTGTTTTCAAGTACAGATTTCCCTTCTCTTTTATGTAAGTCATATTTATTCATTTTAGAAAAAAAAATAATACACTTAAAAAAATTACCCACAGCTTAGTACCTAGAAAACAATCTGTCAGTTTCAAGACTTATTTCATGTCTGAATGTCTTTCTCAGTACATACATTTAAAAAATTCAACCATAATCTATATACTGTTTATACATAATGTTTTAATAAATGGTAATATATGTTATCTACTCTTTTTCGATCATGTAAATACATTTAACTTAATAAAGTTTAGATATTGTTATGATGTACATTATTTGGATTCACCAAAATTTACTAAGCCAATATTATTGTTGAGCATTATTTTGTAAATATTTTTATTAAAATAAGCAATGCCGTGACTAACATTATTTTAACTGAATATGTATGTCTTTATTTTATTCCCTGAGAAAAAATTTCTAAATGAATTTCTGAGGCCAAAGTTATGCATAGCTTAATGCATTTGATTCATGTTCTCAAATTTCCCTCTAGAAAAGTTACACACATTTACAAATCCCATTGGCAGTGTTTGAGGGTAACTATCCTTTACACTTAATGTAATCTTTGAATAAATCCATTTTAAATTCTTGATCTGCAACATTTACATTGAAAGGTGTGAATAATTGCCTAAGTATCCTGCCATATACTTGTTGGCTTGAATAATTGTGTCAACATTCCAGCTTTTTTTGTACTGGGGGAATAATGCTGTTTTTCCCATTGGTTAATATTTTATAAGGCTGAGTGAGGTTACTTGGAAACATGCAAGGGCATTTCTTGGAAAATACAAGAGCTTCAGAATAAAGCATGGCTATCTCAATAGGTTGTTCTCATTTATTATAAGCCAGAAGTTAGGTAGGATACTGGTTGTTATATTGTATATCTGAGGAACAAAATGTGGTATGTTAAAAGAACACCCAAATTCCTTGAAGTTTTTTTTTTTTTTCACATAGTGAATTCTATTCATTAATTCTAATTTATTTTGATATATTAATGTTTTCACAAGTAATTATTTTAAATTTCTATTAAGCCTAATCTCATTTTTCTAGTTTGCTTTCGAATAATTTTTCTCCTTTTCTAAAATCATCTAGTGGAATTGGGCATTTAAATTCTCTTATAATTTCAAGAGATAGATGGAAAGTTTGCAAATCACCTACATATATATTTCACATAATGGGAACAGTTTTTAGAGATTATTTTCCCAAGATTACAAAAGTGATAATCTTTGATAAAAATTAATACTGCATAGATCATTGTGCTAATTGTAATAATTGCTTAGAAAATGCAGAAATTAAATGGTCAATTTAATGAGATATTATGAAATATGTGAGCAAAATCATGGAAGATTAAACGTTAATAAAAGAAGATATGTTACAGCCCATCCCTCATGCACACATTCCCCCAACTGTTCTTCTCTTGTCTGTCATAAAGGATTGTGATGCAATTCCTGGTACTGGTTTCCATGAATAGGAGTGTGCTGGGATGGAAGGAAGATGAACTAATTACAGGCATAGTTTGTCCTTTCCGTAATAACTCTTCCCCAGCCCTGCAGGGCCTGTTACTATTTGTGGCACTGCCTCTTAGTCTTGACAGTCCAAACACAACTTTTGCTAAAAAAAAGTTGGACCACCTCTTGTGTTTACAATGCTGATACTTAAAACTTAACCAATTTCTGTCATCTCTAAAGTGTTGACAAGGAAAAATATAATCTTTTCTGTTTTTCTGTTTAATGATTTTAACGTTGAATATGAAACAACAGCATGAAACAGAGGGGAAACCTATGCAACTATTCACTAATGAAAATTAGGCTGTGGCAGACCTTTATGATTTTTACTCGTTTTAACAATTAATTTAACATTTGTTCCTTTAAGGAAGATACACAGGGAATAACCCTGGCAGTAAAGACACCCACATTTCTTACTTATTCATAAGTTCACACTGTCACACCATACCCCTCCAGAGCTTTCTGTCATAACTGATCAGCACTTCTCAATGTAATACTATCTATGTCAATGAAAATACTCCATCATTTGAAATGAAAGATCCTAAGGTTTCCTTTCTCTTTGTCACTATACTTAATGCAAACTTCCACTTGAGAAAACTTTATTTCTCTTTATTTCAGGGACTATTGGAAATGAGACTCAGTGGGTCATATGGAGCAGGCCTCTAAAATGTGAAGACAGATAGGTAGGGTGTTATCTTCCATATAGTAAGTGGACACAAATATATAAAATGTCAACTTCCATTAAATGGAGACATTGTATTCTCTAGAGTTAGTGAAAAATGTAGGAAGCAAATAAATGTGAAACAGCCAGCATCAAATAACTTATTTTTCAATAAATTAAATAATTTAACTCTGAGGAATCTTTTAGGATACTGTATTTTGATCTGTTGTAGTTTTCACAGTACCAAAATGAAAACCTAGCATTATTATGTTTTTCTATTGCCACCAGTGCTCCCTTTGTACCTCTTCGCTCCTATAAGGCTTCATGAGCCAATTATTTGAGTCAATTTACAGGACAGCTAAAGATGACCGACCTCAAGATTGAATGACTTTTTATGACTTTTTTCTCATTAGCTGGATTATATGCATTCCTTTCTAGAGACAACTTTACAAATTAATCACTAATTAAATTTGGAGAGAGAATCATTGGGTATTAATATTTAATAATTTGTCAGGAAAATTAACTACATATTATTTTTGAAAAAAAAATTTAAGTCACAGTTGGATAACAAGTTTTTGGTTCTCAAATTTGCAGTCCCTTCTCCCATCATCTGACAAGCCTGTATTTGGTGTTATTAATATAAATAAGACATACAGAAAAATTTATTGGTAGCCCAGCAAAATCTGTTCTATGCGATAGAATTAGTTACCATTTCAACGATTTTTTTCCCTCTAATAATGCTCTAGACCTATGTCCAACAAAATAGTTAAAGAGTAAAGCTTAATAGAGTTTATTAAATACCTGGTATATCTCAAAATATATTTAGGAATCAATATTACTAATGGAGCGAATTTAGTATTTTATGTGACTGACATGTCATATATATACACACATGTATACATACATATATATATTTATCATTCTTTGCTGTGCATGTTATAAATGTTATAAATGTGTTAGTATAGACTTTGGATTAACTCAGAGACTTTGAAAAGTGACGGAAGTTGCTGTCACTTAAAGTTAGTCTTAAAATAACTGAAACTTCACAACAACCCACAATATACTGTTATAAAACTATGATCAGGACTTTAAAAAAAAAACTTACTGTCTGGTTGAAATTGTACAAAAGAGTTTGCTGTGTCCATAAATCTAAGCATTTATTCTGACTTTTGCATGAATTATGCATTAAAAAGTTATAGAGTGGTGATTTTAAGATCTTATTTTGTTTTAAGGGTTATATGCAGTTTTAAATCATAAAACAATTTGAAAGTATGATCTGAAGCAATGTAATATCAAGTTATCTTATATGGGGAAAGTGAAGAATTTAACATTTTGGTGATATTTTCCAAATTGTAGTTAAACTATATATACTTTAAAAAGTGATATATTTCATTAAAAAGCAATAATGCTTATCAC
>CM053508.1:9324624-9537996 GCA_028627145.1 Eidolon dupreanum
ACTCTGGCTTTTTCTTGTCATGTCTTCATAGCATAGTATCTATATATCTTCTAATTCATTCATAGCATAAATTCTTTTTCCTTCTTTTGCATCTAACTGCTTTCAATCAATCCATTTATTTACTATTAATTTCTTTTTGACTAAAGACTTCTTTCACCATTAGCACCTACTGTTATTCTTATTTTATGCATTTAATTTGACTGTCAACAGAGAAAAAAAATATTTAAATTGGTTTTGATGATTCATTGTTTTCATATATACATAGTCATAAAAATTCTTGGTATTAATTTAAACAGGTAATGCCAAATTACTATGCCAAAAGTTTGTTCAGATTTAAGCACCATCATTAGACTCTTCCTATGTTTATTTCTTTGCTAACAGAAATTAAGAAATTTATAATATCCTCTGTAAATGGGTGGAAATTAAAATTGTTCTGTGGCAGGGAAGTTAAAATCAACTAAAGGGTTAAATAACCTTTATCTCCTATTTCGTAAGTCTTAGAGCCTACAGCCCTTTGACATTAGTGTTAGACACTAAAAAATACCTCCCATTGAGGAAAAGCACAATTTGACCATGTTCGGAAATGTCGCATGCAACAGTTTCATGGTATTGCTCTATGGCAAAACAGTTTTTAAATAATATCTGTAGAATTCTGCTTAACTCCAACCTGTAAATGAATCTATTATGTCTTGCAATAATGCAGCAAAACAATCCAAGCACCATATATATGTTTTTATTATAGTAAGAACATTTAACATGGGATTTATCCCCTTCACGAATTTTAACTGTGTAATACAGCATTGCTGATTATATGCATGATGTTCCAGAACAGATCTCTAGAACTTATTTACCTAACATAAAGAATATTTCATATTTGATGAGCAAGAAGAAGTTTCCTCAAAACTTCATTGAATATTGTACCAAAAGTACAAGCAGCAAACTCTCATTTCTTCAAACCATCAGCCCCTGGCAATCATCATTCCAACTCTCTGCTCCTAGGAGACTGACTGTTTTAGATACATCGTATAAGTGAAATCATACAGTATTTGTCCTTCTTTGACTGACTTATTTCATTAGCATAATGTCTAAATATTTCACATAGCATATATGGTTGCATATGGTAGAAATTTTCCTTAAAAAGGCTGAATAATATTCCATTATATGTATAAAGCACATTTTCTTTCTATATCCATCAATGGGCATTTAGGTTGTATTCACATCTTGACTATTATGAATAGTCCACCAATAAACATGGTGGTATAGATAGCTCTGCAAGTTCCTGATTTAAATTCTTTTGGATTATAACCCAGGGGTGGGACTGTTGGAACATATGGTAGCTTTACTTTTTTTGAGGGATCTCCATACTATTTTCTATAGCTGCTGCATGATTTTACATTCTTACTAACCTGTGTGTAAGAGTTCTAGTTTCTCTATGTCCTTGCCAATATTGCTACCTTTTTTTTTTTAATAATGGCCATCCTGATAGTTGTGCTTTTAATTGACATATCCTTAATGAATAATGATGCTGAGCATCTTTTTATATACTCATTGCCTATTTGTATGTATTCTTTGGATAAATGCCTATTCAGATTTTTTGCCCATTTATAATCAGGTTATAAGAATTTTTTGTTATTGAGTTATATAAGTTCTTTAGATAGTGTGGATATCAGTCACTGATCAGACCTATAGTTTGCAATATTTTCTCCTATTCCATGAGCTGTCTTTTCACTCAGTTATTTTCTTTGCTGTTCAGAAGCTTTCTATTTTGATATAGTCCTTGTTGTCTACTTTTAATTTTGTTGCCTTTACTTTGGTGACATATTCAAGAAATTATTGCCAATACCAATATAATGAAGTTTTTCCACTATGTTTTCTTCTAGGGGTTTTAGATTTCAGGTTTTATGTTTAAGTTTTCATTCTACTTTGAGTTGAATTTTATGTACAGTGTAAGAAAAAGATATAGTTTTAGTCTCTTGTATGTGCATATTTAGTTTTCTCAGAACCATTTGTTAAAGAGATTGTCCTTCCCCATTGTGTTACATTAATACTGTATTCTATATTTGTTTCCGTATTTACTTTTATTTATATTTACCTTTCTAGCAAGTTTTATGCTATCATATACATTTGTATTACTGTTTCACTTCTGTTCATTTCAACTCGAAAATTCATTAGCTTTTCTGCTAAGGCAGGACTGGTTGTAATGAACTCTCCCAGCTTTTATTTTTCTCAAAAAGAATTTATCTCTCTTTGATTTTTGAAGGAAAGTTTTCCCATGGATAGAATTCCTGGTTGTCAAGGTTTTTTTTTTTTTCTTTCAGCACTTGAGTATATAATCTTACTCACAACTGGCATGCCAGGATTCTGCTGAGAAATTTGCTGATAGTCTTATGGAGGTTCCCTTTTATGTGACAAGTTGTTTTTTTCTGTTGCTCTCAAAATTTCCTTTCTGTCTTTGATTTTTGACAATTTGATTATCATGTGCCTTAGTGTGGATTCCTTTGAGTTAATTTTATGTGGAATACATTGGGCTTTCTGGATCTGGCATTTTATTCTCTTCTCCAGATTTGGGAAGTTTTTAGCCATTATTTCTTTGAATATGTTTTCTGCTCTTATCTCTCTTCTTCTGAAACTCCCATAATGCATATTTGGTTCACTTTATGGTTTCAGGCAAGTCCCTAAAGATTTCTTGACTCTTTTTTTGTCCTTTTTGCTCCTTTGATGGGATAATTTCTGATAATCAGTCTTAAAGTTCACTGATCCTTTCTTCTGCTTTATCAAGTATTGTATCCCTTTAGTAAATTTTTTCAGGTCAGCTTTGTATTTTTTAGCTTCAATTTTCTGTTTGTTACTTTTTTACATTTTATGTTTCTTTTTTGAAATTTTCACTTAGTTTATGCATTGTCCTCCTGACCTCATTAAGTATTTTTTATGACAGGTTTTTTTTTTTTTTTTTTTTAGTTTTCTGTAAGGTACAGCATATATCAACATTTCATTACTGTTGGTTTCTGTAGATTTATTTTGTTCCTTTGTCTGCAATAAAATATTCTGTTTTTAAAGTTTCCTTGATTCATTGTGTTGGTATCTGTGCATTAGGAAAAACCAGCTGCCTTCCCAGTCTTCTGTGAAGAAGACCATTACCATTCAACCCGGCCAGGGATCTAGGGTTTTTCAAACCTTTGTGCTGTTCCAACCTGCTTTCTTTGTTTTCAGCAGCCTCACAGCATCTTGAGTGTGCCAGGTCCTGTTAAAGCCAAACACTTTGGCAGCCCCAGAAATGTTGAATTGTTAGACATGCTATCCAACTCTTTCCTTCCTCAAGATGAAGCTGGGATCTGTGTTAATTTCTCATTTATTCTATACTGATCTAGTAGGGGAAGGGTGTCTGTGGCAACTAGCTGCATACTAGATCAAACAACTATTTTTGTCTCATTGGCCCCCAGTTGTCTGGAATATGCTGAATCCTTTAAGAACTCTGAGGCAAGCAAGAAAGAAAGCAGTACTTTGGGCAGCTCCAAGAAAAGTTGGGGCATTAGACATTGGGTCTACCTCTTTTCCTTCCCAGGGGGCAGTAGAAAGTTGAGGATTTTTTTTTTTTTTTTTATCTGCTTGCTCTGAGCTGAACTATGGAAAAGGACTAAGAACACTGCTTGTTCAGAACAAGATTTTTCTCCTTATTGGTCCCAGTTAGCTTGAGTATCTTCAGCCTCATTAATGCTTTAAGGCAGGCTAGACAGAATTTCATCCTCTAGACAGCCTCCAGAAAGGTTGGGGCATTAGACACATGGTTCATCTTTTTCCCCCTCCAGGGAGAAGTTGGGATGTGAAGTTTTTCATCAGCTTACTCTTTGCTGAGCCTGTGTGAAGGGCTATTGATACTGAACTCAATCTGCCAGCTTTGTTCGCTTTAGCCCCAGGTAGCTAGAGTATGCCAGGTTCTGTCAGTTTTCTGAAGTAGCAAGCAGAAGTCAGGCCTTTGGGAAGATCCTGGAAAAAGGAACGTTGGATGTGTAGTCCAACTCTTCCCTTACTGAAGAAGTAGCTGAGAGTTGGGGGTTTCTTCCCGATTATAGATGCTGTGTCAGGGATAAGGATTATGGCAGGAGGATTCTCAAATTTCCCCACTTGCTTCAACGTGACTTGACTTTTGCTTGACTTAGGTACTGAAGCTTCTCAACTAATTTCTGGATTTCTCACAAGGGAAATTTGTTTTAGTATTACTGTTGAATTATTGTGTTCATGGAGGAAAGAGGGTCTAGGGTTTCCTATTCCATCATCTTTCTGATGTCACCCCCGAAGCACTATAATTTAAAACCAACCAATATCTGCAGTCCCTAGATTAGGTCTTAATCTGGAAGTTTCTCAACATTTCATGTCAATTTATTTTACTTTCCTTCAAAATGAATATTAGTGTTTGAGACAAATATTTTTTTCCACAGTAGGATCTTCTTCACAGATTAAAATATCAGTTAAAGAACCAATATAACTACTTATCAGGTAATTAGAATAGCATATATTATTAGACTTTTCTATTATAAATAACTATTTCAATAGAATAAATCATACCCTAAGGTCAAAAACTAATGAAGCTTTCAAAATGTTACTTATTTTCTTCTTGTTTGCTATATGATATTTGGTTTAGTAGGTGTTGTTTGAACAAAAGTATTTTTTTAACACTGGAAGCAACAATTGTAATATCAAGCTAGTGGGCAAATGAGAGATTTCTTTAAAGGAAAAATTATTTAACAGAAAACTACAACTGTTATCATATTTATTTATTTGAGACATTATAGGGTGGCTGACCAGGAAACGAAGCAGAACTGTTGTATTAACTTTATTCTCTCTGTTAATAAAGCAATTAAATTATGTCAGATAATATATATTATTGATTAACTCATGAAACTATAGGAAACTGCTGTAGAGTTCATATTATAACTCTCTAAAAGTCTGAAGGATTTTTCTTACAAAACCTTACGAGGTATTTTTAGCCATTTCTGGAAAAAAAAATAACTACATGTACCAATGAAAGGAAGTCAGGTGTGCTAACCTTTAGCTGCTGAAATATCTTAATTGACCCAGAACTTTAGAAAGAACTTTGACTTTTTCCAAAAGCACTCAAAAAAATTCTATTAGCAAGACTGAATTCTTGCCCACTGCTGTACTTAACAGCTTTTGCTCTTAAGAATTTCATGTAAAATTCATTGGCTATTATGGCAGTGTGGAGCAGATCTGTCTAGTGTACCAATGGATGAAGGGGAGTGAGAATGTGTCTCACGTTTAATGCTTATGACACGTTGCAAGTAGCACCTGGAAACACAGAGCTAAGGGAGAAAAAAATAAAATTACAAGGCTTTGCAAATTAGCAATATTTCTAAAGTTGTCATGTTTCATATCTATAAATGCTGATATCATTTAGTTCAAGTTGTTGCATAGGCCTGAAGCAAAGCCAATTCACAGGAAAACTCTCAGCCTCAGATTGTTGCAGGTAGAATATCAGACAAACATGCAGACATTTACCTGTGAAAGTGACAGCATTAAACTCAGTGGCTGAAGGGACATTTTTTTCCTAAATGCCACCAGACATCAAGTTAAATTTAAATTTTCTCTTCTATAGACCACCAAATATTTGTTATTTGAAGTCAAACAAATCACAAAATGAAATGCCCACAAAAGGATAATAAAATAGCTTGGTATATATTGTTCCATCCTCAAAATCCATTTACGTTTTCATAAAACTACCAGCATAATAATAAAAAAAAAAAGGCATTCAAGCTGAAGCTCTGCTAGGATGTAGAAGACAGTGAAATGCAAATAACAACAAAATAACCTCAGCTTTTTGAAATTCTGTACCATATGAAGTCTTTAAATAATACAGTAAGTTGTTTTATCACAGGTATACTTATTTAAAAAATGAGACATACTTTTGGAGATCATAATATAAGAACAGCTACTCTAAATTTTTCTACTGAAAGCAGTTCCATTTATATAAGAAGAAAAGTATGAAATTCACATGCTGAAAATCACAATTGCTGTTTTACTATGCTCTGGGTACTAACATTAAAAAAAAATAGAGTTACATAGAGGAATGATTTTGAATTTAGAAAGGTATCTGGAGAGGAAAACATAGTGCTATGTTGCTTAGAGAAGTCGAACATTCCCACTGCTAAACTATTTTTATGTGAGTCAGTATTTCTTCTAGGTTGGGATTGTTTTTCTTTAAATTAGGCCAAAGCGCCGTTTTACATGATCACTTAGCAGCTTTTCTTGTCATACACATCTAGGCTGTGTATATGTAATATGTCAATAGAAATTGAATGTACTTAAGGAAATTTGTGAATTATGAAAGGCTGCTCCAAATATGATGTCTCTCCATAAGATTCCAGTGTCCATCCGTATTACTCAAGAAATTAGGCTTTAAGTCAGACAGACCTGGGCACAAACCTTAGCTCTTTTCTTGCTATGTAGCACCTCCTGACCTCTCTTAACCTTCTATATTTTTTAAATTTCTCTCCACTTTTTCTTTTAATTTTTAGGGATCACACACAGGCAAGCTTAATTTTGTGTAGTAAAGTACAATGAAGAAAGATTGGTGTGATATATCCATTAAGAGAAAGGTAGTGACAATGAAAATGACAGAAGAAATCAGATTCAAGAGAGTTTTATGAGGAATATTTAAAACCAATAGTAATGTTTCATCTTTCTCTTCAGCAGCTTCTTTTCCCATCACTCATTTTTAGCAGTACCTGGATTACATTATTTTAGAGTACAAACTTATCTCCTGTTCTTTCCTTCCTGTTCGCCCAGACTTCACATAATCTGTCATCAGTTGATATCGTCTCTAATATATTTCTCTAATGTATTTTGCAAATTTGTACTTTTTTTTTCAGTCTTAGTGTCTCGAATTTGGTATCTCCTCAAAAGCTAATAAGTTCACCTATTACTGTTTCAAGTGTACTGGCAGAAACGCGAGACTCTTCACTGTATGAGTACCCTGTTTGTATCTACTCTTATGATTTCATAGGGACAAGGCAGAGGAAGGCAGGTGGGTGTTATATATGCAGTGTTTTTGTGTCAAAGCTGAGAAATGCTGTGCTTGTGAAGCCACCATATTAATAGTAAACAATAAGCAAGTTTGCTTTTTGTCCCCAAGGGAGATTGTCTTAGTCTGTTTGGGCTGTGATAACAAAGTACCATAGATTGGGTGCCTTTTAAACAACAGATCTGTATTTCTCATAGTTCTGGAAGCTTGGAGTCTGAGAGCAGGTTGCCAGCACAGTCTGGTTCTGGTGAGAGCTCTCTTTCATGTGTGACTGCCAAGTTATTCATGTATCCTCACATGGCAGAAAGAGAGATAGCTCTTTAATTCTTCTTATGAGGACACTAATCCCACGATGAGAGGCACTACTCTTATCACTTAAGTGTATCCTGAAGGTCCTATCTCCACATTGGGTATTAGGATTTTAGCATATGAATGTATGAATGTTGAAGGGACACAAATATTTAGTCCATAACAGAGGTATTACCTAATCATTTCTCAAGTTTTTTTTTTTTTTTTTTTTTTTTAATTGCAAACAACCCTGACAAATGGTCCAAGTAAAGAGTGGTCAGGGCTTTGCTTCCTGGCATGTCCAGCAAGTAGAGTGGACTTCGCTGATATGCAACACATACAGTCACACAGCATACTGTGCTCTGAAGAGCTCTATGCTTTTCAGCACTTGGTCCTGTAAATTATGTATCTAGCCTTTCCTGTAAAAACATACAGAATGTGCAGCACCCATGCTGGATTGCCTTTCCCAACAGCCATCATCCTAGATCATGTTCTCAATTACTTCTACCTTAATATTATTAGGAGGATTTTTAGCAGCCTGTTCCACTTGAAGTTCTATACTCCTGTACAATGCTGTTAAACTACATTTAAATCCAAATTCAATACTGTGTTAATTGTGAATTCATTACTCTTGGATTTCAGATATTATATAATATCGCCCAGTCTGTTTCTAGCCTTGTCCCCAGTACTAACACACAGAAGGTATACAGTTCAGTAACCCACAACTACTCTGTTTTCCTTGAAAATAATTCTTGCTGCATATTTCAGGTATTCCTAAATCTGACACTGAGATAGGATTAGATATACATGAAATTTAATCGGAGAATCGTTTATGGGAGAAAAATCAGAAAGAACTGAAAGAGATGGGAAAAATGATTGCACTTTTTGTAAATCTGAATGCTTAATCACACTTCCTTATTAAGTTCCATCCATTGTTTAAAGTTTACTTTAAGTGGTCTTCAAAAAATTCATAAGTTATGATTTTTTTTCTTTGAAAGACCATAGCTCTTTTTTTCTAACTGTACATACACACATATGCATGTATGCTATAATATGACATTTGATTTTAGGTTTTAAGAAATGGATTAAATTTTATTGAATTTCAAGATATGTAAGAGAGAGAAAAGCAGCCACAGCATCTGGCCTGCTAATCTAGTAGACTACTGGGTGACCATGATAGTTCAAAAGCAAAACAAAACAAAACAAAGCAATGTATACATGTATAATCATATAGTCAAACTAGCCTTTTACCAATTTTAAAAATAATATTTGGTTATGTTAACTAAGTGTATAGTTACTTCCAAAATTTTTACTGTCACTCTTTCTTACTAATTTGTAAATTGAAAATGATAGAAGTATATACCACACAGGTTTCTATAAGAATTAAGAGAATTCTCTACAAATAAATTGCTTAAAACTTTGCTGGTAGATAGTAAATGCTCTATAATGGTTAATGAGTATTGTTGTTATTATCTCCCTTTTCACACAAGAGATTTGGTTGCTGCTCTTTTGTCAACACTTAGAAATATTCATTTTCTGTGATATAAAGTCAAGCATAAAGTATAATTTTTATTTGTTAACAACTATTTGATAATGCCATCTTTACTATTGTGAAATGAGTTTCAAAGATAATATAGCTTATCCGCACACATAACTTTAAAAAAAATCAATGCATCAGTTACCATTAAAGGAAAAATTAAAAAGTAATCTTATTTATATTATTTCATTAAAATAATATTGAAAATATATAAAAAGATTATAACTGTAATGTAAAATAATGTATAAATGATCAGATCTAAAATCACAGGAAGATACATTGGATCAGCCAGACCCCTGTAACTCTGCATAGATGTAACAGCTACAAATGGAGACCACTGTTCCTGTTGTGTTGGGATATCAGACACCACAAGTGTCATTCACTTTGGTGAAATGAGTTTCAATATATTGAACAGTGCTTGGAAAATTCTTTGAAAAAGTAGAGTGCGCTCTTCTGTTGGCATCTTGTGGTAGTTACATTTCTAAAAACTAGAGAATATTTTAAACTGTGAAAAAGTTACTTTTGTGGAAAACAATATTATGTTCTAGGCACAGGTGACTATTAGCCAATTTATCATATCCACTAATGTATAGTGAGTTATTTGGAGTAGTGTGGAATGTGAGAAAATTCTTCACTAAAGAGTATTCATCCGGAGTATTAAGATGCCTAGTATCTCTGACCACACCCATTAATAATCTGTAGCTGCTCATTCTCATTACCAAGTGTCCCATATGTAGTAATTGACTCAGAGAAACCAATCATTTAAAGGTTGGTGACAGGACCAAAGGACATCAAATTGGGAATAGGAAATTACCTATTGGAAACGTGGATTGGTATAAATGGAAATTGCGACACCAAAATCAAAAAGAAAATTTAAAGAAATTGAGATAAAAATAGAAACTGGAAAGTAAAGAATTTGGAAAATTGTTGTATGATACAGAGGTAATAATCAGACATAGGAAGTGTTGACCATAGTAATACTGCATAATTGGTGTAGTGGAGAAGTGAGTCAGAGAGACAGCATTATTTTAATGGTTAGCATAGTTGGGTTAGATAAATATAATAGTAATTCTATGTGTAGAACAACAACAAAAAATACAGGGGAAGATAAATATGTGCCACATGAAACAATATAAATGTCTTCTACTTCTAAGTAATCCCCCCTTCATGGTTCATTCATCTAATTGGTTCCTCATTATTCTCTACCTGGAGTCTTTTTTTTTTTTTTTTTTTTTTTGGTCATCTAAGCTTGTATGTAGCCTTAATAAATATATGCTTATTTCCAGATATTATATTTTGTAGGTATCTATTACTAATCAGTTCATTAACCTTTTTACTTAGGAGTAGAGCCACATTTATTCATTCCGATTTTTTAACTTAATTGTTCTTTAAAATGAGACCATTCCTCAAACTCTAATTTACTTACTCTGTCATTTCTTTTATATGTCTTTAGATTGCTATGCTATCATCAAGCAGGAATGAGCAAAAATTGACTGATTTAAATGGGTGAGGATACTTTTTTATAATTGTTTTCACTGTATAGAACTTCAAGACTAAAATTAGCATTTATGCTTCCCTTTGCAATTCAAAAATTATTTTCCTCAGCAGAGGGCAGACAAAGAGGAAATTAAGTGATTAATTACATGTATATGGTTTCCTTTATATAATGAGAAATATGGTAGGTGGGGCTTTGTGAATCTCATACATAGATTGTTATATATAGCACAAAAACAATATGAAATTTTCATGGAAGTAGTGAAGACTGGAATGACTCACTTGTTGAGGGTAATTATTGAACACCTTCAATTAAAAAATTGTTTGACATTTAGAGATATTAAACTACATATGTCTTCAATGGTTGGAATTGCTACTGATCAGATTACTGCTAAGAGAAAAAAGACTTTATAAAAATTATCTTCTAGGTCTAAAAGTAAATGCATTTTAAAAAACAAGAGAAAACTGATACACCATTTTGTTCTGTGTTTCCCATTTAAATTATTCATATTGATAACTAAATCAGATTTGGAAAACCATAAGTAATTTTAATATAAATTTCAGTTAATTATGCTCCTGGTTTCAAGTAATTCAAAGAATGACCAATACTACTTTAAACCAAAGGGGGATCACCTTTCTCACACATGAACAAATGGAAAAGTAGGTTGTTCATGATGTTGGTTTAGGTGCTCAATAATGTCATCAAGAATATTGTCTCCTATTTTTCTACCAGGTTACCATTAGTTTTTGGCTTTCTAGTCTCATGTTTGTCACTTAACAGTAAAGTGATAATACGACTGCCATTGTTACATAATTTGTGCAGGCAATTAATATGTCTGCATTGTTTAGATGTCCATGATATATATTTCTGTATTTATTGTCAAGAAGAACCATTAGATAAAAACTACCAGTTTAATTGCAGTGATTTTTTTGTTTGAAAATAGTTAACTTTAAGAAATAGCCTCAATTATTGTGATTTATGCTGTTGTTTTACAGAATTAGTCATATAATTACACAAAATTTATTAGGATTTACATGAAGATAAAAATGTATAGATTTATAAAGAAGGAATTAATACTCCATTAATACTTATTTATCAAACTGTTCCTATATGTTTTCCAAAGTAAAATTAAAAAAATAAAAGTTCATGTTTTCTTCCCATAAAAGTATCTTAGATCACAGTTATTCAAACTTAAATTTACATTTAAGCTTAATTTTAAATTTGCATCAAGATTTTGTTTCACTTTGGCATTAAAGTTTAGGCACTCTTGATATAATACTCCCAAGACTATTTGTTTACAACAAAATATATTTAAATTTCAATTAAAATGTATTACAACATTCTTATGCTTTCTGAGGGAAGCAAGTTGTCATTGCTTTGCAGTTAACTCGTATAGGCTTGTCTTGAGAGATGGTTCTCTGAAATGATGAACTGGGTCTTTTGCATAAATGATTTTCATTTACATAATAAAAGAAAATGTATTTAAAGTTTCTTTGAGCATGAAATGGTGGTGTACTTTGAGTTTTAGGCAACAATTTCAGATATATGTAGATTTTTTTAACATGTTTGGTGGCAGTTTAAATATCCAAAACTTAGGAAATCGTCTTACATAAACTATTATGGTACAGTACAGGATACTATTACATACTCAGTATTGAGGATAAAAGTACAAATCAGCTATTATTTTAAGGATTATTAACCAAATTATGGATTAACTATAATACAAATTTAATCCAATGTCGCTTTTTCTTTTCTAAAGGAGATTTTGATTTACTATGGTCTCGGAAAATAAATAATAATAATGATTCAAACATTAACATAACTCATACATACTTAGGAAAGTAATTCTGCAGCTAAAATATTTATGTGACCTAGTGTTATTAAAAAACCTTAATAGAAAGTTTCCCAAGGGTGATTCAGGCAGTAATTGGAGCATGGCTTTCACATGGGATCCAAGTGGGAGTTGTAAAATCTGATCAAAACCTGAATACAGATAACTGTTCAGAGGGTCTAGTCAGTTTTATACCGCACTCGGCCACCCAAAGAGGCTATATTAAGTGATGGCATAATCTATTGATATCAGTGTAATATATTTAGCCTAGCCCTATGGCTTTACAATGGTTTATGGTATCTGAACATATGATTTTACTTATTTTTACATGGATATTTGTTTTCCCAAATAATGAGAACAATTCTGTGTAGAACTTTGAAGATAAATTATTCCCTTAAAGCATCATGCAACCAAATAATTGCTAGTAATTTTTTTAAACCAGGGGTAATGTCATAATTTACTTTAAAGAATTGTAGGATAATGAATAGAGGCTTCCTACTGAGAGATAAATTACTAGGTACTAGCTATTTTCCTTAAGAATCTGGAAACTTAGAATACAGAAAGTACAGTCCATTGGACTGGCTGCCATATACAAAAGTTAATGATTTCATGGAGTTGTGTCAAATATTAATCACTCTATTGTAAATTTCTATGAGGGAATGAATAGTGGTAGAATTTCTCTCTCTGCTCTCTCTGTCTCTTTCACACTTGCACACGCCTATACTCTTTCCTTTTTTTTTTTTTTTATTTTTAAATGTTGGTTATCCAAAAGGCCGTGTGCTGTGTCTTTGTCCTTTTCTACACACAGTACTTGTCAAAATCATCATCACATGAACCACAAAGTACATCCTCGTTCCAGGCTTTATTGTGAACTGTGACATCACAAATGAGTAATTTTCAATTTCTACATTTTTTTTGTAGTAAAATATAATTTGTTTAGAATTTGCATTAAACTCTTTTAATGTCTTAGTATAACTTATTAGTTACATGTGTAATACAGTTGAATTATAGAAAAACATTTTTGTTTTTACCATAATCAAGGCTTTCTGAGCAAAGCAAATTAGTACAAAGGTCAAAATGTCTCTCTTCCTTAAAAATGTTTACTCTTGGCATTCTAAGGTGGTAGACAAATCTGAGGAATGCCACAAGACATGTCACGTGTCATGTGACATGACAGGCATAATGCTAAGTATCTAAATAAATATTTACTTTAACAACCCTGTGAGGTAGATGTTATTATTATCCACATTTTATTTTATTTTTTAAATTTTTATTAAGGTGTCATTGTTTAATGAAATCCAGTAAGTTTCAGGCATACAGTTCAACAGTAAGGCATATATATACATTGCATTGTATGTTCACCGCTCACAGTTAGATTTCTTTCTGTTACTACATATTTGACCCCTTTTACCCATCTATCCCCCTTTCTCCTCTCCTGCTAGACACATTTTAAAAATGAGAAAATTGAAGCACAAAGATGTTTTGAAACTTTACTGAACTTATACAGCAGTAGAAGAAAGAGCTGGAATTCGAATGCAGGCTGCTTTGGTTCCAAGGTCAAACATTAGTCTACTTCGTATACTATTTCTTAACAATAGCTCAATAAATAGAAACATTAGTTGTTATTATTATTACCACTATGTTTTAAATGAGAAAAACAAATCTTCAATTATCCAAATGCTTAGAGATGTGTAATAAAAGTGATCGTAGTATTTTCCATAACATATTTAAGTAGTGTTGCTCATCCTACTAAGTGACTTGTGTGTCCTCCTTCACTGAAATGACCCCACACATGGACAAAACATATCTGTCCCTGAATCCCAGAATCATTAAACCGCTGAAGAGTCTCACTTTCCAATAAGGGCTGAACCTTGTCCAAATCAACTCTCAGATACTGCTCTATGTCCTGCCTCATATTTTTCCTGAGGGAATGAGCATAGACAACCTAAATGTTTGAAAGGATTAGGATATGAGGGAAGAAAAAAGTGAGAAAATCACTAGTTAATGTGCAGTTCTGTCTAAACACAGATCGTCTTTTATCCTTGGTGTTTTTATGAATTTATTTCCCCTTGTCCCTTATTATTGATAATTTTGTTCCTGGGGAGTATGGAGTTAAATAAATAGCATACCTTCCATACTGAAATATCATACCTGTATATCTTAGTAAATCTGCTTGTTGAAGTACTTAAATATTGCGGTCATAGTACCTGAATTATTAGCGTAGGTCCCAATGCTTTGCAAATGACTTTTCATTCCATTTTTCCCTACTGCCATTTTCCATGTAGGTACATGGTAGAGGACTGTTAGAATCCATATGGATTCTCAGCACTATTTTGCCTCTTGCTTTGATGGTCTCTGCAGGCTTGGTATTGAAAACAGGAACTTGATCACTCTTCATGTTGCTGACTGTAGCACTAAACTTGATAGAGGTCAATCTACTTTCAGTTTGCAGTTGGGTAATGGAGGATGGGGTAACTCTAGTTCACTTCTGAAATGTTTTGCTCTTCTGTAGTGCTTCTTTTTTTTAGTAAAAAGCACAATTATTCTTCCACTGTAGAAGCATGCTAACAAGTGTATAACAATAATTATAGGTAGACAAACTATAGCTTCAAAATTGTAAATTAAGATCAGAATTTACGTTTTCAGTTTTATTAAAAAGGGAACTTTAATTTCTGTCTACTTCTTATCAATTTCATCCAAGTCACTAATCATCAACATTGTTTTAAAGGACTCATAAAGAGTTATTTATCTGACCTAGGACAACGCAAATGAAAAATTTGATTTCTGGACACAACACAGATAAATGAGAAAACAAACAAAACAAAGAATATTCCTTGAGTAAAGTAGTAAGAACCTAGAGCATAACTATAGAATGATTACCTACTACTATCTCTTAAATAGACACCCTATCACTCAGACTTAGATGACAGCTACTCATCCAAAATATCTCCAGCATAACCAATTCTTTATCAGTGTGAAGGAGGGTGATTAAAGCTATATATGTATGTGTATATATATATATTTGTATGTATGTCTATATACACACACATATGTATGTATGTATTTATATATTTATCTTAAAAGTTTGAATCTAATATTTTTAAAAAATAATGAAGCACCTTGTCTACTTTTATTAGTTTTGTTAGTATTATTACTATTTAAACAAAAGTCTGCAGTTTCTGGCTTACTTCCCTTGATCCCTATTGTCTAAATGTCTTTCAATACCAGATGCCAGATATTATTTCAATATAGATATAACTTGTTAAGGGATTTTCATGTAACTGAGGTGTTAGTAGAGTTCTGAAACCTAAAATGTCACTTTTTCTTTAGCAATACGTAGTGGGAAAAAAGGAAAAGTGGTAGTAAATGCAGCTTGGTCAGGCATGTGGCCATGGAAAATTTTGATAGAGACCTTATGCAGAATATTTAAGAAATGCAAAAAAAAAAAAAAAAAAAAAAAAAAAAAGTAACTAAAATAAGTATATCTATTTGTATTTGGGATATAACTCAGATTGCATTTTATATTGTTAGGATGCCCTGAAAAAAAAATATGGCAACACACAAGATTAATATTGCTAATGAAATCTCAATTTTTTTTAGCATTTTGTTTTATTTTATTATTAGTTTCACAATGTTAAACATTTATACAGTTTATGAAACGATCCCCCTGATTACTCCATCTTCAAGCCTCTACTCATAGCCATTAACATTACAGCTGACTGTATTCCCTATGCTATACTCCTCATCCCTGTGACCATCTATCAGCTACTAATTTGTACTTCTTTAACCCTTCACCCCTTTCTCCCAGTCCCCCAATCTCCCACCCCTCTGGCCGTCACCAGATTGTCCTGTATATTTTGAGTCTATTTTCAATTAGTTTGTTCTTTTTGTTCCTTAGATTCCGCATGTGAGTGAAATCATATGGTATGTATCTTTCTCTGGCTTATTTCGCTCAGTGTAATAATCTCTAGGTCTATCCATGTCATTACATGCTACCGCATGTAATGTAGGATTCCATTTTTTATGACTGAGTAATATTCCATCCTATATATGAACTATAACTTCTTTATCCAATCATCTGTTGATGGTTATTTAGGTTGCTTTCATATATTGGCTATTGTAAATTGTGTTGCCATAAACATAGGGGTGCATAGATCATTATGAATTATTGTTTTGGTTTTCTCTGAATAAATACCCAGAAGTGCAATTTCTTTGTCAAAAGGTAGACCCATTTTTAATTTTTTGAGGAATCTCCAGACTGTTTTTCACAGTGGCTGTACCAGTTTGCAATCCCACCAACAATGCAAGAGGGTTCCTTTTTTTCCACATCCTCACCAGAACTTGTTATTTTTTGATTTATTGATGATAGCCATTCTGACAGGTGTGAGGTGGTATCTCATTGTGGTTTGAATTTGCATTTCCCTGATGATTAGTGACCTTGAGCATCTTTTCATGTGTCTATTGGCCATTTGTATTTCTTTAGAGAAATATCTGTTCAGGTCTTCTGCCTATTTTTTAATTGGATTGTTTTTTTTGTTGTTGTTGTTGTTTAGTTGTATGAGTTCTTTATATATTAATCCCTTGCCAGGTGTATCATAAGCGAATCTCTTCTCTCATTCAGCAGGTTATCTTTTTATTTTATTGTTGGTTGCCTTTGCTGTGCAAAAACTTTTTTAGTTTGATGTAGTCCCATTTGTTTATTTTTTCTTTTGTTTTCTTTGCTAATATTTTGTTGAGAATTTTTCCATCAATGTACTGAACTCTCATTTTGACACAATGTTTTCTTCAATTATAGGATCCATATTAATTGAGACATCCAAATTCAAATTGAGTATCAAGAGGGGTTCAGACATGCATGATGCTTGAATTCTTTGTCCATATATGAACATTTTCCTAAACTTTGATTATTAAAACATGAGACTTACATTTTTATCCCTTTGAACTCAAGCACAAATCTGCTACTTACATATTAGTGTTCTCTTTCTTTTGTTTAAGTATTTTATTATGAAAGTAGGGTCAGTGCTTCAAACAATAAATGTCTTCTCTCCACTCCATCTATTCTATTCACCAGGAATTGCTTATGTTAATAGTGTATCCTGTATAATTCCATTCATTTATATAGTACAGTAATATTTGTTCACATTATTTCAAAGTTTTGAAGGAAATAGTATTTAAAAAATGATCCTTCATTTCTCTAAAAAACGTATTTTTATTTTTCTTCCTTCTACATTTCTCCTTTTTTTACTTTCATTCTCAATATTTTTATGTTAACCTGTCCATCATCTTGATCATGCTTATTTATACCAGTAGTCAGCAAACATTTCTTGTAAAGGAACAAGTAGTAAATGTTTTATTCTCTTTTATATATTCTTCTTATGATACTTATTTTTAAAAACAACCACTTAAACATATAAAAAAATCATTCTTAGTTTGTGGGATACAGAAAAACAAAACTAAGGCTCACAGGCCATAGTTTGCCTATACTTACTATGCACTCATTTTTATACTTGTGTTTATATTTAAAATGAATTAAATTAGTTACATTGTTTGAAAATTAAGATAAAATATACTGAATAACATACATAATATAGAGTTATACTGATGTACACTGGTAAAAAGTCAATGCTCAAGATGTCTATTAATAATGATGATAATTATAAAAAGTTGACAAAGAATAAACCAGTTTTTTTTTTTTTTTTTTGTACTATTTTCCTCTTTCTCATCTTTGCCCTATATACTGTATGGACTTCTCTTTGCCTTCCAGATTTGTTTTCCCTAAACTCCATACATTCATACATGTCTTTCTTTGCATATTTTTCCTCCAGTTTACTTTGGTCACTTTTGTGAGTGTGAAGGATCCAACAGCTAACAGTTATGAAGCATTTAGTATGTGCTAAGCACTCTTCAAAGATTTTTATTTGTATTAATTCATTAAGTACCCATACTGGGTATTTATAAAATTTTTATATTATGTTTTCTGTTTTCACAAGAGAGAATGGAGGTGCAGAGAGGCTTTTTAAATTTCCAGGTAGCATTTGAAGAAAGTGGCAGATCCAGCCTTTAAATCTGGGGACTCTGGCTTCTCTGTGTGTCTAACCACTGTTGTTAACACTATTGCAAATTATGATGTAGAGGCTAATTGACCCACTCAAGAATTTCTTTGGCTGAAAATCAGCTATATGTAAGGGATGGGGGAGTAGGGATCAGGTAATCAAGATATCTTTTGCTGTGTTTTTTAATCCCCTTTGTATTTGTTTCAGTTTGCTTAATTTTAAGCAAATGCTTACCAATGTCACTAATATAATGCAATCTTACATACAAAGACAATTTTCTTAAGGATTTTTGTGGTTCATTACTCTCAAAATAGCTACCTTTACTCATGTTATTATCCTTTATGACTGAATTTTTTACTTAGTGTACAATTTATTAAAAATTGAAATTGTCATTTAAACAATTGGTCTTCCTTTTAAGTAAGTCTGAAAATATATAAATGCTTACTTTCTTTTCAGAGGCCCTTCATTACAGGCTTAATAGAGTAATAAATAATTTGTCATCAATTGGCACATATTAATATTATTTTTAATTAAAAGATACAGACCTCTGTAATGTCTCTTCAATTCCCCAGTGGTATTTGCTCACTGGACTAAGCACATAGTCTTGCCTGAGTCTGAATAAGGTGAACATATGTGCATCTGTTTCTCGATTGTTGCACTTGACTAATTTCCACTGACATTAAGTTATGCTTGTAAATCACATAATGCTCTCATCGACAGTGGAATAGACCCTGTATTGCAAATGTTCACTGATGCACAAAGGTATGTATTGGCCTCTGTGTAATGTAACCTAATTTCTGTAGGTGTAACGCTTTTTTTCTTCACATATTGTAAGTGATATCTAAGACAGGTTGCATTGCTCAGTTATTTTTAAACTTCACTTGAAGTTGATAATTAGGTTTTATTTTTTCTCCCTTTTTCTACCCTATGTATTTAAATTAATATTTTCCTAATATTTTACAAGGCATTTAATTTAAATAAGACTAGCACCCATATAATTGAATTAACCAAAACATAAAATTTTCCATAAAATAAACTTTATAACCAAAAAGAATGCACAATTAACAAAAACATGTCTTTTTCATCATGATATGTTAATGAAATAATAATGCTAATTATACCAAAAACAACACATGGAAAATTTAATATACAAAAATTATTTCACAAGGTTTTCATCAGGAATGCAAATAGTACTCTGTTTAGCATAATAGAATCCTATATAGACTAATCTCTGTGCTTCCTTTTTAATAAGCTGTATTCAATCATCCATGGAAGGATACTTAGGGTGTGGTACATATATACAATGGAATACTACTCAGCCATTAAAAAGATGAAATATTGCCATTTGCAATAATGTGGATGGATCTTGAGAGTATCCTGCTAAGTGAAATAAGTCAGATGGAAAAGGACAAAAATCATATGATTTTACTCAAATGTGAGATCTAAAACAAAAACAACAAACGAACAGACTCATAGATACAGGCAACAGAATGGTGGTTATCAGAGGGGAAGGGAGTGGGAGTGGAAGGAGGATGAAGAGAGTAAAGGGGATCAAATGTATAGACTTTGGTGGTCTGCACACAGTAGAGTATATAGATGTCATAAAGTTGTGCACCTTAAATTTATGTAATACCATTAACCAGTTACCCCAACAAATTTAATTAAAAATATAAAAATAAACTGTAACAGAAAAAACAAATATTTCTTATGTTTGCATTTTAATAATCCTCAAGATGTATTTAAAATTAACAGTCAATTATTTGCAATGTACCCCACCTCTTCTATTATCCACTATGAAAAAAATGCCATATTTTTTCAGTCTAAAATACCTAAAATAAACTCCTTAATATCTATATGGATGTTTCTGTAATTTATATATTTGAGACAATCAACTCTGGTTTATTCAGCTTTTCTATATATTTTTTTAAAACATTTTTTCCTATGTTACCAGATTGCCTTTACTGTTTTCAGATTCTACTTTATTATTTGAAAGGCACTAAACATAAATTAGGAATATATATATATATATAACTGCATATACTTGTCTGTAGAAATTGATCATGCTAATATTCTAAACATTTAAAAATATGCATTAATTTTAATTTTGAAATGCCTATTGGATATTCAAATGGTGGTGTTGAGCATGGAAGTGAATCTGCACAGCTATAAAAAAGAGGAGAGACCCTGTATAGATATATAAATTTGGGCATCCTTTGGAAATAATCATGTCAACTGGTGGATATCACAGATGAAAATACCAAGTGAGTGAGTGTAGCTTGACAATAGATATGGTCCAAAGAATAAGCCTTACAATATTCCAGAGTCAAGATAATTAGGGGAACCAGCACAGAAATATGAGACGACCTCTCAGTGAAATAGAAAAAATAAAAAGAGGTAATAGTGTGGCATCTTGGAATTAAAGGTAAAAGATATGTTTCAAGAAGCAAGAATTATCAGCAATGTTAAATGGTAATGATAAGTCAACAAAGAATAAGGGCTGAGATTTGGCAATTGTATTTAACAGTCTAGATGATTGGCAATCTTGATATAAATAGTTTCAATGGAGTGCTGAAAGGAAACACCAATTTGAAGTGAACTTAATAATAGGAGACAAATTTGAAATAGTGAATATAGATAACTCTTCTCAGGAGTTTACATAGTTGAAATATAGTCCATTAGATATAATTTTGTATTATCCAAAAATTTTAATATAGTAATTTATATTCTTGATTATTAGGGTTTCCTGAGAAATACTAATTTATAAGAGTGGACAGCCTAACTGTTGTCAGAAATAGTACATCCAGGATTGGGCACCAGCAGTAGGGGGCACGAGTTGCACATTATCTACCCATGTGACACAAGTGGTACAAGGCTTGAATTGTAGTTGATAATTGAACAAAAAACCCAGATTTCCTTCTTCAACACCAAGGCACCTGTGCTCCTGCTGCCAGGAATATTTATTGCTGTCAGCTCTCACTGAGTCTCTCTGAGGACATTTCTCTCAGCCAAAGGATCTGCCTAACACAGTACTATGCTCTTTAACTTGGTGAAACTCAAAGCCATGACTGGTGGATGTGGGGTACAAAAACTTAGGCCACTTATCTCTGTATGTGACAACTTGAAGGACCTCACTAACCCTTGTTGTAGCATATGAGGTTTTTTTCTTTTGCGGGAATGCCATAATCCATTGTTCTGCACAGATGTTTTAGAGGAGATGTCCTCAACCTTTCTGGCATCAGAGACTGGTGTTTCTATGAGAATCGAATGCCTGATGATCTGAGGTGGAGCTGAGGCGGTGATGCTAGTGCTGGGGAGCGGCTGCAAATACAGAGGAAGCTTCATTCGCTAGCCCGCTGCCCACCTCCTGCTGTGCGGCCCGGTTCCTAACAAGCTGCGGACTGGTACTGGTCCACAGCCCAGGGGTTAGGGACCCCTGTTTTAGAGCACTTCCCAATAAAATATCTCCATGCAAATTTCTATCTTAGACTCTTGTTTTCTGGGAAACCCAAACTAAGGCAAAGGTGTATAGTAAAATCTCACATCAAACTTAATACTCATTGAAGAAATACAAGTATTTCTTTTAAAGAAGAAAAAAAAGCACACAAGAATTACCATTATTTCTGATTCTAGTTGACATTGAATGGAAGTTCCTAGCCAATGGTGTGAGTCAAGAAGAACCAAGCCATGGGGGGATAAAAGGAAATGAAAAATAAAACACAGAATATTTACCCAAGAACAAAAAGAATATAAATTATTAGAGCAATTACACTTACTTGAAGTTTTCAAAGTGCTTAAGAAACTATAGAAGCTAATTTTATGATGATTACAGTCATTATGTATATAATAATGGCATATATATATATATATATATATATATATATATATATATATATAAATCTTCCTGTCACTAGCCTGTAGTTTGAAATTTCCATGCTTTTTAAAATGGGCATGATTCTATAAAATATTAAGGATTTTATGTTTTTGATAACAAACTTCCTTGTTAACCATTAAAAATGTATAATCATTTTCATTTATCTTGAGTGTAAATATAAAGTTCAACCCAGTTTAATATGTGTAAGTTGTAGAAAGCATATAACTATTGATATCAATAGAATTTCTTGAGAAAGAAAAAACCAATTTTTTCGTTACTAAAAAGGTTAACATCTCTTTGCTGAGACTTATAAGAAGCAAAACATTCTTTTTAGAGACTATAGCAATATTAACTTTAAATGAATTATTAGCCTTTAAGGAAAAACAAAACTTCAAGTGCTTACTTGTATCACAACATCCCTTAAAAGAACAAAAGTTTGATCTTAGAGATACCATTGACCCAGCATAAGCCCAACTGTTAAAAATTTGATGTTTGAACTTTGGATCATTTAGTTTTATTACCATGACCTTTTAAAACTTTCTATTGAACCTTTCATAAAATATGAGACTAAAGAGATTTTAAATGAACTCTGTACAGGAATACAACATGTTACTTTAAATTATGCAAAAAGTTAATTTTTCTTTTGAATGTTGATGTCAAACATTTTTTTAAGGAGAAAATTTCATATGGGTACAGACATAGTTGTTTTAGTAACATGACATCTACTGTCTTTCTTTCGGTTACCTCTTCCTATATTCCCTGGGAGAATCATATCTTCTCCAATATGCTGCTTGTGGTTGCCTGTCCTAGCCAATATGTATTCTCATGACCCAAGCAAGTCCCAAAGGCTTCTGTATCTTTGGCTGTGATATGCAATTACAAGTAAAATAGAAAAGTTTGGAGCTGATTCATCTCAGCTGAAATGCCTTCAAAATATGGTTAACTTCTGTCTGAACTCTTGGAGCTACCCATTTCTATTCTGAGTTTGGCTCCTCAGCTATCTTTTAATTATGTAAACTTCTCATTTTCATCTAATTAACTGCCTTTTATTACGAAATACAGCATTACTCTCTGGTATTTGTGATCAAAGAACCCAGCTATAATAAAAACTAAATAAATATAATTATACATTTATGTAGGTAATAGTGTTTTATTGATTAATAAAGAATAGGAAAAAAAAAAACAAGAATTCGTTTTGTTTAGTTATACTTTACTTCACAAAAAACAAGATCTTTCTGAACATTGCTCTGAGGTATAGTCTTACCATGGAAGCCAACGTAAAATGAATAGAAGCAAAGCTGGCTGAAAGTAGAAAATTAGCAGCATGTGCTTTGTCATCATTTCATCTCCCTAGATTTACCCCGATCTTGTCAGAGTAACTATTTATGAGGTTTTAATTTGTATTTCCTGTTGATAAGGTCTCAGTTCAAATAGGAAATATATTAATAAAAATTGATTGTTTTCTCCCTCAAGGAAATATAGTTCTAAATAAACCGAATGAACATTTTTCAGTATTTGAAAGAAGTAAGTAATGGTGGAATGAGTATTATTAGCACTACTATTACTTGACCGAGAACCTCTCTGGGCAATTCCACGAATAAAGATTTGTCTGTTTAATTTGTTTCAAGGGATCCTGTGTTCTAGAAAAAATAGCTTTGAAAAGAGAATCTCCAACTTCCGATTGAATATTAAAAGTAACATTTTATTTTCCTTAATTTATTGTTAGTTACTCACCGTATGAAGATAACAAGTATGAAGCTAATCCTTATCATTGGGAAAAGTAAGAATATCAGAGTAATATAATTAAAATATTACTTTCTTTTATATCTGTAGGAAAAATTAGAGACAAATCCAGTGTAAGAAATTTAATGCTTAAACCAGAACACCTATATGGGGAATAAAAAAAGCATACTTTAACATATATTAATAAAAAGATTCTAGTGTCTAGAATAATTATTTTTAACCAAGATTTTTGTTTTAAAGTCATTTTGTTTTACTTTGGCAATAAAAAAAAATGTATTTCTCTATATTCCCTAAAAAAAAAAAAAAAAACCCTAAAGAAATATAATCTCCTTAAAGGATTTTATAGAAGAAAGGAGTCAGAATTTTTCTCAAAATATTTAATTCAAATGTAATAGATTTTGCTAATCTTGCAATAGATTCCAAAATCTAAGAGAAAAATACTAGTTCTTCTTCAATGGAATTATTTAATTTTAGTTTCTACTTTTGTTGCCAAAAAGGCAGCTAGGGAGATTTTGATTAGAGCTATTTTTATAACTTTTGTAAGTTAGAAGGCTCAAAGGATATCATGAGTTGAAACTTTAGATTTAAAATTTTAGAATCCAGTTAACTCAGGGATTTGAAGTCTCTAATTCTCTAGAGAGTAAAGTATCTGGAGGACTATGTAAGATAATGCCATCTTTGTCAATTTTAACTGTGAATGATTTATTCACATTTACAGAAAGTATGCAATGAAAGTGAATATCTAAAAACAATTATGTTTCCTGGGAGATAAACCTTAATGAGTAAACAATTTCAGGATGATCAGGATAATATATTCATTGCTCAGTTATGTATAAATAGAAAAAGGCATTAAGGGAAGAATTTGAAAAAAATTTTTTCTAATGTGCCTGAGGGGTTTGATTCAATGTCCAGATAAGCCTGGAAAGTAATGAGCCCAATTTTCAAATAAAGAATTGGTAATTGATAGTTACTAGATGGGAAGAGAATACTGGGAATGGGTGAAAAAGGTGAAGGGATTAAAAAGTGCAAATTAGTTATAAAGACAGTCATGGGGATGTAAAGTGCAGCATAGGGAATATAGTCAATAATGTAATAATTGTGTATGCTGTTAGATGGGTATGATGTCCTGATAGACTTATCAGGGTGATCACTTCATAAATTATCTAAATATCTAATAACTATGTTGTAAACCTGAAACTAATATTGTATGTCAACTATAATTGAAAATTTAAATTATTTAAAAAAAAAATTGGTATCTATGTTCAGAAACCAAGGGCACATCACCGGGGGAAGGGGAGGAGGGCAGGATGAAGAAAAGTTCTTCAAACACAAAGTTAAATGAGGAAGATAAGTGTATTAACATTTCCCATTATACCAAGAATGCTATTTATGGAATAAACTAAAAATCTATGTGCAAGTAGTGAAAGCCGCAAAAATCTAGCTTACTTCTGTTATAAATTTGTTAGATTGTAACCCTAGACAATAAGACAAACCTTTCAAAATTTAGAAATCCCATTTCTTTTCTCCTCAAACCATAGCATAATTTATGCTTTAAGTGTTCGTAAAGGTGATAATATAGTCAATTCTAATATAGAGTATTCTGCCACCAGGTAAAAGTAAAATTGCCTTCAAAATGACCTGTTGCTAAAAAGCAGACAAACTTCATTTGTATCTTAATATTAGCATCCTAATGTTAGTAGAAAATGCTGTCAGCTTTGATATTCATCACTTTTCTTTGTTTTTTTTTTCCCCACCTATTTGCTCTTATATAATTATTTATGTGCAGGCCTATCTTGTCTACTCAATTATAATCTAAGTAAATGAACTGAGTCCTGTATGGCTTTGTAACTTAAACCTTACCCCTGTAATACACCTATTACATCTTACTAAATTAAGTTTAAATGCAGAAGAGTGACATCAGCAAAATGGTGGAGCAGGCAGCTCCAAAATTCTGTTTCTTTAGAGAAACATTGGAAAACAAACAGAAAATCTCAGAATCAATTTGTCAGACCTTCAGATAATAGAGGTTTATGGCAGCCAAGTGAATGTTGAATCAAGAAAAAGGTAACTTTAATATGCTTCTGATATTCAAGGAAATTTGTCAAAATACTAGCAGAACTCACACTAAAGAAAGAGGATTCTATGACCACATACAACAAAGATTACAATCTTTGCAAAAAAGGTTAGAAAAGTCACTGAACAACAGGATGATTTCAGTCTTCAGCAATCCAAAAGAGCAAACTCTGGTGAAAGGGGAGAATTTGATTTCAACAGAAGATTCCAGGACATACAAAGAAATAGAAAAGTCTGATGGAGTTACAGGAATAAAATTATTTGACAAATATTGTCCCTCAAGAAGCTCAGAAAATTGACCTACTACATAAAAATATTAAAACAACTGCCTTCAATATGCTTAAAGAGCTAAAGGAAATCAGGAAAATGATGTAGGAACAAAATGAGAATATCAGTAAAGAGATAGAAATTATAAAAAGGAATCACATACAAATTATGGATCTTAGAGATATAACAACTGAAATAAATATTTACTAGAGGGATTCAGCTGTAGATTTTATCAGGCAGAATAAAAAACTATGGAACCTGTATGGCATCATCAACAAGACCAGCATATGTATTATGAGAATCTCTGAAAAAGAAAGGGGTAGAATGAACATTTGCATAAATAAGGGCCAGAAATTTCAAAAATTTTTAGGAATACATGAATCTCCATATCCAGGAATTGCAGTGAATCCATGCCAGAAGAGATCCATGCTGAAACACATTATAATCACACAAAAGAGTCAATAAATTTCTCAAAATTGAAATCAGATAAAGTGTGTTTTCTAAATAAAATTGGATGAAGCTAGAAATCAGTAAAGAAAACCTGGAAATTTCACAAATGTAGGGTTATTAAACAATACATGGTTAAACAATCAATGAGTCCATGAGAAATAGCAAGGGAAATTAGAAAATAATTACAGGTGAATAAAAATGAAAACATATCAAAACCTATAGGATGCAGTAAACATAGTTCTCAGAGAGAAATTTATACCAGTAAACACCTTTAAAAAGAGAATCTCCATTTAATAACCTCAATTTATGCCTCAACAAACTAGAAGAAGAGCAAGATTACAGTGGAAAAAAAATGAAATAGAGAATATAAAAACAACAGAATTGATGAGACCGACAATTAGTTCTTTGAAAAGATAACAAAATCGACAAAGGTTTAGCTAGACTAATAAAAAAAAAAGGGAAAATACTAAAACCAGAACTCATTTTAGAGAAAAGTTGAAATATAGAAGCATTGGATTAAGGGGTAAATGGGTTGGTTATAAAAATAAATTGTTAGAATCTGGGGTTCACAATTTGAATGAAAGGGAATCAACAAAAAAATTTAAAAAACATATCCTGTTTTTATTTCTTTAAAAAAATCTTTACATTCATGAACCTAAACAAATCTTGCATAGTTTTCATAGGTTCTCAAAAAATGTCATGTTATTTTGTATGCTTTCCTAGTATATAATCTTGGGTAAACTTAATAATCTTTTCATTTTGAAAGTAACATGTATATCATTTTAATCCATGATGATAAAAATTTAATATTTTGTGGAACTATTATTTCAAGAAAATCCATTTCTCTATCCATTTCTCTTCTCCTGACTAATCTATACATATATTTTTTCAATTTCAGTCAGACTCTTAGAAGTTTCAACTAAGCCATTACGAGGCATCTCTAAAAGTTTTACCTCTTTGAAAAAGTGTGTTCTCCCTCCTAAGAAAGAAGAAAAAAAACCTAATAGGGTTTTGTAGTAATGAGTCTCTGCTATTTATATTACCTAAAATATTTGTAAGGATCACATATAAATAATTGATTTTGTGTGCACTTTCACAGATTGTCACAGTTTTGAAAATCAGCACACTTTCAGTGAAAATTCCCATTATTAAATGCATCATATGAACACAGTGACTTTTATTATAGGGGGAGTATATTAGAAAATGAATATCTAGCTAATATAAGTGAAACGAAATATTTATCATGATCCTCAGTAGCCATTGTATTACCTGGTGTCTAAAATTTTACAGTACTTAATAGCATTGCTAAAAATAAAATTCGTGAGGACTGTCTATCATAATATATTTAACTACGGAATCATATCTTTTAAACTCTTGACTATTGAGATCTTGTCTCACTTTTTATAAAAGGAATTTTTATGACTCAATTTTTTTATTATGGCTAAATTAATGGTTAAATTACTAAAGTATGAAGAAATATAATTAGAGAGATTTTTAGTATAAAGAAAAATTACTAAGCTACTTTGAGCCAAAATTAACCATAAAGCCTAAGAAGCAAGCTACTCTTACTCCTTTATTTGTTAAACTTATTTCTACATGTAGAGTATGTGAAAAAATCAGACCAACCATTACTGAAAATATAATCTAATATTGAGTCAAGCAAACCAGATAGTAAATAGTTTAGGCTTTGCAGCCCATAAGTCTCTGATAAAGCTACCCAACTCTGCCATTGTAGCATGAAAGCAATCATAGGCATATAAAAAGGAATGCATGTGGCTGTGTTCCAACAAAAATTTATTTTAAAAACAGGAGATGTGCTGGATTTGGCCAGTGGGCCAATTTGTTGACACCTGATTTAGTGTTCTGTAGGATAATTATGTTTTAAGTAGTGAGAAAACTTTTTAGCATATTAACTCCATAGAATTACATAATGTAATCATTGACATGACTTTAAATGATTTAAATGATTAGAAGCAAAAAAATTTTTGCTCATATTAAATACTTTCAAATACATTATCAGTTGAGCCCAAGATGAAGTCCATTGCCTAAAATTATTAAGCTATTATTAAAACTAATTAAGGATTTATTTTGTTTAGTTCTCTTTTTAGATGTCTTCACGTTTATGTTTCATGTTAACTGATTAAAATATTTTAAACTTAAGGTATGCATAGTTAGTTGACCTGATTTTTTAATTTGTTTTGTAGTTCAGACTTACCTATCTGAAAACTGATGGTTGGGACTGATTTACTGGTATGGTTAATAAGCAAAGGAAAAATGCTCAAATTGTTCACATCTTGGAGAATAATCTTTGGGTTAGTAGAGCCAGAAGGTCAGCGTACAACTTCTATAAAATAATTTTAAAAATATTTTTGAATCACTTTTATGTTGGGTGCTGAGGCAGATATGAGAGTGAATGAAGTATTCCTCTCTTTGTGGAATGCAGTATTCTTTGTGAGGCTCCTGTGGAATTAACCAGTTAACTTATAGTTCTATACAAATTGCAGAAACTCATTCTCCACTGATACATTAAAATCAAGTGTTAGACTTTCCGTCTGTCCTAGAAGTTTTCCAAGGTAGCCAGCATGCCAGTGATAATGATTTTCTCTTATCCTTTTCTCACTTTAGTGGAAGAATGTTTTCAGAGACTTGACCTTACTACCAATATGTTTTCTAAAGTCCACTTTTACTTCCTCTTCATCTCCTCTTATATTCTTCCTGCCACATGTTTCTCCATTTCCTTCCTTTTTAATAAAATTGATTTTTTCTTACAGCTATTAAATAGGTCTATTTTCTGCTAAGAATATCATTAAAAAAGAGGGAATGAGATGGTTAGAAAGAATATCTAGACATATGCCATGAAGCAAGAAATCTTCCGAAATTATTACTGTAACATGAAAAGAAACAGTATTTTCATCGCTTATTTGTTTGAATTTCAGTAATATATTTGTATTTGCTTTAAATGATGGATAATCTAAACTAACAATTAGGTGTCTTTTATATTTTCAGTTTCAAGCTGAAACCACCCTTTATCTTTAGTTTGGAATTAAGTTTGCATTCAACTTTTAATGCTATATTTATTATCTATCACAGAATGTTAAAATTGAGTAGATTGCTTGATAGAAATCAGTTTATGCTTTGTTGCAAAAAATAATTTGATAAACTGGATGCAATATTTTTAAAAGCATACCTGAATACAGTAATTTAAATGGAAAACAATTAGAAAAATTCTATCTGTAAAATCAATTTTAGATTAATTTTATAAAGGGAACATATGTAGAAGGAATATTTAGGATAGAGTGAGTTTCTAAAATTTATTTTTTACAATGCTTTTATATGTTTTCAGTTCTCTTGGATAAACAAATATTGTATATCAAAATGGTATTCTCATGTAACTATAAGGAAAAATACTGAATTAAGAACATAAACAAATTGAATAGTAATGTTATCTAAATAAACCCAAACCATTTCATATTTTATGTTAAATTCATTTCATGTAATGACTAGAGATTATAAATATTGGAATAAGTGCAGTGATCTGAAGAGAATATCCTCTTTTATCTGATTTAAGAATTCAATAATACTAAAAACTCAAACTCATAAAATACTTAAAATGCACCAGGTTTTATTCTGAGTACTTTAGATATAGTAGCTAGATTAGTAAACATACCCACTCTGTCTTAGTTTCCTAAGGGCTGACGTAACAAATTATCACATACTGAGTGGTTTAAATCAACAAAATTTTTCTTCTCACAATTCTGGAGGCTGAGAAGTCTGGATCAGGAATAGGCTCCAGGGGAGAACCTGCTCCAGGCCTTTCTCTTAGTTTCAGGTATCCGGGAAGTCCTTGGCATTCCTTGGCTTGCAGCTGTACTTCTAATTTCTGCCTCTGCAGTGACATGGCATTCTCTCTGTGTGTATTCACAAGGCGTTTTCTTCTTTTGAGGGCCAGCCCCATCTTAATTGACTACATCTGCAAGGACCTTTTTTCTAAGTAAGGTCACATTCACGGGTACCAGGGGTTCAGACTTCGATATATCTTTTTAGAGGACACAATTCAACCCATAATACAGCCTATGAGAAAAATGTTTTTTTTTTTAAATTATTATTTACTTTTTGTCGATGAAGAAACTGAGGCCTGGAGCACTGGCATAATTTACCAGGTTATGTATTAAATAAATGGCCAGGCTGTATTGTGAAGTCGGACAGCTGGACTTCAGAATGTTATCTTAATCTATGTTGCCCAGTTCCAAGAAATATAAAAAATGTTTTCATGCAGCATTGTCATCCTTTGCCCTCCTTTCTCATCTAGGCCAAGTGTTTATATAAATTGCAATTAAAATAAATAAAATTTGATAAACACAAGTATGCTCAACTGAGTTGTTTAACTATTATTTAAAAAATAGTTTTCCTCTGTACTGAAAACTATCTTTGCAAGTATAAAATAGTCACGTTGGAAACCAAATACCAAGGAGCAAACAGAGCCTGGGGGATTTGAACAATATTGTCGTCTCTTTGCTTAAAACTTTGATAAAGGCCTCATCGAACACTGTCAATCATTTACCAGTGTCATTGAGACATATTCCAGCAGTTTAAAAAATTTTTTATGAGCTTTAGGAAAGCAAATAGCAATCTGTATTTTCTTCCCATGGATAAAGTTACAGGTGTAGCATTTTATAATATTCATGTTGAAGGAAGATATGAAGGAAGATATTTTTTTCAGTATTTAAAAAATATAGTAAATAACAATGAAATAACAATAACAATGAAAATATTTTATTAAGAAAGTATACTGCATCCCACCCAATTCAATAAATACAGATTGCACACCAGGAACTGGCATTCAAACACAATGAAGACATTTCATGAAGGTTAGGTAATGTTAAACAGTGTATAGCTATAGTCCCAGTAGTTAGCATAGTACACAAAGGAAAAACATTTTATTTGCATAAATGAAAGATATAGAAAATACTGTTTCTGCTTTCAAGCAGCACAGATTTTTAAGGGGGTGGGGGGTAAGACAAAGAACAAATAAATGTAATTCAGAATATGGGTGTGAAATAATGGAGACAGTAGCAACATTTTAGGAAATTCAGAAAAAGAAAAGTCAAAACTATATATGAGATAGTTAAAGTTTAGCTAGAATTTAATAATGTTAAAAACGATAAGGGGATTATATTTAGGTTGAAGAACAAAGAACAATTATTTTAATCCCTCAGGCTAAAAATTTCTGTATGATGGTTAAATCATCCCTCTACCCCCTTCTATGCTCTATATATCTCCACAGCCCAACCATCAGCAAAGCTTCTGGTCTCCTGTCAAAATATATTCAGAATCAGACTACTTCCCACCTCTTTTTTTTTTTACCACCTGTGACCAAGCCATCATCAATCATCATCTCATATCTGTATTATTGAAATAGCTCTGTAACTGGTCTCCCTATTTTTGTACTTGCCCTCATTCAGTCTGTTCTCAAACAGCAGCTAAAATGATTCTATTAAAATTTCAGTTAGTTTGTGTCATTTTTTCTTCTCAAAACTCTCCAGTGGCTATTCATCACATTCAGTTTAAAAACCAACTCTCTTACAATAGATTGCAAAGCCCTCTGACCTTTTCTTCTGTCTCCTCTATTTTATTTCAGCCACACTGACCTTCTCAGTGTTCCTCAAAGAGTACAAGAATGCTTCTGCTTCAGAATGTTTGTACTTGTTCTCTCTTACTGTTTTGCTGCTTCACAACACATCTGCTCCATTTATTCCCTCATTTCTCCAAGAGTCTAATCAAAAGTTTCCTTCTCAGTGTGCCTTCTGTGACTACCCTATGGAAAAATTGTATCCCCCTTATATCCACAACCATGCTTTTACATTTTTTTTTTGCTCCCAGCCCTCATTATGATTTAATATATTAACACAATACTGAATTTCATTTTTATTTTCTTTTGTCTTCACTGGATAGTAAACTTCATTATGCTTGAGCTTTTACCTCTTTTGTCAACTGCTTATGTTTATTTTCTTGAATCATAGCTGGGTTAATTATAGTTCATTGAATTATAGCTCTTGAATTGTAGCTCAGTTAATTTTTGTTAAAATAGTGAATGATTGATGACTGAAGTGTGAACCTAAAATGAGATAGTATTAAGTGGCAGACACCAATGTTTTTTCTATTCAGTTATCTCTACTTCCTTTTTTTTTTTTTTATTCTAGAACTTTGATATGTTAAGTGTATTACACAGTGATATGCTTCATGGGTCATTTTTCCAACAACAGGAATGAATATTGATTAAGCCAATTAGTAAGTTACAGTCCCTTTGCTAATCTGTTTAGACATAAGAATCTGACTCCGCTAAATAATTAAACATAAAGGGAAGTATTCTTATTGGCTCATAAGAAAGTATTTTTTCCCTAGTCTTAAAAAAAGACATTGCCTTCTCGTCTTTTGATGTCATTGTGAGTATGCAAGAACGGGAGATGCGCAGCCATCATGAATTAAGGAGAAGGAACCAGGGCATTGCAGAAAGGCTGAACTGAAGCCCTGAAAATGTAGAAATACCGAGACAAGCAACTATATGATACTTCGTTGACTCTGGGTTACTTGTAATATGAAACAAATTCTTTATTCAGTCAGGCCATTATATTTGCTTTTTCTTTTTTACTACTTACTGAAGCTATATTATGTAAATTATGCATGTGATTGATAAAAATAAGTGAGGAGGAAGAGGAAGCCTTCATTCTCTTATGATTTTAATTTTATGTATCGATATATTTTTCATTTCAAACCAAAAAAGAAATTGAAACAGCTTATCAAGATTTACATATTAATATCACAGAGGAAAAGTTTATGTGTGTGTGTGTGTGTGTGTGTGTGTGTGTGTGTGTGTGTGTGTGTAGATATATACACATATATACATATATATTTTTACATATATATGTATGTAAATAGAAGCTAGCAAGGAGAGAAAAAATAATAGGAAGACAAAAATAAAGCTAACTATAAATGATATCTCAGGTAGCACAATTGAATAACTAAAAATAAGCTGTTATTTATTTCTGAATTCCTGAATTGCCTAATCAGAAACACAATAAATTATAAGAAGTACAATACGCATAACATCAAAGCTTTCTTAACAGTTGTTCAGAAGAAGCACAGATTTCCTGGTGCTGAGACCCATGCAAAACAATTTTTATGATTCCTAGTGGGCAATGTCCTCAGCCACATACTTGGACAATTAAAAACTTTCCATTCTCCACTTCTGCCTACTCCCAGGATGCTACCTCATACAAAACCACTGTTTTATCTTGACATTATTACTAGATCAATATTCTATTTTATTTTGTTGTGTCTACTTTTACCCTCTCTGATACATATAATTAAAAATGTAAATTACAGAGTGCCAAAATACTCGGATTTAAAAAGTAAAAATGTAGACATTGTGTTTACCCTAATGGAATTTAAAGTCTAGATGAAAATGAATATAAATAAAAAGAGAAGTAGATTTCTGGTTATATATATTGTACAGTAGTTTACAAATGATAACCTTTCTAATCTAGAAAATCAACAAAACAAAATCTGGTTGAAAAAAATTGTTTTTAAAACATTTGAAAAAAATAAAGGTTTTCCAAGGTAACTATTACTTAAAGATAGGATCCTAGAACAAAATGAACTATAAAAAGTTTAACCAATAATCATAAAAGCATTTTCCCCTTGGGGACATTTGCCAATAAATGACACTGAAAGGCCAATAATTCAACAATTTGCCAAAAAATGTGAGAAGATAGGAGATTTTATAAACTTACAGCGCTTGAAAAAAAATTGAGGCTAGAATGACAAGAAAAAAAAAAAAAGCCAGTGAGAAGAGAGGCTCAGAGAAGTCAGCCTTTTATTCAGTGGTTTGTTTCCAGTCATGTGCAGAGTAAGAGGCAGTCTCACCATTCTAAAGAAATAAAAATTGAAGTCTATGACACACAAAATTGGAGTGACCCATACTTTCGGTTCTGAGACAGTCAGGTACTACAAAAACAATCAGGTACGAACAACGGCAGCATGAACTTCCCAGGCATATGGTTCATTTGGCACTTCATCACAGTCAACCACAGGTGATGGTTTGTAATTTCGTTTCAGGCCATGGGACACTAGCATTCCATTTCTCAGTGTCAAGGAGCTAGCTTGTGCTAGAGCTCAAGGGCAAGATTAACCTCAAATCCCATTTTTAGGGCCTTATGTCTGGGACCATTCTTGATAACAACTTGTATCAGTCTGAATCGAGAAGGAGACATGAATCACACAGCATTTTAATCAGGAGAAGTTTAACATAATGATTAAACTGTGACAAAAGTGATTATGAGATATAAGATATGTCTACATGGCATCTTAGAACTAAGGGAAGATTACCTAGGGAAGGTCATACTTAAGAATATGGCCCACCCCAAGGGCAGGGTTCAAAGTGCCATAGAGAAGATATACTTGCATGCCCACTGGAAAGGAAAGTAGTTCACTGTTTTGCCTGACCCAGAGCTCATCCACAATTTCTGGGCAAGCAGAAAGCAGCCCTCCAGAACACAGAAGGGGCACAGGTGAGCCACAGCCAGTGGCCAGGCACATGGGCATACCAAAGGGATGGGGACACCAGTGTGAGCTTGGAAAGCACCATGTCTGTGTCAGGGGGTCTATGGCACTGACAGGGCATTGGCATCAGGAGAGCCTAGAGAGACAACCATGGGCCTTGGGACAGGAGCAGAGGAATGTGGGCCTCCGGTGTGTACAGAAGTCCTGCAGCAGACAGTGTCTGTGCTGAGATGGCTGCAGCTCAGTGATGACCAGCTTGAGCTAAGGCTGAGAGGGTGTCAAGAGATTACACATTCTAGATGGGTAGCTGGGGTAGTCTGCCATTCGTGTTACAGATGGACCGAAAGTACGACTTCTGGAAATGCAGATCCTTTCTCTTGCCGTGACCCTCACGTGCCCTCTGCTGAGAAAGTTTAACATTGTTCTCACTATAAAGGAGAAAATTTTAAAGGAATTATGTCCATTATAGAGCATGTGTTAGAGGGTAAATTTGGAGTTGAGAGGTACTAAATTGATCATTATCATTGATGTCAAATGATATATATTTTAATATTTATAATTAATATCACTAATATCCCTTGATTTCAGTTGATTCTCTTCTGTAACAACCTAGATCTTATTTAACTCCCATTAAGTAATTCAGTAATCACTGCTTGCTAAATGTTTCTCCATACATTTTTATTCATGTTGCCATCTCCTATCTTTACACATTTTTGGGGGGTAAATTCCTAGCTATTAAATAGGAATCCACATATTGCAATATGTTTGTAATGAAAATTTATCTCAAAGACAATTTATAAAATGTTAATTTTATGTATGCTTAAGTCATTATTTCATTTGATTATATAATCCACATAAACATCATTTTATTTTCATTAAATATTCTAAAAAGTTGCCATTCTGGATGTTTTCACAGTTTGGTTTTAATTCATCTTGTGCAGCTGCTCAGTCAGCATGTGGCCACTAACACATCATATGCCTATCACATAATAGGGTGTGATTTAGAAGGAGAGAGCATTCCTCTCAGGGACTGAGGTGACTCAGGACACCGGGACAGTTGTCAGTTATTAAAAGTTTTGATTGTGAAACTTGTTTAATAAATGGATAGTCGAAACTGATTAAAAAAAATCTTGAAGGAAACATACTGTCAACTTCATTCCAAGTGTTTTTTTTTTTTTTCTTAATTGTTCTTTTTGCATGCTCTCACTTTGAGCATCATAAAACCTGGGAAACTACCTATTAATCTTTTTATGTTATTACTTAATTTTGAACATTATTACTCAAAATAGTATAGATTTCTGACTACTTAATATTTTATTCTATTTCTTATTCTTGAAAGTTAAAATATTTTAGTTGCTTTTTATACAATTTCAACATTTTTTTTAAATCTGGAACATTATATTAAAGATCCATGCATTGAAATATTCAGAATTTTGGTTTCAGGTAAATCAAATTTTTCATTTTTCAGATTTATATTCATTATAAAAACCTGACAATATTCCAGATAAAATCTGAGATAGAAATGGAGCCACATTTATGTATATAAAAACTTAAAAATCACTTCTACGTAACAGCAATAAAGTGTCCATATTCTTTATCTGCCTCTTCCTGCATGTATATTTTTTGTGATTCATTTAATTCAACTTTGATACATTATGCAATGTGAATATATTACATTATACAGGATCTTATCAAAATTTTAACAATAGAATGAAACTCAGGGATGATCTGGCACAAATCTCTCCTCTTATAGTTGTAAAAGCTGAAATCTCAACAAATATTAAAATATGTCTCAGTTCTTTTAATTGTTAGTCTCTTTCATCATTTATTGATAGCTATATATGATTATTATTTTTTGTAAATAAGATTTATTAGAACACAGCAACACTCACTTGTTTATGTGTTGTGTCTGGGTGCTTCGTACCACAATAGCAGAGCTTAGTTGTTGTGACAGACGCCATATGGCCCCAAATACTTATGTGGCTCTTTACAGAAATAGTTTACTTTCTTCCCCTCTCCCTTTTTTTTGGAAGTTAAATTTATTGGAGTGACATTTGTTAATAAGATTATATAAATTTCAAGTGTACAAGTCTATAATGCATCATTTATATATTGCATCGTGTGCTCACCACCCAAAGTCTAGTCACATGGAAAAGGACAAGAATCATATGATTTCACTCATTTATGAGATACAAAACAGAAAGCAACAAACGAACAAACAAAACAAAAACTCAGACACAGACAACCAGAGGAACTAATGACTCAGAGAATATATGATCTATTCTCAGCAAAAAACAGGCAAAGATTTCAATATACATTACTATTGCTTTGTTTTTCCTTGTCACCTTTCTAATTTTTGCTTTTCTCTTCTTAGCCCCAAGTAATGGAAATCTCATTTTGATCCCAGTTTTTATAGGCTCCTTTAATGGGGATTTCAAGAATTGATGAGAAAACAAAAATTTACCTTCCATTAACACAATTTGGATTAGTAACATGATATTCATTAGTAACCTTGACTTGAGTAACAAGTCAAAAGAGATGGTTTTACTTTATGTGACCAGAGTCATCCCCATTTAAGCTTTTGACCAAAACTGGATTAATTATAGTTCCGACACCTCCTGTTGAATTATTTTTCCTCAAATATGCTCCCATTTTCCAGTTACAGAATAGTCAGGTTTTATGTTACCACTTATAACACCAGGTGACTCTGTTTCATCGCTCATAATGCTGTGTCTTGTGTAAACATAAACACTCCAAATGGTTCTCCTAAGGAAAAACTAGTGGTTATTTCCAGAGAAGTCACTGCAAATTTGGACAGAAAAGCACATAACCCATAACCCTGCATTATGTTTTCTAATTTATACTGGAACAGAGTAATTGCTGTTTCTTTGATATTTATTCCTCAGTGCCTCAAAGAAGTAAGGGTTTTCTAGTCTGAACATTGTTTTGCAAGGATGATTTGACATGTGCTTGACTTTCAAACAGTGAATTTATTCTTAAAGGATAATATATAAAAATAAAACATCCACATAATTTAGTTTTTGCTCTAGCAAGGTTTTTCATTTTGTTATGTTTCTTTTGGCCTCTGAACTCATTGATAATATCAGATATACTTCAGCATTGTTGTTAAATTTAGTAAAAACCTTATTAAGATTATATGTTAGCTACAAGAATTCAGGAGATTTCAGATTTCATGTACAGAAACTAATTTTAAATGATTTTTTATTTGTCGGCACTCAATAACCAGGGCCTTGAATGTGGCCCCTTAAATGAAGGACCAGGAGGCTTAAGATTTCTTTACTCCATAATAAATCCAATTCTGAAATAAATAAAGCAATTTTAATAAGCAGTTTAAGTGAGACAAATACTTTGATAGAAGGAAATGCAGAATACACTGGATGCATTTCTCAAGGGGATTCTGATTTAGTTTGGGGCATTCTGGGTGAAAAGAAGGAAGTAAAAAAAAAATTAGTGAAATGGAGAAACCAGAGACAAATATCAGGAGAAAAACAATAGACATAAAGTTCCTATAAGAAGGAAAACTGGACTTGGGCCTATCCTGTGGGCATGGGATACCAGTGATGGGATTTTAGAAGAGATTAAAATATTAGGTTTACATTTTTAATGCAAAGGTAGTTATATATGTTCATTTATTATACAAATATTTGCAAACATAATATGTGTCAGTCTTTGAGTTAGACTTTGGGTATTAAATTGAAATCCTTCTAAATTCAAGAGAACACAGCATGTCGTTTTGGGGAATCTTAAAATTCTTCATTAAGATAATGAAGGCAATAGATATTATTCCCCAAATAAAGGTTTTCCCTTCATATACAAGCCTAATATTAAAATAAACAAATTTGAAAAATCTTAACAACACTAATATTACAATCATATGAAAAATCTTAACACTTTTTGCACATAGGCTTGGCGATCAGTAGAAAAATGAGCTCCTGCCAGCTTACATCACTTCCTTTCTATTCTGTGTCCGACTAAGAACAGCACAGGTAACGTTAGAAACTATAATCCCTGTGTCCTTTTCCCTTTGTTTTCAGGTTAGAATGTTCTGTGAAGGGCAGTCATTTGAAATTTGAAAAAGAAGGTATTCCCTGGAGAGTGTTGCATGTATATTAGATGTCTTTTACTCTGGATGATTTTAAACATGCTTCTTTAGTTCTTGCTTTAACAATTTGATGATTATCCTTTTTTATGAAATTGTCCTTTGCTTTGTGCTTGGGATTTTTTGAGATCTTAGATCTGTGGGTTGATATATTTATTATATCTGGAAAGTTTGGGAGCCATTATCCTTTGAAATACTTTATCTTATCACCTACTCCTTCTAGCAGTCTGATATTTCTGTACTTCATTATAGGCAGATTTTTTAATAAGTTCATTAATATTTTCCTCTATGTCTAAATTGCTGTTTTATCTAATGCATATTTTTAAATTCCAGATACTATATTATTTTTTATTCTAAAAGTTCCATTTTGTTTTCTTTTGTATTTTTCATTTTCCTCTTCATTGTTTCCTTATTTGTGTCTGTGTCTAAATATTTTAACATATTCATCATACTTGTTTTAAAATTTTATCTGCTAATTTTATCATCAGTCACTTCTGACTTTCTATTCATAATTTATCCACCTCTTACAGATATTTTCTTGTTTATTTATGTCCATTAATTTTTGATTGGTGTAAATATTATAAATGCTATGTTTTGAATGTCTTGACTTTATTATCTTACTTTAAAGAATGTTAGAGATTTCTTAAGCAGGAAGTGATTTGTGGATATTCTTGATCTTATAAGCTTGTCTTCGATGCTTTGTTAGGACAGATCCCGCATAACCAATAATCTATAACTAGTTTACCTCTCACCTTACACTTTAGGACATGGTCATTCCAGCTTGCAGCTGATTTCCTTGGATCTTCAATGAGGTCTCCACACTTGCTGGTTGGTGCTCAAATATTACTCAGCTCTTTATGAGCTGCTGTTGTTTTTCAGTTTATGGTTCCTTGGTAGTTGTTCTTTCCTGGTGTTTTTCTTTGCCCATTCTTCTAGAGTATGCCTAGATTATTATTCAGGAAGGAATTTAAGAAGACCTGTGCAGATTTTTAGAGCTCTTTCTCTGCCTATTTTCCTTTTCCGTGTTACTCAGCCTTGCAAATTTCAGTGACCTCAACTTCTGTGAAATGTAATCTATGTTAACTCCAGTCACCATGGTGCCTTGTTCCTGGGTCCTTCCTGTACCATGGTCATGGAGAGTACATCCAGTTAGAAAGCCAGAGTAACAGTAGGGCTCATCTAATTTGTTTCCCTTCTTTCACAGTCTTGAACTACCTCTTGTTCAATAAATGAAAGTAATTGTTTTACATATTTTGTTTAGATTTCTAATTCTAGGATTGCATTTTTGAATGATTGATGTTGTGTAGAAAATGTTCAGTGTGGAAGCTAAATAGAATGAAGGATGACTTATGTGTCTTACTTTGGTAATGGGTTGATGTTAGATGCCATTCACTAAGGTAGAGGAAAAGAAAGAACAGGAGAAAAAACAAAAGAAGAGGAGTTAGGATGGGAACTGGAAAGACAGTATGTTCCCTTTAGATTTGTTGATTTTGAGGTAATTAAAAAATAGTGGAAATGAACTACAAGAAGTTTAAGCTAAGTAAAAAACGTCTAAGAGATAGAGATACTGAATAATCAAATATATAGAGTAATGTTACCACTGGGGTGATTTGAACTTTGGAGTCACCCCAACAGCATGGGGTGGGGGGGATAACGGTGCAGAAATGTAATTAGCATTTTCCTTGGTTCTTCCTCATTGACACAGTGAGGAATCACAGGTCAGTGAAGTTTAGATTTATTAAAAGTATATTTTAGAAATCCAAAGCACGCCCCAAGGAAGCACATGGTTTTAGCGAAGAGCTATAACAGAATGCTGTAACAACAACAACAACAACAGCAGCAAACAACAACAACCATGCAGAAGTAGGAATCTATGCCTTATAGTTGGGTCATAATTGGTGGTTCCAAAGGCATTCCTAGGTGTTTGGCAAGTGAAGGCATTTTGATTGACACCTGGCTGCCATATAACTCTTTGCCTAGTGCACATGTGCTTACTCAGAATTCAGTCTGTTATATTAGATTCATGAATTTCCAGGTATAAACATAGCATTATAATGAAGCTTAAATTGTGGGTGAATTAGGGTAGTACCTTCTGCACACACGTCTGCAGCTGGATTAGGCCAGCTAAGACTATTTATTGCCCTCTGCTCCTTTGTCTTTGTGGATGCAGGAGGGATTTCCTAACCACCATTAGAGTGTTCTTTGGGTGGTATCTGGAATGGGCTCCTATTTCTTTGTTCCCCGTCACTCATGTCTGACTAGCTACCTAACAGTAATAGGGCAGAAAATAAATTTTTAGAATCTTATGGCTATTACTTGTTCTACATTCTTTATACTAGTTCCTTATAATGTTACTTCAAAAATGAAATGTCAGAGATCCTGGGAATAATTTTCTTAAATTGAAGCTGCATGTTATCTATTGTTTCCTTAGTCAAATGTCATGACAAATTGAATTGTCCAAGGAAGGAGGAGCCAAGTCAAATTTCTTTTCAACATAAAAAAGCCCCACTATATATGATTTTTCAAAGTGACATAATTCCAAATAAATTGGTGTGTTCCTGACAGTCTTTCATGTGTGGCATTTAAATAAAATTGCCTATGACTATATATATATATATATATATATATATAAATATATATATATATATATATATAAAATTTATATATATATATATAAAATTTTTTATATATATATAAAATTTTATATATATATATATATATAAAATTTATTTAACATTTTTACTGAGGTCTATTATGTGGCAGACTTTGTTCTTAAGAGCCAGAGTTACAGTGATAACCCAGATGCATAAGTTTTATTCTCATTCTATTGGGATAAGCAGGTTAAGGCAATAGAGAGTCCTATGAAGTGGCATTTTGATACTGTGATTAAGGAAGGCCTGTAAAGAAAAGTGATGCTAGACCTGAATATAAAGAAGGAATAAGCCATGCTGAGGACAGTGAGTGCAATGACTCTAAAACGGGAACTGGCTTTGTATGTTCAAAACATGCATGCATATCAGAATAACTGGAAAGGAATAAGCAAGTAGGTAGAATGGCATTTGCTGAGTAGCTTTTGCCATCGTGGCTTTTATCCTTTTGCAGTTAGAAGCAGCTATTGAGGGGGAGGAGGAAGTGACCAGGAAGTGATGCAGTCTGATCATTGTTTTTATATTATAATTTGAGGAGGAAATTTGGCTGTAAAAACAATAAAGAAGGAGCACATGTTATAAGGTGACTTGGAGAGAATGATCTGTTTTAAAGAGTGATTCTGGGAGACTCTAAAATTGAGATATTTAACCAGAATCCTGAACAAGGTAAAGGAGCGAATCTCGTGGAGATCTCTGGGAGTGGTACTCTAGGCACTTAATTCTGAGGAACAGTAGCAAGGGCCATTTGGCCTCAGTAGAGGGCCTAATGGAGAGGACGGAGGACAATCATTTTGGTGAAGAAGGTATGGGGTAGACCATACAGTGCCTTTTAGCCCATGGTCAAGTTACTGAGATTTTTGAGATGGACTTGGAGGGTTTTTAGCAGGGGAGTGGCGTGCTCTCTCTTTTACTCAAAGCATGTTACTATTTTACCAAGGTGACTTTCACTGCCAGGTAGCAAATGGTTTTTAGAAGGAAAGAGATGAAGCAGGAACTACTTCTGAAACTACTTCTGAAACTACTTCTGAAATTATTGCAGGAGTCCAGTTGAGAGATGGCGGGGGCAAGGTCATAATGGCCCTATGTGGTGGGCAATTGAGGATCAATTTTACATAGATTCACAGAACATGAAAAGAAGTCGCATGTTGAGTGTTAGAGGAATCAAGGAAATGCTTTTATAGGATAATATTCTCTTTCAACCATTAATTTACAGATTTGTGGTCATAATGTTTTTTTTTTTTTTGTTTCCATTTAAGCTTTTTCCTCTGCCAAGCCTCAGGATTTAATGAAAAACAACAAAAAACCCTTCTCTAGCTCTCGCCCTCATTTCCTACTGTGTTATTTTTTCCCCCTCAGATGTACATGTATACTGCTGCAAATAATTATACATTTTTGTATGGAAAAAAAAAATAGACCATCCAGTGCCTGATGAGCATCACAATATACTTTTCTCATAAGTAAACTTCCTTACGGTGCCAGAGACAAAGTGTCAAGGAGTTCTTTAGCGCCTTTCTGCAGACATCAGTGTTTGTATTCCCTGCCCAGCAGAGTTCTACATTCAGTGGCATTACAAAGTCATTTGAAGGGAAGTTGCCTGGTGAGAGAGAAGATGATAGTCTTCTTAGTCTTTTAAGTAACTGAAAAATGTTTCAGCAAGACAAATTTCACAGTGTTCTAATGCATTTTTTTTCCTATTTAAGTGAACGTGTGAAGATTAGAAACCCAAGAAATGTACTTTTAACTGCTAGGGGATAAAGGACATCTTTCTCCATTCTTACAGTCTCTCATTAAAGATATTGAGTATTCTAAGAGAAACTATCTTAATTCATGTAGGGCAAGGTTATTAATCTTGTTTTACATTTTTGGGGCAGTAAACATAGCAAAATGAAATAAACCATCTATCCCCCTATTTCCATGTAAATGTCAGTTCAGCTAATTGTGCTCACATGAATTGCATTTAATCTAGGCCTTGAAGATGCAATAGGATCTCAAAATAGACTTGGAGTACACACAAAGCAGTGTAAGAAGCAGAAAGCTCAGAGTAAGTGCTGTCAAAGAAAAATTGTACCCAATGGAGTTAAACAAGGCAAGATTATTGCAATGGAGGTTGTGACTGTTGGAACAGAGAGCGGTTGAACTGAACTCCACTGAAACAAAAGGAGAGAGTGTTAGTCATGGTTTTTAAACACTAGCCTGAACTAGTGGGGAGTGCAGGCGTACCTTAGAACGGAGGCCGGTCGGTGTGATTAGGCCACCCGTGTTTGCTAATTGGCAGTTCGCAAAGTTACGCAGAGACATGCTGATTTTATTTCACAGGGATGGCTCTGTAGTCCTAGAGAAAGGCATTCCTAGAGTAGAGAAAAAATTTACAATTGCAAGTTATCTAAAGTACAGGACCTAAGGAAAGGGAGGTCAGGGTGTATAATCAGGAAGAAGCTTGTCTAAATATTAGTCTCCCTGAGGGGAACGTTCAGGGTGTCTCGGTCAGCACAGAAGGAGACATGGTAGAGAGGGTGATCTGCAGCAGATGAGGAAGTATGAGGAAGTATGAAGGCCCTTCTTTTGAAATGACATATCATAATACTATGATTGGAACATTTTTCTGGTTTTGAAGTGGAGAATAGACTGAAGGACAGAGAGAAGAAACTAAGGGAAACTTGGGAGGTAGCTACTACATTAACCGTAGGTACCAGTTAAAGTCTTATTAAGATGTCGAAGACCATGTAAATGAAAGGACAGATGGGCATAGAATAACTAAAGTATTTGTTATCAATATGTTTGACTGTCTGTCTGTCTGTCTATATTTATCTATTATCTACCTTTATTTCTGAGAGCAACCAAACTTCTCTGTCTTTTAAACTGAGTTTCACTTATTTTGATTTTCCTGCATCTGTTGGCATTTTAAATAGCCACATGGGTCCCACAGATTTAATAGACAGATGTCCATCAGTTAAAACAACAGATGAGTAAAACTCCTGAGCCCCTGAGTTACTGAAGATGATAATTACTATGGCATTAGAGTTCCTCAAGTCTGTATAATTCCTGTCCATCCTCTGAATGGTGATCTAATGGCTTTGTTTCTGACACCAGGGGTGCAATTACTAATGTTCATGGCAGATTAATCCACTAGAGAAAGGTGAGTGACTGAGTAAATGACTTTCTCTTCTCACTGCCATTTAATTCCTTGTTTTATGTTTTTAGCATAAAGAAAACTTTTTCTGATTTGTGCCAACAACACTCTCCCGGGGAACTTAATTGTCTGTGTCTGCATAACAAACAGTACAACTTCAGTAGGCAGAAATGTTAGATACGGAGAATGTCACATGATTGCTTAACTCTGAAGTAAATTCAAGAAAGTTTATTTAGGATTCCTAAATGAATAACATTGTCAATCTTAGTTCCTCTAGGAGAATTTAAGGAATAGTTTTCGTGACACTGAAAAAAAAAGTAGCTGCTCTGCTTACTCTGATTTAAAAAATAACACTGCTTCAAAACTATTAGAAATTTATTTCACTGTCTTTATAGGTCATCTTTTTTTTCTTGAAATTCCTTTTTTTGTCCTTGTATTTTGAATAAGCAGAGTGACTCAAGACAAAATAAATGTTGTTTTAGGCTAACTTTGGGGAAACAACTGAGATTTTTTTGTATGAAAGGTTCACACATGGATGGAATATATTTATCTCTAAATTGGGCATAGGTAGGACTGGTTTTGCAAAAACTTAATACCAATCTTATGACATTCTTAGTTTGACTTTTATATTGAAATGTGTCATCTTCATCCTGGCCACATTCAGTCACTATAATTTGATAGTTATATGTGTGTGTAAATGTACTTGGATATAATACATCGACAAAAAATTTTCTACTTTATATGTGAGAGTTAAAAAGTAGGATCCAAACATGCCAGGGCCAAGAACTGAGAATAAATGTGAAACATCAAGATGCAGAATCCTCGACCTTCAGCTCCTGTGACCTGTTATCGATTGCTGAGCTGCCTGTCATGGGAAGATTGAGCAGGACTCAGGCTGGACAGTGCAGGTCATACTTTGATGACTCTGACAGTGATTTTTGTTTATAGAATATTGTTTTAAAGACGTGTTCTATAACTTCTAAAATTGTGTATAAAACTATACTTATTGTGTATTCAAATTCATTTGGCTCCTATGTGGGCCTGAGACATTCTGAGAAACAAAACATTATTATGCAAATATTTAGTATTTTAGGAAGTAAGGACAGTAAAATAAATTGACTTTGTAGTGTAATAGATTAATATAATAGTTTATGCAGTAATGAAAATGCTATCCAAATAGTCTACATTGTGCTGGTGTCTATTAAGAGACTTCTGAGGGAGAGAACACCCAGAGATTTCTTCATTCTCCATGAATGACTAGAATACACTCATTCATTCATATTACAAATATGCGTACAGTATTTATTATGCACCATACAGGAGGGGTAAAGTCAAAATTAAGGTAGAAATAACCCCTCCTCTCACATAACTTCTCATTTAGTGCCGGGCCTGGTGAACAAAGGGCAAAAGTCCACCACCGTTTTATGGTATATATGTCAGGACTTCTGCATTAGCACTGATTCTACTCCAGTAAACTAGAGGAGTGTCTTCTTTCAAGTGCTAAGCGTTTACTCTATTTTCTGCCCCAGATCAAGAAATAAAAATTATGATATTGGATAAAGACTGAAGTGAATAGCTAGTTGTTAAAAAAGAACTGCATATATTTCATGCTCAACTTGTGTTCCGAAGAACAGTATTTTCATTAATGAATATTAATGTATATGTGTTTGATGCAAAAACACGTTATGTCTATTTTCAGGGTAATTTTTTTTATGAGTTAGGAAATAAATATATATCCATGAAACCATATAGGGTCATTGTTCCGTCTTAAAGTATATCAATATAAACAGACTTTATTTTCCAGTTGAATTGTTTCGGTACCTTTGTAGTAAATCAAGTGACTGTTTATATGTAGGTTCATTTCTGGCCTCTACTATTTTCCACTGACTTGTTGTCAACACTTATGCCAGAACTACACTTTCCAGATTACTTAGCATTATAATAAGTCTGGAAATTAGGTAGTGTAAGGCATCAAATTTTTTCTTTTCAAAATTATTGGTTACTCTTGATCCTTTGGCCTCTCTGTAATAGCTTTGAATCACCTTGTCAATTTCTACCAAAATATTGCTCTGATTTTGATTGAGGTTGCATGGATTTATAGAACATTTTGGGGATAATGACATCTTAATGCTATCGAGTCTTCCAGTCCTTTATTATGATATATCTCTCTCCTTATTTAGGTCGTCTTAGTTTGCTCTGAATTATCTTGTAGTTTTCCATTTAGAAGCCTTATACATCTGTCTTTATATTTATTTATAGATGTTTTATGCTTTCATATTTTTGAGAATGTTATTATTTTAAATTTTATTTTCCAATTATTCTTTAGTAATAAATAGAAATAAAATTGATATTTGTATACTGTGACTTTGCTAAATTTGCTTCTTATTTCTTGTGGTTCATTTGTGGAGTCCTTGAGATTTTCTACATAGAAAGTCATGTCAACTGAGAATAAAAACAATTTTATTTTTCCTTTTCTAATCTGTATATTTTTGAGGCCATTTTCTTGCCTTTTACTTGCTAGAAGTTGAAGTACAAAATAGAATAGGACTGGATAGAGGGGATATCTCTTCCTTCTTTCAGAATATTGGAGAAAGGCATGTAAGGTTTCAACATTATTATTCATGTTAGCTAAGATTTTTTTTGAAGACACTGTTTGTCAGATTGAGGAAGTATCCCCTAAACCTACTTTGCTGACAGTTTCCTTTCATGAAGGTGTTGCTCTTTTTCAAAAGTATTCCTGCATCTATTAAGATGATAATGAGTTCACTCCTTTATTCTGTTAGTTTGGTGAATTACATTAATTGATTTTTGAGTGTCAAAACGATCTTACATTCTTGGAATAAATACCACTTGGTCTTTCTGTATTATGCTTTTTACATATTACTGAGTTCATTTATCAGTATTCTGTCCATCTATGTTCATGAGGGATATTGGTATCTCATGAACATAGACGTTCTTGTAAGCTTTTCTCAGGTTGATGCTGCCTTATTCATTTATGAAAATGTCTTTGGAAGGTTGATATTATTTTCTCTTTACATGTTTGATTAAATTCAGCAATATAGTTATTTGGATGTGGTGTGTGTGTGTGTTTTTTTTAATTGAGAAGGTGTTTTAATTATGAATTCAATTTCTTTAACAAATTTAGGGCTATTTAAAAAAATTTTTTCTACTTGTGTCAGTTTAATAAATATGTGTCTCTCCAGGAAAATGTGTTCACCTAATGGCGCTTAAACAATTGGATATTTACGTGAAAGAAAATTACTGTTGACTCTTGCCTCATATCTTATAGAAAATTAATTCAATTTGAATTATATACATAAATATAAAAGCTAGAACCTTTAAGTTTCTAGAGAAAAAAGTAGAGAAATACATGTTCTGTATTTAGCTGGGAGAAATGAAAACCTATGCCAATGAAAAGACTTGTATGGAAATATATATAGCAGCTTTATTCATAATGGTCAGAAATGAAAGCAACCCAAATGTCCATCAACGGAGAATGGATCCACAATTGGAGTATAGTCTTAGAATTCAGTGATAAAACTAAATAATCTGATGTACATAGTATTATGAATGGATCTCAAACACATTATGCTAAAGTGAAGCCAGACACAAATCTTATAATTACTGCATAATTCTATTCATAAGTTTTAGAACAGGCAAAACTGATATACTAGAGTAGAAATAAGAAGTAGGATGTGAAGTACAGCATAGAGAATATAGTCGATAATATTGTAGTAACTATGTTTAGTGTTGGGCGAGTACTAGACTAATCAGGGGCCTCCCTTCATAAATTATATAAATGTCTAACCAGTATGCTGTAGACCTGAAACTAATATAAAATAGTATTGAATGTCAAATCTAATTGAAAAATAAAAATTAAAAAGTGGAGTTTCATCTGCAGAGAGGTTTACTCTGAAAAGGCATCAGGGAAATTGCTGGGGTGATGGAAATATTCTATATCTGGATAAAGATGTAGATTACACAGTTGTTGGCATTTGTCGAAACTCATCAAACCATTCAGCCAAGATTTGTCCATTTCACTGTATGAAAATTGCATCTCAATTTTTTAAATAAAGGAAAAAATTAATTATAAAATATTAATTATACCAATGTAAAAGATAATATATTTATTGTATTATGCAAGGAAAACATTCCATTTTAACAGATTTGTGTGTATGTTCAACAATGTCAAATTATTGTATATAGAAAATAGAAAAATGCCTATAAAATAGTTTATCTCTTGGGCAAAATGGAGTCCATGAAATGTAGTATAATCGCTGTGTGCATTCAACCAAATGTTATTAAAATGCACATCAATAGCACAAAGAAATCACTGCCCCAGATGCTTATATGTAAGTATGTCTCAAGATAGTAAAAGTTTCACTTTTATTTTTATTTTAAATGATTCTTACATATTTTTGTATTATCTTTTCTGATAAAAGCCTTAAATATTAAATAATTTTAGGAAAACTAAAAAAAACTATAAACAATTTTTAAAATTGCATTTGATTTAATTTTTGAGCTTAAATATGATTGCCTTTGGCATTTCAAATATTTTAAATTTCATTTATTTTTATTTAAATATATATTATTTTCAATTTAAATATTAATTTTTGAATTCAAATAATTTTAATAACCATGACTAAGCTTAAGTATGAAATGTGTTTTTAAGTAACACAGTTTTTTAAAGTAAATTTCAAGGAGATAAAAGAAAAATGGTTGAAAGAAAAATTAAAAAAAGGAAGAGGTCTCCAAACACATTTATCTTAAGTTCTTAGTTTTTATAACATGGAGGAGCATATTTTTCTTTTTTTTCCCCCCAGTTTTTCCTACTGTATTCACCAGTGAAGACATGAAATAATTCAAAAAATTAGTCTTTGATTCAAAATTTTTTCAAAAAACTTTATCGGCAATAGTACTGTAACTATAAACGACTTTTCACGTTACATAAGCATTGCTGACTTGATTCTACCTCTCTGTGAGATATTTACCATTTACCATTTTCACGTTATTTTAACATTACCAATAGTAAATTGACTATAAATCTCTAAATGTACTAGCTAATGTAACTTATTTTATTGAATTACCATTACCATCTTGAGAAGTCTTCAGAAATGAATGCACCACATACAGATAACATCTGATGATTGGGAGAACTTAATTGTTTCAATCTGAGCTTTAGGAAGAAAAGTGTTTGTGGTAATAAAATTTTCATGCTTTACATTTCATTATAAAGTTATGTTTGAATGGTTTGTAAAATTGCACATTTTATTTTCTCGAATAGGGCATGATTGATGTCCCTCATCTAATTCTTCTCTAAAAATTGTAAAGAATGTTCAACTGAACATGTTTACATTTGTTAGTTTAAATACACTTTATTTAGGATATATTCAATTCTGCTTATATCCTAATGCGGCAACAACTTTCTCTTTGCAAGGAAGAAAGCAGAGATTTTCACTTTCTCAAAGTAAAGAAGACATCTTTACTCACATATTTAATGGTACTTTTCTATGAGATTTGATTATAGAAAACCAAGTTCAATATCTTAATCTTCAGAGATAATTAGAAAGATAATTTTAATGAGCAATTAATGTTGCCTATATCATGCCTTTATTAAATAGTATAAATATTCCTTGTATAGTATCATAATCCTATATTTTGGTGGAATCATCCATTGTGTAAATCTTTGGGGAAGGTGTGGCATCACTCCTAATTACAGAAGTTCCTGAAGGTTTAGTATTCCCTCTATCTTTTCCCTGATAGCTATAGTATGGATTATGATCAAGGCTTCACCCTTTAGCTTCCCACTCAGTGCTTTCATATGGGATCCATTCATATGTGTCGAGACAGAGATTAGAATTTACTCTGCAGCCACAGAACAGTAGAACTGTGTCTGACGTCAGGAATGTCTAGTGATGATGGTGATCCTCAGTGGAAAAGGGTAGCAAGCACTTTCTCAGATATCATTTTAGGAGTGGCTAATTTTGCCTACCTTGCTTTCCTTCCTTTTCATTCTAAAACCTGTTTCAGCCACAGTACCATCCCCTTATACACAGAGAAGACATTTTAAGACCCTTAGTGGAAGCCTGAAACCATAGATAGTGTCAAACCCTATACATACTATGTTTTTCCTATATGTAATACTTATGATAAAGTTTAATTTATAGATTAGACAGAGTAAAATATTAACAACTAATAACAAAATAGAACAATTATAATAATATACTGTAATATGTTATATAAATGTGGTCTCTGTCTCTCTTTCAAAATATCTTATTGTCCTTTACTCACCCTCCTTTAATGCTATGAGATGAAACGATGTTTTCATGATGAAATGAGGTGGATGACATAGGCATTGTGACTCAGCATTAGGCTGCTATATGTGTTACTTGAACACATGCCTGCAATACCACAACAATTGATCCAAAAACCCAGAGAGCTACTAAGACACTAATGGATGGGGAGTGAGCATGTATAGCATGGAGACGCTAGACAAAGAGATGAATTGCGTCCTCACATCCTGGGTGGGAAGGAGTGGATTACACTTCTCGTAATGGCATTCAATTTAAAATGTTAATTATTTCTGGATTTTTCTATTTAATTTTTGGAACATGGTTGACCATTGGTAACTGAAACTGCAAAATGCAAAACCAAAGGTAAGGGGGACTCAAGTCATTTTTTATTTAGTTTTTGTTGCTTTCCATGAAAAGAACTCTGAGGTTGATGATTTTCTGTGTGACATCTTATATCTGTCATATAAAATGTTCTTAAGAGATCTCATCTTACATAAACAAGTGTATTTCCACAGTTATTAATTAATATGAGATAAATCTAGCATCCTTCCATGAACAAATGATGTGCAGTTTGAAAGTCAATAATAATTTATTTTTTTAATTCTTTAAGATTTTTAAAACTGATTGTAATTAGAATTAGACATGAATTTTAAACATATCTCTGAGTTACATTATAGGTAACGTAGCTAATAATCTGACCTAAATTATATATCTATAAATGTAGAATTGCCTGCCTACAAGCTTGCTTTTTCTTCTTTCTCTCTTTCTTCAAACGTATACAGGACCAGAGCTGTGGACAGTGTCGTGATAGATATAAGTTAACCCTACTCCTAAGAATCTTAGGTTTAAAATGTTAAATAAAAGAGTTTACTTAATGGGACACAGAATGAAATGAGGCTATCTGTGGCTGCGCCTCTTGGCAGAGCCTGTGAGCCTGAGAGATTTAACAGTTTGCTTGGACTCACTGTGGAGGGGCGGGTTTTCGAAGAGCTTGGAGTGTGTGAAAACAGACTTTCTCCCTAAGCTTAGGAAAAAATAATATAGGATCTCTTAGATATTTTATGAAAAAGCCATTTTCCCTACTTTCCAGGGTGACTCAAATTCACTATTACATAGTTAACATGCACAAGTGTTTAATTATAAAAAGATTTGAAAACAAACAAGTTTATAACTCTCCACTGTGAATGGATTATAATAGCAATTTCCTGTTAAGAATATAATTTTTTGTGAGGAATTTCATTTTTCTTTTACTTTTTTTTTTTTTTGGAATGAGGAGAGTGAGGGGATAAAAAAAAGGGAGAAAGGAAAAGACTTTCTAAGTATGGCTTTGTCACTGGAAGAATCAATTATTTGCCCCTAAAAGTACAATCTGATAATAATAGGGTCTTCGAAAGTGGCTGTGCTCTTTGAACAGTTATTATGGGAACAGAATAGCATAATAGGCTGTATTTATTTCCTTTTATCTTTTTTCTTCTCCTTATTACTTCATAGCTTATTAGGGGTTCAGGGATAGCAGCAAATTCAACCTCTCTCCATTTCTGAAGACTATCATATGATTTTAATTTCTTCCAAAAACTATAGAATTACTACATGAATATTTTATTTTTGCCAGCATTTTTGACTCTTGAAGAAGCATTTTCAAATATATTAAAATATTCTTATTGTTTGCATTTAAATCTACATAAATATCATTTACATTTTATATTTATTTCCAATATGGTTGCAATAATAGAAGATAGGCTTAAATTTTAGTGCCTGAGATTATGAAATTAAAATTTTTTCATCGCAAATACATTTATATTCCTCTGGTAGTCTCAAAGAGAGTATATTGTACCATTATGGATTTTAAGGGCAATTAAACTGAACAAACACAATTATAATAAATTCTCTTTAATATTTTCTATTATATGATAAGTGTAAGGGGATCTGGAATATATTTTAAGAAATATGTTACTGATTTATTGATTAAATCATGAGAATTTTGAACGCTGAGATTAGTCTTTGAATATTTTCATTAATGTTGAGATATGAAAAAGAAATGAACTAAGTATGGATGAACTCATCAAATTTTATCTTTTAGTGGTCTCCAATAATGTGCAAGTATTTGGAACATTTTTCCAAGCCCAGAATGAAAATTTATGATATCTGCCCAGATTGCAGTGCATTGCATAATTTGATAAATTGTTTATGTTCACAGAGGAAGCACAAAGCACAAAAGAAAAGACGTGTTTGTACCAGTATGAAAAAAGTCTTTCTGACCACTAATGATACAATAACATGATAGGACAATGTACTATTTGTATTTAGCCCATATTAATGAGAGAAGGTTTTCCTTTTTTTTTTTTTTTTTTTAAGAATTGTGCCTGAAAGTCTAGCCTCTACCCGTAGGATAAACTGATAAACTGGGAGATGTTGGCAATAATTATTTGGTGACTGTGTAGCCTGATATTAATGAAGAAAGGAAAAACATAGTAGGTGTTTTTCATATGCAAGTGAAAGAGTATGTGTGTGCTTGTCTCTGTGTATATGAGAGAGGGAGGAAGCTCCCCAGTTTTCTATATTCCTATCAGTTATTGATTCTTTTCCTTCTGTGAATCTCTGATTAGCCCACCTTGCTGATGATATATTTGTGAGTCTTCGTGTATACAAATATATGTTCATCTCATTTATGTTCATCACATACAAATGAAAGCTTAGTTGAATACAGAACTCTCAGGTCAAAAATTTTGTCTTAAATTCTGTAGTGATTATTTCATTTTCTTGTGAAATTTTGTGATGCCAAGAAGCAGTTGTCCAATTTGAAAAAATCATTTTTTTGGTCCAAATTCTTGTGATCCTTGAAATTAAAAAAAAAAAAAGAGGATGTTTCTAGATCCTGCTTTTTCAAAAAACACAATCAGAATTTTAATGTACATATTCAGTGCATCTTTCAGCTCATTTTTTGGGCCTTTATAGATTTTATATCATTTATAGTAAGATTCTTTTGTTCTTTTTTTTTGAATAGAAATTCTCCCTTTTTCATATCTATTATATAATTTCTTACTGTTTTCATCCTTTTGTCATATCTCTTTGTATACTAGGAATAGTTCTTATGATGCTTTCCATTTAATTAATTTTTTAATAATGTAAATTCTGTACTTTCCTACTTCACTATATCTTTTAAATCTAATATTACATTTTAAGTATATTCTGCAATTGCTCCTTATTGCATAAAACTTTTGAACACTTTTTATTTCTATTTATTATCAATTGATTCATTTCCTTAAGATGTTCTCTTCGAGATTGAAAGAAATTGTGTTTTCTCAAGATATTAAGTATATAAACTGTGAAGTTTTCTACAGTTGCCATTAGCAAAGCAATTTTCCAATATGTGCTACTTCTTTCATTTTGAGGGAAAAAAATTAAAAATGGTGTTTCCTATATCTGGTTTGCAAAGGTAATAGAGTAGTTCTGACAACCGTATTTAATGACCATAATCAGTAGTAGAGATGATACGGTTTGCAGTGTCCTAACCCCAGTGTCAGTACCCTCAGCAAACAAGCTACTGGCTGTAGTGCCCAGAGATGCCAGTAGTGTCTGACTGAAACAGGTCTGTCATGCGAATTTGTTGTGATTCTAGATGATATGGCTCCAAATCTAATTCTCTATCAGAGATCCTGTAAATTACATACAATTTTACTAACAAATTTGTTTTGTCTTGAAATTGGCCAGTGTCCATTTATGTCATTTGCATGTGAGTTCTAACTAATTCAGAAAATTATAAGTATTTGCTCATTGACTTTTTATTTTCTCATCTATTTTTATTATATACTCTGATTTATCTGTATATATATATATATATATATATATAATTATCTGTATATATATATAATAATATGTAAACAATAACATTTTAGGATTTGTTGAAGCTACTACCTTTCTTCTCTTTTCCATATATGTTCAAAGATATTGTCATTCTTTTATCTTTTCAGGAAAATTTTTAATTACACACATTTATGTATAATTCCCTGCTCAAAAATTCTGAAGTTTATTCTGGTCAGGAAGTAGATATATGATTCAAGAAAAGCCCCCTAGCATAATATCACAGGGCCCTTTTAGAAGAGTGTAGGATGAGGTTCTTTTTCTCCATGATAACCGGCCCAAATAACATTTCTATTTATAGAGACACTGTAGATTCAAAATAATCCATGTTAGTTGAGCTCTAGTGTAATTTCTATAAACCACAAGAGTTGACTTGACCTTTTTTGGTCCATTAAACTGCTGTTGACTTTTGGGCCCTGTTTTCTTTTTCTTTTTTTTTCTTGTCTGTTCATATCCTTTTTTATTCCAGGTCCTAGCATCTCTCCCCACATTCATCATGTTTTATATTAAGGTCTTACTCTCAAATTATTTCATTGATTCTTCTTCCCAAATATTATTTTTAATTAGCATTTTGGCCTTTCCAAACATGCTGTAATAATCACCTGCATTTTACTGATCTAAATCGTCTAACTTACTCTGTACTTTTCCCAATTATTTCTAAGAGTTGACTTTATTACTTTGTTGAGACTCATCTACAATATATTTCCATTCCTCTAATTAAGGATAATTATTACTTTTATTCAAAATGAATGTAATACTATATAGTTAGACAAATACCTATACTCTTACTAGGCACTAAGTATATAGTTTCTTTTATAGCCATATGAAAAATTTATACATGCCTTTTGTTTATAACTATAAATAAATAAAATGATGTGCAATAGCACTTGCTCTAAAGAGATGGAATTTAATCAAACTTCATTATCCTATTAGCATTGGTAATGTTTGAAGAAGCTGTGTGAACCTCATTAAATTCTCAAAGCTCTTGTGGTTTCATGGATCTGAGATGATAATCAAGTTGATGGAAATTATCCAATCGTGATAGTAAATTCCTTTATTATATTTAAATTTTTAACAACAAAAACAGAATAACGCATTTTACAATTAAGTAAATGCAAGAAATATGCCTTTTTTTAATGTACAGAATTATATAATTGATTGTTCTTTTTTTGTCATTGCCTCTCTAAATTCTATTCCCAACATATCAGCCAGACTAATCCTTTCTAAATGGAAGTAAATCTTATTATTCATCTGCTCAAGTCTGTATACTTCCATCTCTCTCGGACGAACAGTCTAAATCTCAATAGACTCTGAAATCTTGATCTTTTCACCATTCTCTCTCACTCTACTTAAGTCATATTATCGTTATTACTATTCCTTTAACATGGCAGACACAGTACTACCCCAAGGTCTTGGCACTTGCTCTTCACTATTCTTGAATGATCATTTCTTTTTCTGAATGTTCCTCCTCCATATAGTTTATGATTCATATCTTGAATCCGTTCAGTCTTTGTTTAAATTTTTAATGTTTCATCTATATCTCTGGTACTTGGGTTAAAAGACAGTCATTGGGATACGCTCGAGAAGAGAGTTTTATTTATTCCGCTTTTCCACAAACAATCATCTCAACATGTTTCCGTCCTAAGGGATATAATTGGACTTTAAATCTTGCCTAGGAATTGCATCTGGAGTATTCAAAATATTGAAAACATTTTGAATAAAGGCGAAGAGCTGCCTATGTATATTTATTATCTCAAAGTAAAAGAGGAGGGAATAAACACATAAAATTTAAAAATAAACATAAAAATGGCTTGTGAGATAGTATTATATAGAAGAGAGAAAAGCTGCTAAAAAGGTTGTGCATCAAGAACAATGTGAATAATAAAGAAGTAGGTTTCTTCATGGAAACCTTGAGAGATCCAGATCACAAACGCCATTTCCAAAGGGTAATGGCAGAGCAGTTGAACTTTTCAATATCGAAAACTTGTCCCATCTCTATATCCAGAGTGCAAGCAGAGTTTTATACCCCAAGATAGTAAGAAGTTTTATTGAACAATTTAAATGGTCCCAGAGAAAACAATTCAAAGCTTTGGTATTTTAGAGTAAACCTAGAGCAAAGCTTGCCAGGTGATAAGAGCCATTAAGTTACTAAGTTCCTATTTGTTTTTTTTGTACTTTTTCATTTTTATATATAACTAGCTCATAGCCACCAGACACTTGAGCAATGTTAACACAAAGTGATGAAGAATGAATATATATATAAAAAAATTACCCTGGAAGAAACAGAGATAACCCCAAAGGAAACAAGAAAATTTAAGTTAACACCTCTCTGAGTATGTACAGAGAATTCCTAAGAATCAGTGTCTCTAACATAAAGAGTAGGTATGAGAAAAAATCTGAGACACATATTCTTTGAAAAATATAACTGTAAATATCTAAGCAAAATTATTGGAAACTCCAGAAAAATGTTAAAATATTTTCCAGAAAATAAAAGAAAAAGAAGGAAATAAGAACCATGAGAGAAAAAATAAGAGATATAGAGATATTCAGGAAGTGTAACATCTGATTTACACAATTTTCTATAACCTATAAAAATAGAGAAAATGGAGCAAAGAATATATCTGCAAAACAATAGTGAAATATTCAAGAAAAAATTATAATGCTATTCACATTAGGGACTCTACAATACATTAAATAAACACACATACAAGGCATATTTTCAAGAGGTTTTAGTAAATTTGAGACAATACTGAATAAGCTGCTAGAAGTGTAAACAAAATAACCACGTTATCTACTGACAAAATGGCAGCTAACTTCTCAAAAACTACATTAAATCCTGGAAGATGAGAGCAATGCTTTTATGTTTCTACAAGATATTGATTTTTTTCAACTCAGAAATGTATAATTCACCAAGCTACCAATTTAATAAGATGATATATATATATATATATATATATATATATATATTTTTTTTTTTTTTAAGAAATGTAAGGACTTCCCACACATTTACTCCTTAGCAATTTTGGTATCTGTGCTTCAAGGAACAGTGCAACAGACTGCGTGCAATCCGTGGCTGGAGTCAAAGGCATTCCCATCATAGGATAATATAGCAGGAACAGAGGGCAACTAGTTTGATTGAATCTAGAGTAAGGGGGCCTATTTCATGAGGGAGATTGCAGGGATCAGACTTAAGAAAGTACAAAATATGAATTTTAAACATTTTTAAATGTTCAAATGAGGAAAGATGATAGATAAATGATACAAAGCCAACAAAAAGGCTATTAAAATGCAGTTAATGGAAGAAGAGCCAGAACGCAATTATAACATACTGATGTTCCCCAAACATAATCATATAAATATAATTTTAACTAAAAGATGACCAGAACAATATTGAGAAAGTTCATAAGAGGCCTGATTTGTGAGGGAGGGAAACCACACATTCATCCCTCACAGGAAGTCAATAATAACAGTTATTAAATAACTGTTCACATATTAAAAACAAGAGAAACTTGCTGAAAGAATAAAAGCAAGACCAAATAAAAAGGGTTAGGTGAGGGCAGCATTGGGAGTATGGGGTTATAGGTAAGATTTTTCCTCATAAGTCTTTTAGTGCTTCTTAATTTTTTGCTAAATTCATAAACAATTTTGATGAAATTGTTTCACTTTGAAGAAATATTGAAATATCTGATATGTTGAAGCTGTAGTAGTTTTTCATGGACCAGTAGAAGTCTCATTTGCTTGCAAGATTTATTATCTTCTCTTTTATTATTGACAGCACAGAACTAGCACAAGTTCAACATTAAAGGGACTTTTTAGTTCAGTAAAATAAAACAATCTCTCCACACACACTCATATATGTATATGTTTTTTGTAGTTCAGTGGTTCAAAGTGTCATTAGGTATGAGATTCCTATTTCTTATTAGTTTTTTGGCTTTGAAATTCACTTTACTTGGTTTGATTATTTCCACTCCTGCTTACCATTTGTTCACTTTTCACAGCATTTCATTTCCATTCTTTCATCTTCTATATCTCTTTGTCATTTTGTATTTGATATATTCTTGGTAAACTGTCAAGTTTTATTTTGTAATCATTTTAAGACTTTTCAGTTTACAAAGAGGGTTTAAATCCTTTGCACTTATGATGATAAATAATCTATTTGGTTTTATTCCTTCTGTCTTTGGGTTTACTATTATTCATTCTGTATTTTAATTTTACTCTTTCATCATATTTTTGGGTTAATAAAATTTCTTTCAATTGCCTCTCACCTATTAATTTAAACTTACCAGTTGTCTGAGCCCCTTTCAGACCACTCTCTCAGCCAGTCTTCAGATGGTTTCTGGCATCAGCATGAGGCACACCAAGATTCCCTCCAACCTACATACTTATTTTTTCTTTTTCTTTTTGTTTTGTTTTATTTTGTTTTGTTTTTAGACAGAAGACAAAGCAGAGAGAATTGCAAGATTTTTTTTTTCATATGATGTTTCTTTAGGAAATTCTTTTCGCTTTGAATATGAATATGGATTACATTTTTTATGAATATTATTGTGTTTGGGGATAGAGTGGGGAATGTATGTGTAAGGTGTGTGTGTGTGTGTGTGTGTGTGTGTGTGTGTGTGTGTGTGTGTGTGTTTCTAAAACCATTTTCCTAAGGGAGATCAAGATCAGAGGATGGTGATGATAGGAATAACTGGAAGAGATATCTTGATGCTGGCACCAGACTTTAAAATTAACAAGACCAGAAGTTCTAAAGTTCAACTTATAACTCCCTGGCTAATTCCCACATGTGATATTACTAAAGATTGAAGAGCTTATACTGTGATAAATGTGTTCCAACAGATTGCAGAGGTATGGAGGTTTTGAGTGGAGACTAAATAAGTCTAAGATCAGTGTATATAAATGTATGTGTGTATATTTTGTGTATTTATGAAAGTAAATAATTATAATCGCTAGATGCAGTCATGGCTAAGTATGTAGTTGTATATAGTTGAAATCATAAGCTCTAAGTTTAAATAGATATCAATGAGAAACACTTAGAAAATGACAAATTACCAATACGATTGTTCAAAGAATTCCTTTTCGTGTGGCAAGACAATTATGAATGTTAGAAAAACTTTGCTTACCAGAATCCATAAAATGTAAACTAAAAGCATACTTTTGATGTCAGTAGAGTTAAATTTGTTTGTGTACAAAAAAATGGACAAAGTACTCTTAAAGTACACTTAAAGAATACATACAATTCAGGAAACAACAACAACAAAACAAAACACAAATAACTTGATTAAAAAATGGACAAAGGATCTGAATAAACATTTTTCTAAGGAAGATACACAAATGATCAACAAGTACACGTAGAAGTGTTCAGCATCACCAAATATATTAGGAAAAGGCAAATCAAAACTACAATGAAATGTCACTGCAAACCTGTTAGAATGGCTGTTATCAAAAAGGCAAGAGTAAATGCTGGTGAGGATGTGGAGAAAAGGGAACCCTTGTGCACTGGTGGCAAGAATATAAGTTGACACAGCCATTATAGAAAACAGCATGGAGGTTCCTCATTAAATTAAAAATAGAACTATCATCCAGCTTCTGGATCCCACTTCTGGGTATTTACCCAAAATAAATGAAGCCAGTATTTCATAGAGATATCAGTGCATCCATGTTCATTGCAGCATTTTTCACAATATCGCACACTTAAAAATTCATTAAGAGGCTAGATCTCATATTAAGAATTTTTATCAATTATTATAAAAAATATTTGAAAAAGTAGAGTAGGAGAAAACTTACAGATATGATGAATGTTTATTATCTTGATTGGGGTGATGGTTTCTGGATATATGCACATCTCTAAACTCATCAAATCATAAATTAAATATGTCAACTTTTATATATAAATTATACCTCATAAAGCTACCTAAATTTTTTAATAAAATTAGATACAATTTAAAAATGAACCCTATTTCATTTCCTGTTATCTTTTCCTACATTTTGATGTTGTTTTCTGACTCTATATAAAAATAAGTTACCATCTTGGCAAAATATCATGATTAGGACATTATTTTAAATAAAAATTTAAAAGCCATGTTAAAAAAGAAAAACTATCTAAATATTTACATGGCAAAATATCTGTTTACTCTTTTACTTTGCTAAATACTTTTCTTGTGTATTTGCTACTTGACTTAAGATGAGGTTGTGTACTGATAAACCCGTTATAAGGTGAGAATATTATAAGTCAAAATATATTTAATACACCTAACTTACAAAACGTCATAGCCTACCTTAAACATACTCAGAAAAAACCTACTTTAGCCTGCAGTTGGGCAATTATCTTGAGTTTCATCTCAACTCTAATTACCTTCCTCTTCTCACCAGAAGCAGGAGACACAGATAGATCTTTTATCGACAAGATGAGACGCAAAAACACAAAGCACGATATCCAAAAAATGCTGGCAACACAGTACACTGTGGGTACTGGTTGTTTACCCTTGTGATTATGAGGCTGACTGGGAGCTTTGGCTCCTTGCTGCTGCCCAGCATCATGAGAGAGTATCATGCAGCAAATAGCTAGCCTAGGGGGAAAAATATAATCAAAATTTAAAGTATAGTTTCTACTGAATGCATATAACTTTAGCACCGTTATAAAGTTGAAGAATCGTAGGTTAAGCCATCCTAAGTCGGGGACCATCTGAATTAGGTCATTTAATCTGAATGACAATCATCTAAGTGACAGTGTGAGTGTTTCATGTTTTCATACTTATACACGCAAGAAAATAAGATGGGGTGGTTGAATAACTTGTCGGAAGTTACATAGTATAGTCTTTTCACTATTTGATATCATCTTCTAAGAGCTTTGCAGTGCCGCCTTTTTTTTTTTTTAATAATTCATGAAACAGAACTTGGTCTGTGCAGACATGCCAAACAATCTCACCACGCAGGGCACCCTCGTTTATCTCATGTAGTGCAAGTAGGGTTGTTCTCCTCTCATCTGACTCCTCTGATAAATTACTGCCCAAAAATTCTTGGCAGTCTTCTCCTGAAGAGAAAAAGCTTTACTTGCTGTCTTTAAGTGTTTAACAGAAATGAAACATCTCGTGTAACTCTGAAGGGCCAAGGCAACCCTTCTCAGCCCACACCTTCTCATAGGCACACATAGGTTCCTGTATGCTAAGGAGGGAGCTACCTGTGGACTTTACACCCCTTATAGGCACTTGTAAAGTACTTCATTGTTATTTTCCCCCACCGTTCTTACCTAATGATAGTAATTCTTTGGCTTCACATCAAATTATTAGTCAAAGCCAGTAAGATAAATTAGAAAAGTAATTTTATATTTCTAGTCAAAATTTACATGTTTGTTATTACCTGCCATTTCCTTAAAATAAAAAAAAAAAAGGAACTTGTGTAAGGTTTTTAAACATTGTAATGGTCAGACTACCTTCCATAATAATTCTGACTGTAAAATATACTTTTCCTGATTCACGTACTGTCTTTCAACATATTTTTTTAGTGACTTGTAGGGTTCTCAAGAGGTTCATAACACATAACCCTGGTGCCGGAGCCAGCCGGGCAGAGTCGAACGGTCCTGAGTGGGGGAGCTAGGGTTAGGAAAAAAAAGAGAAGAGAGAAAGATCTCGGGAGGGCATACAGTCAAAGCTGCAGCCTCGAGTTTATTTAGCACCACATACTTATACAGTTTGAGTACGTGACAAACTGCTCGTAACAAACTGCTCAAAAGAAAACCACAAGTATCCAGAAACAATAGCTGCGATTAACATGAATTAAGATGAGGCCAAGAGAAAAACTCCTCCCTTGGAATTTCAGGAACTGATATTTCCTTACAAAGGTCTCCCAACATCTCCGGCTCCCAACACCCTGGCATTTCATATTGTCTAGGAAATTACTTATAGGGGAGAAGAAACTTTTCTTGACCCTTCTTAGGACCGTGGCTAAGTCTAAAAATTAAACTGTCAGAGACAGATTAACAGGAAAAAGACATACTAATTTATTTAATGTAAGTTTTATGCGACACGGAGCCTTCATAAGGAGATGAAGACCTGAAAGGACAGGCAGGAGCAGTAGTATTCTAGGTTTGATGGGCTTATAATACTTCTAGGAAGACAGTTGGGAGGATTATGATCTGTTAAAGAATATAAGATTAAGTGTAGTAAACTGGGAAAAACTTGACGTTTCTTTGTCTTCTGTGGTAAGAATGTTCTTTTTCTCCAGTTACAGGGAGAGCATGTCTCGCAGAAAAGCTTTATGACGTGCTCCAGGGGAGAAGGTAAGGGGGGAAGTCAAAGTAACTTTTTGATCTGCTTTTTCATGAACTCCTTCAGTTTAAGATTCTCATCATGCCCAGGTACCACATTTTGGGGTAGCATCTCCTGCATCCCATGATTGTGAATGTTTACAACTTCTATATAAGGAGTTTGTTTGTAGAAAGCCTCCTTAAACTTTAACACTTTCCACTTGTGACTCAATAAATACAGATTTATTTTTAAAAATGTAAGAATTCTCTTCAGGGATCATTTCACTATTTTCTGCTTTAAAAGAAAAGAGAAGAAATCAATTTTCTCAATTGTAACTTCGACACAATCTTCCTACTTGAAATCTCTATTGCATAAGTTTGATCTCTGTATATTATTCATATTAGGTAGCTATTTCTGAATGCCCAAATATGTGGCATGCTTGATACTATGAAATCTTCTGTCTTTGTAAAATGTAAAAACAAAAAACAATAACAAAGCAAAACAAAACAAAACTCAGACCACATACATTTCTCCCATTCCTAGTGGAATATTTAACTTTTTTATTTCCCCAAACTCCTTCATTAATCTCTCTTATTTACCACTTCCTACATCTTCCTTTTATTCTACCAGTGTATCAAACTGATTTACTAGTGGTGCTTAATATAGCTCAGGAATCATCTTAAGTCTAGCCCATGTGCTCCATACTTATTCAGTGCCTTGTAATTACTTAATTGAAATGTTCCAGTGGTTTCCCTATTGGTCTCACTTCTTCTGCTTTCTTTCTGCCTCAGTTGGACCTCTACACCTGTTTCAAATTTGTCTTTCAATAAGGGGGGAGGATTTTCTGCTTTAATAAAAGTAATCTGAACTCTCTTTGCATACAAATCAATTTTGAATATCTGATCTTACAGCTTCACCAACAAAATCTTACAATAAATCTTAAACGGATATTCAGCTGTATCTCTTTTTATGTTTATGTTATTCTATGCATTGTCAATATAAAAATTCTTATATTTTTCTAAGTAATTTAACATATATACATATATGTGTGTATATATATATGTATATTTCCTTCTTACAACAAAGTTGTTTTCTTCTTTCAAAGCTACTTATCTCCATTTCAGCTCTCTTGAATTTCATTTACATCCTAATATCCACCAATCATGCAGTCATGCTGAAAAAAATTTTAATCATACCATTCTCCTACTTGGTGATGGAAGAGGGGAAAGTGGGTGTTAGAGAATGGGGTGGGTAAAAATGAGATGAAGGGTAAAGGAGGGGCTTCCCATTTAAAAAAGATTTTAAAAATCCCCCTTCTGTTTAAACTTCTTTACAACTACATTCTCTCTGTTTTTTACTTTTAGTACAGAATGGTGACATCTTTTGAAACAAGCATAGTGTCTTCTTACTGTCCCACTGTCATAGACTTTCTCTTCTGACTCCTCCCTTTTTCTCCCCCTACCCCTCCAGATCTAATCCTCCTCTTTTAAACTTTTTCTCAGTACTCTAGGCGCTTTTCCTTTGTGGGAGACACTATAGTCATAGTGGATTCTAGTCCCCAGCCTGCTCACCTCTGAACTGAGACCCTTCAGGCTATTCGAGGATTGAAATTATTCTTAGTGCCTTTTAGCCTTTCAGTGTGTCACCTTATTGGGTAGTCTGTAGGAAAGAGAAGTGGAATGAAATTAACCAGGCAAGAGAGTGCTCCTTAACTTTTAGAAAGATCTAGAAACACATTTCTCTCTACTTTTTAAAATTATTTTAAAAAAATTAGTTGAAGTTATATACAAATTACTACAAGATAAGTGGTGGTAGCACACAGCTTAAATATAAATGCTTGATAGCCCATTAGTTGTTTCTTATTTTCACCAAACTTAATGAACAGGTTCTTGAAGACAGGGATATTGTCTTTTTCCATTAAGGTACGCAGAAACTAACAAAATGTCTTTAATTGAATCATAATTTTTTGAGGCTTAAAATTTAAATAACTGGCTATACGCTATTTTCTCCACGGATTATTTATTTTCATTTTTACCCATAATTAGCCATACACTATTTCAAGACTTAAACTCTATAATACCATTTTATATACTTTTGAAAATATTTATCTTGAAATATTTATTTGTACTGTTTTTTACACTGCTCAGTAAAACTGATAAACCATTAATGGAAAAATTAGAACCATTAACCTGTAACATTTCTGCCATTAGTGGCACTATAATTGAACTAAAATGTGCCTCACAAAGCCTTGCATATACTTAACTAGATTTTTTTTTTTTTAACGTTAAGGAAAGATCAAGTTTTCTCACACACGCAGTATTAAAATTGCATCTTCAGGTAATGAATTTTATAACTGGCTAACAATGGTTTTGGCAGTACTTGGGCTACAAAATAGAAACAAATGCATTTTTTTAAAAAAATTGATAACTTAATAAAATGAAAGCTGTGATTCCAACAATTCAGAGCTTTCATTTTAAAGCTTTATAGAGAAAATAGTGTTAGGCACCCAGCTGCATTTTCTAAAAACCACTTATTTTAATTTAAATTCAATCTATTTTTACTTTAATGACAGTGCCAGTGGCTATTTTATGAATAGTTGCTTAGATTCAAATTACAATGTAACTTTCTAATTAAAAAGTTTAATTTCTTTTTAACTATAATAAAAAATAATTACATTGTGTGAGCTGTTAAAAAAATTCTTAGCTATTCTCTTTACATTCACTGTTTCATTGAATTCTCATTTTGAGAACAACTTTGATTAAATTGATGCCAAGGGTATATACATAGATTCCTACATTGCATAAAGGTTATTATTTTTCATAAAGTCAAAGGGTATTGATCTTGGAATTTTACATTCTTTTCCAAAATAAAACACTTCCGGTAGAAGGTATATATCAGTTTATTCACATGTGGTGATACCATGAACTGTTATTTTCAGAAAGTTTTAAAGTCTTTTGAAAACTTTCTCTTTGAAGTTTTGCTATTAATGAGCCTAAATAAATTCCCAGTAGAAAATTTGTCCCTCCAGGAGGATCATATTTAGTACCACTAATAGAATATCATCTATCATACTTCTAATGATATGAAATCTAATGTCTATAAGCCTCTGCTTCCTAATACTATATTTTGTACTATTGAAGCGAGTACTGTTATTATTTGCCCTTTATTAATAAGATGTACTCTCATATTTAGCAAATGAAATAAAATACATTTTAATTATACAGAGATAAGATTTTTCACTTTTTATGTGGCATTTGTAGTTGATTATGAGTCAGAATCGGGAACTGTGGCTAATCGCGTTGGCTGGGGGTAAATCGACTCTGTGAGAACGAGAGACCCGACTATAAATAATGGGGGAAAGTTGAGGTTGAGATGGCATCGCATTCATGATATGAAACCAGAGGTAACAGGCATTCTGGACATAAAGTAAGCACAGGTAATGTCCAAACCAAGTCAAGTGGTTTCCTCAGACTGCCATACCATACATAGCACAACAACAGTGAGCTGGTAATTGACGATATTAAAGTTAATCAGACAGGCATTTTTTTTTTCCAGCATGAGTTCATTAGCAGTTAATAGCAAACATAAGCAGTGTTAATCTGAAACTGGCTGCACAACACAGCCCATTGTTTTTCAAGTGCGAAGGGAACCGATGATACTTCTGAAGCAGGGATTCAAGTACGAAAAAAACAGAAAATAGCCAGCACAAAGGGCACAAAGTCACAGTTTACCAAGTAACGTTTTATGATGTATCATGTTGAACAAAATCTCTCTTGGCAAAAATTAGTTGTATTGGGGGTTTATTGGTATAGAGAGAAGATTGATTTAGAGGCTGGAATTCAGACAAAGACTGATCATTTTTATTTTGTAAGAATGGTTTCCCAAAATGGCTCCTTAAATTCATTTGAGAAAGCTTAAAATATATAGATTCTTGTTCCCCACACCAGATCCCCCACACCAAGTTACCTGAGACTTCTTAAAAATAAAAAAATAAATAAAAATCTCCATTTGAATTCTCTGCAAACAGCTTTGAACTTGTAGTCCATGGGCCAGCATTTAGGAATCATTGAATAGTTGTTATTTGATTAGTTTTGGAAAGGGATAGAGTTGGTATAAACTTTATTGTTTTTAATTTCAAATGAAATTTGGTAATATATAATCCTTTTTTTGTGAATTGTCATTTTCTTTAGAAAATGACTTGAGCTATTTTGTTATTTGAAAACTACATAGAGTTTACATAAAATTTTGGGGGAAATGAAATAAAAAGTTTCCTATAATTCAATTACTTAGAGTTACATGTTGATGTATTATTTTGATATTTTTATGGTAAATATCTACATAACTAGATTGAGTAATTATGATTCTAGAAACTATTATGAAAATTAATTTTATGAAATAATTATTTCATATGCACTTCATTTAAGAAATGCTTCAATAAGTTGCTTAATTTGGATAAAACCCTGTCAGATATAAATGTGTACTGGCATGAATGCCTAAATGCCTACCTTATATTGTTGAACTAGTCCTCCTTGGCCAAAGGAAAATTTAACATTTTCAAGAGAAAAAGCAATTTTATCTATATTATTCGTCCCTGGGCATAAAATCGATATCTGTAAGCAGTGGAAAAAAATATTCTAAACCCAATTTTAAAGTTGGCAAAATCTATGGCTCTACTATGAGAATGATGTTTAAAATGAACTCCGACTAATAGAGATCTGTAATGTAGTTCAGGCTTCCAGGCAAAAATGACCAATGTTTTAGAGGCCTTCCTGAATGAAGAATCTTTGAATATCAGAGATTTTTAGAATCAAACATTAAAAAATCTGGTTGAAATTACACTGAAAAAAAAAGTATAGAATGTATTTTGAGTAGCTCAGAATTTATAATATGAAGCTGGAGAAATAGGCTAAAAAAAGAAAGGAAGGAATAGAGAAAGCTACACATTTCAATAAAAATTTCTCCATGACCTATAAGAGCAAAGAGCACACTGTCACTCACTGCCTTTGAACAGCGAACTTAGAACTTGCACCATGGCCATACCTGAATCTGGATACTGGCCATGTTGTCAGCACAGTTTTCTACTCATAAAAATGAGATTTTGCTGTTATCATTACCCTCCCAAATGAGCCAGATACTCATTATACTATTAGCTTCTTGTTTAGTATATCACATTGATCGAGTCTAATTCATATTCTTGTGTCTAAACTTCCAAGTGAATTGTAAAGTAGCTTTCTAAATATATTGCTCTTGTTGCTGGAATGCTGACTTTATGGACTAAGACTCATTTGGCTGTACATTCAGATATGGCATATGTTTGATATTAAAAATGTCAAAATATTAACTATAGATATTAACCTTTCCCTTGTCTCTTAGTTGTAAATTATTTCTCTGTATTCTGTTATTTATCCTTACCTTTGTTTATAGCATAATTCAGTGGATTCCCTGAAAGCCCCTGTTAAAACAAACAAACAAACAAAAAAAAAAAACAAATAATTTGTGCATAAAGAGGTAGAATAATGGTTTCTAAGGTATTTCCAGGTTTCTTTATGAGCTGTTGGATTCTATTTACCGTTATGGATATTTCTGACTTCATGGTACAATCTATAACCTAATATTATGAAAATCCATTACAACTTTCAAATGAGCCAGGAAAGTTACTTGAACAATGTAGAAATTTATTTCTTTTCAGTGTATTGTGTTTTAATTATTATTTTAGTTATTAAAATATAAAAGATAAAGCATATTTTGACAGAAATAAACTTATGCAAGTTATTTACTGTTTAGTCTAAAAATAAAATGATGAACTTTTGAGAGACATTTCAGTGGATTATTTAGCGAGCTTAGGAGAATGCTTACCACACAAAATAGAGTAGCATCAAACTAATTTTTCTCTGGCCATTGTCACTTTGAATCAATATTTTCTGTTATGTATATGAGGCAGCACAGTGTTTTAAATTTGCCACTAAAAGGTAAAATCCATATCTTTCCCTGAACTATTATAGATCACCCTCTATACCTGCTTTTAGCAAATATCCACTTTTCAAAAAGTAAGTATTTGCACATTTGAAGCAATGTGTCACATTTCTGCTCCACTGACTAGCATTGCTTTAAATCTCTTGGATCCTATCATCTTGTGTTTTGTCAAATCACATTGGCTTTTGTATGTGACAAAATATACAGTGATGGAAGGTGACAGAAGAAGTGTAATGCAATATGACACATCAGAAATTTAAAGGGTAAAGGGATTAGCTATTTGGTGTCAAATTAGATAGGGTATGTCAAATCCAAAATGAATCTGGCAGTCACTAATGGAGTGAAAGGTACAGTATTCACCGTATCTATGAAACAATGCTGAACTTCATCAGCACATATTTAACTAACTCAGAGATACAGTCTAGAACATCAGAAAAGTTTCCTGGAAGATCACAGGACTACAGTGTACTTCAAGGTCATTTCATGATGATTTAATACATACATACGATTCTTCCACAGAAAAAGCAAGTGATATTAATTGTTGCTGATTTGCTATATGTATATGTATATGTATATATGTGTGTGTGTGTGTGTGTGTGTGTGTATGTATATATATGTATGTATATATATATAATTTTCTGTATTTAAGAAATTATGATTTTTAAAAGAGAAAAAGTAATAGAATGACATTATGTTGTGTTATATTTAATACTATTATGCCACATACACACACACACAAAAAAACTAAAGCATTTTAAACCATTGGAAATGAGACAAGTAGAATCCTTATAATCATTAAATTCAAATTTCTGAAGATTTGGTTTGTACCTTTTGGCATATAGAGTAAGTTTTTAAAATTGTTGACATTAAAGGGCTAGGCTCAGAAAAAGGACTGGAAAAAGTTGTGTATTTATTTCTTGCCCTCTCCAGAAGATAGCAGTAAGTGAGGGTCACAGATGCTAAAGAGAATCACTATTTCTCTAGCCCCTGGTTGGTAATGTTTAGTGATGATTAAAGGTTGCTGTTTGCCTGGTTTTGCCTGTACTGGGTACAATAATTTTCCTTACCTAAGTCAAAAAAATTTTTTTTTAGTTTAGAAAATCATATTTTTGTTTATTATAATTTACCATTTACAATTGCTAACTCTTTGTATTATGGTATTTTGGAATAAAGATTATGGGGGGAGAAAACAAAACCTTCTTCCTATGTAATTGGCATCAAAGAATAATATTAATAAAATAATCAAAGAGTCATTAAATTTCAGAGAAAAACACTCTTTCTCATCTTTTACTTTACTTTCCCCCTAATCTCTTTTTCCTTCATCCTTTCAGGATTGTTGATTCAAAACAACTAATCTCTCTTGGTAATGGGGTGACATTTAACCCTTTTTAAAAGATTTGAAGATACGGAAGCTCTGATATTAAACTTCAGCATAGCACTTTAATTTTATCTTCCTTCATAGATTAAAGGTGTTTAGTTCTTTAATGTGAAAGGTTAAAAAAACAATCTAAATGTAAACACCGGATTGATTGCTTGCAAATCAGCTACTCCTGCTTTTTTCTATCTTTTGTTACCCTAAGGAGTTTTTTTGTTTGTTTGTTTGTTTTAGTAACCAGAATTTTTCTGAAAGAAGGCAAAAATATAAAGAGATCTAAAGAATAATTAACTGAAATCTCTGTCACTCTGGAGGAATAATGTTTTTAAGGCTGATAATGGTAAAAAAATGGAATCAACATTGTTAAGAGAGTTGCTTAAAATAGAGTCAGGAGATTTTAAAATGGGCCTACACACATCTTGTGTTTCAGTTAAGTTGCTAAACCCGTTTGTAACCTCTGCTCTAGGACTGAGCTATAATACATCCTGAAATAACAAATATTGTATGGACACGTGTAGACTTTACCCTCTCCTTGTAGTTTTCACCCCCTCTCCTTTACATGTTGGAACTAACTAATCCCTGTTAACCTAGCCAACAATTCCTCATTTACATGCAAAAATACATTTGGTTTTTGCCTTTGTAAACCCCACTTTTCTTTGTTCTCTCCAGAGCAGTTTAAGACAACTACCTGAATCTGCTTCTCAGATTGCAATCCTTTTGCCCAGATAAATTCCTTTTGTTCATTATTATAAACTGAACCTCTTATTTGGTTAACAGGCTATTAGGATAAATTCATCAACAATTAATGAAGAGTATGGAGAGAATTAAAATTTAGATAATTAGACTATTCTGATTTTTCTACATTCTTCATCTCAGAATAAAAATATTGTAGTGAAAAAAGTCACTATATTATTAAAACCCTATATCCTTTGCTGTTCACATATTTTATAAAGCAATTTACCAAATAAGACTTACTTAAAGATTAAAAACTGTCATGTAAACTGTCAAATTTAAAACTTCCAAAAAAGAATATGAGAAACTCTAAGCCAAAATTCATTTTTAGCATTAACAAGTACATTTCTGCAACTGCAGAAACTGAAATCTAAGCCATTCATTTAAAAATTGAGACATTATTAATGAATGTTCTAATATTAAAAACGAACACCAAAATCGCCCCGTTTTAACATGGCTACTTCTTTCTCAATGTCAAGTTAGATTGAAATAGTATTTCATTTATACTTAACATTTATCAAATTTTCCTTTGAACTTATGTAAATTAATTCTTTAGCCATCGTTATGTGGTTTGGATTATTAAAAGAGAAACAGGCCCCAGATGGAGTCAGTTGTGCTATGCCCCTAGTCGGCAAAGCAAGGCCTAGTACTTAACCTAACTGACGTCACGGCCTCTGCCAGGAATGTCACCTTTAACCAATCTGGAATGACCTGGTCAGCACTAGTGAGGTAATCCACTCGAGGCAGAACTTTTCTGCTCCCCAAAGGAAAGTGACCTTGACTGAAACAATCTATTCTTTGCTAGAAATGGCCTTTTTCCATCCCCTTCTGCCAATAAAAGCCTTTCATTTCGTACAGCTCATTGAAGCTCCTTTGACACTGATAGGATAGACGCTGCTTGATTGTTGAATAAAGCCAAGTAGATCTTTTAATTTACTCGGTGGAAATTTGTTTTTCTAACAGATTTGGTAGCTGCAAGGGAGAATTCTACCAACTCTGGGGACGATGAGAAACACAGGCGTGGTACCCATGAACCGCTGGAGTTCTCTGCCTTCCTCTACTTTCCTGAGAACTGCGAGCAAGTTTCTCTTTGTTCTGAGCGCTGCTTTCTTTGCATCAAGCTCCTGATCTAATTGGCATTTATTTCTTAGCTCCCCAGTTTGAATGGAAAACCTCAGTCCTTGGTTCTTTCCACCTCGAGGAGTACTGGCGGTTCGCTCAGCAGCCCCCATTGCGTGGGACACCAGTCTGCAGCTCCTACTCCTTGGGGTGCGCTGGTTCAGGCCTTTCCCCAGTCTTCAGATTCCACTTTGGGTCTTGGCGGTTGCTACTGACCAGACTGAGTTCGTAATTGGACTGGGTCTGACTTAAAACCCAGACCGAGCCCGGGCTTAAACTGGTCTCGTGTGTTTTGTGTAGGTAAAAACTATTGCCAGTGGGAATCTCAGAAGCCAAAAAGCCACAAAAATGGATGGGTATGGGTCCAGCGCTTAAAAGCTGTTAGAGCCCTCACCACTGAACTCTGAGACTCCCATGTTAAGAGAATAGGTCATGGAAGGGATGCAGGATGCAGAAGAACGTCACCCTGATTCTTCAACATGGTCCCTTCTGGACCAAAAAATAGCTTGCAAATTAGCAGCTGCTCTTTTGCACGGTGTTCCGAGGGGCTTTTCTGCCTGCAGCAGTTGGTCCACTGTTCAGACCTGTGAAGGAAGGAGAAGGAAAGACATGTCTTGTTGGAAAGTGCTCCGTGGCCTTTCAGGCTCCTCGCAACCAATGAGATCAATTGGTCTGCCTGGAAATGGATTATCTCCTGAGATTAGTGGATTGATCACAGGGCAGAAAATAGAACAGAAGGCCACCAACTAACTAGTCTGACTGCGCTGGTGGCTGCTGCTGAACACTTTGAAAGGACTTTGGGACCAGACTGCAAACAAAAGTCTGCCAAGCTACTTGTCTTATGGCGACAACAGAGCCAAGGTCCGGCACTTAAAATAACACCTGGGCCTCCCACATGGAGTCCTAGGAGTCTGTTATTGAAACTCTGGCCTAGGGATCCATGTCTCAATTGTAATCAGCTGAGACACTGGAAAAGAGATCACCCTCAAAAGCATATGCATATACTTCAACATCAGCTTAAATACCCCAAATCTGCCCCAAAGGAGGGGTCCCTGTATGTGCCCTCCAGAGTTGTCAGGGCTCCTCTGGTAAGCTGCTACAAGCTATTCCCTTAAACAGCCAAGGGGAAACTAAAATTAAAATTAATGAAAAAGCTTGCCAAATATTGGTAGACACTGGAACCACACTTTTTACTTTGAACTCCATTCTTATAAAACCACAAATCCCTCAGAATGGGGTGGGGGGAACAACAACAACAACAACAACAACAACAACAACAAAAAACAAAGAAAAACCCTTTCTGAATGTGGCTATCTGATAAAGTTCAGAGAGAGTTTCTGTCTCAACCAGTAAAAATGACTCTGGGACTTTTCACTGAAAAAAAAAAAAATTTTTTTTTTTGGCTGTGTAATATACATCCAATCAGTCTATTAGGTAGGGATCTCCTTTCTAAATTAAAAACACTAACACACTTTGCCTCCAACAGAGAGCTCACCTTAGAATTTCTTGTCCAACCTAAACCTGACCTTTTATGTTTCTTACAATGTGTCCTTGACATAGAAGAGGAAGAATTTCAACAAGTCCCCGAATTTAATTGAGCTACCTGAAAATCTGTGGGCTACTTCTAATATTCACATTAGGATAATAAAAAGTGCAGAACCGAATAGATATAAGTAAACCTCTTTCTGAAGTGCCTCCATATCCATTACAAGCCTGAAGCCATACAAGCCTCATCCTCATAGCACACGTAATCATTCAGAGGCTGATCAATCCCTGTACCATCCCCTACTGCACACCAGTCCTTCCAGTCTAGAAACCTAATGGCTGAGGATGGCCACTTACCCAGGACTCGAGAGCTTAATGAGGTAGTTTTTTCTTGTTTCCCAGTTGTTCCAAACCTGAATATCCTTTTGTCATAAGTTCTGCCACATTCAAGATGGTTCTGTCGTAGACCATAGTGGAGTCTCTTTCGGCATCCCTGTAGACCCCAACAGCCAATACCTATGTCCCATTACTTGGCACAGTCAAGAACATACCTGCACAATTATGCCTCAGGGATTCACTGAAGCCCCTTCTTCTTTATCCCAAGTACTCCACCAAGATTTAAGCACCCTCCAGTTCTCTGGGACATTGACCTTTTACACTATGTAGGCAGTGTCTTGCCATGCTCAGTTACCAAAGAATCATCCATAAAAATTTCATTTATTTGCAGCAACAGTTAGCTGAAAACCTAAAGTCTATAAAAACAATTACAATTATCTCTAGATATTGTTCATTACCTAGGTCATATTTAAGTATTGAATATTCAGCTGTCTCCACTATGAATTTACTAAAATTTTAGTCCTGGAGCCCCTAATTTGGGAAAATAAACATGAGCAGGCTTTTATAAGACTAAAACAAGCACTGAGAGGACCCCCTGCTTTGAGGCTACCTGACTGTTCATAACCTTTCACCTTATTTGTACCTGAAAGAGATAAAAATAACCAAGCCCTGGGAATACTTCATGCAGAAACATGGTACTAAACATAGGCCGATTGCCTGTTAGAGCATACAGCTTGATTCAGTCAGTAGTGCCTCTTCTAGCTGCCTTCAGGCTATAGCTGCAGCTGTAAAGTTAGTAGAAGCCTCAGCGGAGTTAACCCTAGGAAATAACATTTATTTATAAACTCCACATGCTGTCCAAAGTGGTCTTAATTCTGAACTGACTCACCATTTCTCTGGAAGCAGACTCACCTCCTACGAGATCCTTCCGCCTTCACCACCTAATCTGCATTTTAAACTTCGCACCGTTTTTAACCCTGCTGTGTTACTGCCCTGTCTGATGAAGGCCAGCTCCGTGACCATGACCGTGAGGTAGCAGTGTCTCATTTTACAACACCACATCCTAATTTACAAGACACTCCTTTAACTCATCCTGATTTAATTTTGTTTATGGGTCATACTGTAAAAATGAAAGAGAATTTCCAAGCTGATTATGCTATTACTAACCAATATGAACTACTTGAAAGGAGAAACCTGTCGCAGGCTAACTCTTCCCAACGAGCAGAGCTGCGTGCCCTCCCCAGAGTGTGCTGGTTATAAAAAAGACAAATTGTTAATATTTCTACTGATAGCTGGTATGCCTTTGAGGTTATCCATGATTTGGGGATGTTATGGTATAAAAGGGTTTGTTTTCTTAGATTCCCAGGGAACCCAGAAGTAAATGACCTTCTTACTATTATTCTCTTACCTTCTGAAATTGCTGTCATCAATATTGAGGCTCATGCTAAAAGGACTGAACCTAAATATCAGAGAAATACTCTCACTGACTTTCATGCAAAGGCAGTAGAGCAACAGAATCTGTAAAGGTTGTAGCACATGTGGATGAAGTCCAATCTGCTTCTACAAAAAAAATCAACTTTTGGTGCCAGATTTTTGCCATCCTAATGCCCTTGCAACATGCAATAGTCTGTTCCTCAATCAGAGAAATCATGATGGGCAAACAATGATTGTAAATTAAATGGGCAGTTGGAGCTGTGGGAAACCCAAGATGGCTGCTTGGTTCTTTAAGGCTCCCAGGCAAACCCCATTTTTTTTTAGTTCTTGCATTCTTTTACCTGTCATGGTATAATTAAGATGACTCAAATAAATGTTGGTGGGGAGACGTCTATAAATTTGTAAAACCATGTTTAACTTCCAAGGTCCATAATCCTGAAAAATTATTTTTGTTCCAGAGATTTCAGACTCCCTTTTTCTGGACCTTTTGAACACCTGCAGCAGGACTCATTCAGCTGCCAGTGAGTTTGGTTTATCTTGTTATTGAATACATGTCTTCAGGTGGTTGAATACACCTTTTCAGATGGTTGAAGCCTTCCTCTGTTGCAAGGCTGATGCTCTCACAGTGGCAAAGAAACTGTTGGAGAACATGTTTCCCACTTGGGGTACACCTTCTGCAATCTCCAGTGACTGAGGCATTCACCTCACTGGGAAAATCATACAAGCCTTAACAAAAACTTTCTGGAATTATCGTTGTCCCTGTCCCCCTCAATTATCAGGCAAGGTTGAAAGAACTAATGCTATCCTTGAACTCAAACTCTCCAAACTTGCTGAAACTACTAGACTCCCTTGGCCTAAAGTATCACCTCTGGTTTTGCTGACTGTTTGCTATACCCCTTTTTGGAAACAAAAACCCATTCCACATGACATAGTCACTGGTAGACCAATGTCTATTGGCGTACAACTCGGCCGATTCCTTGTTGTGTCATGCTAATATGACAAGCCTCTGTAAGGCTCTAATGTCTTATGTTAAAGTGTATCATCAGCAAGTTGAGGAACCTTCTTAGATCCCAATTTGAAGGATCCTGTGGGTCATAGTCTAGAGCCTGGTGACTGATTATTCTGGAAATGTCATCAGAGGAAGACAGCCCTTGCTCCCCATTGGTAGGGACCTTACCAAGTGCTCCTGACCACTGACACTCTGCAAAACTAGAAGCTAGTGAGGCTTGGGCACACATCTCATAGCTAAAAAGGCTCTACCTGACATCCAGTCCCTTACAGACACTGGAGCCCTCCGAATCAAACTGATGAGAAAGAGAAGTAGCTGACATCAGTGCAAACTATTTGCACTAAAGACTCTAGATCAAGACTATAACTGAACATGAAGCCCTTTTTTCTCTTTCTTTCCTTTACCTCTAGCATCAGCTGGTAACAATAAAGTGCTATTATCTGCGTTGTCCATACCTCCCAGTCCATCATTGGGGTTGGGGGAGGGGCGAGTAATGTTTTAACTGATGAATTCATCATGAATGGTTCTGATCTATCCCCAATTTTAGAAACCCCCTGCTCCTTCCTGTGGCCAATTTCTCTTCTATTCCCAATGTCACTGCAAACTACCATTAATGACCACCTCCCATTAGAAGTCTCTTATCAAGTTCAGCTTTTATGGTCAGAACATCCAGTACCTTGTTTTCACTTTTCTCTGATCGTAACCATACTTGCCTGATTAGACACAGATACCTACATAAGTCTTAGTACATTCGGACCTTCATATTCTCATGATTATTTAAATCTGCCTCCCAATCACAAAAAGAGCTTACCAACATTATCTGTCTTTGCAAGGTATTTAGAACAACTGTTTCAGGCTCAGAGAATCACTTCCTGAATGCACTGACCTCTTGCTTGAACATGCAAATGTAACGATCCTTGCAAATAAGTCTACTAACAGTGGAAATGGTTTATGCCCTGACAGAGTTTATTTTTGTCCGTGGTGGTTATTATTCTCCTTAGGCCTATGAATATTTAGATGGCTGGCATATAACCAGGCAGTGTCTCTTAGGTTATCTGACTGTATCCCAAACTGTTCACAAATGGACTGAAATACTTCATTGGTCAACACCGTTGAATTTACATTGCTGACTTAGAAAGAACCTACCAGGAGGTAATCATGTTTCAGGATTTGCTTCCTTTGACAGGGCTCTACTTCGCTGGTTAGGCCATGATCAGGAACCTCTCATCAACTCTTGAAAATATTACAGAATCCATTGCCAAGACAATAGCTGCCCCCAAAAAATCCTTGGACTCTCTAGTCAAAGTTGTCCTTGATAATAGGATAGCCCTTGATTATCTTTTAGCTGAGCAAGGAGATGCCTGTGCTGTGGTCAACACCAATTGCTGTATATGGGTTAACACTTCTGGGCAAGTTGAAATTCAGCTATATAAAATCACTGAAAAAGCCATTTAGCTTAAGAAAGTGACTCCTTCAATGGAGTCTTTGACTTATTGATCTCAATTAGTTTAAATCCTGGGGACCATGGCTCCGAAGTACACTCCGATCATTGGGAATTATCCTGTCTATAATAAGCATAGTAGTCTCCTTGTTATATTGTATTCTCTCAAAAGTTTTAAATACATGTTCACAGGCATGAACCACCAAGCAAATGATCTCCCTAAGACTGGAACACTAGGAAAAGAATGAAAAAAATGACCAGCTAAAAAACTGTGAGCCTAAAGTCATGACCTATGAATACCACAGAGTCAGAAAAAAAAAATCCTGACCTGTGACCATCACATAGAGGATCACTAAAAGCTATGAGAACTACAGCACAGTCATTAGAAGAGGCACATATGCCTTAAATTTTGATCACATCTCTTAGTTAACTGAGAGTGTGATCAAAAAGATTCACTGGAAGAAAAGAAAAAAAAGAAAAAACAGGACCAAATTGGAGTCACTTATGCTAAGTCTCCATCAGCAAACCAAGACTTAATATTTAATGTAATTGAAGTTTCAGTCTCTCCCAGGAAGGTGGCCCTGAATCAGTCGACCTTGAACACCTGATCAGCACTGGTAAAGTAATCTACCCGACAGACCTCTCCTGTCCCTTAAAGGAAGGTGACCTTGCCTGAAACAATCCACCCTTTCCTAGAATGTCATTTTCCCACCCCCTTCTGCCTATAAAAACTTTTCATTTTGTAAAGCTCTTTAGAGCTCCTTCCTATCTGCCAGATGGAATGCTGCCTGAGTCATGAATCATTGAATAAAGCCAATTCGATCTTTAAATTTACTCAGTCGAATTTTGGTTTTTTAACAGAATATATAACAATAAATTACTCCGTTAAGATACACATGGAAGCTGTACATCTATTATTTAATAATTTGTTACCTAGTGAAATATTTAAATGAAATCCAATCTTTGGACCAAATTATTTTGTATGTTGAAACATTTATGTGCATGCAGTATAGAAAAAAAAACAATGCTTTCTTTAGTAAACTCCCATTGTGTGCCATTAGGCACCTAGAGAGGTCACTGGTAAAACACATTCTTCCAGGATGCAAAAATATTTTGATCTCTACAGAGTAGAGTGGAATCTTTACTCTCACATAATACCTGAAGACATTTGTCCACTGGGCTGGCATGGCTTACATGCCTTGTTCGTGCAACAAAAATGGGCCTGTACGATCTTTCTGGTTAGTAGGCACCTCGACGCCTGTCAGATCTTTGGTTTTATCATCCCGTAAGAATCATCGTATCACTTATGCCTCCAAATTAGAAGAGCAGAGTTAGGGAATGTACAACTACTTTTTATATACAGAAATTAGAGGAAAAAGGAAAGTCAGAGACTGTGAACATACTTTTTGAAATTCGCCTGTGGCACAGAAAGGGTACATGTCAATTCCTCCTGTATTCTGCTGGTAACACTAAGTCAGAACCTGGTGGGCACATGTATCTGCAGACGCAGTGTGTACTGTGGAAGCGGTGGCATGACTTTGGCTGTCTGTTATCCACCTCTGCCAGACCAGTCAAAATATTCATCGAGGAATTGTTTCCAGCTTCACTATGTTATTTAACAAACACTTAAGTATAGGTTTTGGTAATTTGAAGTATTTAAACGAGTACTTCCATTCTGTTTATCTGTGACATATTGAAAGCTAACTAACCACTAGTACAAAATAGATTTATAATTAGAATAATCCACATCAAACCAACTGAGACTTGCATGTAGATTTTTAAAAAATGTGCATACCTTTTTCATTCTGTGTGTGAAGTACTTTTAATGTAAATTCCATCACAACAACTTGACAAATGTAATATTTACATACAATGTACTTTTCATCTAACCCTTTTTAAATATGCTGAGTTATGCAATAATATCACTTATTAATCTTTAAATGTTATAATAAAAATGGAAAAGGCAATTAATAGCATAAAAGAATCAAAGGAAACTTTTTATTTTTGTGGAAAGGGAGCTTTGGATTATTAAACCTCAAAGTAGCATCTATATTTTCAGGGATAGTACAAAAGGAAGGAGTCTTCCAGATGGAGCCCTGTTTATAATACAATTAACAAAGACTTATAGAACCTTTTTTACATTCCACCATACGTCTACCTACTACACAGTGAACTAAAAATTTAAATTATGAACTGCCTGAAATTTAATTTTGAGTTAAACATAAACATCTCAACTATAATAAAGGATTCTTTCAAGTATATCATTACAAATTATACTTGTTCCAGATTATATTCTGTTAAAAAAAATGCCTTTCAGATATTCTTAAAAATACCATTGCTCTGCTTGTCAAACAGATAGTATAGAATTATGTAATTTTCGGCAAACTTAAGGCAAAGGTTTTTATAATGTTTTTAAACTGCCATGTTATGTATCAGATAGTAGTCTAGTTCCCAAGCGTTCTCAACATTTATCACCCAAATCTTAACTACATTAACAATTTCAAAGCTTTGAAGTAAATTAAAAATGAAGGAAACCATTGGTAAATTTTATTTTAGATCATTAAAAGACATGACAAGTCATAAAACATGTAGACAACCCAAACTAAAAACAAATGCATAAAACTGAGCCAAAGGGCGAACTTCACGTTATCCCAATGGGAACGATCAGTCCATCCCTCAATAAAAGTGTGGAGATAAATTCTTTCTGGAATTCATGCAATCAATTAATTTTTATAAATGAGAAAAACATAAAACTGTTACCTAAAACTGTAATCTTTTATTTTTGAAAAAGAGGAAGGATTAAATTGAAGGCAGAATTGCAGTATAATTTTTAGGGCACAATGTATTTTCTATTTAAAAATATGCATAAATATACTTAAACTATTACCACATGTTCTTGTATAATTACAATCAAAATAGATAAATACCGTTAGTAGATCATTTAAAGGCACCCTCTCTAATTATGACAGTATTTGAGATTTCTGATCCATCTGAAGTAATGAGAAGATTAAGTTAAAAATAAATATATTGGTACAAATTTGGCTAAAGTTTGCTTTCAGAATAATCTGAGGATTCTGTGTTTTCTAAAATTTACAGTGATGCCATCTGCTATTTATTCATTATCAGGCTATTTCAACTTGCTTTGAAAGGTTTCTAAAACAGCCTTTTATGCCATCTGCCAGAGAGATGGGAATGTTTGCCTACAAAATTATCATTTTATGCACTCATTATAAAGTGGATAGTATGTCACCCTTATCACTTGCATGAGGACATAAGAGGCTGTTAAACTAGACTATGATGCAAATATATGTAATTTACATAATGTGATAAAGTATAATATTTAAGATACACAGGGCTAAAATGGATTTTAAATCATTTTAATTTTCCATTATTTTGGCCAGTGTGGTAGTCCTAAAGGGCTTGGAGCCCTTGAAATTGATTTTGATTATAATCATCATGGTTTTACAATGAAAAGTGACTTTGTATGAGAGCACACCATCCATTGAAACTTTAAATGTAATTCCAATGGATGAGGACATAGCAACACTAATTCAATCAAATAGATATTTAAAAATATATTATACAGCATTCAGAGCTGCCAACTAAATATATACTAATACATTTTCTGTTTCATTGTCTAAATGACATTTATAAGGCTATTGTGAAGATGAAAAAATAATAATTTCTGAGCAATTATTTATTTTAGGAAACCAGTAAATCAATTAGGCTACCTGACACTTTACCATCTGATGAAAAATTTGAAAGCTTGTCTGATTGTCATAAAAATAAAGAGATATTTTTGAAGATGCTAAAACTCTTCTCAAAGAGCTAATATTACTTATAGTCTCCTGTTCAAACAATGAAATGACATTTTGCCTTTCACACCAACAAGGATAATCAAGGAAAAGTCAGTACATTCTTCTTATATTTACTGAATATATTTTTTGCCCTTTTAAATGAAAGAAATGCAAATATTAACGCCATGACACTCCACAAAAGGGAATTATATTTCGTTTCAAAATTTCAGCTCTCATATTAATAGTTATTGTTTATTTGAAAATATATTAGTTACCAAAGATAAGTTTGCATAAACAAATTGGCGCTTTTTTTTTTTTTTTTTTTACTAAACCATTTTGAAAAAGATCCATTAACAAAATTGCTTCTGGCAGTTTTATCTTCAGATCAGTAATTTAAAAGCCTTTGTTATCACCAAACAGAAGAATCTGGGCAAAACAATAAAAGAAGGACAGGGAAAATGAGAAAATAGTTGGAGTTCAACACTGGGATTCAATTTATAAAGACCTAGAAAAACCAAGTTTCTCTTCATGATGTTTGCTCCTAGACTAAATCTTTTCACAATAACTTTTTTTTTTAACTTATGTCGAATTCATACTTTCTGATGACTTTTGATACTGATGGGATTAGCCAGTTATGTATATATTTATCAGAAGGAGTGGCAAGAATCCTATTGTAATATCTGTAATCATCTATTTTCAAGCACCTTTTTTTGAGATATTAAGACATTGGAAAATACATTTGTATTCTGAGGTTTTGCTGCCAAAGTAAATTTTAAAATAGTTTTAAAGATGGATGCTTGATTATGTTATTTTTATAATTCTTTATAGGGCTGGTCATATTAATGATTAAAATTTAAAAAAATTATTCAATAACAATACAGGCCAAAGGATATATATAGTCCGATTATCTAAAAATATGTTTATTATTAATAAATGTCCGATAAACACATGGATACATTATAGGGCATGTTTCTTAGAAAGATATTCAGTTTTTGAAATCTTAAGTAAAGCTAAAACTGTTTATGGTTAATTTTCTATTTAAAAATTCATTTTAAAAGAAAATAACATATTTACTCACACAATATTCATATAATTGGAGGTTTTTCTCAGAGAAGTCAGCTCACTTGGTGTTGTGTAGAAAACATCAAAGCTTTCACACTGTTTTCTGAGCTGACATATTCCTACCACATTTTTCTCAGTTTATATATACTACTATATGTGTATTCATAAGAAAGTGAAAAACTTCAAGAAGCTGCATATACTTTTACATATTTTTTTTATCTATGGAAATGTGTCCTTTCAGTAGCAAATACATTTTCAATTTTTAGATATATGAAGTATAGCATAGCTATAACATATTGCATTTTTTTGTAGTCTGATTTGCTTCACAAGTTCTTGAATTACACAGATTTTCTATTTCATTCGTTTATCTGTTTATTTCATAACTTATTCATTTCAGCTGAAAAATATATTATAGCTCAGATGCAGAGATAATATATACATCCTATGTTTCTTCGGAGAAAACTTAGCTGCACATTTTTGTTTTTAATATCAGTGTCCTGGGTTGCATTTTTATAATATCGACAGTTCTTGTTGCCGTGGTACTGCACATGCCGAGTGCTCTGACCCTGCTGAGAAAGACCTTCTGTTATCAAATTGATGATAAATCCAAGCTGTTGGCAGCAGCTTTTTATGTAAGTGTGGTGGATTGAACAAACAGTCTCAGTGCCCTGGAGTCATGGAAAGGTCAGAAACAGCTCTGACCATTAAATGATATCTATTAATTTTGCTCTGGAGAACAGGCTGCCCAGTTAGGCAGTGATAGAGATAATTGCTTTGACTGTGAAGACATTAAGCAAGTTTTACGGAATTTCAGCAGTGGAAAGTGTGATAATGCCTACTTAATGCTCTAAGATACACATTGTGTATCTTATGTGTATTATTTATATATATATATATATATATAAAATACACATATACACACACATATAATTATGCTTATATATATATAAGTTTTATGAGATAAATGCTTATAGAAAATTAGTCTCACCATTAAAAACATTCAGATTTGTTTGCTTAAGAAGCAATATTGTTTTGCTTTTCAAAATGAGAAAGAATGATTTAAAAATTGTGCTACTTTATTCAAGACCCACGTTTCTTAATTTGAGGGATTTTTTCATGGTAGAACAAAGATGTCTTGACAAACGTGTAGCTAACTTAAATTTCTCAGATAGAACAACTTTTAAACTTCAGACAGTGCTGTCTCTCTCTCTCTCTCTCTCTCTCTCTCTACCCCCAGCCCCCTTCCCTCTCTCTCATATTGTTCACTGCATGCTTTAAATTATTTCTCTTCCTCATTTTTGCCCAGATCCAACCAGCCTTTAGAACCTATCCCAAATCTTACTGTGAATTGTTTTCTCACTGTTTTAATTCCATATAAATACTCTTTTCTAAAATTCTCTAACATTTAATGACTAAATGACACTACATATATGCCATACATCACAGTTATTTATGTTTTTCTTTTCACCATACACATGTGCATGCATATACCATGTTTTTGTTAGGAAGTATCGGATGGTTTTTGCTACATTGAACATTATGGTAGAGAATTGGCTATGGTAACGAATCTGTTTTCTTTGCAATGCTGAGAATATTTAAAGTTCATAGGGATGGTTTTAGATGGAGGAAATGAAGATAAAACAAGAATGAAAGAGAAGAATAGGAATTTAGAAAAAGAATTCAAGACTAAACTATGAAATAGATATACTCTTGAGGAGAATCTAACATTGTGTGCAAAACGGAGAGGAAGAAAAATAATTTTCCCTCTACCCTTTTAGGGTCTTAATTGAGATCCTCATAACAAAAAGACAGATTAACAGGGGGGAGGGGAGAAACTTTACATATGAACAAGAGCACTACAAAAATATAAAATTAAAGGAAGTAACCAAAGCAGGAAGGTTTTAGATGTTTTAGACAAAAGAATGATACATTTATGAAGAATTGATAAGACAAAGGGGTTTGATCTAGGAGTAGTAAAATGGTGTAGAGTAACAGAATTTGTTTATACAGCCTTCTTGGCCCCAAATTCCCCGTCTCTGGTGTTAAATATGCCTTTTATCCTTCTGGTACAGTTAGGGTACCTTCCATTGAAGATTTATCTTCTTTTGGGGGGCTGGGGAGACAAAGGATGTTCAGAATGTCCTTCTTGCACCAACTGTTTCTTAAGTACTTTTAACTTAAAATAATCAGTATGCCAAAGTGGCATATTTTGGGATGACGTTCTGAACTTTTGCTAAAGTCTATTAAACTCAAAAACTTTCAGTGGTAATGCTTATTATTTTCTTTATAAAGCCCAGAGGGTCTTAATACCATGATGGAACAGTTAAGTTAAAAGATGAAAACAAATAATGATTTCTGGTTCACAAATGATGAGAAATATAGGGAGATACGTATCTTGGAGTTAATATTTTGGGAAGGATTTGGAAATCGAGTTACATTGAAAGAGAAGGATTTCAAGGCACATTTGCTCAAATCTATAACGAAGGCTGCCAGCTGACATATGGGTCATCTATAAGTGGTTTATTTTCTTTTTGTCAACTATAACTTTTCTAAAACTGAAAGTTTCTGAAACTGAAACTGAGTGTGCCCAGGTTTTAAGATGTGTTGCCAATATTATAAAATGAAAAGAAAATAATTGAATTTAGGCAATCACATGATATAATTGGTAAAAAAAATAATAATAATGTATAATGAAGAAACAAAACACATGATACCATATTAGGGAACCTGCTACACTGATCTGATCCATCACTCTTAAATTAAGAGTGACTGGTAAGTGAGGATAGATTACAGAGCAAATGAAGGGTACATTAGAAACTCTGAAGATCCACTGACAAAAAAATCCATCTTTCCTACTTTTCTAACAGTGGACTCTGGAGGTTCTTGAATATTCACTCCACTGTGTGTAATACAGTAAATTGAAATGAACCCATGTCTAAATCATTCAACATCAACAAAAACCAACTATGCATTTGGCACACAGACATGTGAACCAATTCTTTTCTCAAGGGTACGTAAACTATGCACATCAGTGCATCTCAATTTAATACTGCATACTGTAGTAAGGTCCTTCACTTTTTAAATGAGAAAAATGAAGCTTGAAGAAGTTAAACAAATTTCTCACTGTCTTTTAGTCATGAAGTACTGGAACTTGGATATGAATCCAGCTAGTCTGGTTTTAAAGTCTATAAGCTTAAACACTGTATTACACTGTGTATAGTGTGGGGGTATGTCTTTTCCTCACCCGCAGCTATTCCCACACTGTTTGTTCATCTGTCTCCTGTCCTCTTCATTTATCCTATCTTTCTTCCTCCATCTCATTTTTTTCTACCTTTCTGCCTCCTTTTTTTTTTCTTCCTTTTTTCTCCTTGTTGACCACTTTTCTTTCTTTTTCATTTTTGTATTATTAATTCCTCAGAAACTATTTTATAGTTGTGATCGATGGTTAGCAAAACCTAAAAAGTAATCTGTGTACCCCCAAATCTTCAGCCTGCCATAGAGGAAGCCTTAGAAATGTATTTATAATGAGGCCCTTCAGCTTCTTTGGGAAGATGGAAAAGTGAGCTCCTCAAACTGTTGACTAGACTTCCAGGCACAGGAATGGGGACCCTGAGCCAGGAACAGGAGCAATCTGCCACACCCTGCAAGAGGAAGGCCTTCACTCAGTTCTAAAAGAATCTCAGAGATCTGCAAGAGGCAATGTGTGTCTTTCTTACAAAGATAGTTTCTAGAGAATAAGGAGGGATAATTTTCAGTGTTTCTTCTGGTAATGTTGCAGTGATTTCTGTGTATGAGGGCTTATGGGATGTAAAATAATAAGAGGCTTACTTTGAGAAATCTGGTTTATTGTTTATTACGTTTTTATTTGTTTAAGAATCTGTAAACAGTAATAGGGGGAATTACCCTCAGTGACATATCAAAATGTGCCACTACATATGTCCGTGACAAAATGACTGGATGGGAAGTAACTCAGCTGGGAGTTACATTCACTAAAATGAAATGTTTGCTAATAACATTCAGTGAGATCTCAGGGACATTGTTGGAAAAGGACCACTTATGGCTTAGATGATTAACTTCAATTAGTGTTAATTTTAATTAATTAATGTTAAAGGTGTTTTTACTGCATTACGAGAATGCACTCATTGAAGAAAATATAGAATGGGAAGCAAGAGTTATGTTTCCTAAAAATTTCTCTAATCAGAGACTTAGAGTCAATATCTATGGCAGAGAAATTGAAAATGTGGCATCCCATGTTTGACAAAAGGTAATCTCTAAAGAATCAGAATGTGTTAAATGCTGTCCTATAGTGTTAATTTTTTTTTTTTTTTGTAAAAATCTGATTGACTTTATTCCTCAGTTTAAATATGATTACATTTATCTTAATATTTACTTTATGCTTTGCCATAGGATTAATAGCTACATACATGGTAAATATGTGAATTGTGACTGGTAATTACATTTCCTGTTGACATGTTTTACTATTGGTCGTGAGATATCTTGCTAAGAGTTAATTATTCTGTATAAAGATAGGAATTTCTTGGGCTATACTGAGGCAACCATCAAATGCTATACAGAAAATCGGTTTTTATTCCTTTAAGTGAATTCTAGTTGCTTTTCACGGGTATAGATTTCAATGTCTTATCTCAGGCTATAGCACAATTATCTCTATGGTGTCACATAAAATTCCCACGAAAACAAATGAGGTTGTTAAGTTCAGCAGGAAGGAAAGAGAAACAGATCAATGCTCAGAATACCAGTCTTGGTCTTCTCCTATGACTTCAGATTGCAGGGCAAGAAACGAAGTGTCCGAGTTCTCCTAATTTCATTTTTCAGAAGAAAATTGAAATGCTGAAACACTTATGACTCATTTTATTAAAATATTTATATCTTCTTAGCTTTCTATAGGTGCTTTATTCAATAGGTATAAATAATATTTTGCTTAGCTATACTTATTAAAAAATTCCTACTTAATGAACTCAATTTCATGAAATTTGAACATAATTAAATGCATTTTGTCAGCGCCAGGTTACTTTGCAAAAATGTGTTTAGACCTCTCACCCTGATAGCTGTTCTCTTTGCACTGTTTTTTAACTAATGCACTTCAGGCGAGGTGACATCAGTCAAGCCATATTTGAACAGAATAGAGATTTCTCTGTGTTAGAATTTTCAGATGTATCATTTAACTTTAGATGATGCAGAAAGCACAGTTTTTTTTAAAAAAAATTTTAAAGTCTTAAATGTAGAACACATGGAAAAGTAGTTTCCTTATTATATCAAAGTAATCACAGCCACATTGGGTATAATTCAGTCTTCTAAATGGTAGCTGAGGCACACAGTAATTTAATAGACAACGGTGTTGTGATTTTTTAAAAAGTTTCTCCACTATCAGCTTATTAAAAAAATAGGGTAGAAATCTGTCTCTGTCACTCGACTTTTTGTCTTTTCCTCTTTGTCTCCATTCTGTGAAATAAGTCAGTGCTCAAGCAAAGCCTATTTATCTGAGGCATAATCAGAGATGCTGGTCAAATAGTGTACAAGAAAACTAAAAGTTCATTTCCAAACTATCTCTTATGGAAGAAATCAGTGTTGTTACATAGGAGTGTAACAACTTAATAAATTATCATTTAATAATCCTGACAAAGATTTAGTTTTTTTATTTATTATGTACCAGAAAGTTTTATACTGATAGAATTAGCCGAGTCAAAAATATAGATAAGACCAGAAACAATTTGATGTCTACCAATATTAGAATATTTGAATAAATAATGTAACACCTGTATTATTCAGCATGAAACATAATGAAGCAGACATTTATGTACTATGTGCAGTTAAATTTTAGAAAAGAAAAGGAAAAATGATAAGAAAGGACACGTATCAGTATACTCTCTCAACAAAATAAAAACTCAATATTTAGGCTTGTGAAGATTTATGCTAAATTGCTAAATATATAATCCTGTAATTGAAGAAAGAATGAAATTCTGACATTGTCTTTGCTGTTTTACTTTCACATTATTTATGAATGTAATGACAATAGCAAGAGACATTTATATCAGAACTATATCTGCTTGACATTTGCAACCATTAATAGCTACAGATACCAAAGTTCAACAAAAATAAGAGTTTTCTGAGAAAAGTATTTGGCTATGTGGAATTCACAAAAAAAGTTTTATATACACATAATTTATATCAGTAAAATTTATAATTTGTAGATAGATTTAATGAGCCTCATATATCTCCTCATAAAAAATGGAAATTCAGAATTCATACAACCAAAGATATGGTCTAATGCTCAAAACTATTTTACTTCCTCAATAGCTTTAATTGTAACTTTGTTTATTTAGTACTTCCAGTTTATATATATTCAGTTTCTCATCACAAAACCTGAATCATTGCAAAGGAATTTTTTGTAATGTCTAATTCATTTACTACCCTTAAAATTGAAATGCTGTAGTTGAAAGTGACTTCAGAAATATTATCTTGTGTTTTCTAAGATTATCCAATATAACTGAATTCTATTTTCATGTCCAAATTAAGGTCCAATACAGGAAAAATATAGTGTCTGGAGCTTGAAGCAGATTTTCCAGAAGGGGCATAAGTACTTGTACTAATCTAACTTGGTTCTTCCCTGACCTCCCAATCAGTAGAAACTTATTTAATTGCTTTCTGCAAATTATCAGTCAATCTTATCATAAAGATATTCTTACTTTTTATTAGTATTTAGCAAATAACAACATCCTTGAAAACTGACAGGTGAATCCTGGCTAATTTCTAGTTTGTAAAGTCTATTCCATGTTATATTAGGTAGTTGAATTCTGACACTTTGGGCATATTTGAACCATATGGGAACCATATGTAAGTCCTGGGGAACCATATGTAAGTCCTGGGGTTCTGCTATAAAGTTTCTATTAATATAATTTTTGTATTAGCTATAATTCATTATTGCTAGTTAATATAAACACATCTATGTTTTATTCTTCCTTAGCACATTGATAGACCACAATCACAGGCCTCTGCCTTTAACTGGAGCCACATGACTCTCATAAGAGAATGTGAGTGAAGGGATGGCTTCTCTCCTGGAGTGAAAAGAGGTAAAGACCTAAAATTAATCTTTGAGGAACTCTGAACAGATAATAACTAATCCTACAAAGAGGACTGACATTTACTGGCCTGAGTGAAGTGCTTCCTGAAACTCTGAGCAGGGGGTTTTTCAAGAAGGGATTAGTCAACAAAGCTAAATGCTGTTGAGAAATCCCATGAGATGTCTGAAAAATGCCCTTAAAGAATGAGGAAGGATTCAGCTTTCATTGGGAAAATCCAGATTCCTGTCTGTGTAAACCTGAGTGCTGAGCCTGATGATTATTTCCTTTCCAGGAGCTGCCAGGTTTGGATGGTGCATTATAGAATCAGTGCAGTCAGTTATTGTGTGTCACAGGACTAAACATCCCATTTGTATAGTTTGCTAAGTCAGTGGGAAGTGAGGAAAAGGATAAAAATATGAAATTAACTCTAAATGTTGTTGTGAAAGAGAGAAAATTAGTACACTCTACTAGGGGGAGATCATCATCAATCCTTTATTTCACAAGAATAAAGGATTTTTAGGTTTCTAGCATAGTGTGTCTTGCTAACTCTTCTGATCTTGGGCTCTTTCTCTTGTGTTCTTCCCACAATTCTCTTCCTGTGAACAGGTTCTCAGGAGTAGAACCAATTCTCTTCTCATTAAGGAAAGGAAGGTCTATTTAATTTTTGCCCCATCTTTTGCATTTGCTAACCTTCTTACTAAGATTCTTTTTGTTTTCAAATTCTATTTAGAATTTTTTTAAACAAAGTTTATTTCTTTAGCTGTTAAATGATACATCTTTTCCCACATTGTATTCCACAACCCATTTTCCCCCTCACCCCCATTGGAAGCTTTGAAGTGTAAAAGGCCTGGTATCTTTTTCTATATAACTTAGATATTTATTCACATACATAGCTATGTTCCTAAAATGGTTGTTTCTTCTTGAACAGAGTCAAAAAGTTCAGATAATACTAAGTAGTAGAACCCAGTGTTTGTGTTACAAATCAGAGTATTTTTTCCACCTAGATGAACTGTGTTTGGTGTGTGGATTCTTACATCCAAAAAACTGATTCGTGCCCTAGCTCCTTTACCATCTGTGATGATCCTCATTCCACTTCAATGTACATTTGGAAAGTCTAGTCCTATAGTGACTGAACAAAATGTCATAATATTAAAAAACGTAAATTAATCCAATACGATTGTTTTAAAGAAGTAAGCGGTGTTAGCAGAACATGTTCCTTGGAGAGGACCGCAGAGATGACTAGTGTGTGTTCTTATAATATAAATGTGCTCTTTTATATTTTCATAATGCAAAGCCAATAATAACTCTTAAGAATTGAAATAGAGAATGAACTCTCATTAGCCACTATGAGTAAAGATTTTATATGTATATATATATAGATATATCTATATATCTATATATATATACACACACACACAGGGTGTTTCTGCTGCTCGTATGATTAATATATTTCTTATCTTTAGCAATATCCACAGTCTTCTTATTACCTTTAAACCTAAACTTGTGAAATGATATTTTTACTGTTTACTCTTCTTGTAATAATTTGAAGTTAAGCAATTTATGATTGCCATTCATTTTCAAGTCTCTGTGGTGAGGTTTGTTAATACAGATCTACTATTTCATTACATTTGTAGAAAAATTGAATAAGTCTTATTCAATTGAATTGAATATATTTAATTCAATAATCTGAGTTGAGAAGAAAACCTTTCTCCTCAGTATTGCTTTCTGATTAACTGATAAATTACCCCTTTTGTATTAAAATATTCCAATAAAAGACCAGCTCCAAAGTAAGAAATACTCATCACCATTAATTTTATGAGGTGAGAAACGAAAATAGTAATAATGCACAGTAGTTTCCATTTACATAGTTCAACTAGGATGAGAAGTATGGGGTTTGGATTTAAAAAACCACAATTAATTGTCACAGATGTTGTCAGCTGAGTGCCAAACACTGCACGCCAAGAATTGCAGTGGAGAAAGATTGGCTATTTTATTATGAATGGCCTCACCAGGAGAATGAGAAGCTAACGCTCAAAAGCCCAAACTCCCTGATCCAGGGTTTGTGGAAGGTTTTTAAGGGTATAGAGGGAAGAGGTATGCAGAAACACTCATGGTGCAGGTTTCAGTTGGAGGATCTTGGAGCTTGGTCATTTATGGTAAGGGCTGTCAACACAGAATCTTCCTGGACAATGGACCCTCTGCTTCTGAAATAGTTCTGGTATTCAGTATCCTATTGTATTCCGGTGTTTTGGTAGGAGCTTGCGGCAGGCAGGTGATACTTGTTCTAGATGCAGCCTGAGGTCAAAGGTCTCTCCTCCAAGTGGACTTTGGCCACTTGACTTGTGGTTTTGGTCTGTTGTCTCTGTAAAGCAGTTCAGTATCTCATTAAATGGTTGTACCATTTTGGAGCTGGTTCTGGGGTTACGTAATTTCACCTTTTTCACTTACTTGTGTGACACAGAGGCAATTCTGTAATTATCACTTAGCCTCAGTATCTTGATCTGCAGGGTGTATGATTTGCTACAAATCAGACAAAAAGATTTGTTGAAAACTGTTAGGGGAACATAGTCTAATATTGTTATTGGCCTTTGTATTTCCTATCCTATTGCTATACTGTGATTTAATTGAAGTGTAAAGTGACCACATTATAACATTTTTATTTTCAAAAATACAATGAATGTGTCTATATGCCATGAAAGTCATTATTCTTCATGCTTCACCTAATTACTCACTTAACGTTCACAACAATTCTCTAAAGTAGGTGTTTTCATCGCCTTTGTTATACAAATGAAGAAACCAAGATGAGGAATAAGTAAGTGCTCAAGTTTACAGGATTAGCAATCATCAAAAACAGTTTAAAACCTTGGTAGGATAAACCCAGATTTTACGCTCTTGGTGACAACATTCCACTATCTCCATTTATTACTAATATTTGTTCTATTTATGTGAATAGGCCCAGAAAAAAAATTATAGATTTTTTTTCAACCTTTTTGCTGACCAATTAAGATGGGGGAAAAATGTATTAAGAGCGATTTCTTTGCCAGAATATTTTATTTCACATAGCTCCATTTTTAATAGCTTCATAAAAATATAATTGTGAAAAAATAAAATATTTTAAGTGTTGGTCTATTTGATCTGGTAACTACAAACATCATCTTTTAGTTATATACCATGTTACACTTTCAATCAATATATATCCTGTTAGAAATACAATTTACTATAGTACTTAAACATTAATTCTAAATTTAAAAAAAATTTGCCTATAGATAGGATCTTTAGACTATTTTACAAAACCATTCTGCTTTTAATAAAACAATTTATGAGAAAGTATGATGCATTATGAAACAATCTTACTCCACTTTTTCTGACATATTTAAAACAACGTTTATAATATAAAGAGAAGAGATTCACAAAAGGAGAGAACTGGCAATAAATTTTGTTCCATACAAGGGATGCACTAATGTGCCATTTAAATATTGCATTAACATTTTATGAATTGGGACTAAGCCAATTATTGTCTGCTAGCAACAACAAAGAAAAAAAGGCCAATACTGTTTTTCCCTTTTGAGTTTGTTTTTATTTGCTCATTGTATGCTGGAGTAGAGAAAACATGCTTTTAAGAAATTTGTTAGTTCATTAACCATAGACCGTTATTGTAAATCAGAGTTAGAAACCCTTAAATATAAAATCCTCTGAGCCACAATTACATTATGCCCCCAGGAAATTCGCTTTTTGTATGTATACTTCTTTGTTTCCAGTGAAAATACAAAATGATGTTTTAATTTTAAAACATGGCAATATTATGTTTTCAGCACCTTAGCAAGATTTGGGCAAAGGTTTGGAAAAATAGCCAATAAGGCCGAGTGCAAAAATGCCTCTGACTGTAACTAGTCCACTAGAATTCCATGTTATCTAATACATTTAGACTTCAGTATCTTCTGTTACAGAAGTCTTTTATTATCAATCGCTAACATGCAGGTGCTTTCCCCCAAAAGTCATTCCTAATGTTTTATATACTTTGAGTATTAATATATTCATTATTAAAATCTTATTAAGTCAGGCATATAATTAGACATAGCTAATTCATCCAGATCCTAAGAAACTAAGCACTTCTGGGAAATAACCACAATGCTCACATTTGTTGCCTTTTGACAGATATATGTACTGGTGCTTTGGGGACTCCCATGTTGACCATTCCTTGTCTGTTTGTTCAGTACCATATGCAGCTGCATCAGTGGGTTTGTTGACATTTTCAATGTATTATGTAACTATAAATGTTATTTGTTACTGCCTATGGCAGGTGCAATTCTAAGATAACCCCTAATGATCTGTACCCTTGTACATCCCTCTCACCTTTAGTGTGGGCAGAATTTGTAACTTCTTACTGACCAATAGAATTTGGCAAAGTTGAAGGGATGTCAGTTCTATGATGATATTACATTATATGGCAAAAGTAAAGAGATTTCCCAGTTATAATGAAGATCCTTTATTGGTTGACTCTAAGTAAATCAGAAAGGTCTTATCTAACCTATGAGCCCTATAGAAAAAGGTATAGACACCAGAGATAGAAGAAGTTAGAGGCTTTTTCTCTTCTGCTAGCCTTGAAGGAGCAAGCCATGGTAAAACCCACAGATGCAAGGAAATAGACTTTGCAAGCATCTCTGTGGTGCTGGAAGAGGTCCTGTCTGAACAGGATCACATTCCTGGTAGACATTTTGATTACAGAATTGTTAGACCCTGAGCAAAGGACCCAGTTAAGCTGTTTCTAGACTCCTGATGATGAAATAATAAATGTGTGTGTGTGTGTGTGTGCGCGCGCGCGCGCGCGCACACACACACACACACACACACATATATATATATATATATATATTTTAATTGGCTAAATTTTTGGTAATTTATATTAGGCCACAATAGAAAACTAACACACTCATAAAATATTTTTTCAGCCTATATAGTAGGCAAGATTGTGCACCAATTATGAAGGAAACAAAGGAAAGACGGCATAGTTCCTGACTAGAGTGAGTTTATATTCTAGTTGGAAAAATAGGATGCTGTTTATATATAATATAATAGAATAAATGGAAGAAATAATACAAATGAATCAATTGAAACTTAATATGGAAAATGCTATAAAAGTAATATAAATGAAGTGATTTGATAAATCACTGAGAAGAATATTTTGGACATTTCAGGAAATTGAATGAGGTTTATTTTAACTAAGCTTTGATAGATAGGTGTCTGTGCTGGGGAAAGGAAAGAATTCCAGAAAATGACAGTAAGTCGTAGACAGGCTTAGAGATGAGAAGTCTTTTGTGAAGTTCAAATGAAGTCTAATACAATTAGATTAGATGAACACATGTGTAAGTAATAGAGGTTAATATTGGAAAGGAGAAGGGCTCAGGTCACTCAGATTCATAAATGGAAGGCTAACAAGGATAGTTTCTATTGCATGGGGAATGGGGCACATAGAGCTACAATTCTCGGATGTGCGTGTCAATTTCCAGCAGACTATCCCATTCTTTATTCTGAAGTGTCAGCTATGCTTGCTTTGAGAGCTATATCTCCATGTTTTCCCTCTGATGATTGATATTCTCCTCATCGTCGTGGCCGTGCTTCAAATAGATGATGATTAAATGATTTCATGTTGATTCTTCCTTCTCTCGATTCACTTGTCCATTAATTTGACCCTTGAATATATGTTCAACACAAAATTTCTTTTTTTCCAACATTAAATAACTTTACAATAAACATCTGTATGTCACAATCTAAACTCTACCATCCCATGGCAATTGTTTTATCACATTTCTATTTATTCACCTTGCTCTATGTCTATCCACCCATCCACCAGATTTCTCTGATACATTTCGAGTAAATTGTAGTCATTAACACAACACCTCCCTCCTCCCCAATACTTTGGTATACATATATTTAGCTAGGGCCAGTACTTATCTTTTTGATGTAAAATTTACAAAGAAATGCAGTGTAATAGTTAATTTTATGTATCAACCTGCTTAGGCCACAGTGTCTAGATATTTGGTCAAACACAAGTCTGGATGTTGCTGTCAAGATATATTTTTAGATGAAATTAACATGTAAATCAGTAGATCTTGGGTGAAGCAGAATGCCCTCTATAATCTGGGTGGCCCTCATCGAATCAGTTGGAGTCCTTGAGAGAAAAAAGACTAATCTCCTCCCAAGAAGAGGGAATTTGACCAGCTAACTGCCTTTTGTTATAAGCTGTAACATCAGTTCTTTCCTGGATCTCCAGCCTGCCAGGCTATTGTTCAGATTTTGGACTTGCTAGCTTCTACAGTTGCTTGAGCCAATTCCTTAAAATCTCACTCTCTTTGTTTCTCTCTATCTATCTTTGCTTTTTCCTGTCTGCCTCTCTCTCTTCTGCCCCACCCCCCTCTGTCATAGTGGTTCTGTTTCTCTGGAGAACCCTTACTAATATATGCGTAAATCTTAAGTATCTATTTCTTCGACAACGAATGATGTTGAAGTTCTTTTCATCCTCTTTTTGGCCATGTGTGTTTCTATGAAGTGCCTGTTCAAATCTTTGGGGGTTCCCCCTCACTTTTTATTATTGAGTTACATGAGTCCTTTTTGTCAGATGTGTGTTGTGCAAATAGGATTTCCTTGCGGCTTGCCCACCTTAATGGTGATGTTTAATGATCAGAAGTTTGTACTTTTGAGGAAATCTAAGGTATCATTGTTTTCTTTTGGTTCTTGCTTTCTGTGGACTAACTTAGAAACATTTGGCTAGCCCCAGCCTAAAAGTATAGTCTATTTCGTTTCTTTTTAAAAGCTTTATAGTTTTAGTTCTCATAATTAAGTCTATGATTTGTCTTAAACTATGTTTTGTGTATAGTGGAAAGTAGGGAGTTGAAGTCTGTAATATTACCAATAATTCATTTGCTTGGGATGAGGTCCAGCAAATACATTAATTTGTTCAAATCAAAAGAACTGTCCTTAGGCCGCTACAAGACTGAATTCTTACATACCCATTCCAGATATGACAGAAAGTTATTAGCTTTTTAAGAGAAAAGCCTGAAGCAAAATTCTGGATTCTCACATTATTCAACTATATAGTGATTCCAGTGGGATCTTCTAGTCTCAATTAGCCATGCTTGTTCGGTTTGAATTTGAAAAAAATTGGAATTTGCATAGTATTCCAAAAGAGCAGAGACCTACAGGGAGACTTTATCTTTCTGGTTTCTTTGCCTGACCGTTGTGTGGCCTGGTCATACACCCTTAACTGGCTCACTTAATTCGGTAACTGCTAGACATCCTGTCCTTGTTACCAGACTTGTTTTGGAAATATAATTGGCAGCAAAATCTCCTGCCAACCCAGAAAACCTCTCCACAAAGGATTAGAGGGGAAAAAAAAGTTGTATTATTGAATAAGCCTTAAACCAAAAGGTAATGCACATTGCAGGCAATCCGCTAATAGATTGCAAAACAGAAATCTCACTCTTGTATATAGTCGAGTAGATGCCACCCATTTCATAGACGTTTTCAAAATAAACGATAACTAGTCCTCAAGGGGGAGCACTTGACAACACCGTTTGTCACACAGAGATGCATCCTGAATTCACTTAGTGCTTGGGTTGATGATCTGTGTTAGTTGACTTTATCAAAATAAAAATGAAAATAACTTCTCCTGTTTTTATGACGAGAGACTGTTTTGCAACTTGGAGTAAGGCTCCCACCACCAGAGTTAGGCTCCTGCCCTCCCACAGAAACAGAGAGAGGGGTGCTGTCTTTCTTGATTTTTACCTTTCAAAGAGCCAGCTCCCAGGTCCTTGAGCAAAAAGCTCTCTAGATATAAAACTGACAAGAGGTTTATTTACCTTTTAAACAGATTTACGTACATTTCAAATTTGTAATTACAGGTTTGGTACTGTAAATGTTCTAAGAAAAGGGAGGAGGGGAAAGTCTTTTTCCTTATTTTCAACAAGAAGATTAAGATTCATTTTAATTCGTATTTGCCGTTATAGCATAGAATAATATGTGCTTTAACATTCCTGTATGCTAGTTTCATGTTCTGTGTCATCTCAGGGTTTTTATCATTTCTTTCAGATTTCAACTTCTTTTTAAAATATGCATGCTTTTTATTCACTTTCAGTGACTCCAGGTACTTTTGTAGTTATGTTTGTTTGTTTTGTTGTTTCACAGAGCTCCTAATTATCCATAGAGTTGGTTTCATAAGAGCCCCCTCGGTCCTGTATGTAGCAGAAGCAGTCAGGACTCTCTTCTCTTATTTCAATGTTAGTAAATTTTTCTATGTGTTTTCTGTTTCCTCTGCTAAATTGCAAACAGGAATGTCTTCTTTTATAAATCTCGGCAGCACATAGAGCACTGTGCACAGTTATTCATGAATATTTGCAAAAAGAATTAAAGAAACATGAGAAATGCGGAGGTGGTTTAATTTCCTATGAGAAGACATTCTAAATGTCACTAATTACTCAGATACCTCATCCCATTAATTTATCTGCTTATTTATTCAACATACAGTGATAACCTGATTAGTCTGTTTTAGGAGGCTCTGAAAATTTAACTGTATAGAACACTATGTATAAGATCAACTCAAATATGAAAATTTCAAAAACATGAATTTTAATGTAATCATTATTTTATGAGTAGATTTTCAACATATTTCCCCAGAGTCACATTAACCATATGGGCACAATACTGACTCTGTTATCCTCCTATGCTGTTGTGAGGAGCATTTAAAATCACTTTAAACATTATTTAGTATTAAATAGTTTTTAAATATAGAAAAATATGGAAAATAATAAACACCCATGCACTCAAGCCATCTATTAAACATTTTTAATTTTTTTTTCACATTTGTTTCAGTCTTTTTTTTTTTTTTTTTTTTACAAAATACATATATCTCTTTTCCCTAATATTGGCTGGTTTGACAGAAGAGTAGCAGTGGAACTCTTTGCCCCTGAACCCTTACTATTTCCTTCCCTACTTGGCTCTCTCTCTAAGCATGAAGACAGTCATGGACTTTTTTTGTGGATGGCTGAGCACTTGAGTCCAATCTCTGTCCAAGCAGCCTCTAAATTACCACTGCATAGTCACCCCCAGGGGTGCACCAGCCAGCAGCACAGTTTTCCTTCAGCACTGGCTTGAGAAAGTAACCCACAGTTACTGAAGAAATTCTGGAGCTGTAGAATGTGGTCTGAAGAGGGCTGTGGAAAGGTTCTGATGGGACGTTTCCCTTCAACCTGGCAGATATTTTGTCGTGTATGTTGACAGCTGTTGACAAAAGATGCCAGAGCAGAGCCCTCTGCAGAACAGGAATCCGTGGAGGGCTCCTATCTCCCAGGAAGAAGAAGGTTGGTTCTGAACATAAAGTTTACGCCCACTACTGTATATACTTGTTCTAATCCCATTTTTTGCTCTCTTCCGTAGACATAACCATTCTTAAATCTTAAACATGTTTATAATTTGCTTGATGTTATTACCATGTAGGTACATATTATACAATGATATAGTTTGCTACTTTTCAGTCTTTATATATCAGTTATACTAATTAAATTGCAATGATCATATTGAAACTTGCTTTTCTTGAAAATTTTGGATTTTGAATTTGAATGTGTAGATACACGTACCTCTTGTTCTTTCATTTAAATTTCAGTGTAATGCACAGATGTATGAATATATTAAAATATAATTATGTAACTTATCACAGTGAGTTTAGATTGTTTTCGAAATTTAATTTAGATATAATGCTGTAGTGGACATTTCTCTTGCACATTTTCTTGTTTCTCTAAGTGTATACCCTGAAGTGGAATTGATAACACTAGATTGTCCTTTAAAGTTGCCTGGAGTATATAAAAGTTGTCATTGTCGGGGAGCAAAAATTATCCTCTGTCCTTCAGGTTCCTTTGGCAGGACTAATAAATTATCATGAGGCAAGATTAACAAGATACAAATAAATGAAAATTTAATGACATATATACCTACGGTATACATGGGAGAGACCCAGAAACACTGAGTAACTCACCAGAATGTCAGAAGCCATCACCTTAATTACCACCATCAGCTAAAGAAAAAAGCTGTTGGGGTCAGAGGGGCAATTAGGGGGGCTTATCACGAAATGCACAGTGAACAGGGTTTAGATTGTTATGCAGATTTAGGTCATTGCCTTTTCTTTTTTTCTTTTTAAATTAAATTTATTGGGGTGACATTGTTCAATAAAATTATATAGGTTTTAAGTGTACAGTTCAACAATATGTCATACGTATATTGTATTATGTGTTCACCACCCAAAGTTAAGTTTCCTTCCATCGCCATATATTTGACTCCCTTTACCCTTATCTACCTCCCTCCTCTCCCTTTCCCTCTGGTAACCACTAAACTGTTGTCTGTGTCTATGAGCCTCTGTTTGTTTCTCTTGTTCATTTGTTGCTTGCAGTTTATATCCCACATATGAGTGAAGTCATATGATTCTCAACTTTTTCTGCCTGTATGTCATTGCCTTCTCCATTGATAGTGAAAGTAGGTCTGATACAGTGAGGAGAAAACTTTATAAATTGTCCCTTTACCAATTATTGAGTAATTCATTTTTTAAATTGATTTTTAAAACTCCTAATGTCATATATCAAGTTTATCTCCTAGATATTCACTATATTTGGTCTATTTTTCTATCATGGGGTTAATACCATAGAGATTTAATTACAATGATCTAAAACATAATTTGATACATGCCCATCTTGTTCCCCTTTTTAAAACTTAGTTCTTCTCAAAGTCTTTAAAAATTAAAAATACTCTGAGAATTTTTATTGGAATTATGTTGAGTTTGTAGGATACTTTGAGAAATTATATATTGTTATGATAAGTATGCCAATCTGTGAGCTTGCCATATCTGGGCATTAATTTAGTTCCTCTTTTATGTTTTTATATTTTAAACAATATCTTTCAAGTATTCTACTAGATTTAATCAAAGATAACATTCTTTTAACCCTTTGGAATAGAGTCTTTTTGTTCCAGTTCATTTTCTAATTCTTTCTCTTCATGTTTCAGAAGCATGTTTTTTATTGCTTATGATGCAAATGTTTTGAACTCTTTTTAAAAAGTTCAAATAGTTCATGGAGTCCCTTAGATTTTAAATAGAGATAATTATGTTGTCTGAGAACTAGGATAGTGTATTAATTTGCTAGGGCTGCCAAAACAAAGTACTATAATCAGAAAGGCTTAAAAAAACAGTTTATTTTTCACAGTTCTGGAGGCTAATAGTGCAAGATCAAGTTTTCAGTAGATTCAGTTTATGGTGAGAGCTGTATTTAGCTTGTTAATCGCTGCTTTGTCCTCATATCATGGTTTTTTCTCTGAGATTGGAGAGAGGAAGATAGAGAAGAAAGAGAAAAGGGGAGGGAAGGGGAGGAGAGGTGAAAGAGGGGAAGGAGAGAGTGAAGGGGAGTAGGAGAGGAGAGAGATCTCTTATAAGTCCTTAGTCCTATGGTCCCCATCCTTATAACCTCAGAGGGCTCCACATTTATGACCTCACTTAACTTTAATTACTTCATAAAGACCTTGTCTCCACATATAGTTACTTGGAGGCTATTGGTTTAAAATATGAATTTGTGGGGAGGGCACAATTCAGTCTACGACAGTCTTTTTCTTCTTTGCTGGGACTCAGTTTCTCATACTCCTTAGAATCAGAGGCAACTCTAAGACCCAGTTCTAGCAAATCTGACCCAAAGGAAAGTGTTTTGTTGGCTTTATCTTTTTGATTTTCCAATGAAAGGAAAATTATGAATCAGGAATCATAGCTTTTCTACCTCCCTCTTTTCTAAAATTTTTGCATGGCCTTAGAACTACAGCAACCAACTTGTGACAGTAAATCAACAGGCTTAAAAGTGGAAACTAGTCTCTCCTAAGGTTGACTATGTGATGGCATGGTGAAGAAGTAATGCATCAGTCTCAAAATGCATATGAAGAGACTTTTTCATTTTTGAGGATAAAATTTCTGTGTTGCCTATACCATTGTCTATAGGGAAACCTATTTACTGTGACAGAAATCTTTCTAACAACTTCAAACAGTTGGTGGGTATATGTGTGTTTATGTATATGTGTATATGTATTACATAATATTCTAGATATATAGAATATTCATAGAATAGATAACAAGGAAACAAAGACTAATTCAGTTTAGAAGAACTGACATGAGTCAAGTGAAAATGTAAAGTTCATTTTATCATATTCCCTATGGGGGAGGGGAAGATTTCCTCTTTTTCTTCTTAGTTCTCCCCTTTGGTCTAATAAATGAATTGGCATGAGACAAATTACCAGGAAAAATAACCTAATTTATTACATACGTACATACAGGGGTTCTGTAAGAATATGGGACCCCAGGACATATCAGGCTGTTGAGGCTTATATGCCATCTTGAGCTAAGAGGAAAGTGGGATTGTGGTATGGACTTCAGAGGGAAAGTTGGTGATTCATAAGTATATGTAAAGGAGTGAACTTGGCAAACAAATTCTTGCTGGGTCAGCAGAAACAATTTGACCCAGAGGGGACTCCAAAAAACAGACTTTGTGGGGCTCCACTTAGTTCCTGTTATGCTAAGGCAATAGCTCCCTTCCTTTAAGCAGGTTTCTCTATCTGAATCCCTTTAGGCAGGTAAGGGGGAGGTAAAAGGCTTTGTTTCTTAAAAATAACTAGCTTAAAATAATCAGTATCCCCAAAAGGTATATTTTGGGGTGGCAAAACTTTATCTCATTCTATTAAATGTGCATAATGTTTTTTAAGATTAATGATTGCTGGGTTTATTTGACAGATAGTTTCATTCTCGTGATTGCAGTGATGATTTTATGCCTAAGTCAAAATGAATCAAGTTGTAGACTTTAAACATGCAATTTATTGTATTTAAGTTATACATCAATAAAGCTGTTAAAATGCATTGAAAGAAAGAGTTATGTTACATAATACTTTGTGGTGTGTTCAAAGTAAGAAAATGAAAATTCATTTTTCTTTCCTCTTATTTCTTAATTAAAGAACACTTTATGTAAGATTGAAAAATCTTATTTAATAATATACAGAATATCACAATAGAGCAAACTAGAACTTATTAAATGATTCTTATGTGTCACATTAACCTCTAATCTTCCTATAATGCATGGAAGAAAAATTATTATTACTTCCATCTCAGGGATGAGAGAAAAAAGTAAACTCAGAGAAGACAAGTAGTAAGTTGTTGAAACCACATGGCTAATTGGGTGTATCAGCTGTGCTTTCAAATAAGGCCAGTCGAACTCAAAACTTGTGCCCTTTCCAATCTGTTGTTTTGTTCCCAGCATTACTGTGTTCTAAAAGTACACCATTCTAAGCTCAAAATTATTCTGAGGGATACAAGAGTGAGAACATACACACACACACACAATCACACAGACAGAGCTGATATTATGAAAAATCTGTGCCCTTCCACAAAGACTTCAGACTAACTGCAAAATTCCCTTATTCTCCGCTGGAGGTACTATATGAAGAGTTATCAGATTCTTAATTTTGGGGACTCTCCATCTCGAGTTCCACATAGATTTTCTGTTTCCTTTGACTAGGCAGTTCTTCAAGAATAGTAACACTATTTGCAGGGCTGCAGTCTTCTGTAGTCTAGGTAATCCTGTATAGTCTGGTTCTAGTCTAAAGTCTACAACTTTATATTATACAGTTTTTTCCTGTCTCAATAGGGCCTTGTTCATTTTCATTGCGCATGCCAAAATTTATAATTATTTTTTGATTATTATATTTACTTATTTCTTTTCTCTTTTACCAACTGAGTCATAAACTTCTGTTTCAATCAGTACCTAGAGTGTCACTGGGCATCTAGTAGCCTTTTTATAGATATTCGTTAAATAAATGAAGAAAGACAGAAATAAGCATATAATATATAAATTTTCTTTCTATTCTCTCTCATGACCTGGGAAATAGTGTGTTTTTCAAATGACTTACATCTTCAAAGCAATATTTGCAGCGTGTATCATTTTATATATTACTTTGTAAAAGTATTTTTAATTTTCTTATTTATGGTGGGCACTTCTGTGTTGCCCATATATTGGCTATGTACTTTTCTTTAGGCAGAAAAATATCGTGAATAATGATGCATGTCTTTCTGTACATGAAGCATTTTATATCTCCAGTGGAGTTTAAGACAAAGTAATATAAACTTCTATTTAATCTTTATTATAGTCCAGGGGATTCTTTATTCAAATATCATTTTCTTTACATTTCTCTCTTTTTTCTCTTACTCCACTTAAATTCCGAATTAAATCTATTCTGTCATTTTAAGTTTATTTTGCCTAGAAAGAGATATGCAATTTTTTCTTAAGGTTAGAAAGAAGATGAAATATATAAAATGGAAAATAAAATAATGAAGTTTAAAAAAATTTCCAGTGTGGCTGATCATCTGAAGTATAACTGTCGAAGAAATTACAAAACATTTAGTATTATTATTTACATATATATTCTGGAAACTGCAAAACAATTTGGATTTATTACAGCACTGTGGAATTGTTAAGCTTTCAGATTCTGTACATTGCAATGTCTCAGTTGCTACTTTAAGTACAAAGCACACAAATTTAGGACAGGTCACCCGTGACTGATTAAAAATTTTGAAATTATTAGCATATATAATTAACTTTTCCAAAGTAGTTCTTCAGCAACTATTCAACAAGTAATGATATTAAGCCATTGCAAGTTTGTAGTAATTTTTTATAGCAGCAGTAGAAAATTAATACACTAGAAAACTTACCTGGGACAATGTGAAATAAAACATTTTTTAAAGAGTATAAATTACACTTATGCACAAAGTGATGTATTTAATGACATTATTGGACTCAAAATGATTTTTTTTGCATCCATTATTTGAAATTCATAAGATTGTATTTGTTTAAGTACATAATAGGGATTTGGAACTTTTCTGTTTTCTCTCCCCTTAGCTTAATGTTAAAGTTTTGCCTTTTTTTTTTTTACTTTCCTTCGCCTTCCTTTCTGGAGTATGGATTCTATGAGTGGAGCTGCAGCAGCCACTTTGAAATATGATAGAAATTTGAGGATGGTTCCTTCCTGTTATGAATAATGGAACAGGAAGATAGAGGGAAAATGGGACAGGGAAGCCACTGTGATGTTGCAGCATGGCTAGGGATGACCGGTCTCTAGAGTTTAGGTTCTGTAAAATAAACAAGTGAGTAAATTGCTACATTATTAATTAAATCCTTCTTTCTATATCTTAGTACCTGGATTTATACCTATCACGCCAATTATAAAATCTATCAATTTTTTTTTTCTGGTTGCTTGTTTTATGCTAGTTTCCCTGCTAAGTTAGGTGCATAATTAAGCCCATCTTTGTTCTTAATTTTTTTTTTTAATTGCTGTCTCCTAGAACCTCTAGAGCAGGAATTCCACATTAGTGCTACACTTTGAGTGACTTCTCATAAATTTTAGTTTCTCCCAACAGAAATAATAGTTTAATAAAATATAGGTGATAGATTTTTAAAACTAAGTATGTGTATGAGATTTGAAAAAAAGTGGAAATATTTCACATGCATAAGACATTGAAAGAAAAAAAGCAAATATACTGAGCAACTATTGCTACAAAGTGTAAGGTGCTTTGGTCTTATCGTCTAATTTAATTTTGTGTAACTTTCATAGCTCTATTATAGGTGATACTGTTATTCTTCACTTACAAATGAAAAAATTAAATTCTGGAAGGTTAAGTAACTTTCCCAATACTACACATCAAGGATAAGACTGGAAGTGTAGTTTTGAACCAAATAACTGAATCCAGAGACTATATACACTTCATGATATCACATGAACAACTAATACAAATTACTATATACTATGTAGTACATAATTCCCATTTTTAATTTGATTAAATGATTGGCTTCTATTTCTGTTTAATAATATTTACATTTTAAAAATTTATTCTTAAAATCTGAATAATTCCTGGTTGTGAGAAGATTATTTTTCACCTAAAAGGTGATTTCAGAATTCTTCTTAAGGAATAATTTATTCCCTAAGTAATTGTCTTTTATTCACAAAGTCTGTGGAAATCCATGTGTTTTTTAAAAATACAATCATAATGAAAGCTTAACGTGAATTCAAAAATATTATGATTTTGACTATTCTCTGTAAGTAAACTAACTTGACATAGTGGAATTAGAATGAGAAATTCATCTCTTTTTTTTGTCATATCAGGAGCCACTTTGGCTAATCCTATTGTCTGTGTAGCAGACAACTGGCACCTCAAAAATTGCCCAGTGACTTCTATTAAAGTCAGTGGAAGTTATACGGTGTATCTCTACTCACCATTTTGACAGTTTAGAAACAGGAGATAATGCATCATAAACAACCTACCAGAAATTGTGTACTAAAAAAAAAAAAAAAAAGAACATAACAGGATTGCAATTTATTCTGCCCCTTTACTTATCAGCTTTCTGCATATGGTTGATTTAAAAGCTTGTAAAAGAGTAAGAAGATTATTTATAGTTTTCTTTACTAGAAATGAACACATTTTGAGCCCAGGCAGGTTAAAATATGAAATATGTTCAAATGGTTTTGCTATTTGATCCAGTACTAAAAAATGCAGTGTAGCAGAACATTCTGACTCAAGGAGATGACTATTTTCAGGGAGATAAAAGCTGATGTTGATAATAAAATGTTTATATTAATAGTTAGTAATGTAGGTGATTTTGATAAGTCTCTAGTTATGAGAAATATATATTGAGTTTGTATGTTCTGACTTATATTCAAGGTGAAAAATATTCATTTCAGAAACAATTAAGTTTGTAGTTAAAATCATATAAATAACAGCCAATTTTGCAAAAAATAATTTTAACTGCTTTATTTTAGCATGCATTGTATTCCATAAGAAATAAGAAATATTCTATTTTTGAATATATGAGGATTATTCCAATTATGGTTACAACTAAAGACCAAGTATCTGAAGAATTAATTCTGGAATTGGTACAGGGAGCCACTACTTTGCCATTTTAATCTAAATGTTGCATCTTTCTTTATCTCTGGGAAAATTCCCTATATTATATGATCATTTCCTCTCTTCTAAACTTTCCTCTTTCCCTTCTGGGACTTATTTTCTACATGCATGTAATCTCTTAACTAGTCACTCATTCTTTTCCTCAATTTATTGCTTTGTGCCACATTCTATCAAAAATTTGAAAACCCTCCACAATTCCAGCACGTAATTTGCTTTTCACATTTTACTGATAGGCTAGTTTTAAGGCTATTAATGTTTCTTTTGTTATTTAGCCTTCTTAACTTAAAAAGTCAATATTTATGTATCTATTTTACAAAATTTCTGGTTACTTTCTTTAAGTTTAACATCCACTTTACTTTCTCTCTGCATGTTTATTATACTCTTTTAGATTTTTATTTCATTTGCCTTATTCAATATCCCACTGGAATTTATTCCTCTGCTGCTTTTAATATATCTTTATTCATGGCACTGGTTTACATTAAATGTTAATAGTTAGATTTCTATTGTTCTTTATATTTGGTAATTCTCGTTTCCTGTCGGGGAATATAAATTATCCTTAGGTTACTCCTGCCTCAGAGGGTATTCATATAGAAGAATATGACAGGAGCAGACCCTTGGTGCTAGTCAGCATATGCTTGTTTTTTGTTTTATGAGTGTCAGAATTTCTCATCAAACTTGGGAGTTAACAGGAGAAGAGAGAAGATAAAGATGCCATGGTTTTCCCAATAAGTTTAATCAGTTAATCGGCTAATTGGGTTGCTCCTGGGCAATACATTTTCTGTCTATCAAATTGTCCTATAGGGCTAACATGGCACAAAGATCAAACATCTCAGAATGGGTCCATCTTGGGCTATCTTCTGAGCTTATATATATAAACTTGCTTTCCTGTAGATGTGATACTGTCAGGTCCCTGTATTTCCTAGGTAATCTTCATAACTTGATTTCTGTTGATAGTATTCACCTAAATAATTAACTCTTTGGGACATACACACACACACACACACACATGTATGTGTGTGTATATGCATGGTATATGGTTGTGCACACAAACACACACATGCACAGACATATATGATATAGTGAATAAATTGATCTTGGCCTTCAGCTTCTGGAAGATGATCTCTAACCCATTAAAATATCATACCTGAGTGAAGTATATTTGCCTGCTTGAGGGCTTTGGGTCACACTGGCTGGTGAAACAATGCGATTGAGAATGGGTGCTGGCCACTCCAGATAGAATTAAGGTGGGGACTGGCCACACCAGATAGTGACAATGTGATTTAGAGTGAGGACTTTGGGGCACAGAGTATCATTTGACCTCTCGAGGGGCTAGAAATTGAGATCACCCACGTGGGAAATCAGTCATGCCTGGTGAAGGAGCCACAATAAACCTCTGAATGTTGGGCTCCCAGGCGAACTTCCTTGGTTGGCAGTAATTTATGCACATTGTTACACAGTGATGCAGGATTACTGGTTTCAAAAGATAGGCATGGGTGTTGTGAGAAGTGTTGTACTTTTTAAAATATATATATTTTGAAATAAGAGCTAACAATTTGCAAAGAGAATGGGCTTGAGACATGAGAGAAAGGTTAATTGTAGTTAAGTGTTTTGCATCAAGCAATTGGAAAAATGAGTGTACCATTAACAGGAAGATTGGGAGGAAGAAAAAGTAATTTGATTTTTGGTCATTATACATGTCAAATACCTATTAAGCTTGCTATGGGAGTTGTTGAGAAGGTAGTTGAACATATGTTTAGAATTTAAGATGAAGTTTCTGCAGTTGATTTTTAAGTCATCATGAGAAATATGGCCTTTAACTAGGAGGGTAAATGAGTTCACCAAATGGTAAGGAAGATTAGAAATAGTTTAAGGACTAGATCATAGTAACCAGCAAAGGAAACTGAGAAGTGACCAGTGAGAATTCGGGAAAAATTTAGTAGAGTGTGGTGTTCTGTGTTCTGTAAACCAAATGATGTTAGTACTTGAGAAAAATTAAAAAGCATCATCAATGAGTTCTAATGATGCTGATATACCAAATGAGATGAAGTCTAAGAACTAACTGTTGGATTCAGCAGAATGAAGGTTATAGTTGAATTTGACAAGTGCAGTTTTATTAGTTTCAGAGATGAAATTTTGATTGATGAAGGTTTTAGAGAATATTATAGATAAATTTTAGCAAATATAGAGAAATCTTTCAAAAGGTTGCTTTAAATATAAGAGAAATGAGCAGTAGATAGAGGTTGAGGTATAGGGTCAACAGTTTCTATTTTTAATAATGGGAGAAATAAGAAAATGTGTGTATATTCAGGAAAATAATCCAGCAGGAAATGGAGGGGAGAGATAGGAGAATTATTAAAGCAACAAATTGAAGCTGTGTCAGGGAATGAGATTATGTATTTAAGAGTATTGGATGATTTTAGGTAAGAGCTGACAGTTAATCTGTAGGATAATAGAAGGCAAATTATATAGTTAACAGACTGGCATGTGGGTGGATGTGGGTGCAGGAGCTGATGAGAAATTTCTTTTTATATAGAAAGCAAACAGATAAGAGCAAGGCTGGAGAGAAGATATTGAAAATTTGGGAAGAAAAAGTAGGCATGTAGAAAAGTGGGAAAAGAAATAGACTAGAGAACTATAGTTTGAACATTAATAACAATGAGTCCAATTGAGAGGAACAAACATGATTTTAAATTGAAGCTAATGCCTGTTTACCTGCAAGCATGTTCAATTACTCTGGTGCAGTCTAGAGTAGTCAGAGAGATGGCTTTAATCAGTGTTGATGAATTGATAAGTAAAGATTCCAGAGTTAAGAGATGGTGGGAAATGGATTTGAAGGTTTATAAAAGGAGAACAATTATGGAAAATATGAGTTTAAGGAACTGAAAGTCAGTGAAATGTGATTAGATGAATGAATTGTAGGTTCAGGTAAATTTGAAGAATTACTGAAATCAGGTTATGAGGAATGTGTATCAGTCTAAAGATGAGAGATAGATAATGGATGGTCCGAAATATGGATTATAGAGGGCAAATTTTTGGTTAGGATAAAACCCAGGGAATGACCTTGAGAATTAGCAACCAAAGCAGGAAAATCAGGAGATATTAAACCAGCAGTGCCCAAACTTTTTTGCACCAGGGACCGGTGCTCCTATGAGAATCTAATGTCTGATAATCTGAGGTGGGGCTGAGGCAGTGATGCTAGTGCTGGGGAGCGGCTGTGAACATGAAGCTTCACTTGCTAGCCCACCAATCCTCTCCTGCTCTGTGGCCCAGGTCCTAATAGGTCACGGACTGGTACCAGGCCACAGCCCAGGGGTTGGGGACCCCTGTATTAGAGGACAAGAAATTCTTATTCACATATTTATTGTATTATGTTGTTAATTTTTCCATAGACCTTGTTAGTAATGGTTATTAATTGGATCAAATGGTATGTATATTTATTTTCAAAGATTTTGATACGAATTTTGAAATATTGAGGCAATTTATAGTTTCAAATGCATCTATTAATATATTTAGTTACTCCCATTGTAGTTGACTTTAGTTAGGTTTTACTATATTTAAAACATTGTCTATTTAGGAGATTATAGTATTTCAACAATTTAATAGATCTTTCTTTCAGTATTTAGTAATGATTAAGGTGTTATTAGATTCCTATTGTTTATTTGTATACTTTCACTTGCTACTTTATATTGGAATGCAAGAGTTTCATGATGAAAACTTTGGTATAGTTCTTTGAAACTTTTCTGTAGTAACCACCTAGCTATAATAAGGGTTCACTAAGCTACAAATATTTTATTCAATATCATATTGTTTTGGTTGTGTCCCTAGCTCTAAATGCAGGGAGAAAAATATCTTCTAATTTTGCAACAAATGGGTAATTTGCTTTGATACAAATGGTAAAATCTATAACAACAACAACAATAATAAAAAGTACCATAGGACAAGAGTGGAACTTTATAAAGAGAGAATGAGATATAAACTTTCTTAAGCTCATTTAGGTAAGTTCATGGCTACAAAGGCAATTAGGACAAATTCTCCATTATCTAGTTTAGGGGAAGTTTGGATCAAGATTTCTTCTTGATATCTTTTTAATCTTATAGATTTTAAAAATAAGGTTTTAAAATTAGAGCTTGTTATCACCTGGCCACCTGTATTTTGAGTCAGTAACTTGAATGTGATCTTCGACAGCATCATCCAATATGATTTATAAAAATGCGAATCCTGAAACTTCCCAAGATTTCTTGATGGTTCCATGCAATCTGCATTTTAAGAAGCTCACCAGGTGGTGCTTCTATGCACTGAAGTTTGAATCTCACTGGTAAGAACATTCTCTGACATATTTGCAAACTTAATTATGTTAGAGATTGTGAGAATATGGCAAACAATCTTTTATTTCTCTGAGCAATGCTGTCAATGTGCACACAGATATTCATTGAGAGGGAAAGTTAAAAATAAAAGTCTCAGCAAAGCACGTATACATCATATGTTAGTAACTCTCCATTAACATGAAACAAATATGCCAGATGGTAAATGCCCTACTTATAAAACTTGGAGATTTGACTGATCCCCAAGCAGATATCCCTGGAAAGTAATTTATGTCACTCAAGGCAACAAAACATATTGATAAATTGTGCTCAGTGTTCATGGAAATGATTGGATTCAAACTGAGGTGCTTGAACATGTGGCATTATGGAGCGGAGACCATTTGATTAAATAAAGGTCTCTCACAAAATGTCTGTACTAGACAGCCAAAATAAAAGTAGTGGTATAATAACTTTCTAAGATTGATAAGTATTAAACTTAACTTTGGGGTATATATCATATTTATACATATATATCACATTAATAACATATATCATATATATGAATTACTGTTTTAGCTACCATAAATGACTATAGTCAGTGAGGAAATATACACTCAAAATCTCCTTGTACTTTTAGACATTTCCTGGCAGTGATATAACTTTTCTTACACTGTATTATATTTTTTGGTGACTTAGGCTCCAGCCTTTAAATTATTTTAATTTTGAAAGGTGATTGTGTGTAGCTTTTTTAAAGATGAATTCCAAATTATAGGCATGTATGTTTTTAAAGATATGTAGCAATTGTACCAATAAAATGTGATATTAAGTGAGAAATTATATTTGTTAAACATTGTCCTAGGAATTTAATATAGATTTTCTCTCATTTCTTATTTACAATTTGAACTAACTGAATTAGGAGTTATTCTTCACATAAGCTTATAAGAAACTGAGCATGAGAAGACTTAAGTAATCAAACCCAAGTATGTCTGAGTGATTCCAAACTGAAAGCTTTATATTTTACACCAAATTATCATATATTGCTGATAAAATTCCTTTTCTATTCAGTTTATACAATACAAACATATACTTACTTTTTCTGATTTTAAACTTAATAATTTTGGTAGAAATTTGGTAAATACAGAGCCATTCACATGCTACTGTGCAAAGATAGCCAATTATAAAACTTGGTGTGTGCATATGTTTGTGTCATATGCATATATTTTTTTTTGTCTAACTATGTGTCTGTCTATATACCAGTGTCAGTGTTGTGTATCTTTCATCTATCTATCTATCTATCTATCTATCTATCTATCTATCTATCTATCTATCTATCTATCATCTATCTACTATCTTTTATCTATCTAATCTCTATATAGAGGTTTTTCTTTCAGTTTGTTTTGTTTTTGTTTTTAAGCATTCTTCTTTCTTTGGGAAACAACCCTGGTTCTTTGATGACTTGTACATTCTTCATTTAGAGATGCAGTTTTCATGAGAACACCACGTTTTCATGTAGCTCTACTATGCTAATAATGGTATTAGAGACAACTGATTCATTATGATTCTTTCCTAGCATGTTTTCAGATTGAATTCAGAAGAAAAGTTCATTACACTGTTGTATTAGAAATAGTAAAATAGAACACTTAGGATCTGTCAATAAATATTTGTCCTACTACATGGAGAAAGGCAGTATACAATAGAAGAAAAAGGCAATCAGATAAAAACAGGTTTGACAAATACTAAAATATATACTATTTAAAATATTTTCATTTTGCTATGAATTTAATGTTATATAACATTTATATGTCATAAATATTTCAGATTTTTTTGGATACTATGGGAAATAATGTGAATGAAGAAAGATAACAAAACATATTATTTTAGTTTAAAAATGTAAATTCCTAAAAACGTGACAAGAAGATTAGCGATTAAAAAGTCTTCCTAAAAATATAAGATATCTCAAACGTCTCATTTTGATAGAGAGAAAGACAGCAAGAAAGTAGCCTTGCTTACCACACCATTCCTGTTTATGGCAGAAATTTTCTTACACCATAGATCAAAAGTGACAGAAAAGCAGAGCACACCTATTCCTAGAGAGGATCATTATAGTTACCTTAAAATTCTTTAAAATGGTTTTATTAATCTGACTTAACTCAGTAGAATAGAACATGGAAAAATTTTAGTTATCAACAATTTCTTCTTTCATAATTGTTTGTTCTTTTTCATTTAATGATATCTTAAGGCGAATTATATACCTTTCTGAACCCTTTCATAAAAATTGAGTTCAGTTTATTTTTAATTTTGTATTTATTAATTGGTACTAGTTTTAATAACACAGTTGAGTTTCCCAAGAGTAAATACAGGTATTAGTTTACTAGACATTTTTCTAGATATATTGTATATGTGTAAACATTTATTTTGCCCATTGTTTTACACTAATATGCAATACACTTTGATTTCTACTTGATTATATATTTTAAAAATATTTTTATAACAAACTAAAGAACTGCTTTATTTTTTTCAAGGATGAAAATGATTTAATTAATGGATGCACAAATATTATTTAACCAGTCCTCTATTATTGAATATTTAGGTTGTTTTCAATATTTTACTATTTAAATAATGCTACAACATTCAGTGATTAACCCTGTATATATCATTTCATATTTATTTCAGCAAATACACAGAATAATTTTTTAGAAGTGGAACTTTTAGAATGTGTATTTTTATTTTGACAGATATTGCAAAACTCCCTTCACGGAGCTTACAGACAATTATAGTCCAATAAGATATTTCTGAGGTTTATGGTTTCTTCATACCCTCATGAAACTATTATATTTTGCAATTTCTGGACCTTTGTTAGTGTAATACGTAAAAATTGGTTTGTCTGTATGATTTTTTTGTTTTATTAGAAGACATTTTTATTTCTTATGTTTAGTGATCGTTAGCGGTTAATTTTCTGAAATTGTTCACTTATAATTTTTATTTAATTTTTTAATTTGGTATTTTAATTACCTAAAAGAATTCAATTGCCTAATGTTAGGAAAATTAATGTTATTTTATGATTTTAATTTTAAATATTTTGTCTTTGGATTTTGCTTGAAATCATTTTTACTTCACAGAAAACTTTTAATATACATTTTCATTTATCAATAATTTATTATTATTTCAGAAGTTTTCTGTTCTACTTAAAAAAGTCTTTTAATTCTGAAGTTGTAAAAGGATTAGCCCATAATTTCTTTTATTATGTTTATGATATGCTTTTTAAAAATTTATACACATGGTTTATGTGGAATCTATCTTTTGTGAGTTAGAAGGTAAAAATTTTTTAACCTACTCAATCACTATTTCTTTAAAAATTCAAAAATTTCTCATAGATTTGAAATATTACATTTACATATTTCAGCATTGTGTTTGTTTCTTTCAATTATTGTCCTTTATGTACATATTCACATACCAGTACCACACTGTTAATATAGTGATGCTTTATATTTTCATATAAAGTAGGATAAATCATTGATTTTACCCCCAGAAATTCCCTCTTTGTTTTTATATATTTCTATATGAATTATAGATTCATCTTTTTAGTTCCAAAATATCTTGTTTATATATTTACTTACATCATATTAAAATTATTGTTTAGCTGTGGAAATCTGCTTATTTGTAAAGTGTACCTTCCTATTTAAACATGTTCCTATTTGTGCAAGTTTTCCTTAGAAACTTTCAAGAATATGTAATAATTATCCTAATGTAGTTTTTGTTTATATTTTACTATTATTTTTACCCCCAGGAATAATATTTTTATTCATATTGTAAAATTCTTTTACTATGTCTCCTCAGAAATAGTTGTTTAACTATACGAACTCAATTTCTGCATGATGATTAGATATCCTACAATCTTAATGAAATTCTTGATCCTTGGATGTTTTCTAGGTAGAAAAGTATATGTAATATGTGATGCTTTTACCTTCTTCTTTCAAAATTTATGATTCCTCATTCATTCTTTGATATTTTCCATATTTATATATATTTTTCTATCCTTCTTAAAGTGCTTACTCTGCATTTTATTTTGCTTATTTCTTTTCTATTCACCACACCTCCAGTACTATGACTTTTCTGTGGCCTCCTTGATTTTGCACATTATAGATAAAACACAACTGATTATAAATTTGCACAGCATGTTTCTAATACACGTAAGTATATGACGATTCTTGAAATTTGTCCTTTTTTTCCTCCAGAAATCTGTAAAGCCAGCAAAAACAAGTGCAGATCAGTTTTATGGTTCAGTGCTTCAATGGTGTCTCTTTAGCATTTTCAGGATGAGGGCCAATAGTACAACTGGAGGCCCATATGTGATATCTCTAATTATATATGTTAATAAATAGAGCTAGCAAACCATTTAATAAAATATACTTTATCCTCTTACTATGGAAAAAAAAATTCACAATATCGTGGAAGACCAGGTTTGAACTTACAATTTTTAGATACCTCCAAAGTTCACACTGGAATGTAGAGCCTGAGTGAGCTGGCTGCTTGGCCCGCTGCTCATGACTCGCTCTTTTTCTTTTTTAGTCTCCAGGGCTTCCCAAACCTTAGGTATTGACATAAAGATAGCCCAGCTCATCTGTCCAAACTGTGGCTACTCCTCTTGCAAGAACCACCTCTGTGTTATTCCTCAGACTAGTAGTTTTCAACAGGGATGGTTTTGCCACCCCAGGGGACATTTAGAAGTGTCTGGAGACATTTTTGGTTGTCAAAACTTGGGGGGGTCATAGTACAAGCATCTAGTGGGTCAAAGTCACGGATGCTGCTAAATCCACAATGCACAGGAAAGTCTCCTTAACAGTGAATTATTTGGTCCAAACGTCACTGATGCTGCGGTTAGAAACCCTCAGATATAAAGTCTCAAATATAGGAGTTCTAACCCTGGTGTAATGTTCCAACTTTTGGCTCAAGAACAAAGGGAAGAGCCCCCAAAAAGACCTTGGAAGTGGGCTCAAGAAATTTGAACAGAGAATTCTGTGTTTCCAATTGAATAGACTATGTTCTTAATGGAAGCAGGGTACATATGGAATCTGGATGAACATTTCCCTTTGCCTCACAGATTTTCTCATTTAGGGTGTGACATAGCTGTGTGAAGGCTAGATCAAGGTCCTCTACCACTTTGCACCTAGGGGAGAAACCTATACCTAGATTTAAGAGCAGTACTAGTAACTTACAACCCTAAAAATGTGTTCTTGGAATCAACACATGGTGCGGGCCACAAAGAAATGCTCATGTCTTTGAAAAAAGTACTGCTTGAAAGACTAATTGATCTGACAGCAGAAAATGTGTTTTGGCTGGGTTACTACTAACCTGCAGATAAATGTTTCTTTATAAGGTAAAGATCAGAAGAAGCACTTAGGTAAGAGAAAAGACTAATTATTTTACCAAATCATTCCACTTAGATTCTTACATAATGAAAGATCGTTTCCCAGTGGTGCTGAACAACCATTTTCTTACTTCTCTTTGTGTTAAAATTTATGCATCCAGAGAGATTTACCTATTAGCCCAGTGTTGGTAGCGGTTGCCTATGTTGTCTGAAGAATAAATTGCAATATTAAATTATTTATATTATACTTACATATATAAGCATATATGTATTTATGGCTACATTGGCAATAAAAGTGGATATTGAACAAGAGACTCGTAAATGTTTTTTTAAAGAGTATTTAATATTTAAATAAAAAGTAAGAAATATATTATAAAATGAATAAATCCCTGGTTGAATTCAATATTTTTGATTTGTAATTCTGATATTCATAAATATAACATAAATTTCTTTTTTATTGACCATATGATTTTAAAAATTGAGAATTGACTCTTTTAGATGAAATATGTTTCATTTTACATATTATATTTATTGAATTATAAAGAACAATATTAGATAAGGATAAATATAAAATAAATATTATAATAGCTGAATAAGGAAATAGAAAATCTTTAAAAGTAGTGTTATTCTTTTGTGTTTTAAAAACTGGGGACAGGGAAAGCGACAGAGTTTTGTGTAGCATTAAATAGATAATATATTCAAAAAGGACATGACAAATTGTTTAATGAATATTTATTTGATAATTATAATAATGCATATTTGGCAAAAAATGTCCCACGAAATACACAACCTGAAAGGTTAGATTAAAGCTTTGCAACTTCAGATTGTTTGTTTCATGAATATATGGTTACTTATCAAAATGACGAGAATGCACGAGTTTTATTCCTATTATACGCACAGCTCAGGTGAAACACATGCAACTTCGAATTGCCCTGTAGAACATGAGCACTTTTAGACTTATGAAACTGGAGTTTATACAAGAAAAATAAGCTTCTGGTGCTTGACTATATTTATTAGATGATGTTTCTGAGAAACTGACAAGTCATCTTTATGACAGTGTGGGAATATTCCTAAAAAGACGTTATCCGATTTAATCATCATGATTTTTCCATTGGAGGAATACGGCTGAAAACCTGCTATTATATTTTATACCAAAATATTGAGAAATGGAGAAAGAAATTATAGAAACCATATTCGCATTTTAAATTCAAGACAGATATGTTGTTATCATACCAAAAAGAAAACAAACTAAAAAGACAGTTTATTTTAACCTCTATCAAAGAGCCATGTTTAAAGATAAGGTATACCAGTGCAGGTATTAGGCTGGAAATATTTAGATTCTCAAGTAGAAGAATAGTAAATGTCAGTTTCATACAAAATGCTAAAAGGTAAAAAAAAAGTTGAATAAAGAGCAGAGCACTAATAATATTTAATGTAGATAAGTAAATATATAGAAAATTTGCATACTATTTTTAAGAGAGAGAATATATATAAGCCATTATCCATATGTGTTAAGTATAGAAATACATTTCTTGGCACTAATATCATTACAGATATCATGAAATTTGATCTTGAAATTTGATGTTAAGATAAGTAAGCACATAACATAGATTTAAAAATAATAAACAATTTTTAGGATGACAATTTGGAAGTGAGATTGTCGAGATGATTAATTAGGTAACATAATAAGTTATATATATAAAATAAGAGAAAAAATATTATGCCACTTTCCTTTTTTAAGAAAGACCTATATCATTACCTGTTTTTGATAACCAAAACATATCCAAAGAGAATTTTCATTTTTATGGTAAAAGGCAAAAAACCAAACCTAACAGTCATCATTTGCCTTGCAGGGAGCTTGTAAAGCAGAGTGCACCCTGAGCTGCAAGAGTTGGCACTGATTTTACTGTGTGTTAGTGTTATGTTATGTTTCATGTGTTATTCGATATGATTTAGTAGGTTATTTTGTGGTCTAGGAAAACAAAACTTTTTTCATATAAATTAATGGTAATTACTTCTTTGCTTTATGACATTTTGGTTTATACAAGGTTTCATAGGGACGCTCTACTTTCAGAGAGTGGGGAACGACCTCTATGTCATTGGGGTATACTAATTCACATAGTGCATATTTGCACTTTAAATGAATAACAAAGAAAACAAAGTTTAATTTTATGTAGTGATTCAAACGATTGTTGAAGTAAGCCTGTGAGTTTGAGTTGTTAATGGCGCCGATGTGGTAAAGCAGAGGGTATGTAATCTAGAAAACTCAGAAGCATTCTTTGTTTAATATAGGATGCATTGTTTAAATTTAATATTATGGGACATGATCTCAGTTATGTTCAAAGCAATGATATACTGAGAATGATTCAAATAATATGTGCGATATTTTGGAATCAAAACAAAGAATAGCACATTGAAGCACATCAAATTGAACTTGGAGTCACTTTCAGACACATAATGAAAATGCCAAGTAAAGTCTGTTAAACTAATTAGATTAGTTAGTTAAAATATGATATGCACTTAATAAAATATGATCAAATAATAAAACTCATAATGTTTGGAGAAAAATAAAATTAATTTTTAATTTTTTACCACTCATTTACTTATATGAGATATTGTTTGTCAATAATAACATTAATGAAAGCTTACAACAAAACCAATCAAATTTGTATTGTGTTATTTTATTTTTTAACAAATTAAAAATACATTAAAATCATTTCTATATTATTTTAATATCTAGCATATTTAATATTCAATATATGTATAAATCTAATATATATATTTAACATTATAATATTAAAATAAAATCCTCTAAATAATATTAGGCAAATTTGTTTCTCTAAATAGAAGTAAATAGTATATGAAATATCAGTAGATGTGACATTAGAGTTAAGCAAAAGTTAATTATAAAACAGAAACCAAATTTGAGATTGTGATGGAGAAGATATTCATTTATGAAAAATCACAAATGCAATTTCTATAAAGATTATTTTCTATTCTAGCCATTATAGATCAAAGCATCTTTTCAACTGAGGAGATATTTCAACAAAACTGAGCAATGTTGTGATAATTTGGGTTTATTTCTAATATACCAACCTTGTAAATATTGAATACAAAGAAAAAAATTATATCAATTTAAATATTACATTGGGAATGACCATACGAATGAGTTATTTGTATTATGAAGTTAAAATATTCTAAAACATTCTCTATAAAAATTTTTATGTTTTTTGTAGAAGTGACTTTATAATTAATAATTGCATTCAGATTTAAATCTGTTAAAAATTATTTTCATTTACTCTCCAGTTCTGTATTTTTCTCTCCTTTCCAGTCTTCTTTTAGATTAAATTATGTTTTTCAGTATTTATTTTTTCATTCACTTATTACTTATACACACTTATGTACAATATTTGCTAATTCTAAAGTATCACCCAACAGCATTCAATCTTGACTTCTACTCTTACTGAATAATGTGTGATTAGAAACTTGCAGCTTTATCTGTGTCACCCCAGCCCTCCTGAGAGATTTATAAATGTGCTTTTATTTTTTCTGTCTTTTAAACCTCACAAGACATGATGATTACATCTGCTTTTCCTATAGGCAATATTCGTGTGGAATTGATTATACATTTTTCAGTGAACACTTCTGGGTTTTTAAATGAGATCATTCCTAGTGCTGTTTGAAATTATGATTTATCTCTGGACAATTTAAAAATAATAAAAAGCACCGAGTCTTTAAATATTGCTTCTGTCTCCATATCTCACCTTTCTTTCTGGATTCTGTGTGTGTGTGTGTGTGTGTGTGTGTGTGTGTGTGTGTGTGTATCTTTCAGATGTTCCATATGTCTCTTATAATCATCTTTTTAAAAATTTATCTTTGTTTTAATGTGATTAAATTTTTGTGACCCACCTTCCAATTCACTTAGTCTCTCTTTTGGTGCATAGATTAGAATCTTCCATCAATTAAACCACCAATTGAATTCTACATCTTATTCTTATCTATTTCAGTTTTAGAATTTATATTTACAGCAGCCCTTCCTTATACACAAGTTTACTTTCTCTGGTTTCAGTTACCCACGGTCAACCATGGTCAAAATATTAAATGGAAAATTTTATAAGTGATCTATACTTTTAAACTGCATGCCATTCTGAACAGCGTGATGAAATTTTGCACATCCTGTTCTGTCCCATACGAGTCATCGTTTTGTCTAGGTGTCCACTCTGCATGCTTTCTTTGCCCTTTAGTCACTTAGTAGCTATCATGGTATCAGAATGCTTATGTTCAAGTAACTTCATTTCACTTAAAAGTGGCCCTAAACTGTAAGAGTAGTTTAAACTTGATCGTAGTTATGTGTATATAGAAAACAAACAAACAAACAAACAGTACATAGGGTTCAGTACTGTCTGTGGTTTCAGGCATCCTCTGGGATCTTAGAATGTATCCCCTCAGATAAGGAAGGGGACTACTGTACATCCTCTATATAGTTTTTCATTTTATCTTGAACTTCTCTATCCTGACTTCTAAGCTCTAGAATAAAATAATTATACCTAACAAAAGACTGATAACATTTTATCTTCTTTGAGCATACATGTCATATCTGTTTTGTCTCTTATTAATCAGTAATTTGGTCTTTTTACCTGGTGTACTGGGTACTCTTTTTACAATGTATTAGGCATTACATGTAAAGACTTACAGAGAGGTGATATGTGATTTCAAATGGTGTTCAATTCTTCTAGTGGGAAATTTGCTTTGCATTAGACAGAAAAATAGTATGGGTGAAAGTTTATATGTATTATGGATTTAGTCTTTAGTCTCTGAGAAGGTTGGTCTCATTATATCTTATCCCCATTATGGGCCATTGTATTTCTCAAATGGAAATGCATGGAGTTGACCAGGGCCTTTCCTCATCGGCGCACTCTGCACTCCCATATTGTTCCCAGTATCCCTGTGCATTGACTGCTCAGCCTCGAGCTCTCAGCCACAGATGATGCTCCACAGAGTCCTCCGAGACAGGGCACAAAATCTGAGACTCATCCTTCTTTGATTTCCTTCTTTACTGGATCTTGATTTCTTGAGTTCTCACTTCCTTGATAGTACTCTGTTGTTTTTAAAGATATCTTTATATATATTTGGCTCTGCTTTTTGAGTGGGTGAGTCATTCGGTAACAAGCTGTTCCACCAATATTGGAGGCATCTATTCTCAGTGAATTTTGAACAAATATCAACTTCCTTCTCGTTCAAACTTGGCTGTAAAATTTAACCAGAGCGAGATAGATAGTAGTCTCTGCTTTGATCTATTGTAATGATTTTATTTTATTTTTTTGCTTTTAAATCAATTTGTCTTTATTAGTTACACCAGAAGCTACATCCAGTTGAATAATAATATGTACATATTTGTAAATCATATCTCAAAACTTCATTTGCTCAAGGACACATAGTTACTATGTTGCAGAGCCAGAATTTTAGTTCAGGTCTTTTGACTCCATTCCTAGTCTTTTTCCCTCCATAAGACACAAAATCCAGAATACTTTGAGCTTGAGGTTCAAGACTATCACTAATAAGGGTCTTAACCATCTTTTCAACCTTCTTTCTCTGTGTTCCCACAAACCTTAGCTCCCACATTTGGCAAGTCCTGGCCAAGGATCACAGATAAAGCGTCTGTTTCCTTTTGATGGCTTGTTATTTAGCTTCAGTTAAACCGTCTGTGTTCCTACCTCGTTATTCATGTAGTTCTTGAATTATCCTGCCCTCTCCTCTCTGCTTAAATATGACAAGAGGTCATCTGCTCAAAGAGAAACAGGATTTGTGAATTTGAGGAAAAGGGCTGCAAATATTACTTTGGCATTTGTGTAAAAAGAGAAATGATCAGAGAGGCTGACAGGCAGTTGGTTGAAGCCAGTCCACTGTGCTCTGTGGTGCACCTGGTCCACACAGATCTTCAGTGCAGTGCAGATGCTGTTGAATACCAAGGTCTCTCTGCGTTTCCTCGTTTTTACGGCAAGTCAGGTCTCTGGGTCTGGCTCTCTTTCTCTCCAATCCTATCTTTGCTTGTGTGCTGTCATGATCTTACTTCAGTTTTCGCTGATTCTTTTTTTTTTTTTTTTTAGAAATGCAGTGTTTTGGTTAACATAGCAGGCTCTGTGACAAACCACCTGGGTTTATAGCTTAGTTCCTGCATTATTCGCATGTAGCTATGACAGATTGTTTAATTTCTGTCTTATTTTTCTTACTAAAAGAAGTAATAATAATCTTCATACTAAAGTTTGTTTTTGATGAGGAAATAGTTACTTGTGTAAAACTCTTGGAAGAGGAATATTTTTAATGTTTTTGGTTTCCAATGATTTAAAACCACATGTAACATCTCTCAATCTTTATATCTGCAAGTGCTTCAACTTCCCTAGAGATATAGTCCTTAGCAATTCATTGCTAAGAAAGGTTGCCTCATTTGGTAGGTTTTGCAAAATGCAGGTCTCATGTATAATTAATCTGAAATGGTCATTCAATGTTGTGTTTATGGACTCCCCGTAATTCACATGAAATAGAGTACAAAATTTTGTGTGTATGCACAAATGTACATTAAATTTTTGTGGAAAAGGGTTGTAACATTCATCAAATGTTTAATGGTCTCTGGATGCAAAATAAACAGGAAGTGTTCCAGACACAATTATTCCATACTCTTCAAACTATGATAAAGGGAGAATTGCTTTAAACGTGGTTGCTACTGTTGTTGTTTAGGATTAAAAAGTTTACTTTAGGCTCTAAACATAAAATATTTTTCTCCATTGAATGATGGCAAGCTACGTTTTTTGTCATTCTAGAAAACACTTTGTAGCTACAAAAATCAGGATTTTCCCATCTGCATGGGTTATATAATCACATTATTTCTGTCTGTAATGACATCCTCCGTCTGCATCTAACAAAATCCTACCCAACCATAAAAGCATTCCTATAATGTGTCCCTATCTCTGAGATTTGGCCTATTTAAGGCAGAATTAATTTTAGTGGCTGTTTAAATTATATGGATGAGGGCTATATCTTTATCCTTGTTTTTTTCTAGCCTAGTACATAATAGGCATGCATAAAATGTTAATGGACTTGGTAAAATTTGTTCAGAATATGGAAAAATGTGTATGATCTTTGAATTCCACAGCCATTTCACAGCAGCAAGGTGCCCTTATTTTGGATACATAGTATAATTGTTTTGGTCACCTCTGCTCCATAATTCATGACTCATTACCCTCTCACTGACATATAGAAACTTGGGGTTCTTTGTTTGTTTAATTCTTCCTCAAGTTAAGCAGCAATTCTGTAATTCATATTATTTAATCAATAAATATTTGCGGATTATATTTTGGTATTACATTTATAAGCCCTGGGTTGCTGGGAATAAACAAAAGAGAGAAGGTGCCTGTGTTCGTGGTATTCATTCAAGTGTGGTAGAGAAATATGAAGAAACCGGCAAAAGTTGCCTTAATCTCATATTATATCTGATCTCTGACCACTTCCCATCTTTATATAAATATACTATTGCTTTTTCATTCAGATGTTCTCCTTCTCACCTAGACTTCACTTACTTCAGCCTTGTGTTTTTGGAACCTCAGCATGTCAGGCATGCTCTTGTCGCAGAGGCTTTACACTATTTATTCTGTCTAATATGATCCTCCCCAATATGATCCCTCACGTTCTTCAGGGCTTTTCTTAAATGTAGCTTCATAAGGAGGCCTGTCCTAATAACTGTACTTAAAATTGCAGTACTTCTTAGACAGCACCTTTAATTCCTCCTTGTTATCACTCTAATCTAGTCTCAACCTCCTTGTTGTGTTTCTCAAACACATCAGCATAGTACTGCTTCAGCAGCTATCCACTTAGCATTCCATATGCCTGAAATGTCCTTCTCCTAGATGTACGCATAGCTTGTTCACTGTCTTTGTTCAAATCTTCTTAATGAATACTTTCTTGATGATCATATATGAAATTGCCACCTTTTTTTTTTTCACACTTAGGACTCTCTTTCCTGTGATATTGTACTTAGTAGAATTTTCCAACTATAAAATTTATTAATTTTTAAAATAGTTACTTACCTATGCCTTTGAGGTTGGCCAGGAGAAAAGAGGAAAGCCAAGCAACAAAACAGATGATAGATGTTTATGGCTTGGAACAGGGTGGTAGCATTGAAGGTGGTAGAAACTGGTTACAGTTCTAGTTTCAAGATGGAGCTGACAATATTCTACGATCGATTGAATTTGAAAGAGAGTTGATAATCAATGATGATTCCAAAGTTTTGATTTGAGTAATTGGAAGAACAGAGTGACCATCATATTGACAATACATGAGCATAAGAACATATAGGAGAGAAATGAAATTCGATGTTGGATATGTTGAGTTAGAAATGTGTATTTACCATTCAAGTCTCAAAGTTCGGAGGAGCCTAGGATAGAGAAGACTGTGAAACTGTGCTTTCCATGTGATGCATTTCAAGTTTAAAAGTAAGAGAGATAAAGAGGAAGAAGAGAAACAGTTAATTAGAGAAATAGATGAGAAACCAACAGAAAGTATTGTCCAAGAGTCAAGCAAAGAAACTGTTTTAAGACAAAGTGAGTGCTCAGCTATCTCAAATGATAATGATAATTCAAGTGATGTGAAGATCAAAAACTGATCATGTGTTTTTTGGGTGTGGAGATTACTGGAGGCCAATCCAACAGTCATTAACTGACTCGGAGGAAGCACAGCCTGCGAAGCTGCAGAACGTTCTGTGCGTGCAGTGCAGTAGCAACAGTTGGAGCAGAGCGTCTGTCTCTGGCCTGACCATTGTCCACGGTGCTCCATGGGCTGCCGCAGCCTGCCTTATAACTCCATTACGGCCTTGCAATTAAGGACTGTGAATATGACATTTTAAAATACTTTCATGCTTTGATTGAGTGAGTTTCACGGAAAATAGGACTTCCTGAATCTAGAATATTATATAGGGTTATAGAGTGAAAACTGAAAATATTTTTAAACCTATAGACAGAGGTCCAATATTTGAAAAGGTCTAATCTCACTTCTTAGATTGTTTTATTACATGAATCTACTAAGGAAAAATTAAAAGGAAAAAAAAAAAACCCTAAGTAACTGAATCCTATAAGTCTTTTACCTTATTTTGGTATTGTTGAAATTTACTGGGCCTGTCAGAAGAAATCATTTGATTCAGCTATCCTAGGTCTGAAATGTCACAAATGCTTTCTACCCTAAGAAATTTAGCGAGAACATAATTTCTTACATAAATATGTCTTTTTGATTGTTTCAGGATGTTAATGGGAAGATAGGTTAGATATAGAATATAATTACAAAAAAGTCAACAATACTTATTTCTGTTGACATTATTTTTAATCAAGATTTAATCTGTGTTAAATTTTCATGTAGTCTTATAAAATTAAAACAAGCTATGATAGGAGCATAATTTCAGCCACATAGGTTTCACATAATGAAATATGGTATAATATCATTTTACGAGCAGTAACATATAAAATCATAAACTAGTTAGAAATATAGTATTTTATCAATTATATATTTTCTCATTTTCAGCTTTCTTTTAAATTACAATTCTCTAAAATTAAGGTACCTTAAATATTTTAGATGAATGACCTCCTCCTGATAGAATTAATATAAAAATTAAAATGATTTGAAGAGGAAAAGGTTTGAAAAGCTTAATAACCTAGTTTAATATGTAGCAAGACTTAGTAGTTTCATCAATTTTGGTATTAAAAGTCTTCCTAGTCGTTTTTCAGACTATAATAATGTATCCTTTAAATAATGACCTTCCACCTTTAAAATGCTGTTGGGACTCTTTGGATGATGACACAAGAACAAGTTTATATTTATTGATTCTAGTCACTCAATGAAATGCATTGGCAACATGCTAATAGTATGTTAACAGAGTAATTTACTTTATAACTTACTCTGATGTCAGATAATATTGAAAACTCAAGGACACCTTTTCTACAGGTGTCTATTTTTAATCTATTTCTCTAGCATATCTTGTCTTCAGAATCACCAGTTTGTGGTGTTGCAGAAAGACATATTAAATAGAATTTATTTAATAAGTGGTCTCTAAGTAGCTACTTTTTATAAATAATTACTTATTTTGTTGATACTATTAAGTAGACTTTTTTATATATCGCTATAAATTCAATTTGCTTTCTATCTGCCCACCAATCAGCTAACGTTTTAGAAATCATATTTGCATTTGATTGAATTACAGAGTAAGTTAAAAATTGCATGAAAGTCGTTTATTTGTTTATTGTTAATTTTTTTCCATTTGACCTCTGATTCTAGAATATTCTACATAATATTATGCATATCTGATATCTGATATTTAAAGAGTGAGATATTATTTCAATGAGTGATGCTTTGTTCACCTAAAGTGAAATATAATTCATTTAGCTATACCCCAAAGTGGAATTCTGCTGCAAAAATGGTTTCTAGCTTGTTATTAATACCAGTTATTGTAGTAAAGTGGGAACATCTACCATATTCAAAAGCATATTTTAACATTTTAAATCAAAATATGAGGAAAATAACTTTGTGCATTTAAGGTAAATTTAAAATAATAAATATATAATGTACAAAACTAATATACTAATTACGGGTACTCTGGTTCCAAGAACATTTGAAATAGACTATAATATTTAATTAATTTATATATTATATTATCTTAATAATATTTACACCATTTTTCACTACATGAAAGATCATTATATGATATTTTCTGACCAATCAGAACAGTAAATGTGTTTTATTACTACACCATATGAACTGGATCTATTCCTATTAGTAAATAAAGTTTCAGTTAGAAATGGTTTGTCTGCTATGTATGGTGATTCAAGGCTATAAAGGTTCACAAGAGAATTTCAAATATATTTTCTCTGTATAGAGAATCAGGTTTATAACTTCACAATACTTTAGGTTATCAGTGTTTTAGAAGTTTTACTAGCTGGCACATTAATGAATCATCCTAATCTTAATGCTTAGCTGAAGTGCTATGAAATATAGGCCCAGCCATTTCCCTAGGTTTGGATGTGGGTTTCTTTTCTTAGTGGATTGACTACAGTGGTCAGGATCATATGAGTGCAGGTATGAGAAGATGGGGTGATGGATTGCAGAATAGAAGGGGAGTCAGTAAAAAGACTCCACAAGTACCCATGACTTAGATATTTAATATCAAAAATCTTGAAACTCCACAACAGAGGAAGGATAATTGGTTGAGATAATTATAACCATGGAAACCTGATGAACAAACAATCAAGTACCCATTGAAAAGGAGATAATTCCAAAAACCAACATCTAATAAAGCAGACACAATTTTTAAGATTATTGGAACTAAGTGGCTTGGCTTTCAGTTTTTGTTCTGATTGAAGCCATACTAAAAATCATGGTGACTTGTTGCTACTGCTTGTGTTATTTCGAGTCATATTCCTTGATTGCTCTTATTTTCTCTTCCCAGAAAAGACCAGTTATCCCTTTGTTTTACCTCTATTTGAGCCATTTAGATGAAAAAAAGGTGAGGAGGAAGAGAGGAGGAAAGAGAACAAAATAAATGCAAGCAAATAACTTTATTTCCAGAAATAATACTTATGAAATAACTTATTTTAGAAAACTAAAAAGATGGTCCCTGACAGTAATAATATGAATAACTGATAACTTTGGTTTAAATTAATAACTAATTATCAATTTGTACAAATAATTTTCATTGAAATCAGAATGCACCTCTGCCATAGATAATGAATGTTTTCTTTATTTCAATTCAGTATTCTTTGAAGAACATCATTTTACCTACTACTAAATTAAAACTACATCTCAGATTTAAGAAAAATTCAAATATGCAAAAGACTTTAAAATGATGAGGATGGAAATTAATAAAATATGTATTAAAATTAGAATGTGGCTTTATGTTGAAAAATGCAATTTTAAAGCTGGGATTTACACAAGACAAAAGAGAAAACAAAGACAAGAAGCAGAATATACAATGACCATAGTTTTCATCTTTTCCTAGAGCAAACGTCCTCAGTCTAGGTGAACACCATCATCTCTTTTGTCTATATACTGAACTGTATCAATAAAGGTCGTGGAACTGTGTTAAATAACTTTACAAGGGTTTTTACAAAATGTAAATGCAGTTCACCATTACAGCTTACAAATAATTAAAAAGTCAGGACTTCATTTTATATTGCTGTTAAAAACAACCTCTGATTTGTACTTAGAAGACAACTTTAGGACATAAAAGTGAAATAGAAATGTACAGCAATAGACAGGTCTGTCATTGAACAATGAGACCTTCCAGAACCTCTGAGCATCATTTTAGATGCAGTCACTTGGATTTGCAGGAAGCTGAGATCACTGGCCTCCCTATGCCCCTGCCCTTCCTGACTATTACTCCCTGATGAAGCCTTATGCTAACATTAACAACAAAAACAAAAACAAAACTTAAGAGGTATACTGGGTTGGATGGTGTCCCTCCGCCTCCAAATGCATGTTTTTTCCAGAACCTCAAAATGAGACCATATGTGGAAACAGGATTTTGTAGATGTAATTAGTTGAGATGACACTGGAGTCATGTGGGCCCTTATTCCAACACTACTGGTGTTCTTATAAAAAGAAAAAGAACACAGAGGGGGAGACACAGAGGAATGCCATGTGAAGCAGTGGCAGAGATTGGAGTGATACAGCTCCAAGCAAAAGAAAGCCAAGGATTGCTGACCACCTCCAGAAGCTAGAAAAGGCAAGAAAGAATCCTATCCAGAGTCTCAGAAGGAGCATGGTCCTGCAGAAAACTTGACTTCAGACTTCCATTCTATGGAACTGTGAGAGAATAAACCTCTTTTGTTTTAAGCCATCAAGTCTGTGGTACTTTCTTATTGTAGCTCTAGGGAAATAATACAAGTGGTTTCTGTTTTCCTGACTAAATGCCAATCGTTATAATTTATATGTTCATACAGTCTTCAAGGAGCCTGGCTTCCCAGAAAATGGGAACCAGAAACAGATTCATTGGAACAGTCTTTCCTAAACCTTAGAAGTGTGTATGTGTTTTAGAGGCAGAACCATTGTAAATCTCAGTGCCATATAAAAAGCCTACTTAAATTTAATTTTTCATAATCTTGTTTAAAGGAAGTTGAAATCCAAAAATACACAATGTAATATACGTGCAATGTATTGTCAAATCGTACACTTGAAACCTATATAATTTACTAACTGATGTCACCCCAATAAATTCAATTTTATTTTAAAATTAATTTTTAACTTAAAAAATTAAAAAACTAAAGCGAGTAAGAGTTTACTGATTCCTGTGATTCAAAAATTTGGGGTCAGGGATAACTTCCTTTCTACAAAAGAGAGGACAGTAATGTTAAGTTCATGGAGCAAATTCAGACAGAATTTACCCTGAGAAGTTAAGGCTGGTACTGCAAAGAAAAGGGAGAGGAAAGTAGAATAAAACAAAACAAAACAAAACAAAAGCAAACTTCTGTTAACGGCACAGGTGAAGATCACGTGTTTGAAGTTCTTTACTAAGGCAGACATTCTTTTAAGCACGTTCTGTCAGGTTGTTTAATCTCAGAACCACTTTGTGAGGTAGGTACTTGAATTATCTCGGTTTAATGGATGAAGACGTTAGCAGAAGTAAAATTAAATTACCCTTCAGACGTCACCCATCAAAACAGAGCTGCAAAGATCTAGAAGAGCTTTGATTGCCAGGTTACCTTGCTCATTTCTGTAGTTCATCTTTTGGTGACTGAATAAAAGTGTCAGAGTTGGGATTTAAAGCCAGATGCTGTAGGATCGGAATCCTTGCTTCTGCATGATCCTGGTCTTAGATTATTATAGCCTGGAGGGGTAAGTAATACAGTTAGTTATTCCCTTTCCTTCTATACTATGCTCTATTTTGTCTTTCAAGTTCATTTGCCAAGTTATTTCTGATTTTCCATGTTCCAGACTCTCCTTTTTCTTCAGGTGTCAGCTACAGTTGTGATGTAGATCTGTAATAATATTTAGATTATCTGACCCCACATAAAGATTGTTTTTCCTGATAGGGAAAATAGGTCATGCTAATTTCTTATCATTTGTTAAAAAATAGCTTAGAATATATGTGTGTGTGCATCATTTCATCAGTTATACCGTAATAATGATGAATGCAAAAAGATGTAGCAAATACATTTGATTTACAGAAGTTCCAGCATTTGTTTTCTATTGTCAGTATCTTATTACTCTCAATTGAAAGAACATAAAGCTCTGAGGATCTAAAAGATAAATATATCTTCAAAACATTAAATTCCAAGCTCCCAAAGAAGCATTGAGTTTGTTAATTTTTCACAGGACAAATACAGAAAACCACTGTTTTTCAATGACAGAAATTTTATTATTAATAAATAAGATAAATCATAGTGACAAGAAAATCTTGCTATTAATTTCTTATTTCTTTTGGGAGCTGGGCCTGGGAATGCTTTTATGTACCTGAGAGAATAAGTAATTTTTTTTTCATGTTCTAATGTGATTCTCATATTACTTGTAGCATTTTTTTTTATTCATGGTATAAATATTAGTGGTAGAGTTGTGAGATGAGATTAAATCACAGTCACTAATACAATGAAATATGGGGAAGAGACTAGAAGAATCAAGTTTAGTTTTGAAAAAGCAATAACCTTCCCAGTATCTAGCAAATCCAGGGAGGATAATGGTTGGGAGAACCACAAGAAAACTAGGTTGTATAAGGATTAGTTTTATTTGTAAGGTAAAAGATGTGGGAAAAACATTATTAAACACAATATTTATATACAACCATGGAAGGAAAACACCACTTTCTTAGTTCAGGATGCTTTAACAGGGAAACCATAGACTGGGTGTCTTAAAAACAACAGAAACTTATTGCTCACAATCTAGGGGCTGGAAGTGCAGTATCAAGATGCCAGCATGGTCCAGTTCTGGCGAGGGCCCTCTTCTTGGTTGCTCACTGCTGACTTCTTGCTGTTTCCTCACATGGCAGAGAGCAGGGAAGGGCAGCAAGCTCTCTTGTGACTTGTATAAGGACACTGACCCCATTCACGAAGGCTCTAGCCTCATGACCTCATCTCACCCTAATCGCGTCTCTCAGGCATCACCTCCTAATGCCATCACATGGAGGGAGGTAGTTTTCAACATAAGGATTTTAAAGGTGCACAAACATTCAGTCCATAACAACTACACTCTCCAACATTTGTTAATTTGATTTTTAAAAACATCATATAAATAAACTAGTACTTTATTAGAATCAGGACTATTCTCTGAATTGAAAAGGTAATTTTTACCTCTAAATTTTGGAGTTAATTTTTTACCAAAATCTGACAACTCTGGAAGGCTTAAAAGATGTTTGTAGCCCTTTTGAAGACCAAGAAGAGCCAACTATGGGAAGGCTGGGAAAAAGCAGTGAAGGGTTAAAGAAGTACAAATTAGTAGTTGATAGATGGTCATGGGGATGACAGCACAACATAGGGAATGCAGTCAGCAGTAATGTAATGGCTGGGGGGGAAAGAGTAATTAGGGGGATCACTTCATAAACTATACAAATCTAATCAATGTACCGTATACATGAAACAAATAATAAATAAATACACACACACACACACACACACACACACACACACACACAGCGAAAATAATGTTTTAGTGAAATATACTAAGGCAAAAAAAAAAAAAGCCAACTATATTGATTGCTGCCACTTAGAACTCTGAGACTTGTGATGAAAAAAATCTTATAAACCTGTTTGTAAAATAAAGAGTCCATGATTTGAAAGTTCTGCTGTAGATAATGAAATAGAAATGGAAACAGAAGGTCAAATCACTTTTCTAAAGATCAATAATCAGTAAGTAGCAGAGCAAAAATCATAGAGGCTTTTAACCATATCACTGATTTTTTTGAAAAACCTTTTGGTAAGGAAATAACTCTTTCTACTTGTAGACAGGATGCTATACCAAGAGGGGATATCTCCCAGTATTAATTCTAGCTTAGTTTTAATTTTTAAAAATTATTACTGTAAAATTATGTAGTGAAATTTCCTTGAACTTTATGATTTTCCTGCTAGACAAAGATAATACAAAATTGTTCAACTGTTAGTCAGTGTAATATTATTTCATTACAAAATTATTTGTTAAACATATAAAACTTTGTAATAAAACATTAACTGTGTAAATCATTGTTTATCCAATCTTCTGAAATAAATATGGAGATAGTAATATGCATTGGAATTAATGAAATAAAATAGGAAAAAACTTCTGTAGAAATTGAAACAGCATTTGATACTTTTTGGAATGATGAGAGAACAAGTTTTTAAACTAAAATGTATTGTTCAAGTAACAAGTACAGAAACTTACCAGCTCCTCTGCTTGCAAAGATCTCAAGGCCAAGTGCATTTGCAGTTATCAAGAATGAGAGTCTAACCTTAAAATTGATTTACAGGGAAGTCTTCATTTTTTACAGAATCTGTGAGCATTTATATAGCTTTCATACCTTAAGCAACAAAATGGCAGTGGTAGAATTTCCTTCTTTAAAAAAATGTATTATTATTTCAGAACAAAAGTTATTTAAGGTGTAAAGTTATAAAGAACACGCAATGCAATATACGGATGATGTATTATAGAACTGTACACTTGAAAACTATAAAATTTTATTAACCAATATTACCCCATTAAGTTTAATTTTAAAAAGTTAAAAAAAAGTTAAAAAAATTATTCTGGAAATGAGTGCAATGCAGTACAGTACATATTTTAAAAAGTATACACAAAATATGATATAATAATTAAGATATATAGAGGTGAAATGTCTCCAGAAATCATAAGAATATTCAGATTTAGAAAACTCATGTTTTTCTGAATACAGATGATTAAGTTTTAAGTGAAATATTATATTCTCCAATAGCATACATTACATACGATAAAAAAGCAGATAAAATTTCTATTTTTTGACACTTAGAAAAGAGAGAAGCTTCTATCGAGGTTGTATTAGTTAACTTTAAAAATCGACCTCAACCCTATGTTTTTTGAACAATTATATACCAACATCATGAACGCACATAAAACCCTCAAGTTTACATATTTTTAATATCAGTACTATAAAATATGCAAAATATGTAATATTTTTGTGATGTAGTCATTACAGAAATTATAGATGAGTTAATTGGGATGTAACATGTATGTAATGTCTGAAAAATTGTGAAATGGATAAGGACATAGGTCATGGATGAATATGTACTATAATATGGTGGTGATGTGCTTAACAGTATGTGTCTTGGCACATGTTTCGTTTAAGAATTTTGCAAATAGTGTTATAAGAAGGTATTAATTTGATGCATACCAAAAGTTATGGTTGGAAGATGGAATGAATGAACTGTTTAAATGCAAAACACCAGAGCTAAAATTAAGTCTGTCTACTGACAGTAGAAAAGGTGACTTCATCTGTTACATCAGGAGAAAGAGGACTGTGTAGAGTGTAGAGATTTTCCATGAGCATATCTTGGGTTTCTGTGTCTTGTATAAGCCTTATCATAGCAGATAATTACGGTTTTTATTGAATATAAAAGTATTTCATTGGTTTTAAAGACTTAAATTGATTGCTATAAATGTTATGGTTACTTAAGAGAGTGAAAAATTGATCTTCTAATTAGATAGCCCTTTCTTTCGAGAAGGATGTGTGTCTCTTTGGGTATGTGTGTGTACATGTATGTATATTTGTGTGTATGTTTTAACATTTACTGTTTTTTTTTCCCCTCTCTATATCTTCATGGGTTCATGTTTGCAAGCTCAGGAGTAAGAGCTGGAACACTGATAAAGTGCTCCATGTAATTGAATAGAAAGTGAGAGTATATTGAAATTGGGTGAAAACAGGTATGAATCCAGGCCAGGTGCATTTGAAAACAAATCAGAGAAAAAGTGCAGTGAGGCTGAAATACTGCCGAAAAGGGGCAAACAAGAACATATGTAGTTGAGGGGGATTTTTAAATTGTGTTTTCTGTGGGTTTTTATGTAAAGTAAAATTTTTAGGGAAACTTAGAAGTGCAGATTCCTGTGTTCAGGTTACTATGGGGTTAAAAAATAAAGTATGACAGACAGGCACACATAGAAGTTGGAAAACTTAATATATAGATTAGGTCTTAATATTTAGATTAAGGTCAGAGAATATGAAAAACTTGACCAACTGCTAAAAAAATTTGATGGTTATTAAATGTGGCTATTTGTGATTTTTATGATGCTGTCATCTGGGCTATAACAACATTTCTTCTGAATTTGTAGACAGTGAACATTTGAGCGATGCTTTCAGCTCAGCATTTATTTGCATCATTGAATTAGAGATAAACATAAAATAGTTTTTTTTCTCCTTTTGGACTCTTTAAATATTCCTTAATATTCACTAAAGTAAGCTAACTCTTTTATACTTTTTATCTTTTCAACTAACATACACGATCCTGAAAAACAATAGAAACTCAAAGTTATCTTGATGAATGAATTAAGTCAGTCAATAAACATAAAAAGACATAGACAAATCATTTTTAATGGACATAGAACTATTAACTACTTCACTTTTTCAAATAGATGCTTAAATTAAATGTATTTAAACAGTGATTTTCCTATAAATTTTACTTGTTCCTACTTATATGCTACAAATATGAATAAGAAAGCTCTTTGTAAATATTTCTATCAGCAATATCGAGATAGATAAATGGAGATGCTTATCTTTGTCTCTAGGATGAATCAAGGATGTTGAGATATCAATTGTCAGAGTTATCTATGTAGACTCTTAAATAATTCTGTTTTCGAACCCAGTTTTTGCCTCCCCTTCTGCCATATGTATGATATCCGAGCCCAGAGTCTCTCAGTGGTTTCTTGGATAAAGTGCACTCATTTCTGCTGTTGCCCCTTACTAAGTTTTGTTCTTCCAGTTTTATATATCGGTCTGTTTTTACTTATATCTATTTCATTTTAAATACATTTTTATGGATTATGTGCATGTGTGTACAACTGGACGTATTTTCACAAAGAAAATATTTCCATGTAAGCAGCACTCAGACATTGAAATAATAGATAGAACCATATGAAATTGCCAATATTGATCATTTTTTTAACACAAAAAGGATGTTTATGTTTCCAGTTACTACAACATTATCAGTACTCAGTAAGTACTCAGCATACCCTCCCAGTTCTTAGTACTCCACCTGAGACAACCACTCTCCTTCTAAAGTGCTGTGTGTTTTGCCTGTTTTTGTAATTTATGTAAATTGAATCATGTATTATGTATTATTTTCTCACTTCTTTCTTTCACCCAATTACATATCTGTGAGATTTACTTTTTGGTGCATGTGGTAAGAATTCTTTCATTTTTATAGCTATATTTTTTCATTATATAAAAATCTATGCTTTATCCATTCTACTCTTAAAGTAAATTTGAGATATTTTCAGTTTGGGTTTATTACAGTTGATACAGCTTAAATATTTGGTGCTTATCTCTGAGTGAATATATACACTTCTTTCTGCTCAGGATATTTCTAAAAGTAAAATCGATGTATAAGAGTATATGTACTTGTTGAGTTTTCCCAGATACTTCAGCAATTTTCCAAATTGGGTGTGCCAGCTTACATTGACACTTGCTGTTCCATATCCTGGCCATTATTCAGTATTGCCTTTCTGTTTAGTGTTAGCTTTGCTACAGGATACCTACTAGTATTACCTTGGATGTTAAGTTGTCTTTGATCCTAATGAAATTGAGACCTTTTCTTGTTTACTAGACATTTGGATATATTTTGTTGTAAAACATCTCCTTAAGTATTTGTTCATTTTATTTTGCAGTCAGGTAATCTGTCTTTCTATTACTATTTATGAGAAATTTTTAAGTGTGTAGCAATAACTACTAAACCTGAGCATATGTATATAGAAGACCAGCAATTTCAGTCCAGGATATATACCTTCAAAACATATATTCTTATACATAGAAATACATAACCAAGAATTGTATGGTGTCATAACTTGTAATAGCCACAAAACTTTAAAATGATCCACATGTTCATCATCCATTGAATAGACAAATAAAATATATTATATTCATATAATATAGAATATTGAGAACATACTATGTGTTATAATGATGAATCTCTAAAGTATAATTTTGCATGATAAAAGACCTATACAAAAGAATATAGGTCACATGTTTCCATGAATAATCTAAGACACGGGTAAATTATATTTGTAGTGTTGGAAGTTATGACAGTGATGTCCTTGGAGTAGATGGTGACTGAGAGGGTACACAAGGAGAACTCTGGTACATTAGTAATTTTTTATTTATTGCAGTTTAACATTTTCAGTCCCAGTCTTTGAATATATGAATTTATTTGAAAATAGCAATAAAGATTTGATATTGAAATACACTGGTTTTTAAATTAAATTTCTTCAGAATCATTAAGTTAAAGACATCAATTCCAAAGCTGTCTATTTTTAAAAAAATTAAAATAAGGGGAAAAATTCTTCAAGGATTTCAAAACTGCTAGACATAGCAATATTGTTTAAACCAATTACAGAATTTATTGACACTTCTAAGATCGGTTGCTTCACTCATTGTTTGTGGAAGCAAAGAAGCAACTTTTATCATCAGCCAAAACTAATTTTAGCATAGAAGTACTGTAATTCACTATGCTTTTAGACAGACAAAACAGTATCTGCACTTTATAACTAGGTTTTTAAATTTCCTCCATGACAGTTTCCATACAAATAGCATGCCATATGTTAAAATTTATGATTAAATTAATTGTAAGTAATTATCTTTGCTATATATTTCCCCTCAATCATCTTGGATATAGTGAAAATAAAATAAATAATTGTTTGTTTTGAGGATAGTCTTAAGCAATATACCTATGAAAACTGGAAAATGTTCTTGAAGAGTCTGTATAACTACTCAAATATTCATAAGTATAGAAAAATAGTGTTTATGAGATTTAGTTCTAGAAATGAAAAGAGAATTGTTTCTCTGAAGCATACAGTACATGCAATTTTAATAAATAATGTTTTAGGAGAGAAATGATATAAAGTAAAAATTCAAATTATAGACAAGAAAAACCCCACTGAGAATAGTCAGAGCAAACTTAATATAGTACTACTGGTGATAAATTCTAGTGTTCACTAAGTAATAATCTAAAATCAAATGCTTCATTTAGTAGAAGATGAAAGCTTAAGTCACTTAAATATATCATTTGGTCTGGCAGAAAGCATGTAACACTTTATTGAACTAAAAACACATAATTTTGTATTGCAGAGAAATAATAGTGCTTTTAGCTCCTGCGAACATGGAAAATTATCACTGGCCTTTGAGCCCTTTCCTCAAAATCAGTCCTGCAGAACTGAGATGTAAAAGAGAATGTACATTTCAGGAGGTGTTGCATATTAACCTTAGCTAAGTTCGTTGGACAGAATTCTTAGTTCTTTTGAGTAAATAATCGCACAGTAAGTTCTCGCTTAACATCCTCAGTAGGTTCTTAGAAACTGACTTTAAGTGAAATGAAATTTAACAAAACCAATTTTACTGTAGCCATATTTCTGGTCACAAAAATATCACCAAATTTCTAAATAAAGACCCAAAACCCTTCTAATATTAAACATTAAATATGAGCTATACATGTATTTAAGAAAGATTAAACAATATGATTAAGCAAACAAGCAAGATAATTATTTTACAAACTGTTTATTTCAGTGCAAGGTCATTGATGGCTGGAGCCTTGTCCTGGCAGTACAGGACACAAGACGGAAAAGCACCTGGACAGGATTTGTACCCATCACAGAGTGCGTTCACACACACTCTCATGCTCACTCAGACTGGGACAGTGTGGACATGCCAGTTCACCTAACGTCCACATCTTTGGGGTGTGGGAGGAAACTGGAGTCCCAAAGGAAGCCCGCACAGACATAGGGAGAACATGCAGACTCCACACAAGCAGTGGCCTCAACAGAATCGATTTCTTTTTTCTCATTGAAATTATAGTGAAACAACGTCGACCTAAACGTTATTCAAGAACCGGCTATATTCATTGGTGAAGTTTGAAACAGATAGATTCAGTTATTGCCTATATCACCTTACTAATAGTTTATAGTGAGTTACAAAATTAACTTTGCCATCATCGTAAACGTTTATCAAACAATATTTAGTTGTAAACCAGTGCATGCATACACACATCACAAAACTTGTTCTATACAACTTGATAAAGTACTAGTTTGCTGTTCCTTAAGATACTTTAACAGCTGACCTGCAGGAAAGGTTCACTAAAGATAATTTTTCTGAGGCAGGTTTAACTTAAGTCTTATGGTCAGCATGAAGTGATAGGAAATTCTCCATACCAATAATTAGACTAAAAGATAATTTAAGGATTAAGCCTCAGCTGCCTTCCCTAAAGATATAGATTATAAGCACTGTGACATATCTAGGGTGTATAAAATATTGTAGCCAATCCTCATAACATGAATACTTTTAATGAGAACCCATAACTAACGTTCATAGTGATTATTGATCAGTCATTAATTTCACCAATAAAAAATCTATTTATGACCTTTACTTTGCTAATTAGAAACATTTCTGGACTAGATCAAAGGTTAAAGTAGCTGAAATATGTGTATGAGTCCTATCAGGAATTTGAATTTTTTTTGATAAAATAACATTTGACTATCCCTGGCACATATATTAATGATGACACGACTAACCAATTTGAATTATAATTTAATTTATTTGAAAAACCCACAAATGTATATATATGTGTATGTGTATATATCTGTGTGTGTGTATATGCATGTATATATATATGTATATGTGTGTGTATAAACACACACACGCACATATCATGTGATATTGTCTGTGGAAACTATTTTTAGAGTACCTTATTGAAAATACATTACCATAATAATTTGAGACACTCTGGAGAGGTGATAGACACTATTGACCTACTGTGCATTTGTTTAAGGTAAGGGTTAGGTGGGGTGGCGTCAGTGTGCTGAAAGAAGAAGTTGGAGGCAGTTCTAAAGGATAATCAAAAAAATCTTTTTAAGTCGTGATAATGCTGGTACCCATTTATGTAGTTTCAGTACAATAAGGGCCAGGCTACCTACTTATTTAAGAAATCAGCAGCAACTCATTCAGAACTACGAGTGCAGGTGTCAAGGAAGCCCTGTTGTTGAAAAGAGCTGCTGAGTGAAATGAGTGGGTGACTTTCTGTACTTCTTTTCTTTAAAGTTTAAAAGTTACATTCTGACTACAGGTGGCAGCAAGCAAAAGTGATCAAAAGTGCTTCTGTGTGGACTTCTGGTTTCAACTCTGAAATGTAGAGGGCTGCGACGTTGTCACTTGCATTCTTCCAACGAGAAAATACTAAGAAAACTGAAAATAAATTACTTTCCTTAGGCCCATTTATAATGAGATACCATTACAGAAGTATTAGAATGGCTAAAATCCATAAACCTGACAGTTTCAATTCCTGGTGAGGATGCAAAATAACAGAAACTCTCCCTCATGGATGATGGGAATAAAAATGGTACAAATACTTTATAAGACTACTTTGTATTTTTTTTTATAAAGTTAAACATAATCTGACTATATTGTCCAGTGGTAGCTCTCCTGAATTTTACCCAAATGATTGGAAAACATGTCCACAGGAAAGCTTGACATGAATGTTCATTCAAGTAGCTTTATTCCTAATCACCATAAACTGGAAGATAAAAGAAAATATCCTTTAATAGGTGAATTGATTGGCAAACTGTAAGCCACGACCAACTTGAACATTGTTTAGAGAAAAGGAAAAATAAAAACTATCAAGATCTGGTTGAATCTTAAATACATATTGCTAAGTGAAAAAAGCAAGTCTCAATGGTGTATATACTATATGATTTAATTTCCATGACATTCTGGAAAAAGCAAAATTATAGAATTTTAAACAGATCCGTGGTTATCAAGGGTTTGGGCAGAATGGAGGTTTCAATAGATGAAGCATTATGTATTTTTACAGTAACGATGCTATTCTGTATGATACCGGAAGAGTCATGGCTCTATGCATGTGTCAAAACTTAACAACATAGAATTAACCTTAATTTATCCAAAATTTAATTATTTTGGAGTTCAGAGGAGCTCAGAATGGAATGCAGATTTTGACAAAAATAATCTGACTGTATTACGAATATATGATATAATTTGACTACAGAGGGAGAGGGGTAAAGATGCCAACCTAAATAACTTTGGAAATGAATGGGATCTGTAAGACTGTGTGCAGAAGTACTGTTCATAAGCACTGTATTCTGGTTGGTAAGGTGTTCTCCATGGGGATATGGGTTAAGAGCTCTGAAACTGCTATGCATGTGTGCTGGAATTGAGCAATTAAGGGGATGGATGGTAAACAATGGGAGCCAGGCTTTTTAGTATTACAGATAAGCAAAAGGTTGAGGTTAGATGTCCATGGGTAATGGATTAGATTTGGAAAAATAAGTGTGAACTCATGTTTAGTTTAATATGAATAGAGATGGAGATTATATATATAATAAATATCCATGTTGAAATAAATGCACAATTGACTTAAAAAATGAGAAGAGACAAATGTCCTGTGTAGAAGAACTCCAAATAATTATGCAGATACTCTGTTCTTGAGCAGGTTGAATATAACTCCTCACTCTGTAAGTATGGGCTGTATATAGTGAGTTTCCTCCAAGGAGTAGAATATGAGGAGAAAACAGAGTAAATTGACAACAAAGAGACCTGACGAGCCCTCCCTCAGAGACGATCAAAGACAGTATCACCAGTGATGGCTCATGCAGGTGATACATGCCCTTGTTATAATGTTTCAAGAAATGCACTTTAACTATGTGATCTGCCTCCTAAAAACCCAAAGCTCCAATCTAATCATGAGAAAAACATCTGACAAATCTAAATTGAGGGGCATTTTACACAATATGTAACCTGTACTCAACACTGTCCAGGTCATCAAAATCGAGGGGTCTATGAGAAACTGTCACATCCCAGAGAAGCTTAAGGACATACAACTACTAAATGTCATGTCTTATCCTAGATGAAACTGTGAAACAGAAAAAGGACATTTGGTAAAACTAAAGAAATCTGAATAACAAATGAACTTTAGATAATCATAATATATTAATATTAGTTTATAAATTGTAGCAAGTATGCCGTTCTAATATAAGATATTCATAATAGTCGAAACAGAGTGTTCAGCTTAGGGAACTCTGCATTATATTCACAACATTTTTGTCAATCTTAATTCTAAAAGAAACATTATTTAAAATAATAAAAATCAATAACCAAAAATAAGTGTGATGCCTGTGGATCTCTATTTTTCACCTTTTCCCTAACTCCACAAACTCATCACAGTTACCACAATTGGTATGTGGACATTTGGCATTTGGCCATCTTAAGATATTAATAATAACTACAATGAGGACTTCTATAGTCATTGGTATGTTCTAGGTATAATTCTAAGATGTAGACAGAAACGCAAACACACAAATACTTATTTACATGTATGAAATGATAAGATATACACATCTGACACATGTTCCTGGCACAGAGTTCCTAATATCCTGTAAATTCATAAAAAAATAAGAATATTAGCATCATATTTTATTCTAATATTTGTCTTTGACCCTGTCCCTGACATAATGATCCTAAAGCTTTGTAAATTCCTAAGTGATAAGAGCACTAGGAGCATCTTTTATTCCCAATGTGGTGACTCTGGGTGTCCTCCTGGATGGCTCCTGCATGGGGGCTGATGACCAGAAAGACCAAGCCATGATTAGAAGTTTGGAATTTTCAGCCCTATCGCTCATCCTCAGAGAGGGGAGAGGGACTAGAAATAACATTTATAGTTGGTCACACCTATGTGAGGAACCCTTCATTCCATCCCCGCAGTATGGGGTTCAAGAGCTTCCAGGCTGTCAGCACATCCGCACTGGGAGGGTTATGCATCCCAACTTCACGGGTACAGAAGCTTCTACACTCAGGACCTTCCCACACTCTGCCCTATGCACCTCATCATCTTGCTGTTCATCTCTATCTTGTATCATATCCTTTAATAAACTGGTAAATTGTTTCCCTGAGTTCTATAAGCCACTGTAGCAAATTAATTGAACCTGAAAAGGAGGTCATGAGAACCTCCAATTTCTAGCCAAATCGGAAAGAACTTATGGGTAATCTGGGGACTTACTACTTGTGACTGGTACCTGAAGTAGGGTGGGAGCAGTTTTGTGGGACCAAGCCTTTGAACTGTGGGATCTTACAATATCTCCAGGTAGATAGTGTTAGAATTGGGTTGAAACACCGAGATGGTGTTGCAGAAAATTGTTTTGATATGGGAAAACACTTCTAATCATTTGGTAAACAGAAGTGTCAGAGATGAAGTGTTCTGTGTGAAGAGTACATGAGACAGATAGGAAGGAAACACACAGTAGGGATGAACTGACTTTTTCCTTGCACAGATGAAAGACTGATTTTTTTTTCCTGAAACAACATTTATATGCACTTATGTGTGGTATATGTGTGTATGTGTATGAGTATACTACTACGATTTGCTACTTAAGCAGTCAGTTGGTATAAATTAATATAAATGATTAGTAGTGAAACAACATAGGCACAAAAAGAGAATGCATGTCCATTAATCCAACATAGAAAACTTGAACTTCTCAATGAAAAGCAGAAAGAGGAGAAGAGAGCTAATAGAATATTGTAAATGGAAAATATGAAATAACTTGGTAGAAAAACATCTCAGTAATTATCTGCTAATATGTAATTAAATGTTAAACACAGATTAAAATCCAAATATTTTCTCAATTTGGATAAAGAAGATTTACCAGTACGTTATCTAAGAGTGACAATAAACACACATTTAAACAGAGAGAGAGAGAAGGAGGGAGGGAGGGAGAGGGAGAGAGAGGAGTAGGAGATGGGAAATGATATGCAGGCAAAGGCAAAGATAAAAAATTTTAGTGGTCGAAGTGTGGCCTAATGTACTGGTAAAATTAACAATACCACAGGAATATATATCCATCGTATTTATGAACCTAACAGCATACCCACAAAATATATTAAGCAAAGCTAATAAAACTGTAGGGTGAGTCAAATAAAAAATTTTGGATTTAGAATGTTATGCTTTTAGCAGAAATTTATAAATGAAGCATTAAAAAGTTAGTAGATCCAAGTATTTAAATAACAAATAATATGTTTATGTGCAGATACACATAATATATAAAACATGCCACAGGACAATAACAAGAAATGAATAAATAATAAAAAAAATTAAGCAAAATTTGGTTAGATTCATTAGGTCTATAGTCTATGGACAAAATGTGAAAATAGAAATGAATCTAAAATAGATAGATGCTACATAATTGGAAACCAACATATTGCCAAACAGTTCCGCGGCCATAAAATAAATAACAAAAGACTATAAAGCAAGTGGAAAAGTAAGAACATGCTGAAAAATTATTCAGAGCTACTACAAGTGCTAAGCAAAATATACATACGTGTTAATTAAATAGCAGTTATAAAGCATTGGACTATAAATTATCAGTGTTGTCACTATATGTCATAAATATACTAAACACATTGAGTGAGGCAAGAGCATAAAAGCATTCATAGGTATTCACAGCCTGCAAAGGACCTTTGTCATTCCTATTCCAAAGTAAAATTTAATAGGATGAAAATTTAAAGTATTTTAATTTCTTCTTTTATAATATAAATCATATGGCATTACATTTCATAACACCATGCAATTAACAACTAGTGGGGAATTTCATAGGTATATTTTGAAACAGTAGAAAGGTAAATGATTTTCTAAATCATACAAAACAAAAATAATTCATCAAGTTTCAAACTTACTTGTTTTGTCATTTTGCAATCATTTTTTCAATTGTATGTGATAAAATTACCCTTGAATTTACTGCAATTTTAAGGAATTATGGTGCTGTTCTTTTAACCAAACACACCTCACATCACCATTTTTTTCAGCTGTATTTCTTTTTATGCTTTCCATTGCTCATGCACCTACAAAGTCCTTTCTGAAAAATAAGAACTCCCTACCAATTGGCTCCACAGGGTGCTGAGCAAGAACTAAGGAACAATCTTTCCTTTTATACTTACTGAAAAGTCTACAGGGATAAAATGGAAAATTGAGGCTATCAGACTCTTTTATGTCTTATTTATATTTCTTAAGCCTTTGTCATATTTGAAAATATGTATTTGTTAGTTTTTTTTCCAGTAATGTTTTACTGTGTTTAAATATTAGTACCAGACCTTTATTTTTGCTGATATTTTATACATAGATATAAAATGATGATGGTTTCTCATATTTTCCACCCTCTCTCTTTTTACGATTATGTCAATTCTAAAGCAGGGAAGAGATAACAATTGGGCTCATTTTGAGTGAACAGTGAAAATGACTGATAGAGAAGCAGGCAAATGTTGTACACTCCTACAGCTATTGATTCTAGCGGGGTGGAAGAAGTAACATCGGCACGAACTAGTCAGGTGGGGAGAAAATTATACTCCTGCTGGAAGCAGGAACAGGCTTACTGGAGTTTTTACTTGATAATATTAATCTATCTGGAGTCAAAGCCACCCATTAGCATTTGTTGTAATTCCTGCTACTGAGATCATTCATCATTTGCAATGGAAATTTAGCAACAAAAGATTTTGAGAGAGTAAAGACATTTTTAATTCTTACGGGAATGAGAGGTGAGCCATGACCACAGAAATAGAAGCCATGGTGAGTCTCTTGAGTTCACTGACAGTATCAGGGCTTTCGAGGCAAAATTGAAAGGAAGATATAAAAAATGGAAATATGCCAGCTTTACTGGATTTGGAATATAAAATTAATATCCCCAAATTAAAGAAAATTTCCACTAAGGCACCTCTAAAATTATGTAAATTTTCATGTCAACTATTTATAGCCATTAGATACTAGAAGATATAATAAAAATCTTTAAAATACATTATTCAATTTATAACAATTACATATTTATTTATTTATTATTCTAAAACTTGTATACTTGGGATCATGTTTCTCAGTGTGTGTTTTATGGACTACTAGCTTGATAGATGATAACAGGTAGTTGGAAAAGAAGCTGTCTGTAATTAAATAAAATTACAATGCTTTTGAGTAAGCAAATAAATTTGATTAAATTTATTTTAAAATTTATTGCAGTATTTTTCGAGCCTTCAATAAGTCAGTTCTTTCATTTAATAACTAATAATTTTGACTCATTGTCAAGAAGACTATTCAAGGCCCCAAAGCACTTTTGCCTCAGGATATGCTCTGACAATTTCTGACAAATGTGTTCCCTTTTTGTGCTGCTCTGGGTAATTATTTTCTTGTAATTTCATTTAAAAAAAAAAGAAGTACCTTTTAAGAAAGTTTTTTTTTTTTTTTACAAGTACTCTGTACCTAAACGTATATACTCACACTGTTCTCTCTCAACTTAGCAAAAGAACGATCTCAAACTGTCTGAAGAACTACTTCCTGTGTTCTTAATCTCATACTTTTTTTTCCTAAACCTTCTCAAAACTCATCATGTGCTTGTCTTGAACATGGTTCTCTTAGCTGTTGCTGCTCCTTTCTATATAATAGGAGCTGGAAGCCTTGAAGTTCTATTCTCTAGGCTCCCTTTCCCATAGGATTTGTATATATTCCACAAATAAAACACACTGATTTGAGATTTCAAAGGCGGAAGAGATTTATTAAGAGGCGAATTAGGGTAGTTTCATGGCTGTTGGCAGACAAAGTTTGTGGAGTTTGTCAGTGGCTTCAGAGAATCTTCCGGAGAACTATCTGTTTTGGTGCTACAAACACCATAATTCCTGTACTCAGACTTATTGATTTTTTTAAGGATTCCCAATATTTGTGTGAGCCTCTAAGTCCTGTATTGCATTTCTTCTTACTCAAGAAACCTCTTCTCCTCTTTCTCTTCCTCCTTCTCTCCCTCCTCCTCATTCTCCTTCCCCATTTTCCTTTTCTGGGTTCTTCATCATTCTTGTCTACTTCTTTTAAGAAATCAAGACTGATTCAGAAGCCAATACAGATTTTAATTGATTGCTCATAAACTTTGGCAGTTTGACAACCACATATTTCTTGCAACTTTTATTCTTTGTTTAATCGGGCCAACGAGTATATATTAAGTACTTACTTTTGACAGTTTTCTAAGCATCTGGAATACAGTATGCTGCCACATAATGATCTTTTGGTCAATGATGGGCCATGTATATGATGGTGGTTTAAAAAGATTATAATGGAGCTGAAAATTTTCTGACATCATAGGCATCATCACATCATAGTGTAACGCATTAAGGTACAGTCGTAATGTTCTTTCTAGGCTTTACTATTCACTCACCACTCAATATTTGCGTAAGCCTCCCTGAGTCACACAGAGCAACTTCTAGTCCCGCAAGGTCTATTCACAGTGAGTATCCTATGCAGGTGTACCATTTTATATCTTTTAAGCCATACTTTTACTATGCCTCTCCTATGCTTAGATATGTATAGATACACAAATACTTACCATGGTGTTACAATTGCTTACAGCATTCAGTGCAATAACATGCTCTACAGGTTTGTAGTCTAGGAGCAATAGGCTGTACCATATAGCCTGGGTGTGTAGTAGGCTTTACCGTCTAGGTTTGTGTAAGTGTACTCTGTGATGTTCACACCGTGACAAAATCTCCTTGTGGTGCAATTAACAGTATGTTCATATCCCTATCCTTAAGTAACTCATGACTGTATAGTAGTAAGTATAAAAATTGATGCTCTTACCTTTTTGGAGTTTATGACGTGGGGAAAGATAATAAGTAACACGTTATTAAATAATTACTGGGGAAAAAAAAGGAAAAATAAAGCAAGGCAAGCAGGATTGGAAGTCCTGAGATTGTGCAGTATTTAGTATTAAATAGTGTGACCAGAATAGGCCTCACTGAAAATTGACAATAGAGCAAATGTTTGAACAAGGTGAGGAAGTTAGCTATGAAATCTACTAAAGAAAGAGCATTTCTGGCTGAGGGAGTAGGTAGCACAAAGGTCCCCAAAGCTGGAACACAACTCGTAGATGAAGAATGTTGAGAAGTTAAAGATGGTCAGAGTGTAATAAGCAAGGTGAAGAGTAGCTGAAGACAAGAATAAAGAGGGTACGTAGAAGACTAGATCAAGGCTTTTCTTTTTGTAAGCCATTTTAAGGACTTCAGCTTTCACACTTAATAAAATGGGGAACTTTTACTAGATTTGAGAAAAGACATGACATAATGTGTTAAAAGGCTAAACTTTTCTTTTCCGTAGATGTAATTGTCAATGGACAAAAATGCAAACAAGACCAATTAGCAGTCTGTTGTACTAATCTTGTCAAGAGATAATGGTAGCTTGGACCTTGAGGATGGCACTGAAAGAAGGTGACAGATAGTCCAATGCTAGATATAATTTAAAAATTAATCCATGAGTTTTCCTAAAAGATTAGATATAGTGTGATAAAGAAAAAAGATTCAAGGATCCCACCAAGACCCAGAGGCTGGATGTCTGAAACCCTGAGTTGCCATAACCTGAGATAGAGGCCTAGAGTAAAGATAAGATAGTGATTTTCAATGAAAAATTTTACTAGGTTTAGTGTGACATTTGGGGGCATGGGTGGGTGGCTTTATAAATGTGGACATATTAACTTCTTGGATATATTTTCCCTACTTATTCTCTTTGTCAATTGTTGGTCCTTACTATGTCTCTTTGGAGGCACTTCTTATACTGCATATTCCTCAAATGTCATAGAACTGTAGATTTCCTTCTTTGGTACTTTTTGTAACTCACTCTTCATTCTAAAATATATGCGTACTTAATATGAATTGGCTCTAGCCTTTATCTCATCCCAAATCTTAGGCCAGACTCTTCTACTATGTTTGTATCATGTAGAATATTCTCATGACAATCATACATCTCTACTCCTTAAAAGCAGTTTCTGTAATTTATCTCAGCAGACAGTAAATAATTAGTAAATATTTTTGGAATAAATCAGTAATCTAATCATTAAAGAGAAATTAATTTATAATGTTCTAAAAAATACATGTTTTATATAAATATTTTAAAGAAAATTTTATATAATGGAAAAAGTTAGATCAAGTTAAATGTAGAGTTCTATAATGAATTGCTTTTTATATTTTATAGACATGTAAACTATGTCTTTAAATATGCTTTGAGCTTTATTGTATCGATATGTATAAACATAACCTAGGTACATAAGCATAGCCTAAGCGAATGTCTGTGTTCTAATAGGAACTTCAAGTTTGGGACAAAACCCTTAAAAGAAGTTATATAAAATCAGATTTCTCATTATTAATATAAACTGCTAAAAGATACTTGTTCAATAACATTTAATCAAATTAGTTATCTTCCATTATTTATTAAATTCTATTATTGCAAAACTCTGTGCTGGACATAGGGGGGCGTTATTTAAATCAGAGGTGTCACTATTAAGGAACTTACAAATAATAAAGACTCTAACAGTAGTGTAATTAAATATCCAGTATGTATATGAGCAAGTCAGATTTTAAATAATAAAACCCAAAGAAGCAATCAGTCTACTAAAACTGTATTTTAAAATTTTCGTGTGTAAATTTTCCTTGACAACAGAATGCATTATAGAAAGACTTTTTAAAAGTGGGATATAAGAAATGTTACCATTCTAAGGAATAATAATTCCTATGTGCACTTTCATGTGTCCTTAAATATCATTCATAAGTCTTAAATAATATAGGTTTTGCATAGAAATTATAAAGGATTTTTGTTTACAGTAGTTTGTATTTATTATTTGTTAAGTACATTTAAAAATAAAAAATACTATATATATTGGGATAATATCACTTATGATAACATATTAAAATGATTTTATTTTCATAATTCCTTTCAGTCCTTGCCCCATATATACATGCACTAAATATATACAAATATACATTTTTGCTTTCAAAATCTGATTTTTTTACTTAATAATAAATAAAAGCATCCTTACTCTTGTTTTTGAATATTTATGCATATGAGCTAATGATTTTATATAAACTATATCACATGTCAGATATTTTATTTCTGTAGAAATTATATTTTTTTGATTGGTTACTTAGTTTGTACAATTTTTAGAGGCAGTCACCCAAAATAACCACAAATATACTGTTTAGAATATTGGGCATGAGAGGTTTTTCCTTGTATTATTTCTATTTTCCTAAAAACATGGCTATGAAAATTATTTTCTAAGAATCAGTGACTGATGATTGTATTACATTTTCTTATGAAAATTTCTCATAATTCTTATGTTTTAAAGAGCTGGCCATCTAGAATTATTATGTCTTCACTCAAACAATTTGATTGTAAAGATGGATATTATTATGGGTGGGCTAATATCCACGAGATTGGCCTGGTTGTGCTCATTAACAAACAATACAGAAATCTCACCGGCTAAACACAATAAAACTCAATTCACGCTAAAGCAAATTTACCTTAGAATAATGCTCTATGTGAACCATTGTCTGTGTAAAAAGCTCAGTGATACTCCTTTGATCTTATTGCATAGCCATCTCAACATTTGCTTCAATATTGCAATGTCAAGGGAAGAGGGTGTTAGAAAGTCTTGCAGCATCAATTAAATACTTTAACTCAGAAGTGAAAATCATATGTACTTCTACTCAAAGATCATTGGCCAGAATTAGTAATATCGATCTTACTTCAAGAAGTGTGATCCTACATGTGCCCAGACAGGGCGAAAAGGCTTACACAGTTAGCACTGGAAATCTCTGCCTCAGTAGGATTGCTCAACTCATACCCCAGAAGGAATACTAGCCTGTAGAAGTTGAATGAAAACTTATCCAAGTAAAAGAACAAAGAGGATTCTCAATGTCCTCTCCTTCCTGAGGTATTGATATATTTGAAACATCATCCAGATTTACTGTGAAATATGAAATAATGACACTTTTATTGGACACTCCATTCTTTAGTTCCAGACATATTCATTCCTAGCTCTATTAATTGATCTCTAATCTATTTCTTTTGGAAAAATTCTAGAGGTCTCAATCCCTCCATAAATTCTAAGCATAATCTCCTTCAGTCTTCATTCTGGAGGTCCTACCCCCTGAAATCATAAAATAGATAGGAAGGTAGAAAAACACTGAAAATTTTTGGTGTCATCTACCCATTCTCACTCTCCATCTCTTCCAAATCCCAAACTCTAAAATACAAAACCTGTTTTTTACTCTACGGAAACTTTATTCCGAGTACTGAAACCATTTCCTCATAAAAGTCAATGGTTCCAACATACTTACGCATCTGTTCTTTTTGTAAGTAAATGCCATTCATGAAGATGCTAGAGTGAAAGAGTACAGATTCTAGTATTTGTTTCCTGAAACATTTTTAATTATTTGTCTTACATTGGTGGCTTCCTGGACAATTCACATAATCAATGACTCATCTAGGAAGGAAAAAAGAGAAAATAGTAAAGAGATAAATATATATAATTTATCTGAATGCAGAAGACAATTCAAATGCATCATTCTCTAAATTAAAGAAAACAAACAAAAATCCTCAACACACAGAAAGCCCTGTATTCCAAAAAACATAATGTCTTTATTCTTCTCGTCTTCAAAATTAATTACTCTGTCATAAGTTTTGCTGTGATATTTTTATTTTTAACTACTTTTCAGTAAAACACAATAAGCTTTATAACTGTAGATCAAATTTCAAATCTATATGCATTTTAAAATTTAATTTGAAATTGCAATGAGTATGTGTAGCTTGTAATTCAATTTTAATTTTCAGGAAATGTGCATTTTTGAAGAGATAAAATAAATTATTTGGAAAAAAAATGAAAGCAATATATTCCATTAATGAAGAGTATCATATAACTCTTCTTTTATACAGTATAAAGGATTATTGTATACTAACCTGCTCATCTTTACAGTTGTAGAATGTCCATAAGTAATCTTTCTGTGTAATGCCGGCTTGTTTAGAAATATTTGAAACTTAAGCCCAAAAGAACACCAACAATAAATCAAATTAAGAGTTTAGAATGTGTTTGTGGGTGTTTGTACACATGAGTGTACTTAAACTTTTTTTAACATCTGTTTACTCTCAGTGAGCTCCTTAACATAGTCTTTCTTCACTCATATAAAAGACAATGATGATTTTCCACTCAGCACCTACTTCTAATTTCTTCTTTCTTAAGAGACTTAAAGAATGTATCTACTACATTACTAAATCACTAATATTGGTCATGAAAAGATACTCCAGGGGCTGGAGAGAGGGATGAAGAGGAGGAGCATGGTATTTTATGGCAGAGAAACTATTCTGCATGATACCGAAATGGTGAATGCATGATATTATGCATTTGGAAAACCCATAAATCTGTACAATGAAGAATGAACACTAATATAAGTGATGGATTTATTTAATAATAATGTGTGTATCTATTATTTTCTCGATTATAACAAATGTACCACACAAATGCAAGATATTAATGAGGAGGGAAACTGAGAATGAGGAGAATATATAGGACCTATGGGTGGCTTCTCTTCAATTTTTCATCATGTATCTTCCATATTCATTTTTTTGGGAAATTCTTAACTTTATTATTTTTCTTCTATTTTTATATATGTAGTAATAGCAAATATCAACATGAAAAACTACACGTGGCCAGCAAACAAAATGGAGTAATACTAGGTTTTTTACAGTATGACCAAATTATGTCATAAATTTGTTATAAATAACATCCTGTTATTTTTGTATAATTTAAAATAAATGCAATTTTTGCTTTCATTTATCTTTTGCATATATGAAATTATATCTTGACTGTCAGATTATTTGTACTTGCTTAAATCCAGTAGAATATTTTCTATGAGTATACGTACATTATTTAGATTTAAGATTGTGATAAAACAATTCTAGAATAGAATATGCAGACAGGAAAGAAGAATTGTTTTACTCAGCAAATTTTGCTTTTTTGAAAAGGCTTATTGAATACTTAGTGAAGTGAAAATGAGGTTAAATAACTCACTGTCAGGTAACAGATGTTAAAAAAAGATTAGGCACAGTAGTTAACTACACATGTAGCAAACACACATACATAAAACTCTTAATGATTCAGTGTGTGCATGTGCTCTTTTTGGTTAAAGATTCATATACACTTCTGGCCAAACTGGCACTCAACAAAAAAAAGCTAAAATGAACCATCTGAAAAATGAAAGAAATAAATTTAATTAACAAGGAATATCTCATAGGCATATTCTTTTCTGTAGTTGTATTTTGGATTAACCTGTTTGTTTCAACGATCCGATGGCCACTGCATATAATGGGCTATGGATGCCTAGTTTGGGTAATGAGATCATTACTACATTTAACATCAAATGAGTCTCATACTAAATCCAGATTCAGAATCTTTAGCTTTGGCTTATGGGTCAAACTGCCCACCTATGATTAGGAGGAACAAAACGAGGGCAAAATCTAACCTGTGAGGTGGATGACCCCAGAAATTCTCTTTGGGTTAACCCTTGATAAACTGGATGGGACTGGGGGCTCTCATTGCCCCTCAAGTGGGTGCTTTATATCTGAACTTCTAATAGTACCAGGAGCTCCCAATATTCCAGTAGTTGGGCCTGAACACAGTTACATCTTCCTCAGGGGTTTCAGTTGCTGGCTGGCTGCAATTAATGCAGTCATATAGGTGTTATTACGAAATCTTAGAGTCTCTGATGTCTAAACATACCCCCCCTCAACCTACTAATTTTTTTCATACTTTCCCAATACAAATGAGAAAAATCAGTGTCAGTCCACTGGAATACGGCACACCTTTGAACAGAGAGTGGAAAAAAGGGACCCCAGGTAGCCTGTGGAGTCAACATGTACAAAGTTATTCTTGCTAGTAAGCACCAGAACCCAAAGAATGACACAACATTTTGAACGTGTTCTCTCAATAAGACTTGGATATTATTTGTGAAGTAATTGTTACCTCACTTGACAATTCAGAGCTTTTGGGTATATGATCATCCTTATAAAAATTAGCATTCAAAAAAATTCCAGTATATATTGCTGGTTTACAAGTCCTTACTTAATTTTCATATAAAATATGCCAGAAGCATGCATTATAAATGTTAGAGTTAAACAAGAAAAATGAACCAGTTGTCCATCCCTCTGAAGTCACCCAGATTTTTAATATAAATTGACAGCATTTACGTATTGTACCATCTGTACCATCTGCGAAAGAGTTAAACTTTCCCAAATTATTAAAGTTGCTTGTGGCTTTTGCATTATAAGAAAACATAAAATGCACTAGTGAGAACATTAACAAGTGAATGATATTAAAACATAAGCAAATATAAAATGAACAAAAGAAAAATTACATATCACTGATACATGATAATTATAATATTTTATTTTGTATGCCTTTTAAATCAATATTTTATGTACATATCACATAATTGTAAACATGTTCTGTATATAGTTGCATAATGAGAATTTTTATTTAATATTTTACTTACATATTCAGTGGTGTGTATGCTAACAAAGACTGCATGATATTCAATAAAATAGTTATATAAACATCATATCTTTGGTTCACAATTCTTCTATTTACAATTAGCTTAGTGTAGGGTTAAATTTGCTCACTAACAAATTGCTCAATACATACTGAAATGTATTTCACAATTTATATATTTCATTTGATCAGATATTTAATGTTTACCTTAGATTAAAAACTTCCTGGGACTGAAGAACAATTTGAACAGTCTTTGACTTTTCCCCTGTGTACACTATATGACCTATATAAATAATGATCTTTTCCCTCACTGTGAAAACGAAGTCATACAATATCTACATTTTTGTGTTTGGGTGGTTCTTCTCAGCAAAATGACTTTGAAACCCATTAATGCTAATGCAATCGTCTGTGTTTTTAAATTTTCTTTTATTTGTGGAGCAGTCCCATGGTACAGATACCAGTTTGTTTATCCGTTCGTCTGTTGATGGATATCTGAGCTATTCCCAATTTGGGCTATTATAAATAAAGTTGTCATGACAATTTATATTTAAGTTTTTGCATTATTTTCCTATGTACAGCTGTTTTCATTTCTCTTTGGTAAATGCCTGGGGTGTATACTTCTTAGATTGTATGGTAACTTTATATTTAACTAAAGATAGTGTCAAACTCTTTTCCAAAGTTGTCATAATTCAGTTCTACCAGCAATGTTTCAAAGTTCCAGTTGTTCTAAAACCTAGCTGATATTTGGCATTGTGATTCTTTTAATTTTTAATTGTAATCACACTGAGAACTATGTAATATTGTCTCAATGTGGGTTTATTTTCTTCGCTCTCATGACAAATGACATTAAGCATTTTTATTGTATTAATTGGGCTTATAGTTAATATATGTGTTTATAAATATAGCTGGATTTGATTTGGTAATATTTTTGTTAATATCTGTTGAAATTTTGTTGCCTACGTTTATGAAGAATACCACTTTTTTCTCACCTAATGTCTCTGTCAACTTTTGATGTACAGGTGATACTATCTTCATAAAAATGTATTGAGAAGAATCTCATTCTTTCTTCTTGTATTATTGACATTATTTTTTCCCAAAATATTTGCTAGAAGTCATCAGTGAAATCATATGGACATTGATTTTTCTCTATTAGAAAATACTTGATTTAATATATTTAGTAGCTATAAGAATATTCATATTTTTTCTTTTTTCATTAAAATTTGTTGTGTTTTATAAGGACTTTTTCATTTGTGGTGACAAAATTCTTAAAATAATTTCGATCATAGTATTTCTTTTTTGTCTTTTTGATGTCTGTAGGAGTTACAGTGTTATCCTCTTTCATTTTTGACATTGGCACTTTCCGTGTATATGCATGTGTTTGTTTCTCTTTCTGCCTCAATTAATATTTATAGTTTAACTATTTTATGGAATTTCCCCAATAACTAAATTTTGACTTTTTAAAATGTTCTTCCCTTCAACTCATTTTGGTTTAAATCAGCTTCCTATTTTGTGTTTCTTAACAATCCCTTACAACATGGATTTTAAATAATTCTTCTATAATATTTCAGGATAGGTAAGGATATAATTTCCCCACTAAGCATTATTTTAGCTGTATCCTGCTTACCTTTCACCAGAGGCACATAAAGGAGTAGGACATATAAAGGACTCATTCTCTGCATGCAGCTTCAGGAAAGGCTGAGTTCTGACCCAGGTGAAGAGGTAAGGGAATACCTTTTTTACTTCATACATTTCCCCAAGAGCATAAATTTAAATCTGACCTTTATTATCTCTTCTATTTTTGACTCTGTAGCAGGAACTTTCTGGTGAGCCTTGTGTGGTCTCACCCTGCCAATGTACAGCAACTCTCTATCAAGGACTCACAAGGAATAAATAGCCTTACAGACAGCTTTCTGACCCTCTCTTTTTCATAGCGCCTTCTACTCTAGTGTCTGTCCCACAGATTACAGATGTGTTTCTGTCCCCAGCTCTGATCTGTGCCTCCTCTGTTCAGTGGGGATTCATCTTTAGAGCTTGAGATTCAGCATCTTTCAACCAAAGGTCTAAACATTCTGAATTTAGAGAGCTGAGGTAATAATGGGGTTCTTTTCATGAATTTCCTTCTGTTTACACCACAATTTCGTAGCTCCTGTTGACTCAAAACAGTTATATATTTTGTCCACTGTTGTGGTGGTTTAGTTTGGGGTACTAGCCCATTTCCAGCTACTCCATCATTGTGGTCCTAATACCCCTTACTCCAACATAGCTGGAAACAGATGTCCCTCTAGATGACTTTTAATTATTTGATTTAAAAGACTTTCAAAAGAAACTTAAAGCAGGGAAATTAATTATGATTTATTAATATATGTGTTACTGATAATTAATATGTATATACTTACTATAATTCTATTATAATTTATGTTTAATAATGTCTAAATTTTTACATAATCTTCCAGTATGAATATATAATAGTTCTCTAATGAACTTATAAATCCTCTGTTTCATTATATGCTATCACTGAGGAAAACACTATTTTCAAGGAAAAAGAAAACTTACATACATTTTAGAGATGCACTAGTATGGAATGTTACAGCTGGTATGAATGGTGATTTTAATTTATAAGTAGAAATTTGACTCACCTACCAAGGCACTAAAATCTTTAATAGAACTTGCTCTGTCATTATTATTCATTATTCATAAAGTGTTATAAATGGAAATAGTATTTCAGAAAGGTTAACATACAGATAAATTCACTCCCAAAAGAACTTATAATTTTGAACTCCCTTTAACAAGCTTCCTACCACCCAACCCCTGGACACTCATTAGAACAAGAAAGCTTGTGATCACTGTTTTATTTGACATTAACAGTATAAAGAAGCTCAACTAAATAATAGCTTTAATATAATTAAAAGTATATTTTAAAATTGGAAAACAAAACTTATGCTCTGGTGGATCTATATTATCTTCTCAGGTTCAAAGTATGATATAAATATTAACTGAATGGTTTATGGTATAGCAGAAGAGTAATATTTTTATCTCAAATTTAATGTTAAACCTTTTTTTTAAAAAAAATAAGACAACTAGAGCAGGAAGTAGAGAAAGAACAACTCCTCTGGTACTTGCGCATTGGACTGTAGTTAATGAATTTGATTTTTTCTTTGCTTATATAGCTTAATGGATCTTTTTTCTTAAACTTAGTCACTGGGCATATGTCTACACAGTCCTGTGCCCTTTTAGTAACTGCTATTTTGTGAATTAATACTATCTTCAGGCAGATACGATAAATCAGAATAATTCAAAATTTCATAGAAGTTAAAAATATCTTGCTGACTATTGGAATCATAAAAACTCTAAAGTTCATAGTAGGGTGGGAAAAAGCACTCTTTACAAAACTTTCACAGTGGAAAATCCTTTTCGCAATTCTTTTCAGTAGATGATCTGAGGAATCCTACTTAACACTTTATCATTTAAGAGCAATATGGCTTGTATTTTTAAAGTGTATTAGTGGAGAGTCTGGTTTTTCCTATATCTACATGAAAAAGGTCTCTTTCATGAAAACCATTTTTTGGAGTTACAAAAAGAGAATATAATTATCTCACTCTGTGGAGGTTTGAAGAGTTTCTTGGTCCATTGCCCCTAAGAGTATGAAAAAGCCTCTACCCCATGCAACGCAGGAAGAAGGTTAGAGGAGTCAGGGCTGAAGAATCAGTGGATGGAGGCAGGCATGTGGGCTATCCACTTTTGCTTCTAGGAAGAGCGATCCACCTTTATTTCCGAGGGCATTCCAGGCTCTCATTTTCTTTATTCTGTACCCAGGAGACATGAGACTAAGAGTAAGGGATCTAGCATTACTGATTGGAGTTGGAGATCAAAGAGGCTAAAATCTTGTGTTTCTGTATTATATTTGGTAAAGTGTGATCTCTTTAAGAACACTTTTTACAAAATTCCTTTGAGTGTATGCTGTTTCGACTTTATCCTTCTTCTGAAATGTTTCCTCCCATCTGACGAGCATGGTAAACTGGGAATAAAGTATCCTCTAACTCGGGAGAGCTCTCTCACATAACAGTGGGACATTTAGGCAAGCTTTGTGCTAGTATTCAGAAAAACATTTTATCTTGGTGATATATTCCTGAGGTACTTTATTTACTCCTGCCCCAATTCTTTTTTCTGATCATAAAGTTGTAAAACTTCAAGAGCCAAGATTAAGGTATAGATAGGCAGGCCTAACTGAATGCTTAGGATGTCAAGGTCACATCTCGAATTGACTACACTTGGGGTTTTCATGTTAAAATTTAGGGATAAAGCGTTCTCATAATTAACAGTGTGCTTTTGTTTGGAATATTCCTTGTGCTGTTGAGTTCCTGAATCTGAAAGGAGATAACTGGAGAATTTAGAGACTATAAGATCCTGACATTGCTAAAATTCTTTACTACAGAAGAGCTAACAAGAGGAGTCAATGCAAATTATTAATTTTCATGTTAATAGCATGTTATTTCAGATGTGGGGATTTTTTTTTTTAAATAGCTGTGAGAACTATGAACTTGAATCACCAATGTGGTAATAATACGAACTCTGAAACATAACACTTGTCAGTTTTAAGAAAGTCCTATAATGGGACCTTATAATGAAGAAAATGTGAAAGACTACTTTACTGTATTGAGGCATGTTCTAATAAAATATAAATGGCTGCCATATAATGTAATATTGTAATATTAAGTTAAGGTAAATTATAAAATAATTCATTCAATGTGGCATTTTTTAAATGTAATTCACATCTATATGTGCTATGTATAAAATTTAAGGTCTCCAAAAACCTTGCAAATTATAGTGTGTAAAATATTTAATATACATGATTTTGTTGATTTTTGAACTCTATATTATCTTACATTTTACCATTTGATAGGTAGAGTTTTTCTTTTTTAATCTAAATGGTACATTTTAATATCATTGACATCTTAGGATCTAATAAAACATTATTCTCAATAAGAATGTCCCCATTACTGCCTGACAGCAAAACACTATTTAGTCACTATTTCTCATTCCAGCACAATTCTTATTTGTTTCCTAATTTAGGCATTTTCTTCCATGAATCTTCACCAGTGCTTCTCATCCTTGAAGTGATTTTTTCCCTCTAGGGGACATTTGTCAATATCTGGAGACATTTTTTATTATCAAACTGGTGTCCCAAATTATCTGGTCTAAAATGTCAATAGTGTCAAGATTGAAAAACCTGGCAGGAAAATTCTCTGCTGCCTGCAGCAAAACCAGCCCACAAAATCATTTAGAACCTGGGGTGTGAGTGGCATATGTGAGATTGTAGCTTTCTACCACTCAGCTCATTCTCTCAACTCGTTAATGGAATGGTAAGGTAAAACATATTTTGTAACACTTTCCACTGAAATGGTTTTTTAACTTTGACTCTCAGAAGAATCACCTGAGAAGGTGTGGAAATACTGATGGCTTGGTTTTACCTCCAGACATTCTGAGGTAGCTGGTCTGGAGAAAGCAGTCGTTTGGGCTTTGGGATTTATTTTTAAAATTCCCCAGGTGATATGAAGTCAAGATAGAGACACTTTCCTGTGGTCTCTCTTTTTATAACCAACTGGAGAACGTGTTTCAGCAGAGTCAAGTTACTTTCGAAAATCATTTAATGCAATGATAATGACTTTTGAAACTGTAAGTTAAAAAAAAAAAAAAACACATTTGTTCGCTAGTTTTCTGAAAACTCCATAGTGGAAGAAATGGTGGCCTCAATTCTTATAGTCTGGGAGAAGCTCTTAGAAAAAAAAATTGGGGGGAGTTGATATTTTACTGCCCACAAATGACACACAATCAGTGGAGGATAAAAATAAATGTTATTATTTTTTTTTTTTAGATAAATGCCCAATTTATCTAAGACTTGGGATTACTGTGACTTTGGGGTAGTGCAGTTATTTTTTCTTATGTTTTTTATAGATTTCAAATTTTTTTCTTATGTTTTTTATAGATTTCAAATTTCTAAGGTTTTATATATGTAATCATTTTTCATGTAAACATAGCAGCACATACATTTGTTTTAAAGCTGCTATGTTTATGAAGAAAATGATTCAATGTTTCATGAATCTATACTGGAGTAAATGACAGTATTGTTAATTTAAAGATAGAAATGTGATAAATTGAGGAACTAAATGATTAATTTGGCATTAGGTATATTGTCTTATTTGCCAGTAAGATATTTTAGTAGATGGTATCATTAAGCAATTAGACATGCATAAAGTAGCTTATAATGTATTCAGTGGTTAATATAAATTTGGTAATCTTGTGTATCAGATGATGTTAACAATTAAATGGTAAGAGATAATTTTCTCTGCAGTGGAAAACATAAAATGATAGAAGGAAAATGATAAGAAAAGTGGGTTGGGAGACTAAGATGGATGAGAATGTTAAATTGGCAAAATACTAAAAGGAAATTAAAAATAATGACCAAAAAATTTAGGGGGTTGACTGGTATATAAGAAGTTATTAGAGACTTTTGAGATAATAGTTCTATAAAGGAGTAAATAAAATTGAAACAGCAAGAGAAAATGAGTGGATAAATAGAGCCATAGGTACAGATTTTGGTAATTGTGTCGGATAATACAAAAGGACAAAGAAAGCAAAGTAGTTTGAGGTGATAGCTGTATTTATTAGGACTATTTATAGGACTACTTATTAGGACTATTTATTTTAGTCTTAATTTTAATATATACATATTATAAAAAACTAAAAGACAAGGGGTCAGTAAAGCTATAAAAATCAAAATTAAAAGGTTAAACAGATACTTGATATGTATATACCTAATAAATAATTGATATAAGTAACTATTGCATAGTGGTGAGAAGCATCAGCGATTCCCTAGTTTTGGTTAGAAAAAAGTTACTTCATTGGAAGATGAAAACATGGTGAATGAAGATGCAATTTGAAATGATATGTTAGAGCCAATATAATCTGCTGAAAATGAGCAGCTGGATATCTTTTTATAGAATTCCGTTCAATTTGATATGCTTTAAACGCCTACCACACCCCAAAGTATGCATACTAGCGATACAATGTAGTGCATAGTATTTGTCCACAAATGACATACAGTCCAGTACCAAGAAGTTTTATATTTTTTTAAGATTAAGTTTCAGTGTGTGGGCTTACTATGATTTTGAAAAAAAATTGATAAAATAAATTTCCAAAGTGAAATAGAAAAACTGAATTTTGAATCAATAAATCCTAAAAATAAATTTAATTTAAAAAAATTACATGCATATATATAAAATACTCCCAAATAAACATTTGTAAGCATTTAGGATTGATTTAAATTTACTTTTGTGTATTTAAATTTTCCTCACAATTGTTGTTTGTTCTTGAATATAAATAAAAAGATTTAATGAATTTGGAGGAGAAAAAAAAAACCTAAATGTTTATACTCATGGCATTTTAATTTGCCAGAAATCTAATTTTCAAAACTAGAAAGTGAATGATGAATCTACATATATTTTCTCTTTTGGCAAGTGATGAGAAATACAGTTCTGCAATGTTTTCCCACTGTGGGAAGCAAAGGCTTTCCTCCTCTGTGAGATCATGGCTGAGCTTCTCAGAAATGCATAATTAACTCAAAACACTTTAAAGAGGAAGCCAAAGTAAATTCTGATAGACTTGTTCATGATACTTTTTCTTATGTGCCCCATCTCCTACCATTTTGACCCTACTTACCATTTCCTTGGTTGCCTATGGGAAATAACACTCAGCTGCTGATCAAGCTAAAACGAATTAAACATTTCTCTGTGAAAGGTTATATGTGAGTCTACAGAATCAAAGAGAAGTTAGAGAAGGCAGATGATATTGCAAAATATGAAGTCTCCAATGTATGTCTAAATTCACAAAAATGTCTAAAGTGCCATATTATTGGTTTATTTCCTGAATTTAATATTTAATTGATTTAATTTACCATTTGGCTTTGACTTTGGAACAATCATGATTTAAGATTATGGATATTCTATCCATAGAACAATGATAAACAAACCCTTCACAGGTATGTGTGTGTATTTATACATGCATACACACACACGCACATACACATACACACAACACACACACACATACAGGTACACACATGCATGCATATATATATATATATATATATAGCAAGCAGTGGTACTTAGACGGCTTTGAAGTCAGAATAATTGGAACTTGAACATTGTCTTTTTACATTACTGGTTGTATATGCTGGATAATTTATATAAGCTCCCTAGTGTTTTTCAGTTAAAAAAAAAAATGGGACAAGGTAGTGATCATTAAGGACATTGCTTTTTGTCGTGTCCACATAATCAACAGTACAATAATAGTTTTTATTAATAATTATAGTAATAGCAACAATAATGTAGACAGTTTTAATAAAAGGAAGATTTGTTTTAACATGAGGCTTAATTATATAAAACAAATGTGGGAGTATTCAAATGATATTGTCCTTAATCTTATTTAAGATTTGTTTTAGAATTGCCATCCGAGGTGACTTAATTTTCTCCTTAACTAATAGACATTTAACCCCTCAGTACACCACCAACCCTGCTGTATCTCTTATTTCAAGACTATGAGTGAGGAGAAACAAGTGCATCCTCTACTGGAGTAATATAATAAAGTTCCCTGGGGCCACGGTGCCTGTGTTTTTCTTCTGATTTATGAGGAAACATGACTGAGGATAGCATGCAAATGGAATTCAAGACAAATTTAAGTAATCTGTTCTCAGATGTAGAAGTTCTATTGCCTGTAACTTAAGCCAGCTTTAAATAAAGGTAAAGTAGACAATTGTGTAGGGTTTGAACTCTGAAGGAAATTAATCATTTCTCCAGGTAATACATCATTGCCAACCTGGAAAGAACCTTTTTACTGATTTGCAAAGCTGTGGTTCATTACTAGCCAATAAGTGAGGTGGTGTGTGTTCAATATCCTGTGAACTACTCAGCTTATTATCCATATAAGAATTCTCAGTATATTGAGCTATCTTAATCCTCCCTTTGCAACTACTAAAGATACATTATATTTTTGTATATATCCATTTATGAGAGCTCAATCCTTAAAGCCCTTTTTTATGACATTTCAGGAAAAAGCCTTAAATATATTCATCAGACACACACTTTTAAAATTTGTTTTTTAAATTTTCTCTATTTTTTTTTACTGTTGCATAGACTATGGAAGTGTACTAATTTTGGATATCTTAAAAATTTCATATAGATATAAACTTCAAACTAGAAAATCAAATAACTCATATTATTATGCTCGTTTAGATTTAATTACAGGTTTATTCACCATCCTTGGGACATTTTTGGGCAAATCTGAAGTCAGAGTACAAAATAATGATTGCTATAAAATCTATTTAATTCTGTGCTTTCTTTTGTATATAACCATCATTGCTCTAAAGATGAAGTTCTAACAAAGCATGCCACAGTAGATTACTTGTGAAGATATTTTAGAGAAGATTGACAAAGATTGAAAACTTTTGATGTGCTAGGATTGGAAGTAAAATACATGAGATCATTGGGTGGACAGAAGAAAGTTACTATAATTTGAGTCTAAGTTCTTTACCTGGTACTATGGGTCTTTGCAGGTAACACTGCCTTGTCTGCTCAGGAAAAAGTGCCCAACTCAAATCTCAACAATACGCTGAAGTAATTGCATGGGCATCAGATTACAGAAGACAGAGAAATGAACCCTACCCTCTCCATATAAGCCTCTTCTCTGATTACTCAGGAGGTTTTCTTTATATGTTATTCCAATCAAACCAAATACAAATAGATCCGATTCCACTGCCAGTCTCAGTGGGATCAGGTCACTCTCTGGGGTTTTCCTTTCTTTCCCGGAACTGAGCCTCAATTTTCTTAGTCAATTTAAAAATAATTCAAACAATAGTTATCTGTGTTTTAAAATACATGTTATAAGTTTATGTGTATAAAATTATACATATAAGAAAAATTTCAATTATCTGTGCTAAAGGTGGCTAAATGTGGTTGAGTTGGGAGAAAAAACTAGAGATTTTATGTTCACTGCATAGTAGGAAACATTATAAGTCATGACAGAGGGATGGCTTTTTTATTAAAAACCAGATTTATTGGCTAATAATTGGTATATTTTACATGTTGTAAAATTTATTGTTTTGGGGCATACCTTTTATATATTTTGAAAAACAAATTGTTGTATAACCACTAGTTCAGCTGAGGTGCAGTATATTTCCACCAGCTCTTAAAGTTCTCTCCTGCCCCTTTGTAATCGCTGCTTCCCACCACACTTCTTCAGTCCGTGGCAAGTATCGCTTTATACTATAGTTATTGCCTTTTACAGAAGGTCATATATATTATTCAGGCTTCATATATGGCTTCTTTTAAATATGATTGTTTTATGTTGTTAGAGATATAAGTAGTTCATTTCTTTTTATTGCTCAGTAATATTTTGCTGTATGCGTGCACTATAATTTATTTTATATCAATTCACCATTTGAAGGATTTTTTTTTAATTTCTAGTTTCTGGTAATTATGCATAAAGCCACTATAAAAATTTGCCCACGTGTGTGTGTGTGTGTGTGTGTGTGTGTGTGTGTGTGTGTGTGTGTGAGAACATGTTTCATTTTACTTGACTAAAGATCTGGTAATGCCTTACAGAATATTTGGAAACGGCCCTACTGTTTTTCAAAGTGGCTGTATCATTTTGCTTTTACACCGGCAACCTATGAGAGTTTTAATTGCTTTAGATCCTTTCCAACACTTAGAGTTCTAAGGGTTTATTTTTTTGCTTGTTTAACCCTTTTAAACATTTTAATATGTTTTAGTTGTAGCCATTGCGATTTAAACATTCATTTCTCTGATAGTTGACAATGCTGCCTATCATCACGTATTTGCCATCTGTATATTTTCTTCAGTGAAGTCTCTGTTCAAATCTTTCCATTTTTTTGCATATGTATTTTAATGATTTTAATTTCTTATATTAAGTTGTTAGTTATTTATATTTTTACTGATTTTTAAATACATACGTTAAACATATTTGTTAAATATGTATATATTTCTTATATATACATGTTTTTGTTGATTATATATTTAAATACATAGATTTGAAATAACTTGTGATGAAAGAGTGTATGTGTGTGTGTGTATGTGTATATGTGTATATATACATACATATATACATATATATATATGCTTCCAATCTAGTTTCTATTTTTATACATTTAACAGTGTCTTTCTAAGAGAAACATTTTAATTTTGACCAATGTTTTCTCTTTTATTTCATGATATTTTTGTCCTAAAATTTGTTACCCTAGCCAAAGTCACTAAGTTAATCTCCTATATTTTCTTTAGAAGTTCAGTAGTTTTGGACTTTACATTTAGTCTGTTTTTCACTTCATTTTTTTTTTTTGAAAGTATGGGTCAAGATTTATTTTTTGCATAGTACTATGCAGTTGTTTCTGTACCGGTTGTTAGAAAGGCTATCCTTTCTACATTGGAATACCTTGACATCTTTGTCACAAATCATTTGACCAAAAATATGTGTGTGATTATTTCTGAAGTCTCTATTCAATTACACTGAATGATATGACTACCCTATGACAATTATTTCTGCAGGTTAAGATTAAATCTCCAAATTTGCCCTCCTTTTTTTCAAAATGTTAGGTTGTGAAATCTTGAGCACCCATACATCAAATCTTAAAAGTTTATGTAGATGCCTTAAGTGGGTTGAGTCCTATACACGGGGGCCTTAAATGGGTTCAGTTATCACACAGAGGCACTTAGTCACATACCCCGTACAGACAGTCTCATCACCATAACTTCTATCTCAAGGCAATGTCTGTGGGAAGCTTCTAGCGTAGAAGGCAAAGGGAGAGCAAGTTCCAAGCACAGGAGAGGAATTGGGGACCCCCCACCTGCCTGGGTCTAGCTCACAAGTCAGCCTGAAGATCACATCTTCTGATGACCTTCTTCAACGCAAATTTAGTTCTCCTTGTTCATGTGTTCTGCCAAACAAATGTTTTAATTAGCTTGTCAGTGTTTACAGAAATCCTGCTGGGAGCTTGACTGTTCATGTCCTCCCACTTGCCTGCACAACAATCAGAGGGACCTCTCCCCTGCTACCTGCCAGCTTGCCCTCTTTTGGTCTCAAGCAACAGATGGAAGTGTGAGAAAAAGAGCCTATGAGTGAAAGTGAACTTCCCTTTTTCAGTGGAAATCCCAAGGTTGCGATAATATCACACTAGTCTATACTTGGCTTCTCGATTGTTATTAAAATTTTAGGTTATTTCTTCCCAGTTACTTTCCTATGAGTCTGTCCCTTTATCCTATGCTCTGCCAGGTGAGACAGTCATTATGTCTTGTCTTTCCTTGGCAGAGGACTGTCTTCCTTGTATTGTTGGCTACTTCACTGCCCTGGGCTCTTGTCTCTCTGATGGGTTCAAGATGAGTTATAATTTAGTTCTTAATATGTTTTTTTTTTTCTCATTTTAAGAACAAATATTCTATTCTACTTTCTACATGCTACGTGGAACCTGAAATGAGTTCTCTTTTTATTACTATTTTAAGGGACTAAAATTGTGACATGCTAAACTATTAAGTTAATCTTTTTTCAAAAACCATTTTAGAGGAGACCATGGTATTAGGGAGGGGATGGTTATCAACACCATAAATCTGCCAATTGTGAACTCAAACGTAATATCATTATGGGCAGATATTATTTTTATAAACATTACATGCCATTGAAATGATTATAGTTAACAATACTTTATAAATAGACTGATATGTCAAGAAACAGCAATGGGGAGCCAACTCTAGAGGGGCTGCATTTACACAGCTCTGCCACCTATAAACATTCTAATTCTTTCCTCTTTTCTTTCCCTTCCTTCCTTCCTTCCTTCCTTCCTTCCTTCCTTCCTTCCTTCCTCCCTTCCTTCTTTCCTTCAGTTTCTTCATGTTACATTATTTCCCTTCATTCTGCTATTCATCAAAACATTTCTGAAATATCTATATATTATGAACATTCCATTAAATGCCAGATATACAAACATGTTAGAATGCTTTCACTATCAAGTAGCACACAGGCTAATAAATTAAAAATTATAATTACATGATAAATTTCACAACAGAGATATGGATAAGATGTTTGGAAACACAGAATAGTACAAGAGCAACTGCCTTGGCATTGGATATAGGTTGACAAGGGTTATATATTGAAGAACTTCCAGGGTTTGTTACATGGAGATTATGGAAGATGACATTTAAGAAGTTGCCCATCAGGACCATAATTAAGGAATTCAACATGAATTTCATGATTACTGAGGTGGTAAACTAGACATTCTTGGTACTTTGCACTAAAATGTTCCTGAAGACATATCTAAATCCAGTAACTGACTATGGAATTTGGTAGGAAATAGCTTTTTTCATTAGCCAAGAAAAGGCTTAAAAGTGAACTCTGAAAAGTTATACAAATTTTATTTCTCCACAAGTTATATTCTTATCAAAATAGGTCATGATTTTGCTTAAAGTTAAGATAACTTTGAGGCTGCTTCCAATTGGGAATTAAGAAACTATTTTTCTTAAATTATACAGATGACATCATAACAAATGACTTCTAAAAGTTACTAGAATTACCTGTTTCTTTATCTCTAATCAGGAAATTTTTACTTTAATTTTAATCAAGTATTTTAATAAAATATACCTTTAGTTTTACCTAAGAATTGAAATGAATGTGCAAATAATAAACTCATTACTCTCATTGTCTAAAGCAATATGTCTTTTATGACTAGTTACTTTTCTTGAAATGTAGTTGATATAAATCAAATATATTTTTCAATTATTAAGATTTGATAGAATGAATGCTAGATATTTAAGAATAGAGAGATCATAGATGGGACTAGTATATTTCAATATTGATGCTATATTTTAATATAGTATCAATTTCAATATTGATTCTATATTGCAATATAATACCAATTTCAATATTGATTAATCTAATATTTAATAAAGCATTTTATGTGGATAGAGCTTATTTACTTTTTTTTATACAAATACATCTAATCCTAATGAGATCAATTTGATTTATGCATTTTTTTCAAAGAAATTTGTGATTATTTGATGTTCAGCAGTTTGTAAATGATGGAGATTTCTTTAGGAATAGTGATACAGCATCTACAAATATAAGGTAATAAGCAGCAAAAAGACAAGCAAAAGTTAAATGAGCAAAGACCGTTTGAGACAAATAAGTCTAAAATGGGGTGATGTGAACACAGTAGATAAAAAAGTATGTCATTGTAGAAGTCTTATTAAAATTAGACTTGCTTATAGTTTGTCCTTTGAAATATATTTATGCTAGGCTAACTACATAATATTATTTTAGGTAAGACAGATGAATAAAGTAAAACAGAAAATAATTTCGTTTGTGTGAAGTACAAATATAAAGCTTAGTCTGACAATTATTATAAGAAACTATTCCTTTAGTGTTTCATAAATACAAAATCCTCTTGGTGTATAGACTCATATATGAAAAGCCATGCCTCTTTGTTTATTTTATTCACAGTTTAAATTTTCAATTTCATTTTGTACACAATGAACACAGATGGTTCCAAATTTAGTTGACTGCTTCTAAGTTATTTTTGTGCTCATATAACTTCGTCAAAAATGTTATCTCAGAGTGGAGAATAATTTATAAGTGAATTTTGCAGATGTGTTGGTGTGTTTGTGTATGTGTGTGTGTATACACACATGCATATATGTCTTTCTATGTGTAGCTAGCTATCTTTGTTATATTAATTTAGATAAATTGCCGATGTGTGTGTGTATACACACATGCATATATGTCTTTCTATGTGTAGCTAGCTATCTTTGTTATATTAATTTAGATAAATTGCCGATGATAATATAGATTACTCTAGTAATAGTAATTCAGTAGTATTTGAAAATCTGTTGAGCAAATGCATATTATATTTTGTTAATCTTTAAATGTTTCATATTAATAATGGTAGATATCAATGAAGATATCCTCAAAGTTAATCTAAAGTCATAACATAAACAGAACCCATTAGAGACATATGTATGCTCTGGAAAGAAGAGTGATTTCCTGACAGAAATTATATATTAAAATTGGAAGATCTCCCTTTAGACTTAGTTTCAACAATCACTCATTTTGAGATTCTATGGAAGTTATACAGCTTCTTGGTACTGCAGTTGTCTCCTTGAAGAAAAAAAGGTGAATTGGTTTAATATGTGAATTTTCCAGATGGCAGTGAAATTTAATTATATTAGTGTATGTATAGTCTCAGTTAGAATTATTTAGAAAAATAATACAAAATAAGAGAAATTTGTTTTTTTTTTGTAGGTTACTTGAAGTACTGAGAATTATTTCCATTCAAAGACAGTACATCAGTGTATCTTTTTCATATGAAATATTAAACATGTCTGTGTTCTGAGATACTTAGGAAGTCACTTATCCTTTATAATGCTAATTATAAAATTGCATTGAGTGATATGAAGACTCACTTTGCACATAAAATATTATAATTTGGTTTTTAACCACTGTCACATATTTATATTGAGATTACTTTTTACCATTGAAGTGAAGAGAGAGCAATGGCGTTGTTATGAAAGTTCAACTTTTACTGCATTCATCTTTAAAGGAAAAAAAGATGCCCATAATTGTTTTAATGGAATACATGTACTAACATTGTATTTTTGCTATCAGTTTCTAGGCCATAATAAAGATAAATAGGTAGCTGACACAGCTTTGAAGATACTATCCCAAATGTCTGGCTTGTAAAAAATTCATCATACTGTCTAATACTTACCAATGAAAGTAATTCAAGGACAGCTCACTCTGTACTAGCACTTCATCATCTCAAAAAGCTTACAGCCAAAGGATAGTTTTAATTGTTTATGTGATATATGACTTGATCGTCTCCTTCATTCTGTACCTAGGTAGAGCAGAGTAAATTAATAATAAGCTTAGGTGTACTGCAAAAAAAGCTGCAAGGGAATTCAAATGATTTATATCATGGGTGATGATGCTTGGACATTAGATAAATAAATAAAGAATATAAATTTTCTTCCATATCTCAAGTCAGAATCTGAAGGTAGGTTTTCCAAATTTCAGTTGAACTATGAAGGTTAGGAAGAATACAATTGTGTGTTAACATTGACAGGAAAATAACAGATGAAAATTGAATGACTTTCTAGACTATGTTCTTCAGCTTTGTCACACATTTATACAGAGCAGCAGGTACCGAATTCCTACAAGGAAGCAATAATGAAAAGTAATGCAGACAGAAATAGCTTGCCTCCAGCTAGACTAATGGCAAGGTCAGGTTACATCAATTAAATCACTAACTCTCCAAGATAAAGTTCAGTGATACACTCAGGGATTTTATATTTCCCCACATAAATGTCTGCTTTTATAAGTAGAGGAATTTTATTATAGTTTCATATCAGTAAGAAAAATAAGGTGAAAAACTGTAAAGGAAAACAAGAACAGTGATCTATATGAATATATATATTTTTAATTTTTGTAAAAAGGTACTTTCAGGAAGCTAAAACGCAGGATACTCTAAACATTTTAATAAATATATCATTACATTCATTGCCATTATGGCGTTTCTAGTAATAGTTGGACTTTATTGTTTTTATTTTTTCTTTTCAAAATTAATAGAAAGGAAATAGCTCTAAATCTTTGCCATGAAAGTTTAATTAACACTTTTTTTAGTATACAATAAACTATATATTCATTGTATATAACTTCATAAGTTTGGAGATAAGTATGCACCTATGAAACCTTCACCACATCTATGCTATAAATACATATTCATCATTTCCAAAAGTTTCCTCCTGCCTTATTTTTTTATTTATTGTAAATTTGTGATAAGAACACCTAACATATGAATTATTATCTTATAAAATTTTAAAATATATAATAGAGTATTATTAACTGTAGATAATATTTACAGTAGATTTCTAGCATAACAGAAACCTTGTACCCTTTGCTTAATACCTTCCTGTTTTCTCTCCTCCCAGCCCCTGGCAACCACCATCCTACTCTCTGCTTTTATGAGTTTGACTCTTTTAGATATCTTATGTAAATTATATCATATAGTAACCTGACCTTCTGTTTCTGGCTCATTTCACTCAGTATAATGTCCTCTATGTTCATCCATGTTGTCACAAATGGTAGGATTGCCTTCTTTTTTTGTGGCTGAAAAATACTTGATTGTATGTGTACACCACATTTGCTTTACTCATTTGTCTGTTATAGACATTTAGGTGGTATCCATGTTTTGCTGTTGTTAGCTTGAGGAGTATTGTAGCCCAGTCATTTAAAACTGTGTTTTTTCAATATTATTTTAAATTGCATTAGTCATTTGAGATACCATATAAAGTTAAGGAATGGTATGTAGACAAAAGTGGTAGGTCTGCATGGTAACGAGTTTGAGCAGTAAAAATACGTATTTTTTCACTCAAATATTATTTTTCTTAACTAATTAAAAACAGCACATAAGTTTTATAATACAGGAAACAAAGTAAGAGGGTTTTCAACAGTTATTATTTTCTATTAAGAAATCTGTACCAACTGTCTACTGTATGCAAAGCTTTGTGGTAAGCAGTACAGAAGAAATAAATATGATCTTTACCTGGGACCATCACATAGCATACCAAGTAGTGAGCAAGAGAGAAAAGGACACAAATAACTCTTCCACAAGGTAATGCAGAGATTTCAAGGAGAAAAAGTTGTCAGAAGTGATGACTTTCAATTAAATCATATGTGAGAAGATGTATCCAATTAAATAAGAATTTCTATGAATTTGGGGCCTAGAATATGATGTTCTAGCGTTATCATACTAGAGTGTGAAGAGATAACCCATGAAATCTTCAACGTACACAATAGAAAAATAGATACTCGAAATTTTAAATAGGAAAAAAAAAATCAGTTTATCTGTATAAAAAGGAAAGGGAAGTTGTAGAGACATTTAGTGATTTAAATAATATATTTGAAATCCATCACTACGGAGATGTAATTATTAATACAAAGTTTCAATAATCTATTTCTTCATGGTTTTCTGTGTCATGGCTTTCCATATATTCAGTGTATAATGAATGAATTTTGAATCTCAGTGCCTAAATTGACAAGTTTTTCACTCTTTTGTCATGAGAGCTTTAAGATTATTTTTAAACGGATGCTAGTATCGTCATCAAAAATATTGCAAAGGCATATCAATTGTGCTTTGAATTGATTCCAATTAATTAAAAATATTTTTTGAATTGCATTTATTTGAAACTACAATTTAGAAGTTAGACATGTATTGTTAAATGTGCATTATATCAATGAATTTGGTAAGTTTTACTTATTTTCTATTAAAACGTTTATTTATATTGGTATACATACATACACTCAAATACATATAAAATATTTATACATTTATAATTTTCTTTTTGCATCATTGTTATAACTCCATTATTTCCTACATAAAATTTCTTTATAGGGTAACTTCTCTTACATTTTTACAATTTCAAAAGTAGTTACATACAATTTTCTAGATAGTTCCCCTAAATTTTATTAATGGCACACCATTCTCCTTATTTAACCTGTGTCTCACACTTTGCATTGCCTCCATGCTTTTGTACATATTGCTGTGAATTCCTGGAGTACTTCTAACCTCGTTCCAATTCACTAGACTTAATGTTTCTCTCAGGTTTCAGCTTGCATATTATTTCCTCTGCTGAGCATTTCTTGAGTCCCTGTGCTGTATTGGATGTGCATCTGTAGTCCAGTATTTCAGCATGTATCACTGCCTAACTCCCTTTATTGTATGACTCTCCTGGACCACTAGCTAACATAGGGTAGACACTTAGGCTCATCTGTTATTTTTAGCTTCAGTACAGTGCTAGAGACATAGTAGGTGCAAAACAATTGCTTACAAAATAACCGAATGATACCTTAATAATTAGAATTTATCTTAATTTCTCTATATTTTACATAGAATCTCTCGCTAACACTTGTTTCACAATATATCCTCTTACTCTTGAATCCAGGAAATGTCTTTCTAAAATAGATTCTTATTCTCTCATGCTTATATTACTACGTTTAATTTCCAATTGTGTTTTCTTGTTTCCAATCTATTATATGCACAATCACTTTTCCTGAATGCTAAAGGTTTTAGAAATTGTGTTCAGCTGTAAACCTTTATGTCATTCTAAAGATTTTATTTTCTCTCTGAGTGATGTGGTTAAGCTATTGGAGGGTTTAAGCAGTAATCATCCCCTGATTTAAAAATCAAAAGGTCATTTACACTATGGAAATGTAGGTTGTAGTGAAGTGCAAGTGAAAAATACTATCAGAATGCGATTTCAATAATCCAGATGAGATCATGGTGGATTAGACCAGAGTGATAGCTGAGAAAGTCTAAGAAATATTTGGATTTTTGATATATCTTAAAATATATCTAGCCTTGGAACTGAGATGTAAAATAGTATCAGGGTGCTATTAATGTTTGTAGCATTAATAGGTAAAAAGCCAACTCATTATCTAATTTACCTTTTTTTTTTTAAATACAATCCTGGTTTTGCTGGGGTGTCAACTAAGGAAATTCCTACTCAGCCTTGAAAATATGATGACTAATGATCATATTAGTAGTCAGCAAGGAATTAAAATCACTATGAGTTACCACTACACATCCATCAGACTGTCAACAAAATAAAAGCCTAGCAGTGTTAAGTGGTAGTGAGGATTCAGAGTAACTGGAACAATACTTAGAAAACAGTTCAGCAGAATCTTAAACACTAAATATAAACCTACTACATGACTCACTAATCTAACTGATAGGCGCTTACCCAAATGAAGCTTAGGTTTAAGTAAAAATATACATAGACTTTACACAGATACTGATAATCAACAGAAAATGGAAATAACCCAAATATCCTTCAACTAGTGATTGAATAATGAAAAGAAAGTATGGTCATATAACAAAACACTAACTGTCAGTATAGGCATGGATAAATCTCAAAAGGCACGTGCTAAATGAAAGAAGCCAGTTCAAAAGGTTGCACACAGTGGTATACCATTTATATGGAAACCTCCCCAAATCAAAGGTGTAGAAACTGTCTTCAGATCAATGTTTCCCTGCAGCCAGGAGTGGGGGAATGGGTCGACTGCAGAGGAGCACAAGGAAACTACTTGCTAAGATGGGGAAGTTTTGTCTCTTGATTGTAATGGCCATTACATGACTGTATGCATTTGTTAAATCAAATAGAACTATATTTTATGAAGGGAAAATGTTATGAAAAGTGAAATATATCTCTGTAAACATGACTTAATCAAGGCTAGGGCTGAATTTATCACCCACTTCAAAATTCTGAATGCATCTATTAAATCACGACAAATCAGTTCCAATTTTTGTGTAGAGAACCATTATTCCAGTAGATAGGAGGAGATAAGTAAATATTGATGAGAATGGTAGTATATCATTGTTTACATGGCATATGATTAAAGATCATTATGTATTACTGAATGTAGTCAGACTTCCACTAAGAACCAAGAGGGTTATATTTTCTAAGATTAAAGATATTCTACCAAATTCACATTTGTAATTATATTATCTTGTTTTAAATATTTTTAAAAATCCGCAGTTTTCATTACTAGTTTCCTAGGAAATCTCTTAAAGGTTGGATAACTATCTATTCCAGTGTATGATTTATGGCCTGGCCTTTAGGAAGTTCTTTCATATATTAGAAAAATCTATGAAAGTACTGACATTCACAAAAACATTTCTTTTACAATTGCTCTGAAATAGCTGGTTTGGTATAATACCTGCTAGTTTTCTACCCCTATAGAATACACAGAGCTTCTACACACACACACACACACACTCTCTCTCTCTCTCTCTCTCTCTCTCTCTCTCTCTCTCTCTCACTTCCCCGCCCCGCTCCCTCCCTCCCTCCCTCCCTCTCTACCTCAGTCTCTCTCTTTTAATGGATCAAAGATTAAGAATACTGCAGATCTTACTCTAGACTCTCAATACCTTTTATAACTTTCTTGGGCCCTCTATTAAGCAAAATAATGCCTGCGGATCATGGAATCTGGTAAAATTCAAACAACAACCAAATGTCCAGTATTTAGCTTATTTAAGCAAAATTAGGTTCCTATCAACTAGTTCTGGTATTCCAGAGAACACACAAATTTCTAGTTATTCAATATTTTTATCTGTTAAGGCACATATATAGTCTTTTTCTCTTAAATAATGCTAGGTATACAAAAGCTTGTATTATCCTCTCATTCAATGGTCTTAACATTGCCCTTGCATTGTTATTTTCTGAAATATTTTCTGAAATATTTATTGGACATTTTTCTTTCTAGGAATGTACAGCTATATAATTTATCTACAGAGGAAAATAAGGGAGGGAATAACAAGAGTTGAGCAGAGCCTTGCATGCAAGAGGAATATTTACTTTCAAATAAACTCTTTATATTATCTAATAGATTAATCAAATTTAGTATTATAAAAATGAATAATATTGAGATTTTTAACTGCTATATGAAAACAGAAGTAACTAAATCCATATGAACCAGTCTGTTTTTTTTTTTTTTTTTTGTGAACGTTTTTAATGCAGAGAAGCCTATACTGAACTCATGCTTTATAAACCAGGAGTCTCAATTTATTTTAAGAGAAATGTCAACATTTTATAAATCACAAGGTAACAGGAAAATACTGTTCATTTGGTAGACATACTGGTAGTAAATAATATTAATCCATAGGAAAACAATTGGGAAACTTGAAAATAGTAACCATCACAATATTAACACATTTAGTATTGAGATGATGGAGTAAAAAAAAAAGTCGTAAAGTCCTCTCTTGGTATTGCTTCCATTTATAGAGTCGTAAACTTGTGAAAGCTGTTGGGAGCATAGAATATTTAATATTTCTTAATAAAATAAATATTTAAAAAGCTTTTACTTTTGCATTGAACATGCAGTTATCATTGTAGCGATGTGAATGTGTTTTTAAGAATCAATGCAGCTTCCTTAAAATGGTCTTAGTTTGAGGGAAAAAGTCCTTAAGTTTTTTCATTTTATCTGAAGTTAACTTTCATAATGGTTTCCTATTACATAACACTTTGTTGAGGTTACATGATGTTGACAAAAAGTTAAAGGAAAGAAAAAAGTATAAAATGCTTTTCTATGTATAAATTACATGCTCTTGTGGCATATAATTTTGGTAAAAACTCTGTTGCAATTTTAAATAAAAAAACACTTGCAAGCTTTATAAGCAGGGAGAAGTTCGAGGTGTCTTATGTATTTTGAACAAACAGATGAGTAATGATGAATTACCAGAAATAACAGGAAGAGATGATCTTCTAACAATTTTCTGTTGTCTCCCAAGTCATAATTTTTGTTTTATTGTGCGTGTTGCTCAGCTTTCTATATTACGTTAAGTGTATATCATTTCTCTCTAGAAAATATTAAATGGTTTCAGAGTGGAATAAATTGCCAGTTTTCATTCAGTTTTCATGTTGCCCTTGACCATAGCAGGTAGTCATTGATGCCATGAGGCACAGCTGAAGTCACACACAAATCCAAAATGGGCTGAATATTGAGTTTAAAAAGAAATTACAATCCCTGTTAATATATTTGCAAAAGATAAAGATCTCTTCCCGTTCACATGAACAGAGTGTGTTTTCAGTGATCACTGAACTTGTTTCTCATTTTCTTTCAGAATAAAGTGATACTTGTCATTGATAAGGAAAGGGACCTAAATTTCTGCTCTCCATCTCACTTCCTCTTTGTACAGCTCATGGTTACAGGGAGCTTGCAGTGCTTCTGATATAATTATATTGCTCTTGGTTTGCAAACGAAGTATATTAGCGATGGCACAGTGCATACTCTCAGGCCCGTAAGCTCACACTATGTGAACATTTTTTTTTTGATGTGTAACAAATACTTTTTAACTATGAATTAAAATATTATCTTTGAGATGTGGTAAATATGCTTTTTTAACACTGGATATTAACCTTGGAATTTAGTCTACTTTAATCTAATATTGCTTTATTTTTATCTTCAGAACTGCATATTTTACTTTTTAATTTCCCTTAAATTCATTTGAATTCACCAAATAGTTCCATGATACTGAAATTATATGCAAGGTATGCTAGCAACTTACAATCTAAATAAGCAGGTTAAGCGGGTTAATTGGGTTTTTACTTTCCCAATTACATTCCTGCTTATTTTAATGAATATGGTTAAAGTATATTGATATTATATTAGCATCTGCTATATAATTTTCTTTCATTCATGTGCAATTTATAATGTTTGCCCTTTACTTTGGTGGAGCCACTCTTTCAAGTAAAATTATATTTCACAACTATGGATGCCTTCTTTTTTTCACTCCTCTTTTTTTAATGTGTCTCAGATCTAATTTATTGTCTTTGAGGGTATGTCTACTGTTTAAACACAATTGACTGCATTCACAGTGCTACCCCAATGATTTATTGACCAGAATTTCTACAGTTTGCTTCTCTGTTATCTCTTACTGACCCTGAGGAAATTCAAGACAGTAAGTATAGGACCAACAATGGATATCCCCACTTAATGTCTAAAACTTAAATCAAAATTTTTGATCCAGTAGATCTTTCTAAGAGCTTATTTTTTATTTTCTATATCAAAATGGTCTTATTTATACAGTCAATACTATTTTTCTATGGGATAGGTGAACTGTTCACATTAGACATTTAAATGGGTGAACATTTGTTTATGTTTTTGCTAAATATTTTAAGTTCATAAGATATATGTCTAAGCAGCTTTCTTTCCTCTATTCACATTGTTTCTACCACACCTTTGTCATTCATTAGCCATCCAAATTTCTTATTTGATATTAGCTCTACATGGTTAATTAATATATTTATGATGTCTAAGAAAAGGCAAAACACATACACATCATAGAATGCAGTCTTAGAGTAACAGACTGTACCCAAACACGGTACAGTGTAGTTGTTATGAACACACCCTTAATAACTAGAGATAGGGGTTCAGGTCCTCACTCTTTTCTTTATAGCTGTGTGATTTTAGGCAATTTGCTTAACCTTACTGTGTGTTAATTTCCTCTTTTAGAATGTCATAGCAATATTACCTGTACTTGGGATATTATGAGATTAGGATGAGTTGTTATCTGTTAAGTGATCAGAATAATGTCTGTGATTAACTGCTAAATAAGTGTGAACTTCTAGCAATACTACAGAAATTTTGGAGCAAAGGGGTAAATTTTCCCGTACTATACACTATCCAGATAATTTGTTCTTGAGAAGGCCATAAATCTTAATTTGCTTGAGAAAGTTCTGATTCATCCTTGGGGTCCTCGTCTGATAATTTATTCATGTGATAATAATTCAGTGCTGCTTTTTACTCTCAGATGTGTAAATTATATAGCCACCCTATGAGAACTCAACTTCCTTTATGTAGAGTTCACTATTTTTCAACTTAATCCTATACTTCTCCAGTTAAGCTATTCTGAATAAGTTCACCAAGGACTTCTGTTATGCTACTGTCATTTTACATTTTGTATTCTTATCTGAGTGGAATTTTGTATATATGTAACATTATTGACTACTTCATTCTTAAAATCATCTCCTCTCAGATTCTGTGTCTTTCCTTTTTCTTGGATATTCATTATCACTCTTCCTTCCCCATCAGTTATGTATTTTCACTTGTCCATGGTTTTCTCTAAGGTTCCATTTTCTTTTCACCCTGAACCTTGACCCCAGGCAACACATTTATTAAAGGACCTATCTGGAGGATATTAGACTAAGTAAAATAAGCCAGTCGCTGATGGCATTCACAGTCAAACTCATAGAAGCAGAGAGTATAATAGTGGTTGCTGGTGGATAGGGGTGGGGAAATGGAGAGTTCTTCCATGGGTATCATGTTCTGGTTGTACTGGATGAGTACATCCTAGAGGTCTGATGTGCAGCATGGTACCCGTAGTGAACAATATGGTTTTGTGCACTTCATAATACATTGAGGGTAGATCTCATGTTAAGATCCACAAAAAGATGAAAACAAAACAGAACAAAAAAGATTAAAAGCAAAAACTAAGGGACATATGGAAACGTTGCGAGCTATTGGTTATGTCTGTTATCTTGATTGTGGGGATGATATTGTGTGTTTGTAGATGTCCAAATCATTAAATATGTACAGTTTTTGCATATCAATTATATCTTAATAAAACTGTTAAAGGGCCTAGCATATAATAAGTGCTATATAAACATTTTTCCATATTATTTATGGGCTGTTTGTACTTTTCCTATGAATTTTCTATATAGTTTTTGTGGTTTGGCCTAATTGGCCCTCAATGCTTTTATTTTCAATTTATATGAGTAATTGATATATTAAAGTTATTAGATTGTCATAGAAATATATTAGACTGCTAGAATTTTAAACTACTATACCCAGGACAGTCTCCTTTAAAACTTAAAACTCAAGTATATACTCTTCATTTGAATGTGCCAGATACCACAAATGCAATCTGTTGAAAATTTAATTTGTCATTTACCTGCTGTATATCTGCTTCTCCTGTGTTCACTATCTCATTTCATACTATCCTTCTACCCAACGTTCTCAGCCATGACTATGGAAAACATTTTTGAGCCTTCTCTTTGTCTTATCAAAACCAAATATAAAATTAATTATTTTTCCTTTTAAATATATCTCTAAGAAATTTCAGTCTTATTTTTTTCTTTATTACATTAGGTGACTATACATTCTTGTTGAAATTAACATGACAGCTTATTACCTAATCTCTCAGTTTCTATTATTGCCCTCACATGATGTAGTCTTATACTTTGCTGCAAGATTTATCTTTCCAAATGCCAATTTGTTCATATTATTCTTCTGTTTGTTTTACTAATTTCCACTGATTTCAGAATCCAATAAAAATAACGTAGCTGGCTTAAAAGGCCTTCTGCCTCTCCTCTAAGTTTACTGTTAACTCGCCTCTTCCATGAACTTAGTGTGTTGTAATTGTGAAAGATTTTTTATATTTTTATTAATTGCTCCTGTCCAGTGCTGCAGTTGTATTTGGAACAAATGAAATATTTTCTCTTTTATCCCTATTTTACATTTTAGTCTTTTCTCAAGAATTAACGGTCTGCCTCTCCTCAAAACTCTCTCTTCCTTAGACTTCTTTTTCACAGACACATATACATCTTTTCATATTGAGACATTCTGAACCTAGTGACTCCTATAAGCTATTACCCCTTCCAGTGTAATGCGGAAGGACAAAAATTTATGGGACTAAGAATAAGCATATTATGATGATTAGAAGTGATTCTTAGAAGTCTTTATTTTACATTGTTTAATTCCCTGTAGTAAATAATCTTAGGGTTTCTAACAAACATTAGTCTTCAGGTCCTTGTTATTGTATGACATATCAATTCAATTCTTCCAAAGGATGGCACAGCAGTGACAGCTTAAATTGATGGAGTACTTTTCAGAGAAGATACTTTTAATTAAAAAGTACTGAAAACTCTCCCATATATTATCGACAGATGTCTTTTGTTGATGTATTTCACTACAGTCACATTTAATAAAGTATACGAATATTTGTCAAACATCAATTAATTGGAAGTTTATATTATGAAAACTTACTTTCTTCAAGTTTCCCATTTATAAATTTCCCTAAGGTGTTGAATAAACACAAAAACAATATAAATGATCAGCAGTGCGCTTCACATCTACTGTATTCAAAAGAGAAAGTTTGTTATAGGATTATGTGCTATTCTAAAACTAGTAAACTCATATAACTTTTTTCATTATAAAGGCCTTTGTATCACATAGAAATATTTTAGATAAATCATTTTTCCTCCATAAAAATGAAATACGTATTTCAGTAGAAAAACCTTCATGATAATATGGGATTTTAAATGCTTTTGCTTCTTCAGCAGAATAGGACTTTAGGCCAATTACAGGAAATGCCAACATCAACCCATTATGAATGAATTCACTTAGGAAAAAATATATTACAGAGGTCTAATTTATACACCAACAAAATCGTACTGGAATTTTTAATTACTTTATGATTATTATACCATAATTTTGAAGACTTATTCACTTTTTATTACATTTGGCTATGTACATATGGACTATCATGGAGAAACAAGATTCTTAGACGTGGACATGATTATCGAATACAGAAAAAGAAGGAAAAAACAGAGAGGAGGGTGAAGTGGAGAGAAAGAAAGAGAGAAAGAGGAGGGAGAGTAGGGTGAAAGAAGGATAGAAGAATAAAGAAAGGAAGGAAAGAAGGAAAGTCAACTCTAATAGAAACAACACACACTAAGCAAGACCACTTAAACATTGAATCTCAGGAAGAAATTTTTCTGGACAAAAATCTCATAGAATTCTAGCTACTCTCACAAATAAATTGATGTCTTTGTACCTCCTCCTCTTAAAAAATAATTCATTGTTTTCAGAAAACTTTAGCTAATCTAAAATGAACTTTGTATGTCAAACCAAAATTTGGAGAAATAGTTAACATCGCATAATAGTTCTGGGAAGAACTCCTGGTAATTCTAATAATATAATTCATTTTCTATAAGAATACACACACACACACACACACACACACACACACATACATACATACATACATACTTGTGTAGACTATATCTTATTGTGGATGACTATATATATTTTATATATACATATATGTAGGTTTTTTTAGCTCTATAATAAATATATATATATATATATATTTTATGTTAGTCACTTCTCTATTAATACATCTTATTTATCCTGCTTTGTTTAATCTTTAATAAAATCTTGAATATCATTTAGGTAAAATGCAAAGTATTTTACTATGCAAGGAAGGTTACGGAATGCAACAAAGTCAAATTTTAGTAACAACCATTAGAAACACATCACAACTTGTTTCTCACTGTCAAAAATGAAGTACTTTCCCCCCTTTTCTTAGATTATTGTGTTTTAGATGCTAAAGATATAGATGTTTGTAAATCATTTCTCTGCTATTTTTACAAATGATATATTTTACAATAGCCAACAATGAATCCAAGAACTGAAACTCAAAAATAAACAACATAAGCTTTTATGTCCTTTTGTTCTCCTGGTCATCATCACAGAATGTTGGCTTCAAAAATAAATATAATTGATATGAAAGTTTGCTTGTACTCATAATGTTCACCAGTCATTGTAAGTTAACCTGACTATTCTTGTTTGGAGATCTCTAAAAGTGTTTAAACTTTTTCTTCTATGAATCAGAAATTATAACGTTATCATTAATTTAAGATCCAAGCATTTTTGGATCTTATTATTGATCTCTAATTTCTTAAGGACCTTAATTTACCTCACAAATTGACTTTGCTCCCTGCATCTATTTTATCTTCTTATTTTATGTATTTATTTCTAAACCCAACATTGTAACAAATGTTGTTATGAGCCCTGAAGCACTAAGATCAATTATCATGTTTTAATTGTTATTATTGGGCTAATTTCAACTATCCTCTGGGTATAAACAAATTAAGATTAAAAAATATGCTGCATTCTTTCAATAGCAGATGTTTTGAGGCTGCCAGCTGTATAGCAGTTGCTCTACTGGAAGTAGTATGTAAAATAAATATAATGTACATTTATTACAGCACTTTTCCCATTGTTAAGTTGTTGCAATTTAAAAAAAAGTCAAAATGATATGGCAAAGGGTTAATTTAATAAAGAACTATGAGCATGCGAAACATCAACAAATGGCATATGTGCTGTAAAACAGTTATACTGGGAATGGTAACTTTGGGAGGGGAAGATGGATGGATATATAGGTAGATAGATGATAGATATATGATAAATAGATGAACACACATACACATAGATACGTAGAGAGAGTTTTCTGATAAGAAAAATTATAATTTCAATGTTTTGAAAGGTGATTGATGCTAGTTTATTTAAACAGAACATATGTGATGGGAAGGTAAAATAGAGTTGCAGTAGCAGAAATGGGAAAATATGATCTATAATGTAAGTAGGAGTGTGGGTTTTTGAAAACACTGAGTGTAGTTAAGGAACAACATGCAGGAAAGATTATCGTTGCAACATTTAAAGACGAATTCAGTTCTTATTTAAATAATGGTGCATTAAACTCATAAATATGTCATTTATCAGCTATTTATCAAGTACCAGCTATGGTCAGCTATAAGCAGGTATGGTCTAAGATCTGTGGTTACAGTGGTTATCGAAACCATAAAGGCTCTGTTGAAATGTAGATTACAAGCTATTGTGGTGTGACAGAGAATTTTTAAAAGTACACTTATAGTATATTAGATGGTGCTAAGTAATGGTTTAATAGGTTATTTATAGTGATTCATCTGGATAAGCATCTGATACGGTGACAGTTTAACAAAAACATGAATGAAGTTAGGTAACAAGCATGTGGACATGGTGTAGGTGTATAAGGGGAAAGATCCTGACAAGAACTTGTTTTGAATTTGTAAGGAGTAGAAAGAAAGTCATGAATATTTTATTTTAGTAGTGTTAAGGAAGGAATAGATCAGAGAGAGAGTGTGGACAGGGTCATGTCATGCCTTGTAGTCCACTGGAAGAATTTTGGATTTTATTCTGAGCTGTGAAGATACTTGTGATTTTGAGTATAGGAATGGTGTCATCTAATTTATAGTTTAAATAGATCACTCTGGATGATTTGTTGGGAATAGTCTGTTATGGGAACAAAGTTGATAAGATAATAAGCCATTGCATGGTTTGGATTCAAGGGGAAGAGCACAGCTGGTGAGATGTCAAATTTTGAGCACACTTCAAACTGAAGTTGCAGTTTTGCTAAAAAATGTGTGTGTGTGTGTGTGTGTGTGTGTGTGTGTGTGTGTGTGTGTGTGAGAAAAGTTCAAAAAAAGAGGCTAGAGGTAACAATTTGGAAACCATGAGCATATAGATAATATCTGAAACCATTGCATTGGATAAAAAACAGAGTTCAGAGTACAGATTCTGTAGACATTTATTCACACTAGATATTACAGTAGATACCGAGGATATGCTGAGAATTAGTTACAAACTCCTACCTGACTGGCAAGGGAGGATGTGTCTATTAAAGAAAATAAGGTAACCGAATTGGAGCGGAAAAACACATAACACTTGACTGAGGTGCATCTCTGTGAATGCTAGTTAATTATTTGATGCCAGTGATGTTACCTAATCTCCTACTTTAGTTTTCTTATTTGAAAATTGGGCAGACATTAATATACACCTTATAGGTTATATAAAATTTGAACAACACAAATAAAATCAAATGAAAAATACAGATTCATTTTTTCTGTTGTTTTTTAAATAACAAAAATATATACAAAGTGTAATGTATCCAGTGATCACCACAGGTATTAAAAGAAGAGACTTGTTTTCTAGCAATGGGGAGGCTCAGTTGAATAGATTGAACTTAAACTTAGCTCTGACACAATGGAAAGCTTTGACTCGATAGATGCAAAGCACAAGTCTTGGTGTTCGAAGAAACACTACTTTATGTTTCAGTAAATCTATCCATTATTTGTAGGTTTTTCTTTATATTTCCTCCTCTCAAACAAAAGTTAAAAGGTAACTTTTTAAATAATCAGCATTACAATTTTTTTCACTTCATTATTATTTCTTTTTACTTCTTATTCTGAAATAGTTTTGGAATTAACAGAAAAATTGCAAAAACAGCATAGAGTTTCTGTATGCCCTTCACCCAACTCGTGGAACCAGAGTGCAACGGTCAAAACCAGGAGATCAACACTGGCGCATACTTTTATATTAAACTACAGACCTTATTTAAATTATACTAGCTTTTTCCACTAATATCCATTTTCTGCTTCAGGATCCAATCCAGGTTCCCACATTCCTGGATTGTCACATCTGGTTGTCACATCTCCGTGGTCTCCCCCAAGTCAATGATGGTTCCTCAATCTTTACTTGGCATTCATGACGTTGAAAGTTATTTCATGTCTTGGCTCTCAATTTGAGAGTGTTTTGGATGCTTTCTCATGAGTAGATTGAGGTTATGGGTTTTCAGTAAGACCACAGTAATGTATTCTTCTCTGTATATCTTATAAAGGAGCACACCATGTGGATATATCTGATTCCTGGTGATGTTAACTCTGGTTACTTTGTTAAGATGGTATCTGCCTGTTTTCTCTGCTTCAAAGTTAGACTGTTTTGCTCTTTGAAATTAATACAAATCTAGATACTTTGATTTTAAATGTTTTCACAATGATTCAAATCTCTGTGGGTTCGAGGGTCTAGTTTTATCTTAAGTGATACTAGATATGAAGTAATCTTCCTAAGGACATCATTTAATTGAAGTTTTCTATCAATTCTGGTATGTTGTTAACTAAATTATTGGCCCAATTATTTATACCTCCCAGAATTCATAGCCTTGTCCTTTCTCATGTGACTTGTTTTGGCTAATAGCTTGTAGACAGAAGTGACAATGAGCTTTCCAAACCTATTATTGGAGAAGCTTTATATATTTTTAAATGTCTGCTTGTGCCTCTGCCATTGCTATGAGAATAACATGACAGCTAGTTTTCTGGGTCCTTCAGGGGGAAATATACGTGTAGCAGAGTCACCTCAGCCAACCCACAGTCCTGAAGTGAAAAGCTGAGCCACTCCACTCATCCCAACCTGAAGCAGATTTGCTTAGACAAGCCTGACACCAATCATGCAAGCTCTACTCAACATGCAGACACATGAGTAATAAATATTTGCTTATTGCTACATGTCACTAAGATTGTGTTTGATAGCATTATTTTTATAATAGCTAACAGACACAGTCATATGTAGCTGTTCCTTAGTTCTGTCTCTTTTTTCTTAAATTCGAAAATCAAAACACTCTCAATTGGAGTTGAATTCTCACTAAATAAGCTAATAGTTTCCAATTTTGCAGTATTTTTTGATATGGAGCTTTTAGTAGTTTCTCATATATAAGCTTTTTTTTATTGTGATTAACTCTTTGTTGAAGCTCCTTACAACAATTAGTATAGGCTAGGGATAAATCTGAACAGTAAACACCAAATTATATGCAAAATTATCCTTTTCTTATCATCAGTTTTTAGTATCAGACCAAGTTAGTTAGCTTTATCTCAGAGTAAGTTCTGTCAAATCTCCAGTTTTAAGAGTTTAGATGTTTGTCTCCAGAAGTTTGAGGTTATTATTTTTGGGTGAAGGGAAAGGGGGACATTGCTCTTTTCCAGAAAGTTCCTTACTACCTTTGCTTTGGGTGACCATACAGTTCTCAGCATAATCAGAGATGTCTGAATTCACAGTTGTTCTCAGTGTGGGTTTGGTTTGGGATACCTGCAGCATAAGATTTCACATCAGGATAAAACTTTGTTTTCCAAAATTAAAAAAAAAAAAGCTAAATCACAGATGTATCAAATTATGTAGGATGATACTGTTATATAGGATATCGACCAAAGGGAAAAATAGTACCAGCTTTATCAATGGATTTGTCAGTGACAAAAAACCCCAAAAGAATAAAAAAGTAGTAACAAAGTTGTAGAAATGATTTTTCTTTCATATCTGACTCAGATCATCTTTTTTTAAAAGAAAAGAAAAGAAAAGTTTGCTTAACTACATACAGCATAACAATAACCAAAGTGGAGGGAGGGGAAAATAGGAAATGGAACTCACACAAATCTTTATATTACAGGATGTGGAAGGAATTAGCACAAATCAGTCAGTACATGTTAAGTTGTAAAGAGCATTGTGCAGGAAATTATGTGTTTTGCAGACACACACATATCTGTCTATGTATGAAAAACATATGTATACACGTTTATATATATTTTTTCATAAGCCTGGAAAAGTTGCATATGTTAATGTGCTAATCAAGTATGTGACACATTATATTTTAATAGGAATAGGTTATTAAGACTATATAATTATTGAATTCAATAAAAAAACTGGAAGTACAGCTTACTTGGAATAAGTTTAAGGGGGTTTTAAGGCTGAAAGATATAAAATGTATGTACAATCTGCATATAGGTCTATCCTTCTCAAACTGCAGATAATTGAAAATAAACTATAAACTAGATGACACATGCTATAAAACTACTGAGACCTGAGAGAGGAAAAGGTGGAAAAGAAAGCAACATTTCTATATCCCAGATACTTTTTTTCAAAAAATACTCAGTGTAAAACTAAAGCAGAAATTTACTCTTGCAAAAACATTTCTTTCAAACGTCCTATGACAGACTTACTGTTCATTACTCAGTGGTAATTATATACTATCTCCCATGGGCTTTGTACAGTGCTTCACATTATACACATAGTGTGTTTCATTGAATTCTTATGCAGCCCAGCTGAAGGTCTTGCTATATAATCCTTGTTTAGAAAGTTAAGAGATATAAGCACTCCCATGTTCATTGTAGCATTATTTACAATAACTAAAATATGGAAATAACCTGATTGTCAGTGGCTGAATTGATAAAGAAAATGTGACACACACACACACCTACACAGGAATCTTATTTAGCTATAAGAAATAAGGATATCCTGGTGTTTGCTACAATATGGATGGACTTTGAGAGCTTTATTGTAAGTGGAATAAGTCATGCACAGAAAGACAAATACTGTATGATATCACTTATGTGTGGAATCTTAAAAATGTCTTAAAAAGGGATCCCTTCATCCCTTAAAGAGGGATGAAGTACAAATTGGTAGTTACAAAATAGTCACGGGGAATATTGTCACTAGTATTGTAATAGCTCTGTGTGGAGCCAGATGGGTGCTAGAGTAACTGTGAGATCACTTTATAAATGTCTAACCAATATACTGTATGCCTAAAACTAATATAAAATAAAAATTAAAAAAATATCTGACTCAGAAACAGAGTAGAACGGTGGGTAACATAGGTAGGGGCGGGGGTGGAGTGGAAATGAGGAGATATTGGTCAAAGGGTATAAACTTCCAGTTAGAAAATAAGTTCTGTGTATCTAAGGTAGAACATGGTGACTTTAGTTAATAATAATGTATTATGTCCTTGAAAATTGCTAAGAGAGTGGATCATGAATGTTCTTTCCACAAAAAAGAAATGGCAGTTAGGCAATAGAATGGAGATGTTGCTAATGCCATGGTGGTCATCATTTTGTAAATCAACATGTTGTACAGCTTAAACTCACACACTATCATAAGTCAATTATATCTCAATAAAGCTGGGAACAAATTAGACTTGAGAACATTTAAATAACTTGTGAAAAGTCACATAACCAGTATGAGACGGTTAAACACTTGAACCCACATCTTAAAGCCTTCAAATCTCACCATTTTCAGTGACATGCCCTAGAAAAAAAAAAGTTCCCTGAAACTACTTTCAGTGGTTTGGTATATGAAACCATAGTGAATGTAACGGATGAATATAAATGTTATTAAAAACCTCCTGGCTAGAAAAGCCGAAATGATAAAAAATGATGATACCTACTTGGTGGATACTTATTATTATTTCTTTGACAAATTTATTCCATCACCAAATGATATGCAGATTTACATATTTAATATTTGTTATATTGCTTTTAATTCTTATATATTATTTTTCAGTCACATTTGTTAAATATGTAATTTAGACTTCAGAACTGTTCTGAGTTATGAAAGTTCAACTTATGACTAACTACTAGATGTTTTAAGAGAGATTTCAGAAAACTGTCACCCAATAGGCCAAATATGTTAGTTACCTGTATTTATAAAAAACATTTTATGAGAATCCAGCATATTTATTTATTTATGTATTATCTATAGTTGTTTTTGTGCTCTAATAGCAGAAATGAGCACTCACAAGCCAAGTCTGCAGTGTTAGCTGCTCTTCCTCTTGGGTTTTCTGCTCCAATGATACTTGAAGTATCTGTGGCAAATTGAGTCTTTGGCCAACTACAATAAGATCATCACTGTGCAGTTGTCTATGGTTTTAGGGGAAACTCACACCATCTTCTACAAGTAACTGTTCTCTTTTTGGGGAACAACTTTTGGCTAGAAGCTGGATTCTAGTAGAGATGAATAATTAAAAATGCCATATTACTTGATAGAGATGAATAATTAAAAATGCCATATTACTTGATTGTGAGACCTGAGCTGTCTATCATGAACTGGATAATATTTGACCAAGCCGTGAAGTTGAGCATGTGCAGAAAAACAAAACAAAACAGAACAAAACAAAACAAAACATCATGCGATCTAAATTGTATATAAATAGTTGTCTTGTAGAGAGTCTTCAAGACACAATAAATTGCAAGAGAAAGTTGCTTAGACTCCCTTGGCATCTACACCCATTGTTTTACCCCAGTTCACACTATGACATTATGAGAAGTTAATTATATCCAGTAGAGTACAGATAAAAAAAAAAAAATTAAAAGAAAAAAATACATGTTTAGACTGTCTTACAGTTGGTTCTAGGGACCCTATAGGGCAAAGGTGAAGGCAAATCCTCTAGTGTGTTGAATCTTAACAGTACATTTTATTTTTCTCTGTATCTAAATCAAGGGATGCCAAGAAAAAGATTAAAATGAGGTTTCTAATGGTTTACCTGGATTGTCAAGGATTTGGAATTAATAGGGAGATTGATGACATGAAAATTTACAAAGATCTATGTAGGTGCACCTGTCACACACAGAATATGAAGATATTTGAGTCTCATGTGGATGCTTACATAAGAGTATCCATGGGAAAAGAGTCTCTTAAGATCAGATGTACAAAGTGACATATTCTATGGGATGTCAGGCTTCAAAGTTTACTCAGTGGACCATAGTAGAAAGGCTAGAGACATTCATTGTGTTAACTTGGACTCTTCTTCACCAAGGCTTTATTTCTGATGAGTGCCAAATCTGTCAATAGCAAATAGCAATGCTGATCCCCTTAAATGAAACCATTCTCCAAGCAACTGGATAGCAAATTTCTATATTATACACATTCCATCATGATGGAGAAGAGATTTCTTGTCCTTATCAAAATAATCATATATTCTGGAGATGAGTTGACCCTCTATGCTTGTAATGCTTCTGCCGGAACTACCACACATGGAATTTTGAAATGCCTTCTTCATTGCCATGACATTCTATATAATATTGCTTCAGATTAAGGGACTCATTTTAAAGCAAATGGTACAGTAATAGGATCCTGTATGTGGTACTCACTGTCTTACTGCATACCCTATCACTAAAAAAAATGGCAGTTCTAATAGAGAGATTGAATGGTTCACTGAAGATTCAGTTATGGTGCCAACTTGGGGGCCACAATCTGATTGCATAAAGTTCTATCTTAAAGGATTCAATGTATGCCCTGGACAAGAGTATTCAATGTATTCAATGAACAAGTATTCAATGCTATGCTTTCCTTAGCCACAATACGTGGTACCAGAGAAGAAGCGAGTGGCTTCTCTTACTATTACAACTCATAACCCACTCAGAATATTTTTGCTTCCTATTCCTGCCACCTTGATCAATGCTGATTTGGAGGTCTCAGTTCCCAAAGGAGAATGCTTCCATCCATGGAACCAGCTATAGTTCCACTTAATTGGAGATGAGACTGCCACCTGGCTTTTCTGAGTTCCTTGTGCTCCTGAAAGACAACATTTTATCTTTGTTTTAATATTTTGAATGACCGATTCAGATTACCAAGTGAATATTAGCTTTCATCACATAATAGTGATGAAAAGGGTTAAGTCTGAACCCAGAGAGTATTCCTTATTTAGTATTTTTATATCCAAGAGCAAAAGTTAATGGAATATTATAGCAACTTAAAAAGAATCATGAACATGTAGGAAGAGAATGACCTTTTAGGAATGAACATCTGGCTGAGGGCAAAGAAAGCATGGAATGTGCAATAGAAAATTATATATATATAGCAACCATAACCTTGTCATCAGTTACAAAAATGAGGAACAGAGGAGCTGCACAATATTTTTTATTTCTTATTCTATGTAGAATTAAATAGATTTTTAACTCTTAACTAATTAATTTCTCTCTCTCCCTGTTTCTTTTATTACTTCATAGTCATTTTGTTAGAGGTAAACTTCACAAATTAGATTTTACTAAAAGAATATTCAGATGGGGCTGTAACCAGAATATGGAATAAATGACATAAATAGTATAGCTCAGAAATGGATAGGGGAATTTATGGCAACTTCTTTCCATAAATGGAATGTTACGACTGTTGGGGCTTTGTATCTTTCCAGTTTGGTGGGAGGGTGAGAGCATCTTTGTATAAAGCAGGGACTGGGAGAAACAGCCCATGCACCAAATCCACCCTTCAGCCTGTTTTGTAACACATGCTTCTAAAGGATGTTTTCATACCTCTTAAAAGGTCGTAATAAACAAACATCAACAACAAAAAGAGAATAAGCACTGACAATATATGGCCCACAAGGCCTAAAATATTCACTGCTTGGCCCTTTAAAGAAAACATTTGCCCAACCATTAATGTAAAGGATAGTTCACATGCTATTGATGAATGTGAAATATTTTTGTTGTAGTAAAAGTTAATATATGTGTAGTAATGGGGGCACAGGTGTTTATTAACTGGCAGAGTTACTAACTAACCAGTTCTTAGGAGCTTCACCTCTTCCTATGCTTTCATCATTGAACCCGCCCTTCTTAACACTGGTTTGTGATGCTGGTGCTGAGACGTTGCCATCCACATGTCTGCTGAGATACCTGTCTCCTTTTAAAATCCAGTCAATAGTGGGTAGTACAGGATGTAAATGAAGATTGCCAAGGTGGAGTCATTTATGCCAGGGGAACTAAAATGAAGCTGGGAGGCCACGAACAAGTTTGTCTTATGTGTATCCCACCCCGCATGTTTATCCATAAACTTATGAGCTTTTAGCGGGGCCTGAATTTTAATATCTTCCTCACCATGACTTAAAAATACTATTTTAAATTTGTGTAAGGGATTCAATTAATCTACTTTCTAAGGAAGAACTCCATTGATTTATTTTTCTCATCCAGACAAGGCACTTCATCTTTATGAACATTCAATTTCTCATGGGTAAGATTAAGATATTAATTGCTTTAGCCTAAGGTTGTTGAGAAATCTAATGATACAATGGATATTAAAAGACTTTTAGAAAATTATAACGTGTTATAAAATTTGTATATGTAATTTCTCCCTTCAGATTCTTAACACTGATATGTTATACTTAATATTTATTATTATTATGAGTATTACTAAAAGTTTATTCTCTTTATGAATATACTGAAAGAATTTAATATTTGCTTAATGGGAAAATTTTAATTATCAAAAAATTCACAATATATGAATAAAGAAACTTCATCATAAAAATTCTGGCTTCTAGAAGAACATTCATCTTATTTTCTTTGTATCCAAGTATCCCTTGTTTGCTGCTTATCTTCCAAAATGCCAAATGAAAAAATCTCTCGCAGTCTGTATTCTTCCTTGCCTTTCTACTTGTTCATCTCATCCATTTCCATGGATTTATAAAAGTACATTATCCGATGACTCTTAAGTATACAGTTTCTGCCTATTTATACAACTTTGTACATGGATGTCACCACTGTTTTGATATCTACAAGGCATCTCAACTTAATATGTTCAACATAAAGCTCTTATTTCTCTATCCAATCCCTTTCCTAACCCATGCATTCTTAGTTCAATAAACAGTGTAAAAACTCACACATTTATTCCACCCTAAATCTAGGAATTATTCTTTCTTTATTTACATTTTTATTTTTTTTAATTTTTAAATTACAGATGGCATCAATATTATATTAGCTTTAGGTGTACAACATAATGATTGCACATTTATGTACCTCACAAAGTGATCACTGATAAATCTAGTAACCATTTGACACCATACATAGTTATTACAATATTATTGACCATATTTGTTATGCTATACTTGACATCTCCATGACTATTTTATAACTACTAATTCGTACTTCTTAAACCCTTTCCTTTTTCCATCCATCCCCTCAACCCCTTCTCCCCATCTGGCAGCCATCAAAATGTTCTCTGTCACTATGAGTCTGTTTCTTTTTTATCTCTTTTCTTTATTATCCATGTTCAAATTTCAGCAGGTCCTGTTAGTTTTACATTAAAAAAACCTTCAAATTTGACCACTCTTCAACAGCTCCACTGTTAACACCTTCTCCAGAATCATCTTCACTTATATGTCACTTATGCTCTCCCCAATTACTCTCTTCATTCTGTGCACTCTATTCACCCAAGCCCATGAAACCATCTGCACTCCCCTCACCCACTCAGTGGCTAGGGGAAACAACAACAACAACAACAACAACAACAACAACAACAACAAAACCCTTCTATTTCGGAAAACAAAATTCCAGAGAATTCCAAGACAGTTTTATTGCCAGAGATGCCAGTCATGTAAGAACAATCACAGGTAATTGTAATTCCAAAAGATATGAAGGAGATAGGGACAGAGTGGTAAGCCTGCTGTATAGCTACTAGCAGTCTTCCTGTCTGCAGGGACCACGACTCACTTTTTGTACCCTGCCTGGCAAGCTACTATAAGGACTTCCATAGGTCTCTTTATGTGAGATGTATTCTTTGAAATATTAAAGAAGCTTATCGAGTGTTATGAAAAATCAGGATACTGTTACCAGCATCTCTAAAAGAATAGCTTGACTTTGTGACTAGAAAGCCTTAGGAATAGTTACTGAATAGATTTGAGAATTGACAAAGGAGAATAACAATGTTTGCGAAATATCCATCTTTGTTTTAAAAGAGTGTATTCTCAGATTTCAGTTGTATATCTCTTAGATAAAACTAAATGTCTAAAAGTTGTCTCTTTTAGTTACTAACTTCTGGGTGATATTATTAAAGTAAGTTACTTAGAAGGTATATTTGTCAATTGCTCCTTAGAGTATTATTGTTCTTTGACCTTTATGAGTTCGAGTCTTGGTTTTTAGTGATTATAAAAATTGATATATCATGCTGACAAAAATTAAAATGATAATAATCATTTTAACTCTCATAAGCTTTTTCCATAAATTCTATTTTATGTGTGTTAGTTATAAATTCATCGCCTAAAAGAGTCTCTTACTTTTCGTATCTGCAGGACTGATATTGTTGAAATTAAATACAATATTTAATTGTGACCATGCTGAATTATAATGATAATTGAATTCATAGTATCCTTGAGTTTTCTTGTGAAAATTAGGGCATTATGTGCTAAATAAAGTGTCATAAGTATGAAATAGAAACATCTGGGTGAGTCCAGATAAAACTGACAATATCGACCTTCCAAGTAATTCTCAGCCTTCTTTACCAGTAAAAGTAAATTACCTTTCAGTGTCCAAACCAACTAACTTTCCTCAGACTGAAAATTCTATGATAACCCTCAATCAGAGAATGTGCCATAAAAAAATGAATGTTTATTTTCCTCAGGACCCAGTACAACTTCTACCCATTGCCATTATAATAATAATATAATAATATAATATAATATAATATGTAATACAATATATAATAAATATAGAATATAAGGTCAAATATTAGCATGCTTCAAGGGTCAGATATATACTAAGAAAAAGAAATAATTTACACACAAAAGAATTGAAAAACCTAGGTAATATATATCTCCAAAAACCTGGGGAACATAGATGGTAATAGAATTTAAGGATGTTAGACTAAGGAAGGTGAAATATAGCATTAGATGGAACAAATTAATTGACATATGTGCACTTCTTAGGTTTACAGTTTAATGTATTAGCTCATGCAGCTGAAGGTGACTCTAACAACCTACTTGTTTGGTTGACTAAAACTTGCCTAAATAGGTGGCCTATATTTAATGAGATTAAGATGCCATAGCTTACCTGGCATCATCAGGAATCCAAAAGATAAGGATCCAAAAGTTTAGGGAGTTTGGAAAGTTGGACTGAATCTATCATATGTGATGTGCATTCTTCCCCTTCACCAAGCATGTTCCGTAAGACACTACCTTCATTAAGACATTGTGAAATGCGTTAGTGAGGAAAACACCTGCATCGTTGAGAAGCTCTGTGGTTGCTCTTTTCTGTAGGGCAAGTGTGACTCTATTGGATACCGCCATTGAGATGGTAGTCTAATTTTAGGGGATAGTGGAGTCCCAGAACAGATTCCAAGTGGCAACACTTAATTATAAAACACACAATATGTAAGTTAGCCATAAGTAAAAAATGGATGTAATAGTAACCAGAATGCTTTGATCTGCAAAAATCTTTGCTGTTGGCTGATTTATCAGGACATATCTGGGAATGAATAGATAGGCAGCCAATTAGTGTATGTTTATTTATAGAATAGGAAAACTTCTAAGTCTGGTAGCAAGAAACCTCATTCAAGTAATCAAAAGGAAAAATTAGTGTCAGGTTTCTCTCAGATAACACCCAGGGCCCCTTGATTGAAAGGGATGTCAAGTTCCCTTGAGGAAGGACCCTGACTATTGCCACAAGTACATACTAAATCTTCATACAAGCCTTGCCCATAGGGACCCTTGACCAGTCAATAATGTGGGTATACAGTGAGGAAAAGGGCATACCCTGACTGTTTAGGGATAGCTGAATACTGGCTCCAAATTTATAGTAGTTTTTGATGACATAAAGCTCCATTGTGAAACATGAATCAAGGAGCTTTACAGTAGTCATGTGACAGAGGGAATTAACTCTGAGTCACAGGGAACTCAGTTGGTTCATGGATCTACTTGCGTTTATTTCCTCGGTTCCTGAATGTATAATTGGAATGAATACACTTGAAACTGGCAGAGTCTTCACACTTGACCTGTGGGGTGAGGCCATTAAGGCTAAATGGAAGCCCCAATCACTTTCCCGTTCTTGCTAGATATAAATTAAAGGGATACTGCATCACAGGAGAAATTCCAGAGATTAATGCCACCATCAAATAATTGAAAAAAGTAGGAATGGTTTTAATGATCATGTTCCCATTTATCAGTTTGGCCCGTGCAGAAGGCAGATGGGTCATGAAGAATGACTGTGGACTATTGTAAAGTAATGAGGTTATGACTCCAATTACAACTGCTGCCCTAGATATAACACTTTTAGTGGAGAAAATCATCAGAGCTCCTGGTGTCTGGTATGCAGCTATTGACCTGGCTAATGCTTTTTTCTCTACACCAATTTGTAAGAACCACCGGAAGCTATTTGCTTTCACCTGCCAGGATCAACAGTATATCTTCACAGTGTTGCCTCAGGAAAACATCAATTTCCTTGCTCTTTTCCATAATATTTTCAGCTGAGATCTTGATTGTCTTGACATTTCACAAATCATCCATGGGTCCATTAAATTGATGGCATATAAGTCTTGATGAGCAGAACATAACAAGTACTTTAAATGGTTTAGTAAGGCATATGTAAATGAAGGAATAGAAAATAAACTCCACAGAAATTTCCCCCATCACTACCTTCGTGAGTTTTCTGGAAGTTTAGTGGTCTGAAGGATGTTGAGATATTTCCTCTAGGGTGAAAAACAAGTCACTTTCCTTCGTATTATTTAATACAAGAGAGAAGCACACCACTTGTTAGACTTCTTTGGATTTTCAGAGGAAATATATACCTTACTTTTATGTGCTACTTCAATCTTTCTGCAGAGTCATCCATAATTCTACCTGCTTGAGTAAAGACTAGAGCAAGAAAAGGTGATACACCAACTTCATGCTATAAAACAAACTGCTCTACCATTCAGTTCTTATCATCCAGCAGACCCAATGCTACTGAAAATGCCTATGGCATGTAAGGGTGCTGTACTAAATATTTTGCAAACACCAATAGGAGAATCACAAAACAGATCTTTATGATTTTTGGAGCTAATCTAAGTCTTCTTCTGCACAAAATTATTCTCCTTTTGAGAAAAAGTATTCGCATTGCTTAACCATAAGCCATCACTTCAACCATTGGCCTAAGATTCCCATCAGTAACTGGGTATTATTTGATCTAATTAGCCATATGATGTGCCACAAATGGAAATGATAGATAAGAGACCACACTTGGGCAGGTACAAAATGTATAACTAAGTTGCATGAACAAGTGGCCTAGACTCCTTCAACACCAGCTTATGTTATGTTTTATTGTCTTATTGATCAAAATTCAAGCCTAAGGAATCCAGGAGTATACCTTATGACCAACTAACTGAGGAAGAACAAAACTGAGCATGCTCTACAGATCAGTTTGCACATATGCAGGTGAGAACTGGAAGTGGACAGTTGCAACACTAGAGCCCCACTCAGGGTTGACTCTGAAGGACAACAGTGAATGAAATTCTTCCCAGTGGGCAGATTATTACTACATGGAATGGCTTTTAACAAAGCTGACCAGGCTACTCCTAATGACAAATGCCTAATTGGCCCAAAACAGAGACCAGCATTGAGTCTCAAGTATGTTATCATTCTCTGTGATTATGTTAGACCATTTTCATTATGAAGGATATAAATTTCCCTGCCTTAACCATTATGCTTCTGCTAGAACTATCATTTGTTTTTTGTTTTTGTTTTTGTTTTTCACAAAAATGCCTAATCCAGAAGGAGTCAAAAGATACAAACTCCCAGTTACAAGGCAAATAAGCGCCGGAGTCGTAATGTACAACATGATGAGTACAGTTATGCTGCTGTATGGTGTATTTGAAACTTGCTCATGCTCATGGGATCAGCCAGTCTTACTAATTACTACATTATTATTTAAGACACAATCACAACACCAGTTAAGAAGCAGCATCCCGAGAATACGTGGTTTTGTTTTACAGGATGTAGTTTTTACTTTCAACAGAAGCCATTGTTTGGTGCCATTTTCCCCATTGCCAGAACACATGGATCTCAGGACCAAGGGACGGAAGTGCGAGTGGCTCTCCTCACTGGGACACTTAATAACGCTTCTTGCAGAGCTTTTGATTTGTCTCAGAAACATTGAATTTTGTCAGCTTAGAAACCTGATTCTCTAAAGAGGGGAATGTTTTCCCAAGGAGACATACAATGGTTCCGTTAAATGAGAAGATGAGATTGACATTCTGGAGTGACTGATCCTGATTACCACAGTAACGTCAGGAGCTGCTATGCGATAGTATTCAGGAGGACAATGAATTCAGGGGATTATCTCAATACCTCTTACTACTTGCTTGCTCAATATTAAATGAACTGGAAAAACTACAGCGACCAATAAAAAGCAGTGCGACTGAGGACTCAGACCCTTCAGGAATGAAGGTTTGGTGACTCCACTAGTAAGGAATGCAGAGTATCAAGGATGCTATTGATGTCCACTATAACCTGATGACCAACATAGAATGATGGCCACAGTAGCTGTGCATATTTTCTTTATGATTGTTGCAACTTGTGTTTGTATAAAGGAATCATTCTCTTCTCCTTTATCATTCTTCCTATTTTTTTTTCTCTCTCTCTCTTAAATTTTATACAAAAGTCCCTGGAGGTTAACCTGAGGATTTAGTTTTTAGGTAACAGAATATTCAGAGAGACTGTGGCTGAATTTGAGAAGTAATCAATACAGCCCACGATAGATCTAATGACTATTGTGGCTCTAGGTCTCATTTTGGAAAGAGCGAAAATCTCTTCGTTTTTAAGAATTACAAACATCTCTTTTTAGGTAGTATACAATGGTTTTGCTGTTGTAAGGGATTTCAGATGCATATAGAAAGGCACATGTGAAAGCTGAGTAGTCAAATGGGTAGACCATGTCTGTTATCAGTTGTCCCTCAGCTTCAAAAATATTCTTCAATATAAGCTATAGAATAATCAGTGAAATCCCTTTAAACATTTATTATTTTATTAAATTGTATTTTTATTTATTTTTTTAAAGTCATTTATTTTTAAAGTCATTATTTATTTATTTTTAATTTATTATTTTATGTGAGCACAGTATAAAGCTTTCTAAGTAGAATGCCTCCCTCCATTTTCTGGTGAATGGACTGGAGTCAGTGGTGTGGACATGGCAAGGTTTGGTGGAGAGAACCCCAGACAGAAACTAAATGCAGTCCCTTTGCAATTTTGTAGCCTAACATCCTCTTGAAGCTTCCTGCAGCCTTCTAAATGTGAAAATTGGAGCCTCCTGTAGCCTGCAAAGAGTTACCTGTCCAGACTCCTTGGGCAAGCTTCATGGCCTGTACTCAGGGAGGTGGCCTACTGTTTATTCAGCAACCCAGCTCAACTCTGGCGCAGCTCAATCAGCAAAATTCTATTATCCAGTGGTTGAACATACCTTCTCCTGGGAGGGCTGGACTACTTACTGCCGAGCTTCTCCTTCCTCAGGTACTTTCCTTCTGCCCTAGGGTACCATGTAGAGTGTCTGTAATATTTTAAATCTACTCATTTGCCGTAGTTAAGAATCTTTATATGTACATATTTAGATTCATTTTACTTTTAACAATGCAACTTGATGCTGCAATTAATAATTTTTTATATTAATCTACCCCTGTTTAACCTATATTTTTTTTCTCTCAATTAGATCCAGACTCACATGATATTAATATTTAGTCATAAGCCGGCTTCCATGTTTCCAAACTTAAAATTATTTTTACTTTCATTTTGAATAAACTAATAAGTTAATCAGTAATTTTACTTTTCTGACCAATACCAAGAACTCTGAATTTTTTAAAAACTTTAATCATGTATTTTTTAACATATTTCTGTTGTGGAGTAGTATTTCAAATTTTTTATTTTCTTCTCATTAATTATAAATATAGTTTTTCCAGCCAGTGTTTATTTAAATGTATCCTTATATTTACCAGTATCTCTTTTCACGATTCTTTTATAACCCTGAATTATATTATGGGATTTTTTTTTCTTTTTTGGTCCAAAGAAATACAATTCATTGATGTTGTACTTAGTTTTCCCTACAGCTTCTTCATTTTTAAATATCATTTCCCATGCTTAACTTATAATTTTGTTTTTCAATAATGTTTCTTTAAATATATAAAATAGATTTATTTTAAATTTGAATGTGATAATTTCTATGGCTCAGTTTCTATGTCTGTTCTTTATAGTGGGTCTTATTTATTCATAATATGGTTAAGCAATTCTTGACACGTTCCATCAAACTTCATTTCTCGTTGAGACCTCTGATCTAAATTGCTTTCCTCATGAGAATATTCATTTTTCCTTCAGCCATTTACCTTAGGCATGACCAATATGAGAACACATTAAATGAAATTAAATTCTCTGCTTGAATCTTTCTGAAACTTTGTGGAGCACACAGCATGGATATGGACCACAAAAGTATATGATGCCTTGCTTGTGGTTACGAATGTGTAGCCTTTTGTGTTGCTAATATCTGTAGGATGTTCTTATGAAATATCACTGCTGTGGCAGATCCTAAACTCTCTTCCCTCCCCTTAGCACTCTAAGTCCCAAGTGGCAGCTCAGATTTTCATATTGGGCAGACACTCTCGAGGAAAACAAAATGTGTAACTGGTTATTCCACAGATCTCTTCTTCTTCTTCTTCTTCTTCTTCTTCTTCTTCTTCTTCTTCTTCTTCTTCTTCTTCTTCCTCCTCCTCCTCCTCCTCCTCCTCCTCCTCCTCCTCCTCCTCCTCCTCCTCCTTCTCCTCCCTCTCCTTCTCCCTCTCCTTCACAGATTCTTTAATCTTTGGCTTTACAGATTTTTTATTTGATTTCAATCCAGTAATGCATGTAAAATGGTTTAGTTTAAGCCAAAATTTTATTGTTTACATTAGGAGGATACTTAATTTCATTTCCTGTAGTGCTTAAAAAGAGTAGATAATATAAAACAATTTACCACTTTTTAAAAAAATGAAGGTTGCTGCATAAAGTTGTTTCAAAAATTCGGCAGACATTAAGCTGATAAAAAAAATCTAAGTGAAATATACATAAAATGAAATAACCAAAGTATTAAAATGACTGTTTACACATTAGCAAATATCATTTTCAATGCTGAACAAGTAAAGCTATTACTGATAACATTTTTATTTCACATTTTTTTTGGAAATTCTTATAAAAGCAATGAGAATTGAAGGAAATTATCAATTATATGTTCGAATTTTCTCCTTTGCTAATATTGTGATTTGAGGTGACAAAATCCAAGAAACAGAAAAAAAAAAAAAGAAATAAAATGAGGTATTGCAAATGACTAAACACTAAATAAAAAAGCAGTAAGAATTTTCTCTATAATAGTAAAAGCTAGTCAAGGTACATACAAAACTGTGAAAAGTTTAGAAAATTACTATTAAAAAAAAAGGAATGTATAGTAGTTACAAATAGAAAATCTAACATCTTTAATAAAAACAAAACAAATATTAAAAAAAATGGAACACATATATTCTGCATTCTGCATTGATTTTGGAGAACACCTAATATTGCAACAATGCTGATTTCTTATACAGATCTATCTCTATCACCTATATCACCTATCTATCTATCTGTCTATCTATCTATCTATCTATCTATCTATCTATCATCTATCATCTATCATCATTTATCTATCTACCTATTTAGAATGTGAATAGAATCATAATTTATAAATATTAAATAAATTCTACAAAATACTTAAGGAAACTATTTTAAAATATTCATTGTGGGCCTTTGTTAACTAATACTAATATAAAACAAATCTCCTTTAAGATATACAGACAAACATATCAGTAAAATAAAATTCAGAAACATAACTTCATATATAGAGATTTATTATATGAAAAAGTTAATGTTTCATTTTAGTTGTAAAAGAATTTTAAAAACAATTCTGAGTGTGATAGTCTCATGAAGTAAATAAATATCAAGTAACAAGAATAAACATTTAAAAATGAATTCCAGATGAATTAAAATTTGTGAAGAAACACAAATGAGAAAAAAATAATAAGAGAATCTGGACAATCTAGAGATCCAGATTTCTTTTAAAGGGAAAAATTAAATTTTTAAAAGAGAAATTTAGTCATATTTTAAAATTAAAATTATATTATAAGGAAAATACAGTAGAAACAAATAAATTAAAACATATTCTAAGTTACTTAATTTAAAATGTTAAAATCTATGAAATGATAACAGAACTTTTAAATTTAGAAAACATGGCGAACAGTTATGTAAAAAAAAAGACAAAATACATAAACAGGCAGTTCACAAAAGAGCAAATCCAAACTACCTGAGAAGTAAAAGTATGCAAAATTAAGCAACAAAACTATATAATTTTATTCTAATAGATTAGTAAAGATTTTATTTTAAGTACTATCACATATTGGTGATGAATGAAAGAGGAAAAATGACCAATTTCCTAATAGAAATGTATGATTCTTGAGCACAATTATGAATTACTCTAGCAAGTACTTTAGTGTAAAATCTGAAAAATAAAAGGCATGCACTTTAGTCAATCAATATCACTCTTGGAAATCCAAAAATATTTAAATGAAAGCATTATTACCTAAATAAAAAAGTGAATGTCAATCAGTGGAGGCAAGTTATAGACTGTGAGCTATTTGGGGAGGATGATTACAGTGATTAGAGGGAGTGACTTAAGTACACAGAGTGAACTTTGAGGGATTTCCCTGTTATATTGTTATATTGTTCTGAATCAAGTTTCAGAATAATATTTGTAAATATCAGAACATTTGTAAAACTGCGACCAATAAGGTATCATGTTTAATATATAAGAAATCTATGAAAAGATTTCGTAAAGGATGGAAGCAGAGAAAAGCAAGAAACAAAACATCTGTTTGCTTTTCTTGTTTTATAACTTAGGAATTAAAGGTATAGATATTTTAATTAATTAATTAGCTAGAATCTGTGATAGAGTTATGACTGACTTACTGATCTTCCAACTTGACTATCAAATGCTACACAAACACACACACACACACACACACACATATACCTATAATATATATTATATATATATCTCTAATATAAGATTGGATGTTCACTAATATTAAAAGGATTAATAATATGCAGAACTTGGAAAAACTCAAGCTATTTTTTAAAATATATTTCTTTATGAGAGTCTAGGAAAGTGAGGAGTAATTGATTTGTATTTACTGAAAGATGGAGAATGAGCTCTTTATGAAATTTTTATAGTCATTTTATTTTCAAAATGTCATTTTCCTACTTTGTAATAGTTACTATGATCAATAAGTTTTCTTTATTTGCAAGGTTTTCAACAATATCTTTGATGAAGAAAATATATATCAATTTGTGATATGCTCTCTGAATGATTATACTTTTTATCTTTGATAAGAACTGTATCTCAGTTTTGAGTATATAATTTAATTTAAATTTTTCTTGTTATTGATTTTATGACCATGAACTTTAGGCATACTTTCTCAAGACATGACATTGTATATTAAGTTAATTTTGCAGTATATCTCAGTTATCTTGTTTTCTAGTCCATATCATGTCTTCCATTTATTATATTACTACTGATTTTTTAAAAAGTGAAATCCAATTTTGTAATATGTCACCAAATATTTAGTTAAGAACTCTAGATTATGATATTTTCAAAAATAAAATCTAACAATCTATAAGAATTTTACTTCATTTTCTGCATTTTACTAAGAAACAAAATCCTGTTTCTAAAATTAGTTACTTAACAGGAAGATGGACAGTCAGCATAGTTTAAATTTACTTTCATTGTCTTTTAACATTTTGAAAATGGTTTAATTTTATTAAAACATAAAGTCAACATTTCAAAGGTATGAACAAGTATACATTCAGTGCAGGTTTTCTCATTATATTATGGAGAGATTTTGATTTTAGAGATCCAAGTAAAGTAATTGTGTACATCATATTTGGGATGTATGAAAACTGAAAACTAAACCATTTCATAGAGTATGAAAGGAATCTAGCAGTAGATATAGAATGTGAGTATCTTACATGTCATATTGATAAAGAGTAGAATATTATATTTCTTATATATTTAGGTAAAAATTAATTTTTCACCTGAGCACTATCTTAGTAATAATTTATTCTCTGCCATATTTATAAAACTGAAAACCCAGAATAAACAATGTCATGTTTTTTAATTTAAAAATACCCAATCCTAATAAAAAATTAAAAATTATTTTAATAATTTAACTAATGGAAAAGTCAATTAAATAATTAGTCTTTTAATTAAACCAAAGAAAGCACTGAGTTTTTCATTACTAATTAGTATTTTTAATGTCGACTGAGCGGCATAGATCCTGAGAATAAATGAATAAATATAAACACAGACACACACGCATACATATATTCTCATGTCAGACAAGGAAAACATACACATTTTTTTAAACATACACATTTTAGACAACTAGCTATCATAAATCCACATAATTAGTATTTTTAAAGATCAAAATTGTATTAACCTATATAACAGCTTTCTCAGAAACATAAATATTGAAGGAAACTTGATCTTTGGTAAGGAGATTGTTGTTCCTGTTTGTTTGCTGAATTTTTACTAATGTACTACTTAATTAGTATTGCCCCTTCTTATTTTACAGAGATGAAAATGAAATACCAAAAAATATGGAAAATTATATCTAGAAATGTTCAGAGTAAAAGTTGAAAACATAATGCCTTAACTTGGTTTTTGGTCTCCAAAGCCAGTGTTCTTCTCACATGATACTCAGTTGTTTAAAAAAAATTTAAAAGGCTGTGTTACCCCGTCAGTACTGTGAAGCTTGATCAGTTTCACAAGGTCTGTGGTCAGTTGTAAGACAGGAGTTAACAGGGGAGTCTGCAAATCATGCCATGTGTTCTAGAAGTAAATCATCAAATCATGGCCAGGGAAATGCCTACTTCCAGAAAAAATGGACTCAATAACCTCTCTCAACAAACAAACAAAAAAACAAGTAAATAGCAAAAATAAAAATAAAATATATAATGTAAGGGTTTTCACATAGTATATATATGACACTACAAAATTTATTTATGATAGTGACTATTTTTAATTGAGGAACTTTTATACTGTTTTCCATATGGCTGTACCAGTTAACATTCCCACCAACAGTGCACAGGGGTTCCCTTTTCTTTGCATATTCACCAGTGCTTGTTAACATTTTTTTTCTTTATGATAATAATCATCCTAACAGATGTGACATGACATTTCATTGTGGTTTTGATTTGCATTTCCCTGATGATGAGAGATGATGAGAATTTATGTATATGTGTATATATGTGTGTGTGTGTGTGTGTGTGTGTGTGTGTATATATACGCACACATATACACACACATACATTTATATTATATATATTATACTATGTACATATATATTATGTATATATGGTGACAATTTGCATGTTTTCATTGAAGAAATGCCTATTCAGGTCCTTTGCCCATATTTTAATTGGGTTATTTTTATTATTTTTGGCTATTGACTTGTAGGAGTTCCTCTCTGTCTCTTTCTTTCTATCTCTTTCTTGCATCTCTCTCCCCATCTCTCATCATTGTCATTGTTATTACAAAATTATTTATAAGATCAAAATCTGGAAATAAATTATTTGTTTATATATCTAAAATTGAGTATATTCATGATGGCACACTCATGCAATAATAATCAGAATTTATAGAAAATAAGTTAAACCTATATATTCAGGCATTAAATGTTTATTTTATGTGTTGTTAGGACTAATAAAAAGCAAAACACAAGTTCCAGAACACATTTGAGAACATAATTCTATTTATTATAAAAATATCGAAATAGAAATATAAACATAGATATATAGTCATATATAGATAAGGATATTCTTAAATATAGCTATAACATTTCTTACAGCAAACAACAGAAAAGGTTATCTTTAACATCGGGACTGACATTTGAGTGAGTTAGAGAAGGACTTGCATTTTCACTTTGGGTACTCTTACATGATTGAGAACTTCTTTTATAATCATCGTTATAAAAATAATAGGAAAACAGACAATAGAGTTTAAAAAAATGCAAACATTAATTGCCTTAATGTTTACATATGTGATTTCATTTTACTTTTCTTAGCCTTCTACATGTGTGGCAGTGCATTTTTTTATGTTGCAAGTAAATGTATTCATTTTCTTCCAAAATATAAATTATTATAAAATTATCTCCACAAGAAGTCACTTGGCCTCCTAGGACAGACATATGTGTCTTCTATTTGCTTGCCTGAAACAGAATATTTGAGAGAAATATTTGACCAAAACTTTTACTCAAAATGAATGAGGGCCAGAAATGGATTATTGTTTGATCTGGAAACATTATATAATGATTTTAACTCTGCAGACAGTACTTCTCTGGTTCAATAAATCAGTTGGTCGAATCTCTTTAAAATGATCAATGATCTAAAGGGAAAGTATATTTGCAACAACATGTCATATAATTTAAACATTATAAATATTTTAAATATTTTATGTCATGTCTGCCATACCAATTCACATGGTGGTACAATTAAGTACATATTTGCAGTCTGATGTAATCCCTTTATTCTGGAAAAAATTTATGGTTTATTTTTATGTTTATACCTAATAAACCCATCAACAAAACAATGTCAAATATAGGTTATTTTTCTTCCGCAAAGATATATAAAATACATAATTAACAACCATTGTCTATTTCACTACAGAGTGTAAAGCATTGTGTTTTCTCTACTGCATCCTTAACTCTTAGCCCAGTGCCTGACATAGCAATGCAACTTTCCTAAATTTCCCCTTTTTGCTTAAAAAAAAATTCCTTTGGTAATATGCCTATCACAGGTATTGGCAGCTACATGGTGTTTCCCACTCTTTCACAGGTTTCATATGTGGATAAATAAGCTTTCACCATTTGAAGAACTAGAGCAAATCTATACTTCGATTTCGCTGATTTAGTAGGTCAGAGAGCTGTTTATGACTGCAGCTTATGTCAAAGAAAAAATTTTGCCTACTCTGACCTAATATGTCTGGTTTATCAACCTCGCATGCTGGAAATAACTTTTAAGTTTTTCACTTAAAATTAATGTGTAAACATTCTGCTTGATGACCTGCAGCAGATGCTTGAGCTGTTTTAAAATAAAGTCTTCCTAAGTTCCAACATTTAATTAAGTCCATCTCTTTATATTTAATTTTATAAACAGCTATAAGTTATTAAATGTAAATGTTTAAGAGCTACATATTGTCAAGATACTGATAGTTTCTGATTTTCACATTTTTGAGATAATAAAGATTGGAATATAATTCAATTTTCAGTCTCATATTTGTTGAATTGGGATGATTATTCTAATCCTAGAAATTTAATAATTGTATTTTAAACGATCCCTTGGTAATAACTGGAATTAAGGAAGAAATTAACAATTATTTGGACTTGAACGCTGAACTAAGTTTTACTGTTTATAGACATCCACTGGGAGTCTGCAATAGCACTCATTAGGGTGAGGCTAATTAGCGCTGCATCAGGGAAACAGCTGAAGTACCGACTAAGGAGACAATATAAAAATAACGATAACAAAGAAACTAAACCAATTAAATGGATATAAGAAATTGTTTAATACACTAATGACTACAGTCATAAAATGGTATAATGTAAGTTATTTCAAATAGAGATGTTATAAAACTGTGTTATATTAGGATAAATCAATTAAAAGAGAGAGAAGAAATGTTGGAAATTGGAAAGGGAATACTCAGACTGTCTATAAAACTTGAACACAAACTTAAAGAGAGCTCGTCTTATTAAACCAATTGCAATGTTAGAAACTAGCATTGTTATGTTTGATGCCAATGAAGTGGAGCCTTCATGTATGTCATCTATTATCAAGTTTTTAGTGTGGTAACTTACTTGTTTGAAGTTTGGCTCCATAAGACATTCTTGCATAGAATCCTTTAACATACTAGAAAAGATCTGGCTGGAATTAATGGGCAAATCACTGCTCTTAGGACAAAGGCAATAATTCAATATATTTTTGTGACATCTTTACATGCACTAACTAATGCAATAACTTAAATAAGTTTATGGTCTCAGGAAGTGAGTCTTTCGGATGCATATATCCTAATTTTATTACCAAAACCTTGAAGAAAAGCTACGTTTATAAAATTATGATTATTAAAAAGTCATTTAAATAGCATGTACACTAATGCACTCTTTATAGGTGTTTGAAAGTAAAATTATTTCCTCTTTTTAATTAAGCAGATTGATTAATTAGGACCCAGCACTATGATAAATCCTTTGTAGTTACCATGATTAGTACATAGGCCACAAAGTCACGGGGGCAGCAAACATCTGGCTCCATAACCTACGACCAGTAAACAATACATGAAACAAAAATGAGCAATAAAAAAACAGGAACAATTAAGCATTATAGGTTTCATTCCAAATATAAACAAGTATAGTGAGCCTGATAATTGAAGTAATATTCACTTTTCTTCATTAAATTTGTTCTGTGATTAACACTTTACTCTAACATCATACATATTATAATAAAGGAATGAAAAAGTGGAATCTTTTTAGGACATTTTATGGTCTGAATTGTGTTCCCCCAAAATTTGTATGTTGAGATGCCAGCCCCTGGTACTTTAGAGTGTGGCTACATTTGAAGATGGGGGTCTTTAAAGAGGCAGTTAGTTTAAAATGAGATCAGTAGGATGAGTACTAATCCAATATGACTGGAATCCTTACAAGGAGAGGGTATTAGGACACAGACACACAGAGAGAAGGGCATATGTAGACACAGGGAGAAGATAGTTGTCACAGAAGACAATTGTCCATAAGCCAAGGAGACAGGCCTCAGAAGAAATCAACCCTGCCAGCACCTCAGTCTCCAAATTCCAGCCTCTAAGACTGTGAGAAAATAAATTTTTGAGGTTTAAGCCACCCAGTCTATGGTGCTATGTTATGGAAGCCTTTGCAAACTAATATATACCTAGACTCAGAAAGAACGACTCCTAGTGATATTTGTGGTGGAAAGTCTCATATTTGAATCTGACTCTTTGTGAAAAACAAACAAACAAACAAACAAACAAACCAAAACAACCTTGTTTTGGTCTCAGTGAAGTATCTACAACTATATTTAAAACGTTTTAGTTAAGTCTACGGCCACACTACCCTGAACAAACTCGATCCTATCTGATCTCGAAAGCTAAGCAGAGTCGGGCCTGGTTAGTACTTGGATGTGAGACCACCTAGGAAGGCCAGGTGCTGTAGATGTAAAAAAAATTAAAAAATAAAGGACTGTAAGCTGACAAGGTCCTTGCAGTCTGTGAGGTCAACCAAGGGTTGCCTTGCCTAAAAAAAATAAATAAATAAAATGTTTTAAGTATTTAGCTGCTAAGATATTTTAGAATGTAAAAACTTTTAAATAAAAACTGATAAATATGTCATAATCATCATTGTTTTGTTACACATTAATATAAAACAAGACAGGAAAATGTAATTTATTGCCATTTTCAATAATATATATAACCTCTTTAAGAAAAATCATATTGGTTCTGATCTGTGCTTGGGTTTATGTTATCAGAATATATTATATCTGCAAATAATAAAAGTAAGTGAAACCTTAAAATGGCACATTAATAAATTTACTTTAAAATCCAATTCAAAATATGTTCATACTGTCTAGTGTAAATTTTTAAAATTTCACTTTTGAAAATAAATACATAAGTAGATATCACTCCTCTTGAATACATACATCACTAATACGAAATTTATGTGTAATAGTCTTATATTAACATTTATGTTTAATATTAAAAGTAACTTTAAGTATTTATATTTGCTTAATATTTTGGATATTAATCCAATTTTTGAGAAATGAAATTTACATGGGAAAAATAATCAAAATTTAAACTTTCAGTGATATTATATTTTTGTTTTTGTTTTTGTTTTTTGTTTTTTAGAAATATAAAGCAAATCCAATTTTCATACCTCCTATCTGGAATCACTTTCTGAAGAAATATCATAATTGGTCTAATATATCATAGAATTTGAGAGATGGTGCACATTCCTTAAGATCTAGAAATCCTTATTTTCTTTATTTAAAACTGTTTCCACTGCCAAAATCTTAATTTAAAAGCAATTGACTGGGAGTGCATGAGCCTCAAAATTGTATTGTAATGGAACAGATTCCTGTAGATATTCTTTTCCATGGCACAGTGGCTGATAAGGTGGTATCTGTTAATGCTTAGAGTGACCATTATATTTCAGATATAATGTTATATATAAACTGTCCAATTCGATTTCTGTGAGTATACTTTATCTCATCATTTACACTGCCATGTTTTAGAAATTGAGATGTAAAAAGTCCTTTTTTATCAGAGCCTGGCAGATGAGTAGGGAGAATACTTCCGAAGGTGTTCAAAAGGTATAAACTTGAGGTTGTAAGATAAGTAAGTACTGGAACATAATATACAACATGAAAAATATAGTTAATGCTATATTGTGTATTGGAAAGTTGCTAAGAGAGTAGAGTCAAAAAGTTCTCATTGCAAGGAAAAAAATTAATTGTGTGAAGTGATGATGTTAACTAAACTTATTGTTGTAATTATTTATACATAACAATGTCATTATGCTTTATACCTTAAAATTATACAATGTTATATGTCAATTATATTTTGAAAAAACTGGAAGAAAAAAATCCTAAATATCATTTTACAATATGATAAACTTAGTAAATGTTTATGCTTTGAGTACGATAATAGTGCAAGGAAGAGAACTCTAATTACATTTAGGAAAATGCATCTCCTGAGAATAGGTAAGGTGAATTGACCCTTGAAGCAATTGTAATAATTCAATGGAAAGAAAAAACAGCAAGAATCAACTGACCACAGAAAATATCAAGTAATTATGAGAGAAAAGGACTGTGAGACAGTCTAATATATTTGACAACAAAAATTCTTAAGAGATTAGGCCAGGCAAGTCCCATGCCCAAAATTTCATTTGGATATTGAAACTGACACCACACACACACACACACACACACACACACACGTACCCCGAACGTTATGTTAGGGTTTATCACTTTCATAATTGAGGTCTTTGGGGAGAGCAGAGCAAGCCTGTCAGGCAGGTACAAAATGGCTTGAGAAATCAAGGAAGTGTGGATCCGTGTATTCATTGTGGTGAAGGTGTGGGGTTGGCCCAAGGTCACTGCACTGGCATGAGCTTTGATGGATTCTATCTGCTGCCAAAGGAAAGAGCACCTAGGATTTCTTATCAGTTTTCCCAGATGTGTGTGTTACAAAGGAAGAGGAGGGAGTGAGAATTGAAGCTGTCAGATTACAAAAAAAAATAGGATCAAACTGTGTGTGTGTGTGTGTGTGTGTGTGTGTGTGTGTGTGTGTGTAAGGCAACATTGGACATATAATTTAAGCGCATTTATTGAAAATGTATATAGTAACTTGATCTACTACCTCCACTAAAACAAATGAATTGAAGTAGACAAAAACCTCACCATTTTAATTTAAAAAATTGGGCTTTATCTTCAACCAAAGGAGGGTTCTTTAATTTCCTTTTCCATTCCCATTGGCAATATTTCTAACTTTCTTTGAAACTACTAGCAAAATTATTCAACATTTTTCTAAACAATACACATGTACACATACTAACATATGTGGGATAAAATTTCACAAGATCAAAGAAACTGCAGTGTTCGTCTTAGAAGCTCTATAAATATTTGGACCAGGGATGAGAACCTCTGATTTGTGTACAATAATATTTTGAAATGATGATATTGGTAAGACAGGTATACATGGAAGCTTAAAATGATGAGTTGTTTCACTATAAAACCGTGGAAGAGAAAATCTGTTTTTACAATACTTTTAATTAACACTGTTTGACTTATATGAGATATAAACGTTCATAATGAGTTTTAATTTGTAATTCTATTAGAGAGAGTATATGCAGTAGCTTGACTTGAGTTTTTGCCATTCATGAAATCCATGGATCAACTGGTAGCTGCAACTTTCTTTCATGCCTTTAATATTCCTACTCATTTCATTCTTTACTAATACTCCAAGACTTCTCAGGTGCACATATAGACAATCACATCTAAGTTTTTCATAAAACAAAAAGCAGGAAAAGATATAAGAAATATTTTTCAGAGGCAAATGTAAATCATTTTGCATTTTGGCTAATACTATATTCATGACTTGTGTCAAAAAAAAATGTGCTAGATAGATTTAACCAGGGAAGGAAGACTTTATTCAAGATTATTGCAATAGGGAAGAAAGACTAAACTCAAATCTATGGAAATAAAAAGAAGCAGAGTGTTTAAGTACTGGAGTTAGCCAATGGAAAACTACTATAAGACATAAGAGGGAGGCTGTCAATGTGATTAGGCCATCTGGGTTTGGTAATTTGCACTTATGGAAGTTAGATTCTTACATTCCCACAGAGACTAGGAGACAGGGCCACAATCTTTTTTGACGATTAAATTCAAAGGGATGTCTCCCTGATCCTTGAGAAAAGTATCCTGGATTGTAACACTGGCAGGCATGAAAGAAAATTTATATCCCAAAGGGCAGAGAAAGTCTGCAATTTCAAGTTTTCTAAAGTAAATAATCTAAGAAAAGGAAGGTTAGGGATCTAGAGTCGGGAAGAAGCCTGTTTAAAGTTTAGTCAAGCAGAGGAAATTATAAGACTCTTTTGATCATTTGACAATACATAGATTTTTAAAAGTACAGCCCTATTGCTTTTCTTCTTAAATTTTTTAAAAATTTCTATTCTTCAATTAGTGTTGACATTCGATATTATTTTAGTTTCAGTTGTACAACATAGTGGTTGAACATTTATATAATTTATGAAGTGATCCCCTAAATAAATCTAGTACCAGTACCTGCCTGACACCATGCATAGTTATTACAATATTATTGACTCTATTCCCTATGCTGTACTTTTCACATCCCTGTGACTATTTTGTAACTACCAATTTGTG
>CM053508.1:9538496-9732697 GCA_028627145.1 Eidolon dupreanum
AGTTTCTAAAACTCTATATGAGAGATGCTGTGATGGGAGGATCAAGCTATTTGGAAAAATCATAGTGAATGTAGAAAGTATATTTGTAGTTTAGATTGATAAAGTTTGAAAGAAAACTATGACAACAGTGAAACGATGGTTGATTTCCTACTAGATACTTTGATTTATAAATAGGACCAGATTATGACTGGTAAAAGGATTAGTCAAAAACAAATTATTTTTTCTGGTTTTCCGTTCCACATGTAGGGAGCCTGGAAGTCTCTGCTCTATCCTAACAAATAAAAAGCCTAATAGACTGAAGCTCTTGGCTCCATAAGAGAGGATATGACATAGGGTAAACCTCTCCCTACAAGTCTGGAGAGACAGAAAGGTGAACACACAGAGTCACAGCTCACCAGAGCAGACTCACAGATAGAAACAGTTGTGGAAACCAGTGCCCAGGTAAGAGAACTTGACTTGTAATTGGTGAATTGCTGAAGGTTCAGCATGAACAATTCTGTGAGTTAAAAACTTCAGGGGCTCTGGGAGGGAAAGAGGAACCATGACTGTAATATCTCAGGGTCCTCTAATCTTACTAAAGCCTGTGCTCCTGGGGAACGTTAGCCAGAGCCCGGCTTGCTGAGGGATTAGCTGAGCCTGACAGACCTGGGGAAGGGAAATGCCCAGCTCCAGACCACTCCAAGGAGAGAGAAAAATGCCCACCTAAGGAGAGAAAAAGCTGAGAAACACTTGCAACATTCTCAGTCCAGAGGTACAGGCTCTCCAAAACACTGAGACCTGATCATAAGACTGCAGAATGCTGCCCCTCCATCCATACCTCACACCACATTACTAAAGGCCTATTTACAGTTCACCCAGCATGTTATGTCTGCCTATCAAGAGAAAATTACAAGAATGCAAAAGGCAGAAAAAACAGTTTAAAGAGACAGAGCAAGCATCAGAACTGGACATGGCAGTGATGTTGGAATTATCAGACCAGGAATTTAAAACAACTAATAAATATGCTAAGGTCCCTCATGGATAAAGTAGACAGCATGCAAGAACAGATCAGCGATGTAAGCAGAGAGATGGAAATCCTAAGAAAATCAAAAAGAAATGTGAGAGCTAAAAACACTAACAGAAATGAAGAATGTCTTTGATGGGCTAAAGAATGATTAAAAATTTAAAGCTAATTACTTATCCCTTATGCATCTGAGTTGAAGAAAGAGATTATTTTTAAGCCAGGCAAATAATGTAGTTAAAAGCTATAAACCTCTTCAGGCCTCCTAAAATCAGCCACCTGCAATTGTCAGTAGGTGACAGAATCCGGCACCTGGTCCCATATCATATTGTACATCTAGAAATGGGATTAATGAATTGTAGTCATATCTGCATCAGTGTTCTGCTTCCAATTTTGAGACAATTGTATATTTTGTAGTGGGGAGTGACTAAACTGAATCAGGTGTGATCTCGTGATCTGGCTCCCTTGTGACCCCATACTCTTATGAGATGGAATAGATTATTTATTTCCCAAGTGCAAGAGGATTAGTGAGGTTTTTCTTATTTTGGCTTTTTTTGTTTGTTTGTTTGTTTGTTTGTTTCTAAGGCTCTAACTCAAAGAAAACTTAGAAAACACATTTCAAGATCATCATAGAATCTGCACTTTTCTATTTTAGTTTACATATTCTACAAATTCTCCAAAAAATAAAAATCCTGTCTACTTTATTTATTCCCCACTAAGCACAATGTAAGGAAAATAGTTGCACTAATGAATTGAAAGTGAAGTTTCTGTCTATGCTTGAGTCAGAGAAGTAAGAAGAGCAAAAACAACAATAGAAATAACAAGTATCATAGTAAATTCATAGTGAATTAGAGTTCTCTTTTGCGGCTATAAATTACATACACACACACACACACACACACACACACACACACACATACACACACATATATCATACAAAAATGAGCAGTATTTTGAGTAATAAAATATGGAAATCCAGTCATGAAACATTGACTCGCAGTTTTCCCTTTACTATTTCATCCAACTCGCCAATGAGTTTTAAAGCCTAAAACCATACTTATTTAATATTTACTTGTGTATATCTCTACTTACAATCTAATTATATTTTAATTAAGCAAATGTGTCTGATATTCCTTCTTACTTCTTCTCAAATTCATCTCTTCTACCACTGAATAGTTACACTGACTTAAATCCAAAGTTACAGGAAAAGCTTATATTTTTACCATAAAACTAGAACAATCAGCAGTGCCTCTAGGTTGCTTGAGGCAGATGTCATTCTGACTTGAAAGGAATAATGACCTTCTGGGACCTTGACATTAATTGTACAACCTAAATGAAATATGCCTTTTTGGAAAACTATATATTTGTCCAATATTGGAAAATAACCTTCTTGTAAGAAAATTAAAGCCCAGATCCCCAAATGACTTGGCCTCCTCACTTCTGTGAAGAAGTAGAGTGCAAAGTGGTAACAGATAAAATGTTACTTTTATTTTTTATAAAATTCTCTGAGATTTGAAAAGCACTTCTTTAGCCCCAAAGATTTAAAAAAAAAAAAAATCAATGTACTGCATACTTGAAACTAATAATAATAAAAAAATAACCATTAGAGATAAAGCACTTGTAAACCATTTCCCAGGATATAGTGATTTCCTTCTGGCTCAAAATTACTATTATTGAAAATATAGTCAAAATATGTCCCCCTAAAAAATTCAGAAAAAAGTAAGCTGAAAATATTTATTGAATTTTGAGGAGAGTTCATAAAATAGTGAATTAAAATTATATATTAAGAACATGATTAAATTATAGTAACTGAAGTTTTTCCTTTGCTAATCTCAAATAGGAATTATTTTAATTGAAATTGAATATATTTACCTTTATTGGAAATGTAGAATGGAAACTTTCTCCTACAATCTTTAATATTATGTGATTGTGGTTTGTTAGGCATATTAGTGAAAATAAATTCTACGATTTTTTTTAGGGATTGCTGATAGTAAAAAATGTTCTTCCTTTGTACATAGAATTAGTATGTTGATTTATTTAAAATAGTTTTTAAAAATGTGTTCATTCTTACATTAGAAGCCATGCATGTTAATTTCTGGCTAAAGATCCTATCCAACCATTTTAACTCTATGTTCCTTTCATCTTGAATATTTTTCCATTGGATATGTGTCTTTAACAATGATTGTTGTCGTCTAATGACAAGCTTTACATTAAGAATCCTTTGATCCATTGTCCCTTAGCAAAATAATCCCTTCTTCCCCTGAAATAATATCTACAATTTTCATACAGCACTTCTGTACTTAATACATAATTTTTATTTATATACTTTATTTCACTATTATATACGTTCTTTAAAGGCAGCACGATATTGATATTTGCATTATCTACATAATCTAGCCAAAAATAATAGAAATCATGTAAAGAACTTTTTATTCACATTAAAATTCTTCCTACTTATTAAGTATCATTAAGGATATTATTTAATCTTTCTGAATTTCACTTGTCTTATTAATAACTTGGTGACATTAATGCCTGTCTCAAAGCATGTCTTTGATGATTAAATACAACAGCATGCCTGTCACATAAAAGTCATTCTTTAAATATTTATTCCTTCCCTGTAGATGCTTTTTACATATTTATTGAATGAATAGATGATAAAATTATTATAAATATATTACATATTGCTGATTTTTGAGATGATGAGAGATTGTTATAGGAAAAGATGTTTGGAATTTCTAGGATTCACCAAAAAATCGAACAAGCAAGATTATTTTTACTGTAAATTGGAGGTTACACTATATAGATACAGTCAGTTGTCTTCCATCTTCTTTGGAAATAAGATGAAAATAAGGATTAATGAATTTCTTGAATGTTATTAATATGCAAATGAAATTAGGATAATTTAAAAATAAATTATAGATTAAAAAATTTTTAATTCAACTTAAAAAAAGAGTCAACCTTTTCACACAGTCAATGAGAATTGTCCATCATGTTGCCTTCCATTCTCCCCTGAATGTGTTGATATTTAATCCATATGCATTATTATGATAATTTCCTGAGAATTTAAATTTTAAGCAGATGGAAAAAGATTCCAGTTTATTCTTTCTCACTGAATGACTCAGCAAATCATGTCCTCTACCTTTTCTGGACTAATTCCTTCCCAAAAAAATCTTTAATTTTGAGAATCAAAATTATATTATTTCTTAGTATTTAACTTTTTATCTTAACACGATGCCATGTCTGCTCCTTGCAATCAAAGAAGTCTAAATAAGTAATAATATAACTTTGAGATTAATTATTAACTTTAAAAAGCAATGGACAATTTCTTTTTTTTCTATTTCTATCAGATATTTCCTGGCCTATTAATAAACAGGCTCAATTCTTTCATTCGAAGAACTAGCTTTCTGAAAAAGTTATACCTTGCTATAATACAACACAATTTTACTTCTGCTTGTATTAAAAGTATATTTAAATTATAGTTTTAAATGTGCTGCCTTAACTTATATACCTCACATTCATTCTTTAACTAAGTAGTTTTGTGAGAATTCTAAATCAACTGGCTTCAAACTATCAGATTCAAAATTAAACTTCAACTGGAAATATATTCTTTTTATCTCATGTGGCACTTTATGCATTCATGTAATCACCTTCTCCTCCTTAAGTGTCATTTCTCCATTGAACCCCCCAACATAGTTTCCCTTTACTTTTTAATAATTCTTTGCTTTTTTTTTTTTTTTTTTTTTTTTTGCTTTCACATCTTGTTTTAACTCCTTTAATATTGAGTCGCCTGATGGCTCAGTCTGGCCTTGTTTCGTCTGTGGCCTTTTCAATCTCTCCCTTTACTTAGTTCAATATAAGGTTCTAAATTTCACATATCAATTATTATTTTTTCTTTTTTTTCCTCCTCCTTCATTTCTTCCTTATCTCATGCCTTTCAGAAGGTTTGAATTTCTCTTGGACATCAAACATGTAGCCTCAACATATTGAACAAAATTTACTGCTACTTGGAAATGTTTTAGGCATCTGCTCAATTTGGAACTTACTATCTTCTAAAAAATACCTGTTCTATCCTGGAATTGAGTATACAGAGATATATTGAACTTATTTGAAAAAACTATCCAGCAGTTTGATCACTCTTCTTAGTTCTCTCAATCATAATCATGATTAAGGTCTTTAATCTCAAATTGTGCCATTGTGATAGCTTAATCATTTATTTCTGAATTTCTCCATAACAAATCCATCTTTCAACTCCATCTGGAATGTTTTTCTAAAACCTATAATTAAGCAGATAAGGATCACAAATTAGCAAATTACTTAAGGTCCTACAAAACTGTGACTCAAAGTATTTAATCAAATTAATCTCTTTTATGCCTCATCATATGTACTATGCTTCACCAGTATTGAGTATATGTTCTCTATTCTGTTTCCTGATATCTTGTCATAAAGTATGTACACTTTTACACTAATCACCCAAATAAAATCTTCCATCTTTATTCTGGACTCATTCCACTTATTTTCCAAGATAGAATAGTATAGCATAAATTAAATAAATAAATAAATAAATAAATAAATAAATAAATAAATAAAGATTAACATGATATGCCATTATGGAATTACAAAGTAAAAGATAAATGAAATGCCACCATATACCATTTTGAATGGCCAAAATCCAAAACACTGACAATATCAAATGCTGACAGTAATGTGGAGCAATAGAAACTCATTCTTTGCAAATGTGAGTTTAAGATGGTATAGTCACTTGACAAAATGCTTTGGAATTTTCTAAAAAATGGAACATACTCTAATGTTAGGACTCAGTGATCATATTCCTTGGCATTTACTAAAATGGTTGAAACTTATATTTGATAGCAGCTTATTCATAGTTGCCAGAACCTGGAAAAAATCATGATTCCTTCAGTAGGTAAATGAATAAATAAACTGTGTTACATCCTGACAGTGGAATATTATTTAGAGATAAGAAAACCAAGTGATCAGACAATGAAAAGATGCAAAGGATCTTAAATGTATTTTACTAAATGAAAGAAGCCAATCTGAAAAGGCCGTACGAAAGATGTGATTACAACTATATGATGTTTTGAAAAAGACAAAAATATAGATAACAATAAAAAGAACAGTGGTTTTCAGAGGTTTGAGGGATAAATAGGCAAAATATAAAGTATTTTTAGGATAGTGAAAGTCTTCTGTATGGTACTTAATCATGGATGCATGTCATATATTTTTCAAAACTCGTAGAATGTACAACACAAAAAGAGTACCCTATTACAAACTATGGAAATTAGTTAATAATAAGTTGTTAATATTGGATCACTAATTGTACCAAATGTACTGCAATAAAGGGAAATGTCATTAGTGGGTAGATTGTGTTGGGGATAACAGGGTATATGAGAACTCTCTGTACTTTCTACCCAATTTTGGTAAACCTAAATTTTTTGGTAAAACTTCATAAAATTAAGTCTATTAATTAAAAAACTAATTTTAAAATTAAAAAATAATGATAAAATGTATACATCATATCAATAAAAAAGCCTTTATAAAACTATCACTGGGCTATAAATTCTTATGTAAGGGATCTCATTTAATCCTGACAACATTCCACATTATTCAGATACTATTATTGACTCAAATATTCAGATGAAAAACTGAGTTTTAGAAAAGTAAATAATTTATCAGCTGTCACACTGGTGATATATAGTAGAGGCAGAATTCCAGTACAAGTCAACTTGACTTAGAGAATATGTGCCAAATGGTGGAACCATATAGAAACGTTCTTCAAAGTCACCTCTATCTGGAAAGAATAGTGCTATTACCTGCATAATAATATTACATATAGCTAATATAAAACTCAGTTTAAGGCCATGTAAACTTCTTGAATCTTATCAGGGAGCGTGATAGATTTCTCATGGCGTAAGCTATGTCATAGAATAGTGTGACTCTTGAAAAGCTTTGCCTCATGAATTCAGTGTCCAGTGAATAAAGTCCAAAATAAGAAATTTATAGATGACTATGTCTCATAACATCTATACAAATATTAAGCTAAAAATTGGATTGATAAATTAAGACCTTTTTCTCCCCGGGGAACTTTATAATTCTTAATCACAAAAACAAAAACAAAAACAAAACAAAACAACAAAAAACTTGATATATTAAATTAGCTTGAAAAATAAATTTTATGATTTTAAACTAATGTATGTATTTACTAAGATTTTGTATGATCTTTTTCTATGTGCTTTATTTTTATATTATTTTAAAATTTGATTTATTTTCAATTTACATTAAAATTTTAATCGAATACAGAAATTATAATTTTTCATTGATTTAATGTTAGTGTGCTTGACTTAACATATAGAAACTGCATTCATAATCTCACTTTTATCTAGATCTCAGTCTTTGGACCCATCCTGATTTTTATGCCTATATCTATCCACCCAAGAACAAAATGCAAAACATAATTCACTATCAGGACTACAAAGGAAAATAAAATTTATTTTTATAGGTGACAGTATCCTGTAAGAGCTCTTAGTGTTGGGTAAAAATTCTGCTGCTGAAAATCCTAGCAAGCACAGTTAGAAAGAAAACTGTTTTTTTTTTATTTGTTTATTTTCTTTATTTCTCTAAATAAAAGAAAATAAAGATACTTATTAACTATATGACCTTGGGAAAATTAAGTAATTACCTTATGTCTCAGTTTCTTTATAAGATAAATGACAATGATAGAACTAACTTCTTCATAGGCATATTACAAGGATTGCATCAGATGTGGTGGTATTTGTAAAGCATTTAAGACAGTGGCAGACACAAAGTAAGCACTGTTTGTGTGTGTGTTTAATAAAATAAATGCAGATTTAAATCATTAGTGTTCAGATTTCTATAGGCTACTGATTTTCTGTATAGATATTTTTTATCAGTTCTTGAGAAAGAGTTATTATTTCTAACTAATGTGGGTTGGCTTATTTCTTAAATTCTGTCATGTTTTGCTTCATTTATATTATTGATTTCTCTTTTAGATGCATATGAATTTAGAATTATTTTGTCTTTCTGGTAAGTGATATTGTTATAATTAAGAAATTACCCCAGCCTATCTCAGCTAGCGCTTTGTGTCTCAAATTCTAATATTTTCTGACTTTAAAATAAATAAGTCATTTTTTTATTCTCAAGTGTTTCATGACATTTTATCATTATATCATTCTTTAGCTTTAAGTCTAATAGAGTTTTATATTTCAGTTACATCACATAGAGGAAAAGTATAATTGGTCCTTGGTATTTTTTGTCCAGAATGGCATTCCTGCATTGTGCTTGAAGTATTAAAATCATTTATATTTAAATTAATTATCAATATAATTTTATACTACCATTTTTGTTAATTTCCCTCTTTACACCATCTGTTATTTTATTTCAATTTAATTTTTCTGTTAGCTTTTAGATTTACCTCTTTAAATTAAAATGTTCCCTTAATGCATCGAAGTCTAATTAGAGTTAATATTTTACTATTTTATGAAAACACAAATGCTTTGGAACAATATAGTTCCATGAAGAAATTTCTGTTTTTGTTGACTAATTTTGTTTTGATTTAAATAGTCACACATCATTAAAAGTTTTCTACTGCTACTGTAGCAAATTACCATAAAATTAATGGATAAAAATCACGACTTTATTACTTTACTGTTTTGTAGCTTAGGTGTTTTACAGGAATCTTACTGCATTAAAATTAAGGTATTGGTAGGGCTGCATTATTTCCTGGGGACTATCTGAAAGAATCCCTTTCCTTGTCTTTTTGAATGTTTAGAGGCTGCTCATATTCTTTGGTTCCTGATTCCCTTTCTTCATTCTCAAAGCCAGCAACTTTTCATCTCTCTGTGTCTTCCTTCCATAGCCACCTTTTCCTCCAATTTTAAGGGACAAAGTGATTAAATTAATTTAATTACATGAGCAAAGTCCTCTTGCCATGTAAGGTAACAATATACTTACAGACACCAGGGATTAGGATATGAACATCTTTGGAACACTATTCATTATTATTATTCTATCATAAAAGACAAAAGTAAAGTATATTGTCCATGGAAAGAAATCTATTTAGGAAATAAAAACAAAACCAAAAACAAAAACAAAAAAACAAAAACAGAGAAAATGATTATCACAAAATTCAAGTAGGAAATTAGGGAGAGGGTCATCTAGGGAAATGCACTATTTCTTGATTTAGGAAATCATTTTACTTCCACTTATTTCATAAAATGTTGTTTTACATTTATGTTTTATGTACTTTCATATTAAAAACAATAAGGAATAGATTATATGAGATTCCAAATTGAGACAAGGAATCTACTTTGGAGTAATTGTTGTTATCCAGGCTGAGATGGTGATGATCTGAACCATTTTTGACAGTGTATAGAGAAAAATTGAAAGGATTAGCAGGATAATTAGAGGAAGTATAAATAGCAAATTTTAATAGTTTGTAGACTTTGGGGTTTTCCTATATCCCCTCTCCTTTTCTTTTCACAGATTTATGTTACATATCTCTCTGGTCTTTCATGTAATTACTGATTATGTCATATTTTTAAAAATCATAAAATGACACTGCTAAGCTATGTATGAGAGGACAAAGTGTTGAGCAAGAGTCATTATGTCTGAATCTGTTGAGCTTTCTTTAAAAGATCTTTCTTAACATATATCTTTCATAAGATATACCTTTCATTTAACACTAAATATGTTAGATGATGATCTTTGTTATATTTACTTTTTATAAATGTAACCTTCTTAAATATTTGACTAAGATAGTCAAATGATGCAGAAGTCTGTGATGCGAAGTAAAGCCTGATGCAGTTTAGAATATTGCAAAATATCCTTAACTATATTTTAAATGATATAAATTTAATTTTTAAATATAGATTTTAAAAATCTAAATAATTTTAGCTAACCTTGTACATATCTTATAAAAGTAAATATTTTGTTTTATCAATAGAAGCTTTCAGCATTCTCTTACTTCAGTTTAGCTAATCTTATGTAATTGGACATTTTTTTCTGTAGTTCAGCTTTTTAAAATAAGCCCAAAAGTATTACAACTTTTTATACCTCTAAGATATACAGGTCTACAATACAAACATGAAATACTATATTTTATTAGACAGCAAGTGGACAATAGTAGAAAAAAGTATTGAATGAAGAGTCAAAATTTATGATCCTGATGTTAAACAGATTTTTCTATACATAGGCAAGTATGTGATTTAAATTTTCTTTTCCATAATTCTAAATTATAAGATCTGGTAACATATTACTATATGCAAAGTTTTGTTCTGAGATCAGGTAAGAAAAGAATATTGAAACAAATCAATTGGATAGAAGGATCATATGAGAAAAATTATTTCTTAAAGAGTAGTTCATGAAATTTTTTTATTTTAGAACAATACATGTGATATATATTTAATTATTTAATAGTTGTATATTATTAAAATTTACATAAATTTTTAATCATACCCATTTATGTGATAATATAGTTAAACTAGTTTTGATATGAGTGGTTTGCATGTTTTTTTATTAACTGTATTGATTAACTATAAATATTTTGAGGGTTTTTTTGTGGCTTTTAATGTACAGTAGGCTCAATATGAATCAGAATAGCAAAGGTATTTCGTTATAATGCAGATTTCTTTCATTATTGTATCCAAAATGTCTAGAATAAGTGTCCTGAAAATATTTGCTCAAAGAAAGGAAAGGAAGAAAGGAAAAAGAAAAGAGAAGAAGGTAAAGGAATAGAAAGAGAAAGAATTCTGATCCCAGCTATAGAAAGTATGACAAATAAAATATTGTTATAAATGCAAGAGAAAGGAACGGTGGCACACATTTGATACAGTGCATCTGTTGTCCCAGAACTAATTTTAAACCAGGTGTCACAAAAATCAGATGCCTGCAGGTTACATGAATATATGATCAGTCTGAGTTTAATAAAATAACGAGAAGTGGTGCTGCCTATAGCAAATGGAAAATTGCTTGCTCTTTCTTAGGGCCAAACACCTTACATTTTTTGTTTGTGTTTTTAATCAATGCCCAAATAAAATGACTCTTCAGACTAAATTTGGCCTCTAAGTGAAAAATTTACAACTTTTAGAAGGAAAGAACTTTAAAAAAATTCATCCCTACTGTGTTTAGAAGATAATTTGTCATCAACATTTGTGAATAAGAAACAGGGAGAAAAATAATACATTCACACTTGAGGCTAGTACTCTGTGATATCAAGTACTGAAACTTATTTGCTTTGTGAGAGCGAGAGAGACAAGACCATCTCCTGGATCTGATTTGAAATTGTCTAAATAGGGGAGTTGTCATCGTTCTCTCAAAAACTCTTAATAGCATTAGAGAGTTAATTTTTCCAGTGTCTTTTGATAAAAATAAATTCTTAATTTAAATGTAGTCAAATTATGACTTTTTAATTTAAGATATATGTTTATTTAAGAACGATTTTTCTAACAAGGTCATGAAGATATTCTTGCCTATTACCTTTTAAAATATATATCAAACTTAATTTTTAACCCTCCTGGAACTGATTTTATAGGCATGGATAAGAGGGGAGATCATGTTTTCCGGTAAGAATATCCAATTGTCTTATTAAGTGAGCTAAACTGAAGTAACAGCGATTAATTATTTAAATGAGTAATGTGTCCATATGATTCTGTAGTGGAATATTTCTTATAATCAAATGACCATCATATGTGACTCTGTTTTGGAAAGTTTGTTGTTTGAATACTTGTTCAAAGTTCAAAGTTGAATTCTCATGTCCTAGAATCCTATATATGGAAATTTTTTCCTATAATCTAAGTATTCAAATAGTTATGACTATTTAATATTATGTTTTCTACTGAGTTAGTGTTAGTGAAGATACTCTTCTATGAAATATTCCACTCATTTCATCTAAGTTTACTATTAATCACAAAATTGTAATGAACTATGATATTCCATTAAACTTCAATCTTTTGATATGAAGTATGGCTTCTTTATAATAGCTCTGTATATAATCTGTCTTGGTGAATATTCCAAGTATACTTAATGATGTATATTTTGTAGTTGTTGGGTATAGTCTTTCAATATGTCAGTTAAGCCAATGTGTCATAATGTATTCATATCTTCTAATTACTTTTTCTGAAATTTTGTCTAGTCTTTTTTCAGTCATTGAGAACAATGCATAATGTATCTTTAACTATGATTATGGATTTCTCTATCTTTCTCTTTAGTTCTTACAGCTTCTACTTCATGTATATTGAAGCACTGTTATTAGGTACATGCACATTTATGATTATTATTGTCATATCTTTTTTAAAATTTTTAAATTTATTTTTATTTTTTAGGTGAGGCAACTCTTGGTTGACCTCACAGGTTGCAAGGACCTTGTCAGCTTACCATCTCTAGTTGGTCTCCTGTCCAAGTACTAACCAAGCCCGACCCTGCTTAGCTTCCAAGTTCAGACAGGATCAGGCTTGTTCAGGGTTGCATGGCTGTAGACATTATTGTCATATCTTTCCTCAAAATTTATTAGGTGGTGACTTTATGCTCAGAACTATTATATGGACTTAAGATTTATCAGTGAATTAACTAGTGAAAAATAATTGCCCTAAAGATGCTAAATTAATTTTGAGTAGAAGTAACATAAAGCATAAACATTATCGATAAATAAATTGATAAGATTCCTTGGAAAAAATAACTCAGAGTATGAGATGATTTTGAATATGAAAGTTGAGAGGGTTTAGTTTTAATTATTATAGTCATGGTAGGGTTTATTGACAACATAATTTAGTAAATAATTGAGAAATGTTCAAGGAATTAGTAATATGTGTATCTGGGGAGAGAACAGTCTAGGCAGAGGGAAGATTCAGTGCAAGGATCATCAAGCAGTATCATGCTGAGAACATCTGAGGAAAAGCAAGGAGCAAAGTGTGGTTGAAAAGGGTGAGCAAATACGAGAATAGTTGGTGATAATATCAGGAAGTCAATAGATATAAAATAAAGCAGAGTTTTGAAATTCGTTGAAAGGACTTTGATTTACTTTGGGTGAAATGGGAATCAATGTTTATTGTTAAGAATAGATAGGCAGCAAATTGAAGAGTTAAGAAGTTACTGCAATAATGCGAGAATCAGATATTATTAAATTGGAGTTTGATAGTAGTAGTAGAGATATGCAGAAGTGGAAATAGCCTGAATATACCTTTTATGATTACACAAAATGGTGTATTACTGGAAATTTTATGATGTGTGTGTTTCAGGTTTGAGTGTAATAGAGAAGCTCAAAGAAAGACAGAGAAAGAGAGAGAGAGATTTCAACACTTAGATACATATATTTCTATAGAAAAATACTGTTTCTGCCCCATATAGTCTATCAAAACTATAAATTCTTAAATACGAGCTTGCCCATCTTTTTACCATACTTTTCATGACAATCCACCATACTTGTTTATTTGTCCACATTATCTAATAGACTTTAAGTTCCTACTATCTTTTTGAAGGTATCAGAAACTTTTGAAAATGAATTGTTAATTAAATGTCTGATTGCATGAATAAATAACTGTCCATATTAATAAACTCATAAAATAATACTAAAATTTGATATCATGTAAAAGCAAAGATTATTAAAAATTAATTTGAAAACGACAACCTAAAGTTTACCTGCATGTCTCTAACTGTATTATCAGATTTTGGAAAATGATCAAGTGAGATAGGAATGGAGGAGTCATTGCACTTTTATATACCCGTACGCCAGGGACATTATTAGGATATAACAGTGAGGCAGTTCCTATGGAATGGTAACCATAAAAGTAAAAAGAAATTAATGTGTTTGAAAATTTCATAATCAGAAATAGTTACAGATAACGCAATTGAATTTTTAACAAAAAAGATGGTGATTTTCCATTACAAGGATAGAATCTGTGATATGGTAATGCTCTGGAACAACTGGATCAAAATCAGGCAAATAGACTACCTTCATGTGATAGTTGGAGTGAAAGCTTAACTGTTTATTCGTCAATTCCCAGCTTCACCACTTAACAGCTATGTAATTGAAAATATGATTTAAAATTGTTGTGCGTCAATTTCTTAATACTTAAAACAGGGATGCTAATACCACATACCTTATAGAGTCACTTTTAGAATTAAACGAGTTAAATATTTAGGAAACTGCATGACTTATGTTAAACTCAGGAAAAAATAAACATATATAATCTTACAACATTGACTCAAACACCAGTATTGAGGCACAAGGACTTCAAGAAGCTTTTTCTTTTTTTTTTATTCACAAATTAACTGGAGTATCACAAATAGGCTATCCTGAGAGAAATCTCTCTCTCTCTCTCTCTCTCTCTCTCTCTCTCTTGGTTTTTTTTTTTTTTTGTATTTTACTATCATAATGTGACTCTGAATATGCAAAAATTAAGTAATGGCTTTGAAAACATGTAAATAAAGAGGTAAGTTGATAGGCCATATTTATAGTATAACCTTATAAAAATTTCGAGACATGAGACAAGTGCTATCATACTTCTTGACATGTGGTAAGCTGCTGTATACACAATTTGGGTTATAATACTTTTGTCAGGTTTAACTTAACCACAAAAGAATAAAGTTCTTGATATATTAGGGCTGAAATTTTCTTTACCATTATTTCACCTTTTGCTCTTAAACCTTTCACACAAAATTTCTGCTCTTTTGAAGTTTAAGAGCTATATTTCGACATTTAAAAAGCAAAACTCCTGAGAGATTCTCTGGTAAAAGCCATTAGTGAATTTGCTGATATAAAACTTGCATGATACCATAAATCTTTTATAGAGATTCTTCAGAAACCTTGTATGTGTGTGTGGGATGTGTGTGTGTGTGTGTGTGTGTGTGTGTGTGTGTGTGTGAGAGAGAGAGAGAGAGAGAGAGAGAGAGAGAGACAGACAGACAGACAGACAGACAGAGACAGAGAGAGAATGAGAGATTAGATGAGAATGATAAATTGCATTTTGTGAGCCTTCAACATGAGCCTTCAACATTACACTTTTTGACATTTAATAAAATAGGATCAAAGAAGTTATATCCTCAGAGGCCTTGTTATGCCATCACATCAATGAACCAAATATCCATGCCATATGTTCTGACAAGCAAATATATATATTTGATTTAAGAAAACTGATTTCATTTTTTTGAAATACTAACATTTAGTTTCTATAAGTTATAAAAGCTATAATAATAATACTTCAAAGATTATAATACTAAAAGATTATAGTCAAGTTTATATCCATGAGGATATTTCCACATTATTTTGATCATCTCAATGTTCAGATAAAGCAGAAGGAAAGAGACTACACAGTTTGCAGTAATAATTGTTTCTGTCTGTAGTTAAATTGTGGTACTTTTAGCAATAGAGTTCTCTATGCAGGTAATTTTATAACAATTTTAAAAAGTAAAAATTAGAGTTTCAATTTTGGGACAAGTTGATGCAGATTCACTTTTTCCTGCTCCTCCTCTTTCACTGCACCTAAATAGCCTGGGAATAATTTTAAAAAAATACAATTATAAAAGGGTTCTGAAGGTGGAAAGCAGTGTGCAGACTGTCCATAGAACTGAGGAATTGAGGAACAACACACCAGTGTTCCCTGGGTTTTCTTTCTTTCTTTTTTTTTTTTTTTTTTTTTGGTCTCTTTAACTGGGTGCCAGAGAAAGACATGTAACTCAAAATTGCCAGTAGTTTGCAAACAACAACAACAACAACAACAGAAACAGGAAAGCTTGCTTTCTGGCCCAAGGACCAGGGAAAGGACAGCCCAGCAAAGATATAGGGAGAAGATGCATCCACCTACCCATCCCCATCGTGCTGTCTTATCTTCTGAAGCAGCAATGATGGGGTGGGGTGATGGTTGTGGCTAACTATCTATAGCAGCTTGCATTGTACATTTTTGTTATACTGTAGTTTTCATGTAAGTACACATGTGGGATTAGCTCAAATGGAGCCAAAAAATGGATAATTGTAGATAGCTGTGTATAACTGAATATTTACCAAATCAATATTGTCATATCTGACAAGTTTATAACTTGATATGGATTTTAAAGTACCCAGCATTTTCTGCATTATCTATGTTAACATTTTCTACATTATTTATGTTGTCATTTTGCTTTTATGTTTACTCTCACTATACACTTGTCTTCTATATATTGACTCCTATTTTCAAGACAGTTGTTTAACCCACAAAACTACTGACCACTAATATAACATACCAACCTATATTTACTATCTAATGATATACTGCAAGGCTTTTTTTTTTTTTTCTTAGAACACTTAGTTTTAAAATAAGTACCTGTCTCTTAATGGTTTGCTTTAATCCTTAAAGAAAAAACCAACTTAATAAAAAACAAAGTAAGTGTGCCTGCCTAATTAGAAAAATAACACATGTGCCTCCTTAGTAAAATAAAAAATAGTTATCAGTTATTTATAAAATAAAAAATTCTCAAATTTTCTTCCTGACATAGTGACATATCTAGCTACATAAAATGAAAAAGATAGAACTAATTACATTTAAATACAAAATACTAAATCACTCTCGTAGACATATAAAACATTTATAACATATTAATATATTTATTAAATAAAAATATTTCTTTTCATCACATATTTTTAAGCATCTCTATGCAAAGCCTGAAATTACTGATTTATATTACAAATCTTTTCGAAAATAATACTTTTTATGTTTGTTAGTACTTTTTTCCCATTAATGGCACATAGAGCTAGTTACAAAGAAACACCTTTGCTTCATGAGAAATGGCTCCTAAAGCAGAAAATCATATTTTTTAGCATTTTATTTTCTTATTTGTTTCAAGTACATTGGTAGAACATTTATACAGTTTTTTTAAATAAACCCTTGATTACTTTATCTTCCCTCTCACTCTCCACCTAGCCATAACATTACTGCTGACTGCATTCCCTGTGCTATGTTCCCTAATCCCATGACCATCTATCAACTACCAATTTGTACTACTTTAACCCTTCAACCCTTTCTCTGAGCCTAACCCCCATCCCCTCTAGCTGTCGCCAAATTGTCCTCTATATTTGTGACTCTGTTTTTGATTAGTTTGTTCTCTTTTGTCCCTTAGATTTCACATATAAGTGAAATCATATATTTAACTTTCTCTGTCTGACTCAGCATAGTAACCTCTAGGTCCACCCATGTCATTGCAAATGATAGGATTTCATTTTTTTTATGGCTGAGTAATATTCCATTGTGTATATGAACCACAATTTCTTTATCCAATCATCTGTTGATGGGCATTTAGGTTGCTTCTATGTCTTGGCTATTGTAAATAACACTGCCATGATCATAACGATGCATAGATCTTTACAAATTATTGTTTTGGTTTATTTTGGATAAATGCCCAGAAATACAATTGCTAGGTCAAAAAACAGATCCATTTTAAATTTTTGAGGAACCTCTGAACTCTTTTCTATAGTGGCTATACAAATTTGCAATCCTGCCAACAGTATACGAGGGTTCCCTTTTTTCCACATCCTCTCCAACAGTTGTTTTTTGATTTTTGATGATAGCCATTCTGTTATGTGTTAGGTGATATTTCATTGTGGTTTTTATTTGCATTTCTCTAATGATCAGTGACCTTGAGCATCTTTTCATATGTCTGTTGACCATCTGTATTTTTTCTTTAGAGAAATATCTATTCAGATCTTCTGCCCATTTTTTAATTGGATTGTTTGTTTTGTTGTTGTTGTTGAGTTATATGAGTTCTTTATATATTTTGGATATTAACCTCTTATCAGATGTATCATAAACGAATATTTTCTCCCGTTCAGTAGATTGTCTTTTTGTTTTGTTGATGGTTTACTTTACTGTTTGATGTACTCTCATTTGTTTATTTTCTCTTTTGTTTCCCTTGCTCAAGGAGATATATCAAAAACAAATTATTGTTAGCAATATCAGAGAGTTTACTGCCTATGTTTTCCTCTAGAAGTTTTATGGTTTCGGATCTTACACTTAATCTTTAATCCATTTTGAGTCTGTTCTTTTATATGGTATAAGAAGGTGGTCCAGTTTCATTATTTTTAATGTATCTGCAAATTTCATTTTTATTTGCAGCATCTTGTGGTATCAGCTCCAAATTACTATGTCTGATTATCATCTTTATATTTGTCATCAATTTTTGTCATTTTAAATCTTGTTTTTCCATCTAAATTATTTGTAATACATTAAATATACTTGTAAAATACTTCTTGATTTTGTAATTTTCCTGATCTCTTTTCATCTAACTCTATACATATTATGATAGTTACATTAATAGAATCCTGCATATATGTATTATTTGTAAGTTTTTCAACATGTTTATGGTATATTAGAGAACTTAGTGTTTTGTACATTTCTACTGTGTTTGGTTTTTACTGATGCACGGGATTTCTGTAGAAATTTGTATTTTTATGTGCAGTTATGTAAGTGAGAGAAATTTGGGAAGAATTGTATTTATCTTAAAAATGTAAAATCACATCACTCAGGTGTTTGAGTATAACTAATAGTAAGTAAAACGATATGCTTACTATGAAGAGACTACAATAAAAATTACATTCGTAAAGTTCGATGCCACGTATCACTATTGGAAGGCAAGTAATTCGCTTATATCAACATTTAAAAAAACTCATTGGATTGTGCCCTAAGATTGTAAGAAAAGTTTTTATATAATATATACTTTTGCTGATTGTAAATTCATAAAAGCAAGAAAAAATAAGAATACCTCACTGAAGAAGCAATGATCAATATACAATTCCTCCAAATAGTGGCTATTGAAAAAATATAGTAATGTAGATTTTAGGAAAAATAATATCCATGATGTATAATACATATTTGATTTTAATATTATGAAGTATTTTAAATGTTTTTACATCCATCTCTAACTTCCTGCATAATATCTCTTACAAATTTCATTCTCTTTAAAATGTTTTAAATTAAATATATTATTGGTTATTTACTTCTGTTTGAAGACGTATTAAGTTTTAGTTTAAAGAGATTTATTATCTAGAATAATATTACAAAATATTTGAAATTTCAAAGTTTTTTTTAAATATTGTTTTTAATAGGAAGTTTAATTCTATCCAATACTGTATATAATAAATGTTGAAAATGCATAAAAATTTAAACTCTCGGTGGTTATAGGTTGTTAGGAAATTGGTTCTTTTTCTCTCCCATTCCTTCAGTTTCACACAGAAAAGTCCTTATGATTGCCTTAAGTCCAGATAATCAAATCCTATTTGATCTGTATAGAAGTACCTCTCTGATTTATTTCTCACTGCTCTCTTTCTTACTCTACCTAAGCTACAGCAGTTTCCTCACTGTTCCTCAAACATGTCGTGTACTCACATGTCTTAGAGCCTCAGACTGTCTGTACTTTCTTTATAAATCATTCCTTTCTTGATATATTCATAACCAAATTACTCATTACTTTTATGCCTTTGCTCTGATATCACTTCCTCATTAGGCTCACTTGCATACCTCACCCCCAACAGAAACACACATAATCCTGATTCCCTTTAGCTTGCTGTTCTTTTTTCATACCACATTTCTCCTTGGGTCATATGATAAATATTTTTACTAAATTTGTCTTCTAATTTTTTATTATCCTTCCAAAGCACAACAATGAAATTTCATATGGACCACAATCTTTGTTTTGTTCTGTAATGGATTCCAAGTTAGATTATAGGCTCTCAATAAAATAAATACAGGCAATTTTCCATTCTGAGTACATAAATACTTCTGTTAAATAACTACATTAAGAGATCAATCAAAATTGTGAAATAGTATATATATATATATATATATATATATATATATATATATGCTAGTCTCATATTCTTCCCCTAGTACATGATAATTTATGTATTTATAGTGGGTAATTCTTTCATATACTTTCATATTTTAGCAAGGCATACTCTGCTAAATGTGATTATTTTACTCTTTGTGCAATATTTAAAATTTTAAAGAGTTTGTTGATTTAATAGTGTCTGAGTTTAATATCCAGACATGCTGTATACAAATTACAAGATTCTTCATAGAAGCAAAAATAATCTGAGTCAAGATTCTGCCCCAAGTACTTACTTTGTCCTTTCTAGTTCTTTTTTTTTTATGTTTCACTCACGACAGACATTTCAGATCATTCTGAAATCAGGAGTAATCTTGTCCATTGAAAATGTTTTCTTTAGATAAAGAGAGGCATAGCATTAGAAAAGTCACACTTCCAATAGCATAAACATAGTATGTCCAAGAGTTAGCACAGTAAGAGCTATCTATCTATCTATCTATCTATCTATCTATTCTCTCTCTCTCTTATCTATCAATCTGTGTCTATCATTTATTAAATATTTCATCTATTCCATCTCTGTAGACATAAGTTTTATCAATTAATAAGATATACATACACACAGAACATGCACTATAGCAAGCACAATAGTGAGTATAGAAAGATATGCATATACCCAAATGTATATACACATAAAATTAGGTAGTGGTTAGGCGGGTAAAGAGAAAATCAATTTAATTCTTTTGACAAAGCTAAAATAGAATGCTCTAAGTGAGTAAAAACACTCAAATCATTTGATTCTATCAAGGTTAAAATTGAAAAATTGATTGAGTGCTTGTATTAAAATGACCTATGCTTGATTTTGCTCTCTTGGAGATAGAGCTTTTGATAAATGAAATAGTTTAAGACATCAATAGTGTTGAGAAGTAGGGCAAAGGATTCTGTGAACATTCAAACATCAGTACAAAATTGAGTTATGCCAGTAAATGTCAAGTTTGGTCAGACAGCTCTTGGTTTCAGCCCAATGCAAAGTCTTTTAGTCAGTCCTGAAGCCAAACTTCACACATTCGGGTCACACTGAATGATTGCACTGCCTCCAAGTGAAAACAAGCTGAGATTCATTGCAATTATACTAAGCAGGGCATTCCGCAGGTCTTCTGGACATTGATTTCAACGGAAATTTCATAAAAGCCCTATACAAATAGAAAAATTCAATCTGCCCTGAGTAATGTTGGGAATTACATCTTCTCATGAATTCTGCTGTCTTATTTGATCTAACAAGATTTTTTTTTCTCCTCAGAAAGTTGTCCCCAGATAATTTACAACAGAATAACTTGGGTACTTATTTAAAATATACATTAATAGACTCTACCATGATCTCATGAATCCAGGTCTCTGCAATGGCCTGGTTAGCTGCACATAAACAAATAATGTAGGTAATATGTACCCATTGCATTCAAGGGTCATTGAACTGAACAATGAAAGCTCCTGAGAACAGTTATCAAGATTTTATTTGTTTATTTCATTTAGAACAGTTATCGAGATTATTTTTGTTTTATTGTATTTTTAATATCTTATTGCTTTATGACAAATAGATCAATTTTTGAGAAAATTCTTTGTTTCTTTATTAAGAACTTTTGACTTCTATGAATAGTGTTTTTCATAAAGAAGAAAGAAAGTAGATAAGATCAGTCCTTAAAAAGTGAGCCATGTTGGATGAAATCCATTTTTTTTCTCCTAATTTTTCCCTAAAGGCAGTCTCTTGGTCACAAGAAACAGAGCTCAAACAGAAAACAACAGTGTTTTGAGTTGTTTAGTGGGTTGGGGAATCAGAGATAAAACTTCAGTGAGGCCAGAGCAGCAGGAAATTAAAGGTCATATCACAGAATGAAGGGAGCCAAAAAAATGGTGCTGCAAAAATCTGCATATAAATTCTCTTCAAAACGTGGCCTTTGTCTAGAATGCACATTTAAAAACTAGTGAACGATATTAAGCTAAGAATTTAAGATACAGAGTAGACAACATTTCCTGAAGTCTGAAAGAGTGAACAAAAACTTCAACAGTTTCATTGTGCTAGAAATTGGGACTAGATAAATACTTTTAGTTTTTCATTTAAACTTTAGATTTGTCACTTCTAGGCCCATGGTAAAGAATTCACCTTTAGTACTAGGAAAAAACACAATAACCACTCAGGAATAAAACTTAAAACCAATACTCGACAAGGTCAAGGTATTCACTCATAATTTAACAGTTGGCTGGAGCAAAACTCAACACTCTTCACATAATAATATAAACTAGAGACTTAAAGACTCTACAGCATATAAATCACAATGTCAAGAGTTCTTTAAAAAGTTAGTAGACTTGTGCAGAAACTATAAAATATGACCTACAATCAAGAAAAATAGCAATTAATAGAAATAAACATCCAGAACTAATTGTTGGAATTAGCAGAACAAGAACTTTAGAATAACTGATCATTATTTGTAAGCATCAGCATGTAAAATGCAGGTAATGGATATAAAGATATATATTTTCAAAATAGAGATGAAAATTGTATTAAAGAACTAATAAAACTGTACAAAAAAGACTTCATATCACCACGGTTCTTGTACATTGATATTCGGAGAATGATGCAAAGGAAAAAATAACTACAGGTTTTTAGATCATTGAAGTGGGATAAAAGTTAAATTAGCTTCCATATTAAAGATATTTGATATTAATATAGCAACTTCATAAAGAATAATATAACTTTTAAATTTAAAACATTATACCCTAAAAATATTGGTTTCATTATTTATTACCTCATTTTATTTTATTCATCATATGATGTGACATAACTAGACAAAACTGTAAACATTGCAACTTAAGATACCCATTTATATTAGGAAACCCACCTAATTTTCTGAAATAAACAATGAACTTAATTATAACTTGGCTTGAGAAATCACATATGTTTAAAATGATAGAGAAATAGTATGTGTGGTTGAAGATCATGGAAAGAAAATGAAAATTACTCATCATGAGATGCCTCAGACAGATTCCTGACCATTATTAAATAAAAAAATAAATATAAATTTGTACTTTAAAAAATATTGTTAATACTTTTTATGCATTCTTGCATGACCTGTATCTAGAGTTCCTGCAATCTCTTTCACAATATATTGGACAAAAATGAATGCCTAACACAAAGACAATGGGCCTTATTGTCCAGTTGCCTAAGAATTGACCCAAAGATCTTTTAATTATTTAGGATTATTGCATACCTAGTGTCTAGTTAGGAAAGCAGATTCTTATTCATGGCATGTGAATCAAGATCTGAAATGTTAATTTGTTGAAATGTTGAAGCAAAAGAAGCAGACAGGGAGAAAAACCGAGTATCACTCTAGAATCGAGTAGATCAGATGTCTGTCCCCGAACCTCTTCAACTATGAAGGCAGTTGTTGAGTCACAAAACCTTTGGTTATATTCCTGTCAATTTTGAGAATATTGACATAGTTATTAATATATATCAGATTTTTTATATCATATTTTATCCGAACTATATTTTTTATCGCTTAAATTTTGAGTTTATACTAATAAGCATGTGAGCAAAATGTGGATAAAATTTTTCTTAAAAATATTTTGACATGTAAAAAAACTCATATTCTCAACGGGTATACTTTAATCATAAATCCAGAGACTGGTTTACTTTTTATATTATGATGTTCTAATGTATGTTACAAAAAGATGTGAGAAATTTTGTTTGATAACTTTAATCATTCTCTACTCTACATATGTTTATGTGAGTATATATTTTGTGTAATATATTCCATGCACAGGAATCCCATGTGGTACTTAGAATTTTTTCCATTTTATGTGGTTTGGTGAGTGATTAACCAGATCATAGAGTTACCACCTCCATCTTTAAAAAGTGCTGAAATAGTTGTTTAACTACACCTGAGATGTAAGAACCTGGGTTTAAGTAGATTTTAATGGATGTATCAGTATATTTGGATGACAAAAACTAAATAGCAATGCTTAAACCCTAGAAAAAAGCAATGTATATACACATACATACATGCATACATACATACATATGTGTATACACACACGTGTATATATGTATAATCTAAATATAATTGTAAAATTATAAAATTTATAAGATGTTTTTTACATGAAATATCTTACTAAAAATATATTTTATAAACAGAACCAGGGACTATATGACTATTATAATATTCTGACTTTTTGGAATCATTGACTGTTAAGTGACCTAAAGATTTAAATAGATTAGAAATAGATTTTACATCAGAAAATATCTTTTATGTCAGGAAGAGGCATCTGACACGAGCTACCACATTAGATCTAAGGAAAACCCAGGGACTAAATATGCTTTAAGAAAGCCATGTACCCATATTAAAAAAACAAACAACAAACAAAAAAACAAACAAAAAAACAAAAAAAAACTAAGCAACAACCACAAAAAACATATTACAAATTTTAACCTGCTTTTTCTAAAAGGGATCTTTAGTTTTTATATTAACTATGAATGCATAAAAAATAATATGTGAAGTTTCAGAGATTATAGGACTGTTCTGGGTGAACCAAATTCTCAGAAATTCAGTACTCCACAATGGTCCACTGGCACTACAGGGTAGTTTATGCGGATAAGGCACTAAATCAAATATGACTTAAATCCACATCATGATAACTAGAATGCATTCTGATGTTATTTTCTCAATTTCTGAGGGTTTATGTGGAAAAGACACTCTTAGAAGTTGGTAAAACACACCCACCTGCTCACCCATTTATCTACTAACACTCTTCCTCACACAAACACATATTTGTTTCTTACCTCAAGGAGAAAGTTTTATTTTTGTAGGAAGAATGATATGAAAGCTTCTGGAGCTCTAACTCTCTAGCAAAGGAGTGAAAAAAAAATCTCATTTTATTAGGAGTATTAAAAAGGTTAAATTAATGATAAATAATAAAGCTTTACATGTCTGCTGGCTTAGAAGATACACCTTTGAAAATGACAGTGCATTAGAGAGATTTAATCTAGTCATGATTCCAGTGATTACACAGAGACTCTTTATTTGGAGTTGAGGGAAATCTAAGCCTTGGCATTTGTTAGTAAGTTACTGATTGAATTAGCAATTTTTTTTTCTCTAATTCAAAAATTAGAGAATGTCAAAATTGTTTTTACCTGACCACCTGATCAAAGCAGCAATACACTGTCATCTCTTTTTGTGTCAGAATATTTTCAATCATCTGATTCTATACTAATTTATTTGGCAGCATTATTAACCATTTTATCACTCCACAGATGATCATACTGGTAGATAACCAAGAGTAGGAAAAAAGATATTATACAGAAGATTTATGAACAATAAATGCAATGTAAGAAATACGTCTTAGAGAAAACAAGAGCCTCTGTATTCAATAAAGTTTCTGACATTCTGGTAATCTTTGGCATGAGGACTCTCCCTTTTAAAATTATATTTACATTGCAAGCTACCACTAAGAAAGAAGTGTAACCTTTTGTGTATCTCATTGATATTCAAAAAACAAAAAAACAAAAAAATGCATGCCTAATTCATGTGTGTAACTCAGATTCACTTTCCAGGTGATATAGAGAGATGAAAACCTTCCAACTTGTCTAGACTACAGTCCAAGCATTTCTGTCACTTGTACCTTATGACTCAGAGATTCAGTTGTTTCAAATGAGTCCCTGGAAGTTCAGAATGTTGTATGCAGCCTGTCCCAGACCACAAAAATAAGATCACTATGAACATCTCTAGGATTTGGAGGATATTGTTTATATGCCACATAACATTTAGTTCACTGATGGACCACACATAAGAATGTGGTCCTATGAATTTATAAGAGAGCTGAAAAATTCCTGTCTCCTTGTGACACTGTAGAAATCTTAAAGTTGTAATGCAACACATTACACAAAATACTAACAGTCGAGTGTAACTTTCAAAACAAGTTTATAGCTTAGGGGATGTAGAGATACAGAATATCACTCCAAAATATGTCTCTTTGGCATGAGAATTATTTTAGGGTGGTTAATTTTAAGAAACAGCACAGACAATGTGCTCTGAAAACCAAGTAGAAACTACCGTGTATAAGACATTTACATTTGATAGGGAAATCTTCATCCCCTTGCAAAGAAGAATTTTGATCTCTAAAAAGTCTTATCAATATAGAAGAAAAGGACTTACATCTGCATAACAACTTTACCCTTGTTTACTATGCTTTTCCTGGAAACCTCCCATAACTGACTCCCTCACCCCCAACACTTTTGTCTTGAGACAAAGAAGTTATTCAAGGCTTCGGCCATTTTGAGGAGAGCCTCATTTTTCTTGGGTCTCTCTCATGTATATAAGAACTATACATGTTGTTAAATATTTGTTTGATTTTTTTCTTGTTAATCTGTACTTTATTACAGGGGATTCTCAGCCAAGAACCCAGAAGGGTAAAGGGAAAATTATATTTCCTCGCCTACAAAACAGTGGGCTATGCCTTATAGCCTGGGTGTGTAAGTAGGCTGTACCATCTGGGTTTGTATAGGTGCATTCTGTGATGTTCACAGAAGGAGGAAATCACCTAAGCACACATTTCTCAGGATACATTCCTGTCTTTTAAGCAGTGCATGACTGTAAATCTTGCCTTTTAGTAAATAGTTTCATTGTGAAAAACAACTCCTGGCTTATTTCTGGGTCCTAGTATCACTTGAATATAAGTCTACTGTCTGATCCAAGGTGTCCATGACATACTCTAGAACACTTCTTCAATTTTGTTGTGTTATCTGCTATCCCCAGGAGCAGAGCCTTCATTTCATCGTGAATGAAAGGTGTCATGTGTGAGACTTGGCTTGAGGTGGTGCTTAATGCTTAATAATTTACAGAAGAAAGTTTTCATTTCTCAGCACACATTCTCTGCCTGCTTTGCCAACTTCTTCTCCCTCCATACTCATGATTTCCTTGCATGTCCCGGTGACTAGTTGAACGAGAAAGGACACATCTGAGATCATTTTAAAGATAACTCTACCACATATGAAGTTACTAGCTAGCAATGGATACTTGTGTTAGTAATGCCCGTATTTCAGCTAACTTGTTTTTCCTTCCCTCCTTTATGACATGTGTCATTTTAGGTATTCTATAAAGCAGACATGAACACAAGATTAGAAATTTATAAAATTTATTAGGAGAAATTCTGAAGTCGAAAAGAGAGGTAGAGGAGTAGACAGGGAAAAACTTACATTGTGATACAGGTTCGAAACCTGTGAAAATAAGAGAAAGAAGGGGGAAAAAAACAGTTGGCTCGGAGGACCTTAAGAGTGCAGTACAGTTTAGCTGAAAAATGTGGTTTTCTGAGCCAAATTTTCTCCTAACGGAAGCTCTGTCAAGCAGCAATGGGCTGACCCTAGTCCCCCCAACATGTTCAACATGTTCAAGAACTGGCTCTGATTAAAGAATGACTCCTGTGTGAATGTGGTGCTGGATACAGATGGTCGGCAGTTGAGTTTGTCAGTTATATCTGCTCACCTCTCTTGAAGGAGTTCTGAGCTGTACACTTCAATAGCCACCAAACACAAGCTCCTCTCATCAGTGGTGCCATTCTGGCTTTCAAACTGTGCCCTGAGCTGAGTTAGCTTGCCTTGTGTGTTTATTTGCTAGGGTACTATAATTTGCAATAGTTAGCTTATTCTACAATGCCTCATTGTCCCTTGTACTTCTCAAGTGTTAAAGATATTGCATAAATCAGTGCATTTCAATATACCCGAAACTTGTATCCCTGTTTACTATAGATGATAATCTTAATAATTGTGATGATACAGCATGCAGAGATATCAATACACTTAGCTACCAGCAAAGGTTATTAATTGCCATCTGGCTAATATATTATTTAATTACAGAATATTTTTCAGAATCTCTGTCTATTTTATAAGGCCACTTTGGATACCAATTGTACCCTCTCTTTTAGTTTGAATACCCCCAGAAATAGAACCTGTGTCAAGAATTCAAGTGCAAGTGGGTTATTTGGAAAGTGATCCAGGAAACAATGGTAGGAGTGGTAAGTGAAAGGAAGAAATCAGGACATAAGGAAATGTGTCTTTTCAAGCCGGTTACCCAGCTGGGCAGCTGGATTGCAATCTCCCTGGAAAATTATGAGTTAGTGTAGAACATGGGCCTTTTAGTTACTGCACCATAAGGATGAGGAACCTGAGGTATTTATCTACTAGTCGCCCATCTGTCATAGTGTGAGGGGTGCAACCATTGTCAGTTCAACTTGGCGATTGTTACCTGTCTCATAAGTGGAAGAAACACAGTTTTGTGACCTGAAAAATTATCTCAGGTAAAATTTCACAAGTGTTCACATTATAAAGCCTCTGGTATACCAAAGTGAATACAGATGAGAAGGGGCTGAGCATCAATAGAATATTTAAAAGATTACAATGATACAGAAATTAAAAAGTAAGTGTATATAATAAGGGAAAGGTAGCCGAGAATGGCAAAGACTGAAATTTATGTATGCTTCATCTATTTAGAACTTGAAAACATTATGCTAAGTAAAATAATCCAGATGCAAAGACAAATCTGTAATTCCACTTATATGCATTATCTGAAATAGACAAATTTGTAAAGACAGCAAGTCAATTAGAGGTTGCCGGAGGCTGGAGAGAGAGGGGAGTGGGGAGTCATGGCTTAGTGGTGCAGAGTTTCTGTTTCAGGTGATGATAACAATTTTGAAATAGTGATGATGGTGCACAACATTGTGAATGTAATAATTTTTCTGATAATTCAGACCAACGCAATAAAAATATATGTTAATATGTGACTGGACATATTATCTTTGGGCCATTCAAACACTGAAATAATATAAAGCTATTAAAGTAAATAAATTTTACAAATAAATCTCAAACATGAATTAAGTAAAAATATCCAGATGCATAATAATGAAAATTATATAATAAATTCTGAAAACATTAAATAAAAATGCAAAGCAATATGGTTTCAATAAATATGTTCATATATATAATTAAAATGTCCATAATCATGAATAGAATAATTAATATTAATACATAGAAACACAAAGGTACCATGGAGTTGTTTGTATCTATAAATGTTCATTTAAAAAATAAAGAATTTAAAACAAATAGAATTACACATTAACATTTATTTAATGATGATGACTAATGGATTTTTATTATACACTGCAGTTCTTTTGGAATATTTGATATGATTATATAAAAAGATGATTATATCAATTATAGGCTGTACTTTTCATCAAAATTAGCAATCCTTTTTCCCAATTAGGGTATTACAACTTAAATTACATAGTCTGTTTTCACATAACTTTAACTTTTCTGTTTTATTATCTTTTAATTTGTAAATAACATATAGAGTTGTAAAATTATGACTTGATAGTCTCTTTCTTTTAATAGGAGAGTTTAAACACTTTTTTTTTTTTTGCTCATACCTTACATTTTTATTCTTACTTCCACCATATGGTACTTTATTTTTAGTTGGTTTTATGTCTTCCACATTCCTTCTATAGGTAAGACAGATTCTTTTAAAACATTTTGTCAGTGAACAAGGAACAAATTGTTTATTTCTAATATCATTTCCTTTTTAAAATATTTTTATCTCAACTCTCAGTAAGTAAAATATCCACTCCTGCAACTGATCCCTAAGCTGTGATTCATCTTTATCATCTCCTTCCCATACCACCCACCATAGATTTCCCTACTCTCTTCCAGCACTTCATCTAATCTAATTCACTTCCAAGAAGAGGTGATCTAACATCATGACTATTTTCAGTGGTCTCTTCAATGGCCCTGTCACTCTTAACACTTTCAATGAAAGTAACCAAGAAACACTCCAAGGAATAACAGGTTTCAAATCTACTTTTCCCTGCCTACACAATATCATAGGTCCTAGCTCCTCATGATGCCCAGGCTTGGCTCCCTCCACTGATTAAGTAATTCCTTGTTTCCCTGTTGGTACAGCAGTGTGAGGACTTCATGTGGCAGTCACTGCTTCATCCATGTCCTGCCCTTGTTTGGGAGACCACAAACTTCCCAGGAATAAGGTCTTCTAACTCAGGAGAGCTTAAAGCTGTGGAATATAAATTATACATTCTGGAAATGGGTCAATGAAATACTGGTAAGAAAAAGCCATTCTATTTCTTTCTATCGCCTGGTTTTCAGACCCGAGTAATTTAGCTCAGTGGGACACAAGTTCACTTTGTGACTATTGGTTCAATGTAGAATGCTACCTCTGAGCTGACAACTTTGATGAGCATCAGAGTAGTTTACTGAGACAACTCCTTCTAGTGATAGAGTAATTGATCCGATGAGATTTCTTTTACTCATTTTTGTACCTAATTTGCTATAAAACAGATTTTTTATTTAAGACAATATATTCAGGGTTCTATATTGGTGATTATTGCATTAGGCAAATATAAAATATTCAGGCAGTGATATTGGCAAGGAAAACAACAGTAAAAGAATCTCACTTTCAGATTAGGCATGATTTCGGATAAGGATGATCACTAAACACTCCAGGATGAAAGGATGGATGTCATCAATTTAGTGCCAAGTGATTAGCTTGTCTTTTTAAGATTTGTGCCATATATAGGGCTCAGAATTAGACTCTACTACTGACAGGTTGGTGAGAGCAGTTGTCTTATTTCAAACTACTGTACCAATAATACCATTGACAGAGTAGTTTAAACATCAAGCATTCATTACTCAGCATCTGGAGGCTGCGAAGTCTGAGATCATAGTGCCAGCATGGTTGGATTCTGGTTAAGAGTCCTCTTTCTGGTTTCTTCACATGGCAGAGAGAAAAATAGAGAACTTTAATTTCTCTGTCCCCTTTTAAGGTTACCAATCCCATCATGAGCTCATCCAAGTCTAAGTACCTCCCAAAAGCCAAACCTTGAAATATCATCACATTGGAGATTAAGGCTACTATACATGAATTTTAGGATGACACATTCAGTCCATTGCAGGACCCTACTCTATAAGATCTATGCCTAGTCCCATCAGCATTAGCATAACTACTCTTCATAAGCCCAAAGAACAAGCTTGCAGTGGCTGAGGATAAAGATTAGCTGACATTCACTGGATATGTTTCTAGCAGGTTGTTGAGTGTCTTCCTTATCTGCTGTGAATGCTTCCTGGGGCCCACTGATGTGAGATGCAAAGTTAAATTATGTCCAGCTACATCTATTTTCCCCATACTTTTATATATCTGATCTCTAATCTTGCTCTTTTCAAGGTTCTACTCAACCATCCAAGCCATTTGATAGGGTACAGCAGTCTATGTACATACTCCACAAGTCACTTTCCTCTGCATATCAAGTGGACAACAAAGAATAATGCTTGCAGCTGAAAAGATGTCCATTATGATTGCACTTTTGAACCACACTTTCTGAATAATTAGTCTACTTTGATCTTATTCCAACATATCAAATTGACCCATAAGTAAACCAAGAACAATATCTTTCCTCATCTATGAGTTAACTGTAAGGAACTCTCCTATAAGATCATAGATATGAGCCAAGGGAAACGGTCAGTGCAAAAAGAGAAATATGTATATATACCATTAGTTTATGATATTTAGTAGTGTTTGATGGGCCTGATACCCTCTGATATCAAATTGCCACATCAATTATTTAATAGATTTGTACTGCAATTGACTTAACAGATATGATAATGCTAATGGATAGTTCTAGTCACATCATCACTTAATTCCTGTGATCAGGTACTTATTCTCTACTAGGATCATGGGATAGGCAGAATTCTATGATGGTCCCCAAGATCCTTCTGGCCAACCCTGTACACACCCGCTATATTCCCTGCCATTGATTGTGGTGATGGACTGTAAAATGATGGGATTTTATTTTCCATGACTAGGCTATAATAATACATGGACACTGTATTTTTCATGTCTAATTAGTCTTTAATCAGTTTGAGTTAATTAAAAAGGAATTGATCCTGAGTGGGTCAGAATTAATTCAGTGAAAGGCCTGAGGCTCTTCCTGAAGTGAAAATGATTTTCTTGCTGTCTTTGAAGAAGTAAGTTTCCATGGTGTGAGAAGTCTACAGGGATGGGACTTGAGGGTGGCTTCTTGAGCAATCTCCACTATGTAGCCAGAGAGAAAATAATGTTCTCAGTTTTATGCCAACAACCTCATGAACTCATAAGAGAACCCAGAACTCCAGATGAAAAGGCAGCCCAGCTAAAGCCGTGATTTTGACCTTGTGAGACCCTGAGTGGAGAAACTAATTACACTGTGTCTAAATTTCTGGTCTATAGAAACTGCGATAATAAATGGGTGTTGTTTTAACCTAGTAATTTGGTGATAATTTAGTTTGCAGCATATAAAACTAACATAGATCATTAGTGCATAAGAAGGTTCTTTTCAAATATCAGGCAGTTTGTTTTCTATTGAAGAAGATATTGCCCAAGGATTGAAGGATTTTATTTGAAAATTTTTATTAGATATTCAGAGATTGGTTTTGCCTGATTCTCTGTCTTCTTCCTTTGAATAATATTTTACATATCTTTTATATTTTCCTTTATCCTTTTTTTTCTCCTTGGTTTAGATATACTTAAATTGATTTATCTTTCAGGTCACTAATTATATTGTTTTCTCATTTTACATATTTCAAAGGACTCACCACACACCAGAGGGTACACTCAAGTGAGGTTTTCGTTTAAAGTGAAAGATAAAGTACAATAATAAATAAACAAACAAGCAAACAAACAAACAAACAAACAAATAAATAAAGAGAGAAAGAGAAAGAGAATGCAGGTAAGCATGGGAACTCTGAGTATCCTAGAATGTCTCCCTTTGGGCCCCATCTTTGCAAGCTAGACTGTAATGAACCTATAACTTGAACCCTCAAGATCTGTGTGAGGAATCTTGGCTTTGAGAAAGTTCATTAAAAAAGCTCCCTGACCCTTCCCAGTAGTCAAATGAGGCCTGTCAAACTGGCTAGGGTAGCTGTAAAACATCACTAAAGAAACTAACATTGTTTGTTACCAGCAAAGTTTCAGATACTGAACAGTACATCATAACTGCAACTGCCCTTATCTTGGCTAATAGTAAATCCAACAAACCAACAAGCAAACAAAAAAGCCGACATGTAGGCATCCCCAGAGATAAAGGTGAAACTTTTTTAGTGCAGTTTAAATCAGTTCTATTGTCTATACTAATAGTTCCAGATCACTGGTTGCTGTGTCTAGTCTTTTATTAAACCCATTTAATAACTGCATTTTGCATTTCTACTATTGATAACTTTTAATGATTCCAAATTTTTGTGAAAAATTTCCAGATTTTCTCTATTTTAGTCCATGTTCTCTATTTTCTTGACCATATTAATTCTTATTAAGTCTTAGCAACTCAATCTCCAATATATTGGTTATATTAATTATTGTTTCTCTTACATTCTAGTCACTAGAACATATTTTTGTATATTTCATAAATTTTGAGAAGATGCTTAACGTGTAGTTGAGAAATTATAGGAAATTTGAGAGGTGATACTTCTAACAGAAGATAATTGTTTTATTAAACAGACACTTTCAATTCTGTACAAGGTTGGCATTTGGATTTACGAGGTCTTAATTTTTTTATTTCCATCTTCATAATTTTTCTTAAATTCTTAACCATGGGTATTTCAAACTCTTGGTAAAAACAAAAAAAAACAAAACAAAACAAACAAAAAAAAAACACCACTTTTGTAGGTCTACTTTTTCTCCTGGTTTTCAGTAATGTGCTCTACATTTTTGATGCCTCTGTAATTTTTATATGAATGTTAGGCATTGTGTATAGAAAGATGAAGAGAAAAATCTGAGACCCTAGATAATATTATTTCCTTCAGTGTGGATTTCTTTGCTTTAGGCAAACAACTGTAAAGATGAAAAACCTAAAGACAATGTAATTAAAATCAGTGTGAACACACATTTATTTCAGGTATACCCTTTACAAGATGTATTCCTGAGGAGGCCCACACGAAAACCTGAGGTATTATTTAGGTCTTTTCTTTCTTAGAGGGCATTGAAGTCCAATTTTTGCATTCCCTGCCAGCCTCATAAGAATTATTGATAGTTCTGTTCGCTTTCTCAGCAATTCTGGTGCTATTTTCAAATTGTCATACATCTAAAGGGGGAAAAAGACAACAATAATTATGTTCATTTCTCCAGTATTCTCTTCTTTCTTATATGTTAGCTTCACAAATATTTATTGTTTTATTAACTTACCAGTGCCTTTATATATGTCTAAGTATATTTTGTTTAGTATTTCTATTTATCTTGAATGAGTATTGCTATGAAATAAACTAGTGTTCCATTTAAGTTATGTAAAAAGATAGATTATCAATTACTTCTGAGATTATTACATTATCTATGTAATTGTACATTATTGTGTATATATGTGTGTGTATGTGTGTGTATATATACACACGTATGTATATGTATATACACATACATACTTGAAGCTCCCAAAATAGAGGGGCAGATATACATTGGAAGAAATAATGGCTAAATTTTTCCAAAATGTGTTGTAATACACAAAATTACAAAATGACAAATGTCAAAATAAGCATGAATAACAACAAGTACAAAAAATCTCCTAATGCACACTGCTGAAAAGCGGCTGAATAAAAAGTATAAAAAGAGTATCTTGAGAACAGCCAAATTTTTTAAAAAATGTAATTTTACATAGAAGGCAAATGATGGCAAGCGTCTAATGAGAAATAATGGGGGTCAGAAGAAAAATATATATATTTTCTGAACTCTGTAAAGGACTTTAAAAATTGTCAAATTAGAATTAAAGCTAAAACATTCTTAAATTATAAAGATAAAATAATACCATTTTCTATTAGTTAAAATTGGAATAACTTATTGATAGTAAACTTACACTATAAGATATAATAAAGAAAATTCTTCATGCCAAAAAGAATTGACACACATGAAAACTTGAGGCAACAGAAGAGTACTATAAATAGTAAATATGTGTGTATACATAAAAGGCCATATATATTTTTTCTTTCTACCTTTAAAAGATATGACCATTTGCTGCAAGCATCCTAAGAATGTATTTTATCATTTATACAAAACACAATTTAAACTTAAATAGACCAAAAACTAAGAATGCAAATTTTAATCACTGAAACAATATAAAATTTAAAGTTCAAAAGTCAATAAATAACTTTTTAAAGACTATTGGATCGAGCCAAAAAATATATAGAAATAGGGATGAGATGATCAAAAAACAGATGAGTCAAATAAAAACAAATAAAGCATTAGAAAAGTATTTAACAGTATCGTTTTTTTTTTGTTTTTTGTTTTTGTTTTTGTTTTTTTTTTTTACAGACAAATAGATGAACCTCTACCAGTAAAAACTTGAGATTGTTAGACTTGGGATAAAGATAACAAGAGCCTGGTATATGCTGTTCTCCATAAGATACACACTTTAAATTAAAAAAAAATTAAAGCATTTCAGATAATATTGAGAGAAAAAATATTCAGAGCAATATTTAGATGTTAACATCCCTTTCAGAAACTAATTTTAAAAATAACAAGTTTGATAAATAAATAAATACATACATTCACATATACATACAAACATAAGTAAACTATCTAAATCCTCTTAGATAACTTAATTTAATTGACATATTGGATATGAAATCCAAGAACTGAAATAAAATCTTTTCAAATCCATGCGACATACTCACTGGGTTAGATCACAAACTGTGTTACAAAATAAGTTACATTGTATCAAAAAATTGAAATTATATAGAGTATGTTCTCTTTATACTATAATTAAATTAAAAATCAGTAACAAAAAGTCATTTAGAAAATCCTCATTTGATTTTAAATTAAGTGACAATTGTACAATTGTAAATAATGCCTAGTCAAAAATAATAATTGCAAGGGAAATTAGAAAATATGTCAAATTAAATGATAGCAAAATCACAGTGTAAAAAATGTTGTGATACTCTGCCAACCCAGTGCTTAGAAATAAATTTATAGGTATAAATATATTTAGTCACTGAATTTATTCAATTCTTTCTTTTTATGTCTGCTAAACATAATACTTCATGATTTGCTACAGAAACTCTGTTTTGTAAAAATTCTCACAAAATAATGCAATTTCAAATATCTTGTATTTTGTTTTATAATGCCACAATATAGGCTTTTGAATTATTAAATTTGCTTTTAATGAATTCTGACGGTTTATATCTTAAATTGGTGCTGTGAAGAGATAAGAAAAGAGTCTCTCTAGCAAGCAGGGTGAAAGAATGAGCACTCCTCCTGGTCTTGCTGACTGTGCCTCTTTGGGAGCTTTCATATCATGTTCTCCAGATCAGGGATTTGGGGCCAAGAGTTTTGTTGAGCACAATTATGTCTAGTAGATAGTGCTACTTAACTGTGCTGGGCTGTAGTTTGCAATAAATAATAAATAATAGAAAAACCTCAGTACAGCCGAACAGCTGTCATCACAGCTAACGGTGGAGTAAATCATGAGGTCAGACAAGAAATATAAGAGGGGCGCATACACATACCCAGCTGCCGAGGCTAACAGATCACATATCTTAACATCTGCGAGGCTAGAGCTGCCAAACCTCTCACAAGCAGAAAGATTTTGTGTATTGACTTCTGGATTGGTAGAAATATGGAGAAATAAAATTTTACGTAGTCAACACTTAGAATGAAGACTGTCATGTTAATATTGAAATTGTTAATGAATGACTAACAATTTTATTTTATAATTGTCAAAGAATAAATATATTTTTAAAAGATTTATTTTGGTCAAGGACTAGGTCTTTTATTTATGTATGTATTTATGTATTTATGTATTTATTACCATCTAAACAATTGAGATAATCATTTGCTCAATTATATTTCCACATAGAGGCTAAATTATTTCATGCATAATATATATTAATTGAAAACCATTCATTGAAAACAATTGAAAACTATTTACTGAATTGAGAGGATATGATGTCCTTTCTATTCTTTATCAAATTCATACTGTGAACAATACTAATTTTATAGTATTATTTGTCGTCATTGGCATAACATTTATACGGCTAAGTAAAAAGATAATAACTTTATGGTTGGCTCAAGTGTAAATTTGTTACTTGAAAAGAAACTACAGTCCCAGGTGAAAGATAAAAATTTTGTAATATTTGATGTTCTTCAACATGTGGGATTATAGTGGTGCACCGTTTTTTGGCATATTCTCTGACCTTAAGTCTGTAGGTCAAACAGATGCCAAAGACATGCTATGATTGAGGTGATGGTTCTTTGAGGTAATTCAAAGAGCTCCTACTCTCCCATTTCAGGTGACACGTGTAAACTCTTGACCACACATGACAGTTCCAGATACTGGCTACATGACTTCCTATCAAATGGGCAAATACAGTAATTGGAGAAAAATTGTGCACTTATAGGTGTTTATTGAGTGTTATGGTGCATCGAAAATCAAATGGCCAGGCCTTCAAAGGGCCTGAGATTTTGTCCTACAGCCTTCTTTTATGAAAAGATACACTCATTATTATATTCATATTGTTAATACAAATGTAGATTTTGGAAACTCTAGAAATACAGGCTATTCTGAGGTGCTATCAACTGCTATGAAAATGACTATCTCTATTATAGAGATAGGTACTCTGTGAACCTATTTCCTATTTTCAAAGCAAATCGAATCATGTAACTGTTCTTATGTTCCGATCAAGTAATCTCTGTTTGTGATATAAATCTTCATGTAAATTATCCTAGAGAAAAATTATGCTATCTCCCCTTATCTTATTGCTTTTTTTAGAAACTTATATTTTTCATTTTAAATGAATATGTTAACATTTTATTTAATATATCAGTTTCTTATGAATTATTTACCAATCATTGTCTTTCTTGTGTTTTCTAAAATGACTTCAGTGACTGAAAACACTGCGTACATTTATATACATATTTTAAACATCAGATATAACCAAAGTCAAAATGAGAAGTCATTTCTTTTTCATTTATCTGATTGTTAGTTGACATTTCACTCACATTGTTGCATAAACCTTTCTCTGTATGTTGCTTAATGTTACTCGATTAATATACCCAAGCTAGATGAGAGACTATATTAATGTGTTAAAAAGATGCTTACTAGAAAAGGGTACTTACTAGAAATATTCACAAAGGGAATAATTACCATACCTAAATAGTAGAAAGAGAAATTCATGGAAGAATATTTATAAAAAGTGTAAACACATAAGAAATGTTATATTCAATATTGTTCTGAATCTGTTTTATCACAATATTTTGGGAAAGAGAGCTGTTCTGCCTTTGAAGAATATATCTATTGAAATGTTCAATGAACTTTGTCTTTTTATAATTTTAGGCACTTTGCTGTGCATAAAGTGGTATTTTTATGTTGTTTTGAAAAAATGTTTTGTGAAATTCCCAAGGAAGTTCCTTTCCTACTTTTCCATCTGTCTAAATATTTCATTGGTATCTCCATTTATAATGTGTATGTGTGTACTCACATTATGAGTTCTCTGTTGAATATATATATATTATATATACAAATTATATTATATATACATATTATATATTATATATGTATATATGTATATATAATATATATATTATATAATATATACATATTATATAATATATACATATATAATATATATATATTAAGAGTGCTGTATCATTATATACAAATTTTACTTTATCACTTGTTTTTTCACTTAATTATACCTCTTTAGGGGAGAAATATTATTTTTTATTTTAATGTAGTTAATTTACAACATTTCCTCTATTTTTAGTATTTGCATTTTAAAATATTATCTCTCATTGCAAGCTATTGAAGTAATCTCTTTTTTCCTAGAAGTTTTAATGTTTTCTCTTTTTAATTTATATCTCTAATCCATATGGAATAGAATTTTGCTTATAGTGTAATGTAGAGGTAAAGATGAACTTTTCCATATATGTACTCAATTACGACTTTTAATTTTGTAAAGAAAGTGAGTAATTTAGCTTTTATTGACCAAATCATGTTTTAGTTTTAACCTCCCATATTTCTATGTGGTTCCTGGAGTATGAGAGTAAACTATAATCAGAAATATCTGCCAAGAGAGTGAAATTCAAATTTTAATCAGCTCAATCACAGGTTGGATAAAGGTGATTTGTCAAAACTCTATCATAATGCTATGGGCTTGTTATCTGTAGCATTTATTATGTCAAGATATGTTCTTTCCCATATTCAAACCCAGTTTGTTGAGAATCTTTATTATGAAAGGATGTTGAATTTGTCAAATGTTTTATCTGGTCTATTGAGATGATCATATGATTTTTATCTTTCACTGTATTAATATGATACACATTTGTTGCTTTGTGCATGTTGAACCATCCTTGGATCCCAGAGACAAATCCCATTTGGTCATGGTGTATGATCATTTTAATGTAACATTGATTTTGGTTAGCTAATAATTTGTTGAGTATGTTTAAATTTATATTTATTATGGATTTGGGTTAGGATTTTCATTTTTTGCAGTGTCTCTACCTGGCTTTGGTATCAAAATATGCTGACTTCATAAAATTAGTTTGGCGTGTTCTCTTTTATCAATTTTTTGAAAGAATTATTACTAATTTTTCTTTAAATCTTTGGTAGAATTCACCGATGAAACCATCTGGTCTTGGGATTTTCTTTGATAGGAGGCTTTTGAGTAATGATTCAATCTCTTACTCATCATTTGTCTGTTCAAATATTCTAATTCATCACGATTAAGTTTTTCTAGGTTGTATCTTTCTAGGAATTTATCCATTTCTCTGGTTATTCAATTTGTTGTTAGATAGTCATAGTAATCTCTTATGATCTTTTGTATTTGCATGGTGTCAGTTGCTATGTATCCTCTTTCATTTTTTATTTTACTTATTTGAGTTTTCTCTCTTCTTTTTTTCTTAGTCTATCTAAAGATTTATGAATTCAATTTGTCTCTTCAAAGAACCAGCTTTTAGTTTTTTGTTTTCTCTTTTTTTTCTGATTTTTATTTTATTTATTTTTGCTCTAATCTTTATTTCTTTTCTTCTAAATTTGAGCTTAATTTGTTTTTCCTTATCTAGTTCTTAGAAGTATAAAGTTAGATCATTTATTCTTTTATCTTTATTTTTTCTTGATGTACTCATGTTTGCCATAAATTTCCCCCCTTAAAACTGCTTTCACTATATCCTATGAGTTTTGGTATGTTCTTTTCTCATTTTCATTTGTTTTGATACATTGTTGACTAATCTTTTGGTTTCTTTTTTGATCTATTAGCTGTTCATGAGTGTGTTTAACTTCTACACATTAGTGAATTTTTCAGTTTTCCTAATGATGTTCTTTTCAAGTTTCATACCATTGTACTAAGAAAAGATATTTGGTATAATTTCAATCTTACTACATTTGCTAAAATTTGCTTTTTACCTAATATGTGACCTAACCTAGAAAATGTCTCATGTGTACTCAAGAAGAATGCATATTCTGCTGATGCTGGATGGAACGTCCTATGTATATCTATTAGTTCCATTTGGCCTAAGATATAGTTCAAGTCAGAATGCTTCCTTATTGATTTTCTGTCTGGATGATATAGCCATTGTTCAAAGTGTGGTTTTGAAGTTCTCTACTATTACTGATTTGCTGTCTATTTAGTTGTTCTAATGTTAGGTGCATATATATTTATCATATTAATATCCTCTTGATGTGTTACAGTTTTTCATTTGAAGTTTATTTCATCTGGTATAAGTATAGGTACCCCTGCTCTCTCGTGTAATGATTTCCTAATTTCATTCAGTTGTCTATATGTGTTTTCTTATAATTCACCAAATTTCTTTATAAGATTACTTTGAATATTCTTGTCATATAATTGGTAGGTATCTATTTATTTAGGTTTAGCCACTGGAGTTTTATTAGTTTCCTTTGTTGATGTCATGTTTCTTTGGTTAGTCATGATCCTTGTAGCTTTGTGTTGGTTTCTGCACTTTTGAGGAAGTAGGTACCTCTTCCAGTCTTTGTAAACTGGCCTTGGCAGGTAATTCTTTATTAGTCAGCCCATCCAGAGATTCTGGGCAGACTGTCTTTTTTTGGTGTCCATGGTTGGGATTATTGCTGGTGTCTGTGTGTAAGTAAGTCTGGTTCCTGGGTCAGCAAATGGGAAATCCCATTAGCTGAATACATTAGGACAAGGCTGGTGCCTGGGCTGGTGAGGGTAGACCTGGATCCTGGATCCACAAGGGCCAAGTAGTCCCTTGAGATCACTGGGGTGAGATTGGCATTGGCGTTCATGGAGTTCTTGTATTGGAGTGGGCTGAGAGCCTGTTTTCAAAGAGCCTCATGGGCCTATAGGAGCTGGCAGATTCCAGGGCAGCCCAGGGCTCTGGGTTCATGGGAGCCTGTGGGAAGTCTGTGGAGTCACCAGGGACATATTGGGGTTCATAGTAAAGTCTAACACTTCACTCTCTTTCTCCCATGGAGTGAATGTCTCTCTCTTTTGACTCTGACCTCCTGAGCTTGAGGGAGGGGTGATGGGGATAATGTGAATCTGTCTTTTTATCCTCCCCAATGTTTTCATGTTTCATTCAGATGCTATAATCTCTCATCTGGAACCCTAGCTCTTGGAAAGGTATTTTGAGATGTGGATAGTTATTCAAATTAATGTTTCTGGGAGAGATAGGCACTAGAAATTTCTACACTGTCATTTTTCTGACAACATTCAAACTAATATTTCATGTATTTGTAATCATCAACCATTTCCTTTGTAGCTTATTCTCTTTATTTCTTTCTTATTCAAGGCCATGAAGACATTTTACATGTATTGTGGTAGGGAAAAAGAGATATCTGAGAGAATAGACAAAAAGAGTAAAGCTGAAGACAGGAGGGGACCTATTTAATTAAGAAAAAGTAAAATTTTAAAGTGTTAATTTACTCATAATGAAGAAAATAAAAAGACATCTTACTTTTCCTCTCAATTTAAGAATAAATCACCAAACATTTTAGACTATTACATTTATGTTTCAATGTGCATTTGATTATGGAATATTTTAACAGATACTTTAATCACATATAAAATATGTATGCCTTTTTTTTTCTTGACAGCTAAAATACACTGCTGGAAAGTATATCTGATGGTTTGAGTTCAAACTACAACATTTCCTTTAATGTAACAAATAAAAATCCTAATTGATTATTATTATTTGAACCCTATGAATTTTACTTCAATTAATCTTTTCAAAGAATTCTATTAATATAATCATAAAGGAGATCTACTTTTCATGTTGTCTAAATTTAATTCCCTTTGCCCATTAAATAAATTCCTTATGAAACATTTTACAAAATAGTCTTTCCTTTAAACTATGAGCCTTATTATAATGTGAATATTAATGGAGATTTTGAAATAAACATACAGAAAGTTTCAAAAATTTTTTCTACCTTTCCCTTTCTTTATACTTCTCAGAGTTGCAGTGCCATATAATTATAGTGAGATATGAGGAAAATCCTATAAATTTTTTATTAAATAAATTTTGTTGTATATCTTTAAAAAAAATTAAAGGGAACAGAAACAGACATAGACTATTGTGCTAGACATTGTTCTGAGAGTAATTTATAGAAATATCTTCTAAGTAAAATATAAAAAAATTGTTTTATTTGAGTCAAGAATATAATTTTAAATATTTTGTGACAGTAAAATGTTTTTTTATGTTAAAGACAAAACAAACAGAAGAGAGAAGTCTTGCATTTGAAACAGATATGTTACTTATTGCTTACGAGATGTTGAATAATCATTTAAAATCTTTATGCTCTGTTCTTTTTAAATCTCTGTATAAGATTAAATACCATATATGACTACAATATAACATGTGAAATGATTATGAATACATATGTTTAGACCCATATAATCATATAGACACATAAATGTATAATTAAGCCTAAGTATATATAAAATATACCCAAGCACCATAATATTATCTATTGCTTTTTTAATGTTAATAAAAAATGGCCATTGAAAATTGACATATTTGTTTACATTTTTATTTTGACATTTAAAATACAATAATAAAACCTGTGTCAAAAGTTGTTTTGATTATCAAATGAAAGCATTTTTTAAATTGCTGTGTTATACAAATATAAACTATTTTAATTTAATTCTCATATACAGACATCATATACAAAATTCACTATAGGTGATAGAATAGATAGATGATAGATAGATAGATAATAGATGGATAGATAGATGATAGATGATAGATATGATATATAGAATAAGAAGAAATATAAAAAAGGAAAAAATTTAAAATTTTAGATATATTGATATCTGAATAAAAATCTAGACCAGCAGCCTTATTTTACAGTGTCAGTAACAGCTGACAAGTATATCAGAAACACAGCTATTAGTACTTAGTGACAAGGCTACTTATTGACTTTTAGTATTACAAATTAGGATTGATTTACTAGTTAGCTATAACTTCAAATGAAGAGTTTCGCATAAGTAATAATAATCTAAATGATGTATGTAATCTAAATAATAAGTAATATAGCAATCCTAAAAAGCAGAAAATTATTTAAGAATTTCTGACATCTATTCAATGAAAAATGAGAAAGTAAAGAATAATATTAATAAATATTAGTACAAACAAAAGCAAAACAAAACAAGATTTTAGATCAGATCACTTTCACTAGAAGCAATAACAATGAGTTTGCTATGATGTTGTTTTAACACAATTATTATGTGTAAAATAAAATCTCAATATCCAGTTTATACTACTGATTTTCAATTTCTATAGATGAATTAAGACTCTCTCAGGACCCTTACCTTTATTTCTTCAATATAAGTGATATGATTTTAGATAAATGATGATGCCTATAGCAGACTTCAGACCCTCTTTAGTGGTGATGATTAGTTTCAAGATGTAGACTTCTTAAAAATATATATATAGAGAAAAAATCTGTTTGAAAGAAAAGTAATGCAGTTTTTCCTGTAATACGGTTTCAGCAAAATTTTGCAGTAAATACTGTTTAATATTAGGGACTACATCTAAATACAGGGATATACTTACATTTTTTATTCTGTCTTATACTCATGTGTTAACATAAATAATATTTAGTTTCAGAGTTAAGTGTTAGTAAGATGTAATATTTTTAAGGCTTTCTTTTCAACAGCAAGGTATGTGATCCTTGTAAAGTCTAATTGATTACAACAAGAGAAAAATGCTTTGAGTGCTTGTAAGAAGAACTTTCAGGGCTTCGAGTTTGAAATAAAATATTCTACAACCTGTTAGCACTATTGTTGTAGCATCTCATCTCATCAGGCATAATAGTAATTTCAATTCCTGTGTGTTCCACAGTTTCCTTTCTACTCACGTCTCTCAGGAGAACAAGATCTAAAAGTGTAGTCTTGAGTTTCAAAACGGCAAAATAGACACCTCCTTTGTGTTCTATACCATTAGAAACGATCAAAAGAGTGTGATGTGGGCCCCCAATGTCTTACAGTGTTTTGGTGAAATATTTATCACAAACTGATTTATTGTCTCTTTGCGCTCAATTTTTCTGGACAATCTTCTGACAGTCACTAAACCATGTGATACATTTGAATGATTAAAAGCTACAATTCCTGCAGAAAAGAGAATTCATCATAAAGACTTGTAACTGTGAAAGCTAATATCACCCAGAAGAGGAGGAAAGGAGGGACAAAATATTCCAATTTTCTCTTTACTCCCTTTCCCCTTTATCTCCTTGTGCTGCTTCCTTTTTGTCAAAATGAACTTGAATTCAGCTGAAAACTAAGCCTGGGAGAGAAAATCTGCAGAGATCAACATCAGGGCAGAGTAGATATGTGAGAAACAGAGAAATAGAAACAGAAAATCATTCTCTTCTGACAGCCAAGAATTTTTACCCTATTTTATCAAAGACATTATGTTACACAAGGAAGAGTTCTTTTCCAAGAAGCTATTTAGTTTCACTATCAACAGCCCCATCTGCTAGACATAATCCAAAATATCCAAACCACTGTTTAGGTGTAAGATGCAATGCCCATAACAAAACAATCATAATACCAGGTGAAAAGCATTATTTCTGAGTCAAGGATGTATAGAGGGAGACACGTCTACTTCTACCTCAAGGAATCAAGGGAAATTTTATGAGATATTGGAGTCTTGAAGTGTAAGTGGAAATTAGATAAAGTGTCATGAAAGTGTGAGGGTGTGAGAAAGTATGATAAGTGTAAAAACTACAGAAAAATTTTAATAGGATTTAAATTAGGCTACCCAGAAGAGACTACCAAGATAATGGCAGCATAGTTAAGGAAAGGAAAAATGGAGAGTCATGTGCACCAAAACAAGGAATTTAAATTTCATTTTATAGGCATTGAAAGAATTAAGTCAGGTAAGTTAAATGGTTAGCTTTCTGTGTTAGAAAGCTTGTTCTGTCAGAAATACTGTGTTGCTCAGAAAAAGGCAAACTGGAGGCTAAGAGAAATCTGGAGGTTAATATAGCATCCAGACGAGTGATGTATGTTTAAATGAGGAGTGTGAGAGTGAGCAGGAATACAAGAGGCTTGAGCTTACAGCATGAGTTCTAACTATCTATCATATCTAAGGGCACTACTTCTGCTTTTATTGACCAATATCCACAAATCCTTAGTTCTCAGATATGTCAATGAGTCTCTGTGGTGATCTATAAGAGTGTTGACAGTACTCAAGTAAGTTTAGGTGATTGGATAAAGAAGCTGTGGTACATATAGACAATGAAATATTACTCAACCATAAGAAATGAAATACTGCCATTTGTGACAACATGGATGGACCTCAAGATAATCATGCTAAGTGAAATAAGCCAGACAGAAAAAGTTGAAAATCACACGATATCACTTATATGTGGGATATAAACCTAAAAACAACAAATGAACAGGACAAACAAACAGAGACTCATGGACATGGACTACAGACTAGTGGTTACCAGAGGGTAGGAGGTGGGGGATGTGGCGGGAGGTAGATGGAGTAAAAAGGGTTAAATATGTAGTGACAGAGAGAAATCTAACTATGGGCAGTGAACATACAATGCAATATATATATATGTCTAACTGTTGAACTGTACATCTGAAACTTACTGGATTTCGTTAACCAGTCACCGTAATAAAAATAAATAATTAAAAAAAAAAGATAACTATTTGTTGGTAAGAGTGTATCCAGTGATAACTTGTATAAATGGTTTCATGGGACAAAAATAATCAGAACTGTGAAAAATTGGGGACTGTAGCTAACACCCAAATAAAACGTTTTGTGTCAGTTTCAGATATATATCTTGGACAAGAAACCAAAACACTATAACTATGAAACCTCAACAAAGAAAAGTAGATTTTTGTACATCAATTATACTTCAATAAAGCTGTTTAACATTGTTAAAGAAAATTGATAAAATGTGCTGGCTAAATGAATAAGTTAGAAACTGAGTATCAATGCTACAATCTAGAAGTGGCTGATGGTATAAGGAATTATGTTGTTACCACTCATCAATAAATGCTTGTTTTGCTAGATATGAGACATAAGCCTGACTCAGTTTCCACATTTCTCATGTTCATGCATTGGGCATTTTTTTTTTAATATTAAAGCAATCTTTATAGATTCAAAAATATACAGTATTTCCTATGGTTACCTAATGCCAGCCTAGCCCAGTCAGAATTCATTTGTTGCTCCTGTTTCTACTTGCTGAAACTAGAAAAATTGTTTTGTTTTTGTTGTTGAAAATTTTGCAGAAAAAACTGGATGTATTTACGCACATTTGAGATATTTGTTTCTTTCCAGTATGAAGTCCTTCTGGAGACCTAAAATTAAAATGAAATTGTAGAGAGATCATTTGTTATCAGATAAGGGTTCCCAGTCAAGGAAACATTGATACACATACAAGTTATGAACTGACTCTGGGAATTCTTGGCTACCTCTACTTGAATAAGTTCTGAGAGGAAACCTACAGGGATAATGCCATAGGTAATTTTATATCTGTAACTGTCTTTGGCTCTTCTGTCAAGACTGCTAAGCAGGCATTTATGTCAATTGTGGAGATTTGCTTCATAGTTTGACAATTTCTACCTTAAGAATGGGAATTTCAGGATCAATTTCTTTTACATATGCTAATAAACATTCAGCAGTTCTAATCACAGAATATTGCACATGTTAATTAGGATTTTCAAACCATTTCTAATGCAATTGTCTTAAATTTAGGTGGAGAGCACAACAGTTATCTTTGATAAATTATCACCTGATATTATTTGTAATGCTTTTTAGGACTGTATTCCTGTCTTCCTGATGGAAGAGAGTACAATTACTCATCTGAGGTTTCACTGTATAGAGGAGTAATTCCAATCATTATAAGGAAAACAATTTAAATGTTTTTTTTTAAATTATAAACAGATAAAATCAAATTCAATATAGATAAGTGAACTTGCATCAGGAATAAAAGCTGTAAATAAAACTTTCTAGAATAATATCTGGGCTAGTAACTGAAATCATGATATTATTAGTCAATAATATATTTCTATGTTTACTAGAGCTATAAATATTACTATATATTGGAGCTCAATTGAGCCAAAAGGTATAGTGTAATACTGTACTGAACTACCAATACAGAATTCAAAGTTATATATAATTAACTTTGTCCTTTGGCCTTGGAGATATTATTAAATTCATAGACTTAATTTCTTTCTCCACACAATAGTTTAATCATACCTGTCCTCATTATCTTGCAGGAATGTTGTGACATGAATATCATTACTGTTGATTCAAGGTAAAGACAAAAATGACATTAAATATTTCATGTTTCAGCAAAGATATTTTAGATATTTGTTAAGTATTATATGTTGGAAAATGGGTTCAAAGTTAAACAACTCTCATTGTCTGAACTTAAAGAACTAATGGTCTTATATCTAGGAGTAGGAGAGCAGCTGGAAGAAAAGAAATGCCTCAAATAAACTAATGAGATATATACACTATAGTCCTCAAAAAAGGAATAATTTAATCTGCTTGGTAGGTTTGAGAAAGTTTTCATGTGTAAGATAGAGTTTGAACTGAACTTTGACAAATTAGTAAAACTGCAATTAAGAAGAGGTGAGGTAAATAATGGTACTTCAATGAAATATGGCAAGCCAAATGTTTTTAGAGTTTTGGTATGCAATGGATATAGAAGAAGATAACATGAATATTGTGTTGGCATGATTAAATTTTTTCTGTAGACAGTATAAGCTTCTACAGGAATAGTATTTTTTTGCTTTCTCATACAATACTAATAGGCTGGAAGTGACAGCATAAAAGACACACAAAGCAAAGCAACAGTGGGGTTGTCATAATTCTTGCTGCAAAGGTCTCATAGTAATTGTGATTGTTTTCTGTTGTGCTTTCTAAAATCCCTTCAGATCCTCTAAATCTAATCTCAGAAATGTAATATATAATACAAGTGCTACAGATAGTATGCATTCATAGAATCTATTATCAATCACAGCTTAACCCATATTTTATAATTATTGTTTATGGCAATGTAAAAGAACTTTTTATATTAATGGGAATCTGGGATAGCATATTAGGGTGAATAACAAAACATATGTACAGATATTGGTTGAGACAAATCTGGGTACCTAGGTTTTAATCTCAGCTATGACTTCTACTTGCCACGACAACTTATACAAATCACTTAGATGTTTTAAGTCTTTTTTCTCAAATATAAAATAGTTCAATAAAATTTAGCAGAGATGTTCATAAAAATATTAAATGAGATATAGAATGTAAAATGTTTGAAATAAAATATTTTTTATTAAATTATTATTGTGATTTATGAGCCCATGAAAATATCTTTAACATGGAAGGTGAATATGATTCTCTCATTTAGTTAGTACAATTACAGGCCAGTGGTACTACCCAGCTTCAAGAAATACCTCCCCCCCCCAAAAAAAAACCTAAAAAAAAAGATTTATGGACATGTGCAAAACCAAAGTTAACATCTTTTGTCACATTTTTTATGTTAGTTTTTATAGCCAAAATTTGTCAAATAGGTAATCCTATCATAAAATTGATAACAAGAAAATGCAACTGAAGTTATATTACTAAAAGAAAGAGATTAGAAAATAGTGCTCATTAACATAATGAGCAATAACCTACAAATATTAAAAAGAACATGTGAAACATGCCTGAAAAATATTATAACTTTTTGAAAAAATTTGTGTTTATTAAACTCATTTTCCAAAAGCTATTGATTTTTCCACTTAACTTTCCCCCTCTTCTTAAACTTTTATCTACTTCAATATGTTTACTGACCTCAAGAAACAACCAGTACCCACATCTATTTTTTCCAATAAACTTTTATCAATCACCTAAAAAAACAACAACAGTAGATTGATACCTTAGTTTGAATCACCTTGCCATATTTATAATATTAACTTACTTTAAATTTTCTCTAACTGGAAAGAAAATTTTAACAAATGTAATGAAAACAGAAAGCTTCTCTGCTGATATTTTTTTTTAAATTTCTATCTCAAATATTTACTCAACAGAGACATATTCCAGAAATAATTTAAAAATATTTCTCAAGATAATTAATAATTCAGGTGCACATGTTTTTAGGGAAAGAGATTTTAAAGCATATATAGGTATCAAAACTGAGAGTCCTTCATTTTTGTTCAAAAATTTTATTCTTGAGAGAGAGAAAGAAAGAGACAAAGGCAGACAGAGACAGAGAGAGAGAGAGAGAGAGAGAGAGAGAGAGAGAGAGAGAGAGAGAGATGGTCAATGACCTAGATTGTTTTATAAATAATATAGATAACAAAGAACTTTGGCAATTGTGCCTCGCTTTCTTTCCTTTCTTTCCCCTAATGGAGAATAGATGAATAAAAAACCTATACTAATTATAAGATCAAACAGTTCAATTTTACCAACTTTTTCCTTTCTTTGATGTTATCATCTTTGAACTTCACAGTGACATTCCATGGCTCATAAGTCAATAAGATTTTTTCATTATTTTAAAGTCCTATGATTTTTTTCCACTTTTCATTACACTCATCTAGAGAACTAAGTTACATGATTCCTATCTATATAAAATATTAGGGCACATTATTCCCAGTATGAAATGATGATCATAAAATTAAAATAATCCTTCATCACTTCAATTCTATACAAGATATTTGGTCAATTAATCTTTATCCTATTTCAACTCTTTCAGAGATTGTTCATGCACTTCAAAATCTATTTCCATACTTCTATTAAATACATATTCATTGTCTCTGAAAATCAAACATATACATATAATTTTATACCCTGTGAATGTAGTGCATCCTGCTGTAAAAAAAAAAAAAAATTGGCTGTTTCTTCTGCTATCTAATCTTTATACTAGATTACATTTTTCCTTATCTAAAAAAATTATTCTGTCATCTCTCTTTCTCCTATCTCCTCTCCTCATTCTTTCTCTACCTCTTCCTCTCCCTCTTCCCCTCCCCCTCTTCTTTCTCTTCTATTTAGTTTCCTCCTTAAGCTCCCTAAGACATACATTTCTATTTTACCTTATACATCCCCAGTATGTAACAAAGCTACCAGTTATAGTTAGACACACACTATTTTATTTAAGGACAGAATTTTTATAACTTATTTCAAAGAAGATAATATGCTACTATAAATTAGGAATGTTTAATTTTGTGCTAATTTTAAGTGGTCAAATCATGATCCCTTTCGGGACACTCATGTTCTTCAAACATCAGTTATTGTGAACATACATATACTTTTAGAATTTTCTCTTTTAATTTTTTTGAAGTTAAACATACATAAAATAAAAATTTTTATTTTATTCATTTTAAGTGTACAATTTGCAGGTGTTAATAACATTCACAGTTTTGTGTAATCATTACCACCATTTCCAAAACTTTTTGATCACCACAATCAGAAACTCTAACAATTAAGCATTAGCTTTCCATTCTCGCCTCTCCTCAGCCTCTTGGATACTCTAATCTACTTTCTGTCTCTATGAATTTACCTGTACTAGATATTTTATGTAACTATAATATTTGTCTATTTTGTCTGGCTGATTTAGAATAACATTTTTAAAGTTCATCCATTTTATGCCATGCATTAGCCTTTCTATTTTTTGGCCAAATAATATTCTTTTGTGTGTGTGTGTGTGTGTGTGTGTGTGTGTGTGTGTACACACATCACATTTTGCTCATCCAATCATCTGTTAATGAACATTTGGGTTGTTTTCAGTTTAAGCCTCTTGTGCATAATGCCACAATCAGCAGTGGCATTATTCCATATAAGATGATGATCAGTTTTTTCCCTTCTGCAAAGGAAGACTATTGAAATTTTGGTATAGATTGGGCTGAATTTGTAGTTCTGTTTGGATGATATTGCCATCTTAAAATATTTTCTCCCTATTCATTACCATGAAGTTTCTTATTTATTTAGGCCTTTAATTTCTTTCAACATTGATTTTCACTTCCTTGGTGAAATTTGTTCCTAAATATACTAGTTTTTTAGATGTCATTGCAAAGGAAATTGCTTTCTTACTTTCATTTTCCAGATTGTTCTTTACATATGTATAAGAATACATAGTGTGTGTGTGTGCGTGCGTGTGTGTGTGTGTGTGTGTGTGTGTGGCGATCTCATACTCAGCAATCTTTCTGGTTGTTTTTTTTTTTTTTTAGCTCTAGCGGCTTTCTTGTAGATTTTACAGAGGATTTTCTACATATAGGATCATGTCATCTATGAGTATGTGTGTGTGTGTGTATTAACTTCTTTCTTTGCAGTTGGCATGCCATTAATTTATTTATTTTTCTAATTGTTCTGGCTAGAACTTCTAGTATAATGTTGAACAGCAATGGCTAAAATGGACATTGTTGTTTTATTTCTGATCCTAGTAGATTTTTTTTTTTTGACGTTTGGCTACAATATGCAGGGAAAAAATATATGTATATAGAAAGAATAACAGTTTTTTTCTCTTGAAATAAATTGGATTAAATATTTAATAGCTGGTCATTTTAAAAGAAAAACAGAAAACATGTTGATTTTACATCATGTAAATGCAGGAACCAGTTACTCAAATGTTGACATTTTTACAAATGTTAGAATAAGTGACTGGAACCAAGTTTACCCAACATTTAATTTTTAAAAATTATATGAACATCAGAAGCTTATAAAATCCCCCTGCTTTGCTTTTTATCTTGTAAAAGCCCATTTATTTCAGTGAAAATGCTTACAATTAATATCTTTACCAGGCTCAGCATTTTTAGATCTTGAATGGTCTTTATTAGATATTTCAAATATCATTGCCTTATCTCTGAGTTCGTAATTATATACAAAGTTACCTTCACTTTATTGCTAAACATTAAAATAACTTTAAAATTATATTTATGCTCATACATTTAGGCAATTAAAACAATTCAAGGATTGCAAATAACTACACAGGTTTAGATATTAAAAAAAAAGGAAAAAATCTTTGGAGATTAGTGTGTGCTTGTTTTGTAAAAATTAAAATGTCGAATGTTCTTGCTCATTGTGGCAAACATTCCCAATTTTATAACTAATTCTTTAATAAAAGGGAAATATGGTTATATCCAAAAAGTTTCTGTTTGAAATATTGCTGAAAAGAACATGTTCTTATCAAAGTTTATATTATTTTCTAAAATTAGAGCAAATGTATTATATTATCAACAATTTAAATGCTTTGAATATTTTTAAAAATTTAATTGCAGCTTAATATTCCAAATTGCCACTATGTAGGACTTCAAAATCGTCTATTTCTACCTCAATAAAATTATGTAAAATATTAGTTCACTGAAATAAGAATAAAGATAACCTTGTTTATAAATTGATTATTAAAAAATCGGGAAATATTCATGTTGCTTTTCAATATCATAATTTATTTTTATTAAATTTATTGGGGTAACATTGGTTAATAAAATTATATAGGTTTTAACTGTACAATTCAATAATACGTCATCTGTATATTACATTGTGTGTTCACCCAGAGCCAAATCTCTTTCTGTCACCAAATATTTGACTCCTTTACTGTTATCCATCCCTTCCTGCTTTCCCACTGGTAACCACTAAACTGTTGTCTATGTCTATGTGTTTTTGTTTGTTTGTCTTATTTGTTTGTTCCTTTCAGTTTTATCTCCTACGTATGAGTGACATTATACGGTTCTCAATTTTTTTTGTCTGACTTAATTGACTTAGCATGATAATCTCAAGATTCATCTATGTCGTTTTCATCTTTTCTTATGTCTGAGATAATTTCTTAAAAAGATATGTGGTTAAAAAATGTAGATACTTTATAAGTTTGTTATTTATCCATCTTGTTGTAGGATCCAAGCTGTCTTTGTCATCCCCTGGGCCTTTCTTCCTAGGATATGTATATTAATGGAGCTGGCTTCCATCAGCTGGTTTAATTTAACCAATTTCTGCATATTAACAACTAGTTTTATGTTACCATTTGGCTTGTTCTTCTTGAATATTACAAACAGATTATTAGCCATATTTTAATGTGCTATCTAATTTCATTAACTTTACAAATAATGCTATATCTTTTTATTCATCTAACCTAAATATTTCTTCCATTACCTACTTAATTGAAAAATACCTCAATGTGTAGCTTTACTAGAAACTTCTTTAAATATCTGACCTTCACAGAGAAGAGCTGCATTGGGAATTATGTACATTTCATCCCCAATAACAGATACAAGATGCTTTATGGTAAAAATAAACTCACAGGAGGATAATTTAGCTGATCATATATTATTACCATAGTAAGACAATCTCTTATTAATCCTTAAAAGATGTCAAAAGAAAGTAGAATTCTTTCACTTATATTTTATTATTTAATAATTTAACATAAATAAGAGAACTTTTGTATAGTCCCAGAGAGAATGTAATAGGTTTGAATATACACTCAGCTAAGCCTTTTAGATTCGGCTAAATTTATTACATTCTCAAAAAAATTACCAATTATAAATTAATCTATTATACAACTCATTTAAATCCTCTTAAATAAAGCTTTTGGTATGTGTGTGATTTTATATACAAAGAATAACCTTTCCAATTAATGATATTGTTTAATATAAGAATTTCAAAAAAATGATGATTATAACTAATTTTAGCAATTATATTAATGACACTAATGGTGATTCTATATCCATTATCATCAAAACATATTTATTGAGAATTGTAAATTCTAGGCACCATGGTGCATACTTTGCAAGTTTTCTTATATCATCTTCAAAAAACCTTAAGATGCGGCTATTATTAAGAACAAATTTTACATATGATGACATAGACTTAAGGTTGTTAAGTACACTTTTTTAAAGTTACAAAGCTGTTGGGTATTGGAGCAGAGATGCAAATAATAGTCTAGTGTAAGAACTTGTATAATAAATGCAAGTAACAGAATTTACATCAATGTTTTTTTTCAAAATACAGGCCTATTAATAAATAGTTCGTGAAATCAATTATGGTTCATCACCAGTATTGTTTGAAAAATAAAATATAAAGTATAAATATCAGACTATATCACAGAATAAGGATATAATTGCCTTCTGTATTATTTTCGGTTATACACTGCCAATGAATTAAACACTCTACCAGAGGTAAAAATGTTTATAAAGTTGAGTCTATTAACTGCACAATACAGTGTACATACCATTAAAAAAATTACTGAATAGTCTGTAGAGGGTAAAAAGTCAGTTTTTTAAGTACTAGAAAGTGAGAGGTCACAAATTTTGTCCTATTAAAAATTGGTACTCTGGAGAGAATAGAATAAGCCCTTTGATCTCTACATACTTGAATAAAATGAGTTACATTGTTCATTAATTAGGAAAGGGTCTTCACTTTATATCAAGTCAGAGGTCATAATCTCAGAGTTGCTAAGTAGGTAGTGTTCTTTACAAGCTCCAGCTGATTAATTCCCGGGGCACTAAAACAAAATAGTCGATTTTGATATTTCCTGGGCAACTGCTGCTGTTTGTCATTTGTTCGAAGTAAATAAAAATTTTACAGTCCTTTCCTTAATCTCTCTTGGCTTGAAACAATAGAATAATGGCACAAATGACTGATATATAATCAGACTTCCTTGGTCTGTACTTCTACTTTGGTTTTAGATTTTTAATGAATAATAATGTGTTATTCAGTAACTTGTCTTTAATGCATAATCATCTGATGTAATTTTATAAGATAATGACATTTCTACTACGACATGTAAGACCTTGATAACAATATACTTAATAAACAGCAATAATTTCTAATGTCCTTTTATTTAATAATTGTTAAACCATAAAATCTTGCCTGAGTCTTTGAGCCTTCTTTATATTTATTCCAGAAGATTTAATAACTTGAAGCTTGTAGCAGAGACCATCAGCCAAGTATAAGGGGAAAGCAAACAAAAGATAAAAATTCAGAAACTATCTGTAGTTGTTTAAAACTAAAAGCTGTCTGGTGGACTTGTTACAGTAATAAATAGTAACAGAGTAGAGGAAAGTAGAATTGCCTTTGCAAGTCGATTGATAAGGACTTGCTCAATATATAACTTAGAGTGCTAACTGGACATGGAACCATCGACAAGTCTTTAGTGCTTTTAATTGACAGTTTTGAGCCTCCTAACAACATTTCAGTCAACAACAGACCACATATTTAAAGATGGTCCCGGAAGATTATAAAGGAGCTGAAAAATCCCTGACGTCATAGCAGTCATAGCATTGCAGCATAACTCATTAAGTTACAGTAGTCATGTCCTAGGCCTTCACGTTCCCTAACTGCTCACTCATTGACTTATCCAGAGCAATTTCCACTACTGCAAACTCCATTCATGGTAAATGCCTTATACAGGTGTATGAGCTTTTATCTTTTATACCGTATTTTTACTGTGCCTTTTTTATGTTTAAATATATTTAGATACTCAAATACTTATCATGGTGTTACAATTGCCTATAATATTCAATGCAGTAATGTGTTGTACAGGTTTGTAGCCTAGGAACAATAGGCTGTACTAGAAGGGGAAAGCAAACAAAGCGTGTAGTATACTGTACCATCCATGTTTGTGTAAGTGCACACTACGATATTCGCACAAGAACAAAATCGCCTAATGACTCATTTCTCAGAAGGTATTTCTGTCATTAAGTGATGCATGACTGTATACTATAAATTATTATTTTATGTCAGTCAACAAGGACATTTAAAACTAAAAAAAAAGTCTGTCCTAAACAAATCAGTTTATAGTCATCAATTGTGTCAGTGATTTTACATAAATATTTGTACTTTTCTCAACATGAAAAGAATCCATTCACTGAATCATAGTTACATGACTGACAAATCATCTCTATATAATAAAGCTAGAAAGACAAAATTTTTCCTTAGATTTTCCAAGCTTCTTATTATCCTTAATTTGGACCAAAAAAGAAATAAGGTTCTCACAATAATTTTAAGTTAATTAAAGTATAGAGAATGCTAACCAAAACTTGTAAGTTTTGTATTTTCCTTTTGGTAAAGTAAAAGTAAACTTCAGTTTTACCAGGCAACTGTCCAGGAAATAAAAAAAAATAATAATATTATGTAAAGACATTTTAATAGTTTCAGTATGAGACATAAATTTAGTAAAAGTAATATCGAAATGATTTATGACATTGGTCAAACATTAAGGAAGAGTTGTGTTTTGATTGACTCATTAATCGGAGTTAACATACAATTAAAATAACAGTAGAGAAAAAAATAATAATCATTAAAATTTCTAACTTCCTGCAGTGAAAGATCCATTCAGTTATACTTTATGATTTAGGAGTACAGGAAGAAGAAATATATATGAAGAATACACTGTATATTCCAAGTTCATAATTTCCCACTAATTTCTGTTATAATATTGTATATATTATATTTAAACATTTATAGGGAGTCATCCTGGACAACTTTAGAATAAAATATTATTGTTATTTTATGAAGCTTTCCCTTTTAATCTTAAATAGAATTAGTTTTATTAAAATAATATGCAAAATTACATGAATTATATCTTTTTGACTTAAGCTTTATATACAAAAAAGTCTACATACTATATAAGAATGTTATGAGTACAAGTAAAAAAGTATAAGTAAAATGTTATATATAAATATATTATATAAAAATAAGTAAAAATGATTGTTGTATATTTGTTTTCATTCTTGTAGGAAATCTGATTATTTTACAGTGTTCTTTAGAAATAAAAGTTTTAGTGAAACTTTTAAGATTTTGAAATCAATTGGATTTTAGAAATTAAAGTAATTCTTTAACAACAATATTATCATTGGTATTTATTCATTGATCATTATAATTCGGTTTAGTTGAACATATATGTTTCCACTTTTAAAATCCTAAGCATTTATTAAAGCAACATTTTCTTTCAGGATACAAAATTTAGGATGTTAATTTTATTTATGTTTTCTGTGAGAGATTAAACCAAGTATCTTATAAATTAGAATATTAAGCTGATATTTTTACAGTGTGATAAAATAATGGAGAAGTCAGAATATTAATTTTTAAATATTCACCTTGATTATATATGTTTTATAGAAATTCTACTCCTTTCTTATATAATACAACAATTTTAAAATCACTGAATGAGTTGCGTCTGTAACTATCTCTTAGTCAAGAGATAAATAGTCAAGGCGTTTTTCTTAACTATGGCTAAACTTTTGTCTTTGTCTCAGACTTTTCCTGTAGTTGAAGACTCAACCAGAATTTTTTTAGAAGTCAAATGCTTTAAAATTAGTAATTAATTTTTTTTAATTCTTCAGAAATGTTAATGTTCTATTTTAAAAGTATTTATAACTTTCTGTAAACTTATAATTAATGTCAGAGCTATCATGAAATTTAAGAGGTCGTATAATCAGTTTATTTTTTTGTTAGTATTATGTAGGCCTGGACTAGATAGTTCTAGAGTTTTGACATAAAATGACAGATTTTAAAACCAATTAAAAAGGCGGACTGTTGTAGAATTGAAATAGTCCCCATGGAAGGGGTCAAGGCTGTGATAACTGTTCAACATTGCAGTGCCTGTGTTTCCCAAACAACAGATCAAGAAATGATTTCCTTGTCAGCCAAAAGCCAAACTTAAGATTGCCCTAAAAAGAGAGAGGTGGATTCTCTTTCCAAAACAATTACAGAAAAAAGGAAACAAAAGTAGACTGAAAGCTCAGTAGCAGATGACTAACGATCAAAATTATAAAATAAGTCATGAGCTGTAGTAACTCAGAGTTAGAATACCTCAAGCAAATTCAGTTAATAAATTTATGGAGGGCTCAAGAATAAATGAGAGATCTCTGTCAGTCAGTGCTACAGCTTTCAGCCACAGAGCAAGTTCTGAGCAACAGAAGACACATGTAAGCATCTTGTTTCTATCCAGAAATCCAGCAACATTGACACTTCTAAGTGAGGCCCACAAGGCAATTTGGGTGGGACTCCTAGAATGTCTAAGAATGAAGCAGAGACCAGAGCCAGAATATTGCTTCTACCACCACAATAATAATTATTACAAAGCTAAGTCTCTTAACAGGCTAAGCATGCCAGTTAAGAAATTTACCGAGCAAGTAGCTGAGGTTGATAATCAGGGATTTAAAAGTAATTTAAAAAGGGGAAGTTCATGGTGTTTGTGCCAATTCAGTGTTGAAGCTAACACATTGAATAAAATGAAATGGGTTCATATGTCTGTCCATTAGTCAAGAAAGTATCTTGAATTTGGTCTAATAAATGAATGTTCATTCACACCATTCAAATTCATGGCATTTTATGAGCTTCAGCTGTTTAGAGCCAGTTACAATGAAACACAACAGTCAGTTTTGTTATATTTCAGGGAAGTGCTGTCGTATAAATATTTAGGTATGCAATGGATTTCTTAGTATGACTCTCTCAAAAATGTTGAGCACGACAAGTTTAGATATTGGCAAAAAGATTTATTTGTCATATGTATGTATGTATGTATGTATGTATGTATGTATGTATGTGTGTGTGTATATATATACATATATATGTATACACACACACACACACACACACACACACACACATATATGAGTCTATATACATATATTGACTCTTCTCCAGATCCTGAATACCTGGGAAGTTCACTATTTTAAAATTACAGTATTTTAAATGTAAAAAAAGAAGAAAACTACTGAGAATTTTGTGAAGTTATTTGCTAAAATTAGGTTAGTGTAAATGCAATGTTTTTCTCCCTTGCTGATCTGTTTGTATTAAAGTGGAGAGATATAAGAAAATCAGTTTCTCATAAGTTATTTCATGAGCAAAATAAAGGAGAATGAACAGATAACAGCTATCACTGTTGCACATTGTTAAAAGAAGCTTTACTAATCTTAGGATAAAAAAGATGTCCCAGGTGCTTATCAGCAAATTCAATTACAAATGCAAAGCCAAGAAGTTTATAATACAAAGTTAAAATCAGGTTTAGATGATTCTCAGGCATTAGGTTGCTTTTTTATGAGTCTATACCTAAGCTTGATGAGACAGGAGTAAAACAGAAATCATTTATTCATAGGCAAGTGTACATACATTAAAAATAATGAAATTGGTCTGCATGGAGTAGCTTAGCTAGCAGATTGTCACAGCATGCTCTCTCATTAGGATAGTTCCTTGAAGCTTAAGAGTGTTAGCATAAGCAATGCAGAGATATCCAAGTGATAGTGGCTAGACATAGGTATTCATCTTCAAACTAAACTGTTCTTTGAAGAATGATGTGGTACACAGAAATTCTAATACTTATATATACTTTAAATATCAGTCCCAATAAATATTACTGCAAACTTTAAATGAGCACGGTTTGTTCCAGCTTACTTAACACCGAGCATTGGAGAATAGTTGTTTTCCCTAATATACAAATTTTTAAATAGCGATGTCTAAAGTACTTTTTACTTCTGAAAATTATTTTTGCTTTACTTTGAGCTATTTTGGCTTTGCAATCAAGAGATATTCATACCAGAATCAGAACTGTCATGGAGCTCAATGTCATGGTTGACTACAGGTCTCAGAATTCCTTATAGTTTTGACTATTTCAGTGTCTTTTCATGTTTTTGAAATACTTTAATAGAATTCAAATAATTCTCATCATTTCAATTTGCAAAATATTATTTTCTAATATTAGCACTCTGCCATATTAAATCTAGAAGAATATTTCACCACTGCCATTGACTTTAGAGAATTTTATTTTAATTGTTTAATGTATTCATTTAGAAATTATTTATATTTTAATATAGTAAGATCTCATGTTAAGTAATATCATATACTTCTATTGATAAAAATTCTTTGTCTCTTTAAAAATTAGAATTTGCATGAAGGAAATCTGACATACATATGTATATTTTCTTTTCTGGCTGTTATTGATTTTGATATTATATTTTATAACAGATGATTGGTTGTTTACAGAAAACTTATTGATGACTTATATATTTATTTGTAACTACCCACCTTAATGAACTCTAATTGTGATTAGTTAGTCATAATTCCATTATTCCTGTTGCCCAGGCCCAAATCTTAATGTGTGTTATTTTATCTCACGGTGTATTACTTTTTCTCACAGTTCATCAAAGAGCTACTGGCTCTTTCTTCACAATATATCCAGAATCTAACAACTTCACTCGATTTCTAGTGTATCCACCAAGATAGAGTCAGTATTGTGTCTTTCCTGGATTGTTGTGAGATCTTCCTAACTGATTTCATTTTTACCATACTTGACTCCCAAAGTTCATTCTCAATTCAGCTGTCAAGTATATTTCAAATTATGTTACATCAGAGTATTACTCTAACTTCAGTAACTTTCCAACTTATTCAGAGTGAAATTCAAAATCAGCACAATGCTATGAGATACACCCTCATCGATTATTTATATTTATCTAATCTTATCTGCTGTCCCTCAGTCACTGAGGGATCTTGGTCTTCCCTGTACCCACTAGTCTCTTTGTTCCTCGGGACATTTCTACTTACCGTTTTTCGTATCTGCAACTTTCTTCCTCACAACATGAACATGACTCATTCCCTCATCACAATTAGTTTTTGGTCAATAGCATCTTTTCAATGAGACCTTCCCTTACTACCCTTTTTAAAACTGCAGGCTTTAACTCTCTTAATCTCTCTCTCTCTCTCTCTCTCTCTCTCTCTCTCTCTCTCTCTCTTTCTCTTTCTTTTGACGTTTTTCTCCCTTTCATTATACACACATTTAACATACTTTTATTATGTTGATTTCTTTCAATGGGAGAAGAACCAAAGGGTCAGAGATACATTATCTGTAAACTGTATCATGACAAATAAGAGAGAATGTAAAGTAAGGTTTTGCCAAATGTATTACATTTATATTTGTTGAATAAATGAATGATTAGATAATCTGACTATCAGCGACCATCAGGACCAGATCAATATGGAGAAATGAACATCTGGGGACATCTGGGAAAAAGAAGAATAGTATCTCATGTTGCCACAGCACTGCACAAGCTAAACTCCTCCCCACATTCTGCCCCATGTAGAATCAGCCACAAAAGGAAGAGAAAGGTGAAAAATGTGAACTGCCAGAGGTTAAACTTGAAATTGCTGAGAAGATATCTGATGTGACAAAGAATATTTACAATACAATAGAGTAAATTCTTGTCACTTGAAAAAATATGGTCTAGAGACAAACTGAGTTTTATAATGGAGAATAAAGTTGCACGTTTTGCACAGCTGAGTTTTTTTATTTTAATATATCACATTTGTTATATATAGAGCTCCTTTCTGCTTTCAAAAATCCTAAGACAGTTTGGATATTTATGTTACCATTGGGGCCTTTTGAACTTCAGTGTGGTCCCAGAGGCATGGGGAGATAATGGCACAGAAGTATAGTTAGCATTTTTCCTCGGTTCTTCCTCATTGACACTGAGAAGAATCACAGGTCAGTGAGATTTAGAAAATGTTTATTAAAAATATATTTTAGAAAGACAAAGCAAGCCCCAAGGAGGTACATGGTTTCAGCAAAAAGCTGTAAGAGAGTGCTGTAACAACAACCAACAACAACCGACAACCACCAACAACCACCAACCACAACAATAATCCTCAGAAATGGGAATGTCTGCATTATATTTGGGTCGTGATGGGTGGTTCTAAAGACATTCCTAGGTGATTGGCAAGTGAAGTCATTTTGATTGACACTTGGCTGCTATATACTCTGCCTAGTGTGCATGTGCGTACCCAGAATTCTACAATCACTGGGGTGTTCTTTGAGTGGTCTCTAGGCTAAGCCCCTATTTCTTTGTCCCTTTCGTCACTCATGTCTGACTCGCTGCTTCACATTTATATTATGGACAGATTTGAAACCCCAAAATTAAAACTAAAGAGTTATTAAAATAGAGAATGCCTGTGACACACACAATGGTGACTGTGTAAAGGTGAAGTTATTTAGCTTGATTGTGGTGATCTTCACACAATGTATACATGTATCTAAACACTTAATTGTATACCTTAAATATATATAATTTTCATATGTCAAAGATATCTCAATAAAGTTGTTTTTGAAAAAGAGATTAGCTGTGAATACTTGCCAGAATTGTGACTACTTGATGATATTACTGTACAGAGAAGCATCTGATTCAGAATTTACTGTGCATTTCAGGAAAATAGGTTCTGATAACAATGACTCTAAAAGTCTAGTTACTCTAGGTTGCTTTAAAATTTCTGTCAGCATAGGCTGCAAAAGGAAATAAAAGAAGGCACTGTTTCAAAATGTATTGATGAGCCTAATTTTTTAGGTACCAATGAAATTAAGCACATAAAAAGCTTTGAAAGAGGCACATTTCTAATTATTAAAAGTCAAAACTTGATTCTTAATTTCTATATCAAATAAATAATGTCAAAGCAATTATGGCAATGAACAAAATTAAACAATCAGGGCAAACTTCATTCAAGGCTGTTGCAGTAGGGTGGAGAAGGCAGAATATAGTGTGAGCTCAACACCACTGAAACAAGGAATGAACAGTTTTTAAGAGCTGTGGTAGATGCTCATAGGCCATTCATGTTTGCTAGTTGACTTTATTCAAAAGAAAAATACCCTTCCTCATATGTTTATTACAATAGGTAGTTTTAGAACTTGACCCAAGGCAGCCCACAGAAGCTGGGAGATAGGGATAATAACCCTTATATTCCAAAGGGATGGTTCACTGGTTATTCAGGAAGATATTTCTGGGTTGTAAAACTGGCAAGAGAATGGGAGAAGATTTAGATCCCAAAGGGGCAGAGAAAGTATTTACAATTGCAAGTATTATAAAGTGAGTGATCTAAGAAAAATGGAAGTCAGGGGCCTAAAATTAGGAAAAAGCCTATCCAAAGTTCAATTAACATGGATGGACCTTGAGCACATTATGCTAAGTAGATAAACCAAAGAAAGACAAGCACTGTGTGGTAATACTTAATATGTGGAATCTAAAAAAGTGAAATTCATAAAAAAAAACAACAACAGTAAAATGGTGGTTTTCAAGTGATGGATGTTGGAGATAATAAGATTGATGTTGTTTAAGGAGATGAACTTAAATGAATAGTAAATAAGCCATAGATAGCTAATGCATAATATAATGAACATAGATAACAATATTGTACTATAATTATATAATGTGATAAAGGTGCTAAATTTTGCTACAATAGCAATCATACTACAATACATAAATGTATCAAAAACATGTACACCTTAAATTTACACAATGTTATATGTCAAATGTATTGAATTAAAAAAATAGTGTAGTCAAGCTGAGGGGGATGTCGTCTCAGTCAGCATTTTAATGTAGAAGGAGGATCATATCATCCCTGAAGGCAGAGCAACCCTGCCAGCCCAGCAAACTGGCATACCTTTATGGTCTTGTAGTTTGTAATTGACCAAGAACCATATGCTATAAATATTTTATTTTATTTTCTCACAACAGTGACATCTCAGTATGACAATTTTTAGATTTTGAACATCATAGATAGTTTCCTTTGTTCGTTTTTATTTCTATATGACACACTTTTTTGTAACTCTCTGTGGTAAGAAACTAAAACTGATTGAACAATGATGCTCCTGAAATGTTAACTCTTGTTTCATTAATGTGAGTGGGGGTGATGAAAAAATATAGAGAAGAAAAGTGTATTTGATCTTAGTATATTTTCTTCATACTAAGCATAGTGTTTGTTAGAGGGGGATTCTCATCAAGAATATCTTTGTAATTCACTCCAAGTAATTGTCTATGTTGGTTTTGCATCATATTAGATTGGAGCTATCTTATATATGGACAGCATTCTTCAGTACATGGCCCAGAATTCCCCAAGGTGGCTCTATGACTAACTGTTGGAACTGATAGTAATTTCAGTCTCTGTCTGAATTTTTTATTTATTTACATCATTTATTTCTTACAGGAGATAAAGCCAAAATATCCTAATCAAGTTAGAAGACATCATTTGATATTGCTTTTTATATATACCTGAAACTTAGCACCATGACTTAGAAAAAATTGTCAATTACTGAATTAAACTAATACCTAAACATAAACTATGTTTTAGTGCTTATTATAAACTAGACATTAATTAATTATTTTATTCTTCACAAGAACACTAAGGACAACATAATTATTAGTGTTATTTTGAAAATGAAGAAAATAAGGTACAATATGATACGTAAAATCATACAAATATTAAACAAATTTGAGTTTTGATACTAAGCTGACTTTGATCTTATAATAAAATATTCATGGCTTGTTCTTCATCTCCTAAAATATCATTTCTAAGAATACTGTTCATGAAGTTGCATTGTGAATATGATTTGGGCTGTGTCATTTTCCTGAGTGCTGAAGTCACATCTAATATTAATTTCAAAATGGAATAGGCTTTGATTCTGTTTGATAGCTGAATTTCCTTTTAGGTCACAAATGGTAAAAAAGATCATTAGCACAGCTTGTATGCATCTAATCATTATCCCTGGTATTTTACCATTTAACATATTAATACCACGTAGAATGCTGTTAGTGGAAGCGTTTGTTTTGTTTCAAATGCAATTAGACAAAACTTCCATGAAACTCAAATATTCATTTTAAATTTATATTTTTCCTCTTAGCTGATTTAATTTTATGGGGAAACCAATTTTTATTAACAGTAAAACTGAACTTACTATCATTAGTGGATGTCCTAAATCCATATTTGAATATATCAATTATTTTATTTTTAAAAATATACTGAATGTGAAAGAAAAGCCATAGAAAAAGATTGAGCAATATTTTTCATGTGTACTTTAATTTGGAAATCAGTAGGAAAGCTACATTTTAAATGCATATAGTTTATGAAATGGGTCTTCTAATTTCATTTTTATTTGATTGAAACCCATATATGTATCTTTGAAAATATAATTCTACATATCGTAAAATATTTTATTTCTAAAAGCAGCATGTGGTCTACAGTTTCTTTTCCTAGTTAGTATTTTTTTTTTTATCTGATACACATTTCTAGATGCTTCATTTATTGGCACATTCTGTATCTGTGTCTATGTATATAAAAGTGGCACGTTGTTTCTTTACTATAGGCTTTCTAGATTCCTAAGAAAGCCAAGTAGACTTGAATAGAAGGGTCAGAGTTTCCTAGTGTCGCTCTTAACATTTGCCTAAGGGATTATTTTTACTGGAGAAATTTTACATTCAATCACAGCATACTCTGGGGGCATTTGTCATGATCTTGACAGATTAGAAAAATGATTAGTTAAGACCATGGACGAAGGTCAATAAGGACAAGTCTGAGGTAGCTAAATTAAAAGCAAAATACCAGTTATAACTCTACTTGTTATGGAAAGTGTAGGTAAGTGCAAAAGGGAAGAATTACTAAAGTCAAGTTATAGGTTTACAAAAGTAACTTTTGACTCGATGGAAACAGGCAATTAAAATCAAAACTTTTTTCTTTTTTGTACAGGGTTATTCTCAGGACCTGTTGTCACCTTTCGATCACATTTATAATAGATTGAACAGAATTAATAAATCAAATTAATTAAAATGGAAACAATAAACAAAGTACAAAAGAAAATCGAGTGTATGATAAATACTATGAGTAAATTCAATTTGATTTTCTTTGTTACCTGATAGGTACGGAAGTGTTAATTTTTTTATTTCTGACTTGCAAGTTTTAGTAGTAGGTTAAATGTAATTTGTCATTCATTTTACATTGTTAAATATTTATTAATCGGTGTTTTAAGAGCATATAATTGTCCCTGTATTCAGAAAGTATAACCTACTATGAGTTGTATTAATTCATCCATTAATAGAAAAAATGTTCTTAAAAAGTACTTTTGCAGGGAAAAAATGAGATCCAATTGTTAATAAATTTAGAATGAATGTCTACATTAAAATAATAAGTATTTTGAAAAAATTTAAACATAGAAATATTATTTGCAGAGATTTATGGAATAGACAGCTTTGTGTATAGTTCTTGGAGAAGATTTTTTTAAGCAGGTAATATTACTTCTGAGATCTAAATTATGAGAAAAAGACATTTGAATAATTGGGAGATAAGAGATTCAGATAGAAAGTTTATCAAAGGCTCTAAGACAAGGGTGAATTACTAAAATTAACAAGAAATAGGAATGTGAAAGTAGGTTCATTCAAGTTGTCTATTGAATGGTACAAAATGGGGTTCAGAAATGTAGGCAAAAAGAAAACAGTTAATCGAAGGTCATACAGACAATGGGAAAGTGTTTAGATTTTATTCTAAGTTTGATACAATGTTCAAAATGTATACAAATCATAAATGGCAAATGTGATAATTGTTTTAAAAGGTCCTAGTTGCTTAGACCTGAGTAGAAGTCTAAGTAAAATTCTCCTGATAAGAAATCCTTGAGTTGATAAGTTATGATAAGCAGTCAATAACATTGGAAGGTGAAAACTTGTGGGTTTTTTTAAAAGATCAGGTATTACAAGTTCTTGGCTTTGTAGGCAAAGAAGCAAAACTGAGGATATTTTATAATAGGGCTTCTATAACAAGGATGATGAATCATTTCCACAGATTTTTGTTGACATATAATGATTGAATAGATTTCTAGTGTAGTACAAATCTACTGATAAGAAAAATAGAATTCTTTGTTAGGAATAACACTTTACCACCCTAGGATTCAAAGTTTGTTTAACCTACCATCAAGTTGATCACAAATACTTTCATGTTAATATTCATCTGTATGAGATTTTGCCTATGTCATCTTTGATACCTCCAACTATTGATATCAATCTGCAAGCATACTATTTTAATTGAGAATATATAACTTTTGGAAGATAGTTATAGTATTCTATTAGATTCTTCTCTTGATATTTGCATTTTAGTGTTCTACTATATTGCAGAATAATCACTCACAAATGAGGATTAGGTAGACTGATCCTCGATTGTAGAGTCAAATGGATATTGAGATATGGAAATGCACTTTAAATATAATAAACTTAAAAAAAAAAAAAAACAGCACCGGAACTGTAGTTTGAACTTACAGAAAATCTATCAAATGGTACAGAATGAGGTTCAGAAATGTAGGCAAAAATCAGTTAATCAAGAGTCATAGACAATAGCAAAGTATTCAGATTTTATTCTAAGTCTGATACAATGTAAATTTGTAGAAATGATAATTTTGTGTAGGAATGAAAAGTATTCATTTTATGTAACATGACAGCAAAGGAAATGTATACTCAGTTCAGTATTAATTAAATCTTTCAAAATTTAGTTGTTGAAACAGCATAACAGCAGTGTAAGTTTTTCGTGTAAGTACTGTTTTCCCTTGTAATCTTCAGGTGAATTAAAAAAAAATCTGCAAAAAAATAGCAGCAAAAACTAATTTCAAAGCTATTCAATGTCGTGGTAGGGGAGAGTTATCTTTTAGAATAATTTCAATACTGGCTATCAGCTCAAATAACTACTGTAAAACTTTATTGCTACCAAGTGAACTAACCTTTGTATCAGGATGTTTAGCTTCTATTTCTGACAAAAATTCATAGAATTAATAATGGTTAAGTCCATGATAGCGAATGGAATTCACCATTCATACCTAAGAAAAATAAAATGCTTAATTATTTAATTATGTTTCCTTCAGATTTACTGTTAGTTATAGCTATTTCAGCATATGGAGGGTAGGATAGACCTGACTAAAAATAAAGACATAGTTTGAATCTGGATTTATTTTTCTGCCTCATAGTTCTGCCAACACCATTATATTTTTGTATCACCAAAATATACTTCTGATCAATAAATTCAGTTATAACGTAAGAATAAAAGCTATGGAATTATTTAAAAGAAAAAAGACTAAGATTTTATGATCTACAGAATTCTGAAACAGTTGGGCCTATAGAAAGAAATATTGTCTATTGGAGACCGAATTACTGAAGCCTTAGCAAAACAGAAGAAGGAATTCAAAAAAAAATGCCACAGTACCACATAAATGGTCCTTGCGATGAGGGGAAACTTGTGTACCTTGCCTGTTTCAATGTCTTTGCTGTGATACTGTACCATAATTTTGCAAGATGTTACCATTGGGTAAAATTGGGTTAAGAAGACATGAGAAACTTCTGTGTTACTTCTTACAACTGAATGTGATAATCTACAATTATCTCAAGCTTAAAGTTTCATTTTAAAAGTTTTTGGAAAACACACTGTAAATGATAACAGTATTATCAGAGGCCAGTAGTTTGAGTGGCATGATGAATCTTTGACTTTGTATAAAACCATAGTACTTGGCCCCCCCAAAATTCAAGAAATATATTTTCACCTTAGTAACAAAAAGAAAGCCAGAGCAATTTTTATCTTCTCAGATATCAATTTTCAAAGAACATGACTTCCTGATTGAATTTTTCTTTTCTCTCTTCTACGAGTGAATATTTATTTAAATTCTCCCAATTTTATATGTATATAGATGTACATTTATAACTGTATTATATTTTAGAACATTATCTCTCTTACTTACCTTACTTGCATAACCACAAATCATAAATGCATATCTTAACTTAGCCTTTTTATGTGTACATACAGGTTTTAAGAATCATTTATATACAACATAACTAATTTTGTCTTGATATGCAGATAACAGATCTTACTTGAACTCATTGAATTCCAGTTTTCATGATAACTACTTTCATTGTCAGTCCTATCCTAAAAACATTTTATATTTCCATCTCACTATTTTATCCTAAAAAATATTTGAACTATTTTATCAGATCTTTAGCCTTACTTATTTTATTAGAATATATGTTTATCCTTATTAAAAATATGTTAATCAGATTTATAGGGTACTAAGAATTGTCTATTTTTCTGATGTCAAATGTAGAAGGTAGATTACATTTACTTTTTTGTTAAAAGGCTTTGTTAAAACACTAATAATTATAACATATTTTGTAAAATATACTTAATTGTGTAAGCTAGTAAATGAAAGCTCTCCAGTTCACTTACTTGCTCTCATAATGTTTATCAGAGAACAATATCACAAACTGTGGTTTGGATCATGATATATTTATTCATTAAATTTGCTTATAATGCACATTAAGTTTTGCTACAACTGATAAATCTATACCAAATAATTTACTCATAGGATCATTGTCTTATAACATTTTTTCTGTTCTCTCTCTGCTTCCTTTTCACTATCAGTCAGGAGAAAAAAATGTTTATTTAACAGGTGAAAGCCAAACATATTTAGCAAATCCCATCTACATATCTACATTCTGGCTTCTGTTATGATTACTTGACTTTTATTTTCCTTTACATCTGGAATGTTAAATAGTTGAGTTGTTTCTTGCTAGAAAACTCTACCTTTCTTCGTTAGGTCGAGGTGGAGAATCTAAGGTAGAAGTTCTAGACCATTGAAAATATATAAATCTATTTTCTTTCTCCAAATTTATACTTTTCTTTGGTTTTATCTTTCCTCAACATGTAATGTTAAGAGCTTGAGGACAGAGATTCAGTTGTAGGCTTAAAGGATGTTAGTGAAAAAAAAAGAAGTATGATCTCGATCATAACCTTACTGAGGAAAAATGTCTTTTTTTTTTAATTAAGAAAAGTTTCCAGTTACAGTTGACATAAAACATTATATTAGTTTCAGGTGTACAATTTAGTGATTAGACATTTGCATAACTTAAGAAGTGATCACCCCAATAAATCCAGTACCCATCTCACACCATGCATAATTATTACAATATTATTGACTATATTCCTAATGCTATACTTAACATCCTCATGACTGTTTTGTAACTACCAATTGGTACTTCTTAATCCCTTCCCCTTTTTACTCATCCCCCAGCCTTCCTCCCATCTGGCAACCATCAATTTATTCTGTCTATGAGTTTGATGGCATCACACCACTAAGTTACCAGAACATACTATTTGTTTGATATGTGGCTCTTTCACTCTTCTATGATTACTTTTCATATTTTCTTCAGAAATAGTTGCTGTGATGCCTACATTCCAGAATACTAAAATCACTTAGCCACTGTCTTACACACAAGAAATATGAAAATAATAAAATAGAAAAAAATGGGCGTACTGTCAAAGAATAAGATAAAAGCTGCTACAGATAAGGTATAGATGGCCGAGTCATGTAAAAAATCAAGAAAGATAAATTATGCTGGAGAAGAAATTCACTATGTTGCTCACTGAGGAAAATGATCAGTTTTAAGGTGAAGTTTTGTGGTGATTATCATCTTTATGCATTTAACACTGGAACTCTGCACACACCAAAATGAATCCATAGATTTATACACCAAAGGTTAAAACTGTCCCATTGCTTACTGAACAGGGATGCTCTTTATCAGATCCAGCTGGTTAAATAGAATTAGTTGTGATGAAACATGTCAGGTTTGATATTCCCTAGGCAAGTTCAGTTAAGTGGAAAATATTCCTTTTAAAATAGATGTCAGTTACTTCAGTGGGTATAATCCACTTGTCAAACAAGCAAATTTTCAAATACATTTAAAATTTAGATCAGAAATTGACCTCCACAATTATTCAGCTATTTTCAAGTGATCTTTCTAAATAGTTCCAAATTTTCCAATTAATATTTTAACATAATAAACTTTTTCCAGTATTAAAGACCATGCCAGTATCATGTGTTTCAAACTGCAACATTCACATTTGAATTAGAAATAATCTATGATTATAAATAATTCTCATATAAATTGAATTCTTCTAGCCTCATTTGTTCCTCCAGTACTCAATAAATGATCATGCTGGCCCGTCATGCCTGGAAATGGCAACAAATTCACATATTTATTAAAATTATTTTAATGAAACCATCTTAAGCATTCCAAACGAACAGCTAATTGTCTATATAATTAATGTCCTTAATGAATCTATTTAGTCTTTAATTTTTGATAATGAGCAACAAATTTTCAAACATTTGCTCATAGTGAAAGTTATTCCCTTGAGTTTATAGCTTCCTGTTGAAGGTAACTAAATCTTTTTAATTCATATCCTGAGGGGAATAAACAGTAAATCTCTAGGGAGGCTCACCGGCTATTGTGAATTACTTGTATTGACACAATCCCATTTCTAAGCATTATTGTTCTGTAAATTCTCATTTGTGATTTTTTAACATGAATAAGTATTCACTGTAAGATAAGACATTCAACATATTTAATTAAATACATAGCTATGCTGAAAAACCAAGCTAAACAGAATGTCAAAACATACCTAAATTTGATCCCACTTATTTTATACTGATAAACTCTATTCTATTATATATTTATATTGCTTTTATTTTTGCAAGTCAAAATTTTTCCATTTAGATAATTTTTTTCCTCCCATAGTTAGATTTCTTTCTGTCACCACAGAAACAAATCAAAATAATTTTCTAAACTTTTATTCAACTATAATAAATATGCTTAAATTATAGTTTTTAGTATTATGAAAAAAAAACAGGGAGAGTTGTGTCCCTAATAGGCAGACTATACTATTCATCATATTATATTCTCTTATTTAAAAAACTAAAACATTTACTAAAGTAGTAATTCCTTGTTAAAACTATAGTTTATTTATGCATTTGATAAGTCTGAATGTTGTAATACTATAATAGTTATTCCAGGTCAATTTGTTCAATAATTTATATAAAAAATTTAAGTAATACTTGTTTTAAACATATGAGACTTTGCCAAAGTGGGATATTTGTGCTCTATAAATTATTTATATAAAATTATTTTCCAGTTTTCTTATTTGTGAACTATAGAATATAGTATTTTCTAGAACTCTCTTGGTGAAGTTGTGCCACAGACGGAAGAGCTAATTTCATTCTATGACCGCCAGTTAGAACTGCAGATGGCAGGAGAATCAAAACCAATGTCACCATAAGATAATAAACATATATATAGAATTAAAAAAAAAAAAAAAAAAAAAATATATATATATATATATATATGTAGGAAGTTAAAGTAAAATTAACATGCAACAATTTATAAGATGATATAAAGGGATTAAAAACATGAGAATATATTTTAGCAGATAAATTGATGGACATTTTCAAAATACATTTTCTATTTTCATTGTGATTAACAATATGAAAAATAAACATAATTTTTATGTATCAATTGTGAAATATAAGTAATTTATAACTTCTAACTCACCTAAGAGATTTCGAAGTACTGGCCGTGTTAAAAACTCTGTTAACTCATATGCATTATTTTTTCTGAGGTTTTTTCTTTGAAGTGATCACAATACACTTTATTTAAGCCAATAAATGAACAAATAAACTAGTCTCCAAAGAAACAAGATTAAATGTTGGCACTTTGAAATAGGCAAGGGACTAAGGAGAGACAAATGATATGGAGAGAAAGAGAGAAAAGCTTCACAGTGACTCTCCAGCTGAGAATGGATTCAAATCCATTTCCCTTACTTTCAAAAGGTACCCTTTTTATTCTTATATAAACCGACATTTTTTATTTCAGTTCAATGATTATGTTTCTGTGTCTTGAAAACAATGATTCCTTTTTTTCAAAAAAAAAAATATTCATGTCTCAAAAATATTAGATACATTATTGGCTTTTTCTCTCTCACACTGTCTGTCTCTTTGCCTGTTTCTCATTTTGAAATTTCCAAATAACATCTAGAATGACTGAGCAGCACCAAAAGTTTTCCCTTGTCATGTAGTTAAAAGTCATAGTTCTATATTCTTATCTGTATGGCACAAATAACAGTACATATGAATGGCAATATAAAATATCACTTTAACATATTTTATTCATTGTTTACAATTTTAATATTGGGATTCATTTAGAATTTAGAGGCACAGACTTGAGAAAGACCACTTCAAAATGTATTTCTACTTTTATTTATTAGTAATTACTAGGATTTGAAAAAATTAATATAGAAGTATAAAATATTTATACAAATTTTAGATGAACAAATGAACAATTGTAGCTGATTTTACAATATTTTAAGCTGCTTGAAAATTTGCAAATGAAAATAAATAGTGAAATGCTTATTTGCAAATGTGGATACTATGTGTATCAATGTTATGTTTCAGACTTTTGATGTTGGTCCCATCAAACTTATATTATTATCAAAAATAGTTATAGAATCTCAGAAAGACTACTGGAGTGGTACAGAAATTTTGTCTGAAACAATCTGTGGAGTAAAAATACTGTCATTTTTTTCATAGATCTTGGCCTCTGGAAATATAAAATCTTAAACCCAGTCTCTGATGTTTAAATATAGATACTGCTAAATAATTATAAATATTTTGGAAGTTATTTGCTTATTATTGTTTTATTTTGTTTTGATTTGTTTTATTTGGTAAACTACTTCATCTATCATATCAAAAAAAAATCACAGATTGATTATAAAACAGTGATCAGACATTACTTTAGTGGTCATGGACACTAGAATTTTGTGAGTGATCAAAACTAATCTGATTTTCATAATCTTAGGATATTTTAATAGATTTTGTTCCTTGTGTTAACTTTTGACTAGGTTGTATCAGACTAAGAGAGTACTGTTTTACAAATGCTACAAAGGGAAAATTCCTCTTTCTCTTTCAAATAATTATCTAATTTCCTTCCAAGATCACGCGGCTTCACCACAGCAATCCACAGCCACAAATATTTGGCCAGGGAATCACCAAAGACACTAGAAAAAACAAGAGTATATATTGAGAGATGATTCTTGTAAACAAGTACATCTTATTTTGTTGAAAGTCATTTACTTTTGATTCATATGACATAATTATATGTCCCCAAATAGAGAAAAAGTTGCAAGATAAATCTGGGGAAATGTGACATCTTAGTAATCATAAATGTATTCAATCCCAAGTCATTGTAATTGCAATGTGCTATAAAAAAGGAGACAATAAAATGTGAAATGTGTGCACTTAGATCTAATTGATAAATTTGAGAAATTGTATTTATATCCCAATTATGAATATTTGATAATTAAATACAACAATTTACTTATAAATGTCAAGTGAAATAAATTGAATGCCAATATTAAAACTGTATCAAGTATTATTAAATTTACAGTTTGGAGATGCCCTGTATTAAGTATAAACAAAAATTTTGTTCATGGTTTAGGTTTTCAAAATTATATATTTGTGTTACAACCCATTACATTTGTTTTGGTATTTAGTAGTTTGACTCAAACTTCATATGTTCTTCATTTATTTTGAGAGGCAATTTTCTTACAATATTTTATGAAAATGAAGTTTTTTTTACTAAATAATATTAATCCAAGGATATATTTAGAGAAAAGAAGCACATTATTTTTCTTTTATGAAGTAACATATTCTTTCTTTTCTCATAAAAAATCCCTGAGAATAGAGTGAAATTGCCTTCATTAAAAAGATTAAAAAATGGCTCCTTAGTATGGATTGGAATCTAAGCATTTTAGATTTGACTTACAATTTTAACAAATTTTCTCTTCTTATGCATCATTGATTTCTATGAAGTTAAAATACTCTTGATTTGAAAATTACAGAATCCTTTTAATTGTATTTTATTATAAAATATTATTATAAATTTAATGCAATACAGAGTCAATGGAAATTAATGTGGGGAAAAATAAATTTTAGTGACAGATTCTGCTAATGATAGCTTGGATGGTCAAGTACTGATAAAAGGTAGCCCCGAAAAGAACTGCTTTGTCCCATTGCCTGAAATAATATTCATATAGTCTTGATTTCTCAAAAGATTGCTAACATTTTACATGATCATAGATTTAATTTTAACAGGAGAGCAGTGTGTAATTAAAATTTAAGATGAATTCTTAATTCTAATTAGGTTTATGGTCATCCTTATTTGATAGATAATTATGCCATTTTAAAAGACAGTACTTCCAATTACAAATAAGGTTACCATTCCAGACATATAATAAAATCTGCATCCATATTTGTATTATAGATCTCCTAGAAGGAGAAAATGTTTTAAACACAAAACTAAAAATAAAGTAAGGTTGTGATATTGACTCATTTGTAATTAGACAAGAAGATCACAATATTGCTTTAGAAAAAGAGATTAATTTTTTAATAGTAATTATTTGGATGTGGATATCAGTTTTGTTCTTAATGCACTATGACCTACATCTCATTATAATATCTTTACTAGAAATTACATGTAGTATGCATAAATAAGCAATTTAATATGCTGTCAACATAATATATTCTTATGTAAAATATTATGATTTTATACATCTATTGTTTTAAAACAAGACTATTTTCCAAACATTTTGAGATTTTATTCCAAAAGATTAAAATGCTTTATTCTTTCAGGTCTTATACAAATAACATAAATGTCATTATCAGCCCACATCATCTGTAAATTATATTTCATCTCTTTCTGAAATTCTCAAACTTCCTTGTTCAAATGAAGATTTTTATTTTTCAATGAAGACAACTTTCATTGTATTCTTTTTCAGACCATATTGGTAAAATTTATAAAATTGTTCACTATAAAAAATTTTCCTTGAATTATCATATTATCCACTGCATTTGATACTATTTGGTAACTAGATTTTTTTTTTCTTAAACAAAGAAAAATAAACATAGTTGTTTATTTACAGAAAGGTCTTGCATCTCATCTTTCCAATTGACGAATTTAAACATGTGACAATTAATATAAGTAATTGTCTATGATGCATTTGCAGAAAATAAACTACATGAACTTGATACTTTAGAAATGACAAATTTTTCTGCCTTTTATGTTAGAATTGAAATCTGATTCACTTGCAAATCTATTAATTATTTTGCCCTCAGTGTTATTTGTGTGAGATTTAAGTAAGTTTTGAATTTTCATAGAAAATGGATCAAAGAGTTTACAAAATATCTTTTTTTGGTAATTGTTCTTATTTACCTATTTTTCCTCCAGGAATGGTATACCCTCAAACAACTGCATTACATTTATGTCAATTAGACTGCTGGATGTGTTGAGATAAGGGTCTATTTAATTTAGAGGTGAATAAAATCACTTATATGAGTGGCTTACACACATACTACAAGGAAAATTTTTTTCTTTATATTTTTCTTTTCTGAATTTTATACTTTTGTAAAATTATTGTTCTTTCCACTTGCATGTATAAAAACCTGTCTAGATTAGTAACCTTTGTCTTATCTACTGTTGCTAAAATCACTAGAGAATAATGTGTTAATAAAGTTTTTAGAGCGGAAGATATATATAGCATCTACCTAATTAAGTCAATACAGATGGAATGACATAAACGTATACAAATGAAAGGTGTTATGCTGAAGCACAGTGAAATAAATCTTATAAAGTTCTCAGGAAGAATCGTGACCTACTCTGCACACTGAGGTCAGTAAAGGGTACATTGTCACATAATTTACAGCATCTAAGCAAGTTACCATGTTCACAGTAGCTGTTAAGTCTAAATGCTGAACCCAACTAAAATATAAAATATACTCCCTTTACAAATGTTGGAAGAATATATGTACTATTTGTTGATATTGTCAGCCAACAAAATATTTTAATGGGAACATAAATGTAGATTATATGTTCCAAAATAAATATTCTTGAATTTAGACCACACATATTTAACATTAGAGCTGTTAGAATATTTTTACTCTATAGATAAAGAATGATCAAAAAGTCTACAGAAATTTTTTCTGATACGTAAAGACCTTTGAATTGTATTTGACACCATAGAAGTGTTAAAAATCATATCTATGATAAAAACTCTTTAAAACTTTTATTAATTTACTTATTCTGTCATGAATTTCATACTGCATATTTAGTAATTACTGTGTGCAATCTATTCTAAGAAGATATATTACATTGGCGAATATGGCTCTGATAGCCTACTGCTAGAGACATATATTTAACAAGAGATTTGCAGACTGTTAATATGTTTATAATGGAGGAAGTGAGTGTTGCCACTAGAATGTACAGATGGGCACCTAACATAATTTGGGGGCTCAGGAATTTATTCCCAGTACAAATAATGTCTATCTTAATCATGAAATGTCTGTCATAATTTGCCATGTGATGATTGGGTGAAATTGGGGAAGACTAAATTGCAGAAAAATGGAAGCAAGAGAGCAAATTATTTCAAGTGATTTTAAAAATATTATCACAGCCAGTGAAATGAGACAATGTTAAGAAATGAGGTTAGTAGCACAGGAGGAGCCACAAATTTTAAAACCTAATACATAAGAAAATATATGTTAGAAAGCAGAAAATTAAGAACTAAGGGTCATGCATCTATGAGAACTTTAGGTAATTATATCTAGTTTTTGTATTAGATAGTTGCATCTAATTATTATAGCACATTCACAATCAAAATGCTTTGCCATTCTAATTAAATCCATTCTGATTATAAGGCAACTTTTGGAAGATGATATATATATTCGTATTATACTTTCTGTGCATCAGGAGTATGCACAATATTAAGGTACTTCTTAAAACTGGAGATTCCTGAGTTGCATGTAATGAACAGTACATTTGGGCCTAATGAATCAGAACATTGAAAATTTCTATTTTTTAACAAGCTCCTCAGATCATTATTATGAATATTAACTAAATTTATGTTCATGAAAAAAAACATTCTAGTTGTATGTATCTGGTACATTATCCTAAATAGAACAAATGCTGAATCAGAGAAATAGAATCAATGAATTTAAGAGGAGAAATAATGACTCTACATTTACAAAAAAAAATTAAATTAGAGCTCAATAAAAATAATATATCTTGGAAAACTCAGAAAGTTTTGAAAATTACATAATACTTTCTAAATATTCCATGAGCCAAAAAAGAAATTAAAGGGAAATTAACAAATATTTTGAATTGAGAAATATTTAAAATACAGCATATTAAAATTTGAGGATGAAGATGAAATGGCAATTAGAAAAAATTTATAGTTTTGTTTGCAAATTTATAAAAGTAAAAATGGTATAAGATAAATGACCTAAGCTTTCTCATCAGAAGATAAAATAAGAATAACAAAGTAAACAGTAAAAAAAATGAGAGAAATCACATTCAGTAGGAAAATACGTGATGAAATACATTAATAAGGGCAAAAGTTGGTTCTTTGAAAAGAGCTATTTGATATAACCCTAGCAAAGGCAAACAAGCCAAGAGAGAAAAAAATGGGAATGAAAAGAGGTTTTTACTACAGATTGTACAGATATTAAAACAATAGTAAACAAATATTTTGAACAATTTATGGTAACATGGTCATCAAAGTAGAGGAAACAGACATTTTTTACACCCTTGGGTTACCAAAGTATTCTAAGGAAACAGAAATTATAGATTAAAAGGAAATAATGTTAAATTGGACTTTATGAAAATTAACAACTTGTACTCCAAAAGTAACATTAGGAAAGTAACAGCAAGCCACAGAATATGAGAAAATAATAGAAATATGTATAATTGACAAAGGACTTTTATCCTGAAATTTTAAAAACTCTATCATAAGAAGACGGCTTACTTATTGTTAAAAATGTGAAAATATTTTTAATAGTCATTTTATAAAAGATGATTTAGAAATGATTCAAAAACCCATGAAAAGATGGGTAACATCATTAGTCATGCTAATGGACACCATCAGGAGATGCCACTATACACCGCTTAGATGATAAAATTGAAAAATATACCCTCCAAAGCTATTAATCCCATGTGTTGGTTGACCAGTAGAACTCACAAACACTGTTGATGAGGATATAAAATAATATAAATTCCTCGGAAAGCAGGAAGGCAGTTTCTTAAAATAGTAAACAAACCTACCATTCCTAGATACTTACCCAAAATAAATAAAAATGTATGCCTGTAAAAGAATTGTAGGCCAATGTTTACAGCAATTTTATTCATAAAAGCCTGAAACCGGAAATAACCTAAACTTTTATCACCAGGTGAATGGATGAATAAACTGAGGATGTAATACTACACAGTGGGTAAAAAAAAAAATAATGAAGTACTGATTTATGCCACTATGTAGCTAAGTCTGAAAATAGTTTGGTGAATGAAAGAAGCCAGATCCCTCAAGAGTACCAAATTATTTGCTTCTATTTATTTAAACTGGAGAAAATACAGATTGTCCCATAGTGTCAAAAATGCAGATGAGAATTTGTGTCGCGCTAGAACACAAAGCAGAATGTACTGGGAAAGAGCAAAAGAATCTTTAACGCTGATGAAAAAGCCGTGTAGCTTGATTGTGGTAATGATTTCATATGTGTATACATCTATCACCAGTCATCAGATGGACTTTAAATGGAATCGGTTTATTGTATTGAAGCACTGGAATAAGGTTGATTGTTTTTAAATGTATCTGCAAATAAATATTAGTCTAGATTTTTCTTTTGCAAACTGTTAATTTGAAAAAAATAGTTTTTCACAAAATTTTTGTTAGAATAAATCTCATTAATGGAAAACTGGAATTATTCAATTAAAAATTGGAGATATGACAATTAAGAGAACAAACACAATTGCCATTTAGAATTATGCTGGAAATCCTAGGCAGTGAAATAAAGATGAAAAAATAAATGAAAGGGAAAAAAATCTAGAAAAGAAAGTCTGTACTTACTTCAACCACAATGTAACCCATTTATTATTATAACAGGAAAGTATTGTAATAAGTTTACATATAAGATAAAAATGAAAATAAAATGTTATATTTATATATATCAGCCTTAAGCAATTAGAAAATTACAAACGAAAACATAATATTTAAAATAGCTAAAAAATATAAAGAATCTTGACATATATATAATAAGTATTGTATAGGCCCTATATAAATACAATTTATTAATTATAAAAAATGTTAATAAAATACTACATAATTTAATTCATTCACTATTTTTAAATATTACTTTTGCTTAAATTGATCTCTAAATTAAAGACAATTCTAATTAATATCATGACTGTGTGAGTGTCTGTGTATGTCTAACTTAATAGCATGAATCTAATTTAGGGAAGAAATAGAGTGAAAACAATAATAGTATACATTTGCTTGAAGAGAAGAATAAGGTTAGGAGTCTGGCCAATCAGACAGCCAAACATTACAAAGTTATAATTAATGCATTTTCATATTAAATTAGGAATGTATATGTGATATATATACATATATCTCAGTAGAATAAAATTGTCAGAATCAATCTCACACTAATTTTTAGGTGTCTGATATAAGAAAAAGTCACCATTCTAGACACCTGGAGGAAGGATACAAGGATAAACCATTATCCACCTGGAAATTCAAGTGGTTCATTAAAAAATAAAATTTGAAAGCCATATGCATTTTATCATAACCCAGTAACAAGTAAGTAACATAAAAGGTAACTAAGTCCTATCTCACTTCAAATTATTTCAAAATTAGGAAATATTTTCATAGTTAATGCCATTATCCAAAAAATTCTGAACTTAAATTTATCTAGAAATATATTAAAATAATATATGAATAGCCTGAGCAAACTTAAATCCTTGATAAAATGTGCTAGAGAAAATAACTAGTTATTATTTATAATACTAATATGAAAAAATAATATTCTTAAAATAACATCTCACACAAAATAGTATTCTTATGATAATGTAGGTGAGCAAGAATTTTGCAGTTAACATCAAATACATTAATACAAAATAATCCCTTTCTAGTCGTAGCTTGTATTCTTTATTCATTTTCTGGTTGTTCATTTTAGGTAACAACATTTTCACAAATTGTAATATCAAATTTTAATAATATCCAACTTACTCTTCATTTAACATATACTGTTAAATAAGAGAGAAATTAATATCTAATTTGAGAATGTTAATTTTGTAACTGCATCTGAGAATCTTTTACAGTTTGCTGTACTTTTTTCAATATTGTACAGTTATGGGCACCCAAAATAAGTTAACTATATATATTGAAATATGCTCTTTGCAGATATAAGATATACCATTTTTCTTTTCCTAAATGATACATAGTAAAAATGTTTTTAGGTCATTTGTAGATGTGTAGTTTGCTGCTGCTTTGAATATGCATTTGCTTCTGGTTTGCAATGAACATAACAAGACTTAAGATTTTTATCTTAATGTTCTAGATTGTATGTGTTTTAAATTTTTATAATGTCCCAGATTTCATTATAAATGAAAAATTGTACAAATATTTTAAGTTTACTTTTCCCAATCCTACCAAATTATATAAATTAATTTTGCAAGGGCTTTAATTATAGGGAGAGGATAGCATGAAAGTTATATATGTGTTTTATACAGATATACTTACCTACACATGTGCATACATGTACACACAGATAAGTACATATTTATATATACATTTATATGTAATTTGAGGGGAAAAAAAGATGACCCTAAGATACATTCAATATATTTGACCCTTGAACAATGAAGGGTTATGGACATAGTCCCTGCACAGTGGAAAATCTGCATAAAACAACTAGTCAACCCGCTGCATATGTGAATTCGCAACTGGGGATCAGAAATACAGTTGTCCCTTCAACAATGTGTGTTTGAACTGTGTGGGTTCACTTATATGATAGAGTGCCATACTCCCAATAGTCTACCCAATCAATAAGGACTGCAGCCTATATTCCAAATACCAGAGACTGAAATCAGGGAATGCCTGACTTTGTAAACCTTTACTGTATTGTTTTGTATGGGACATCCTCTGTATTAATCAAAGAATTAGCAAAACACCTTACATTTCTACTTATTTTCTCCTTCATACCACTTTGTTCCGTGTTTTTTCTCCTCAAAATCCAATTTTCAAAAATAATAATTACTAGAGAAAAAATATATGTAGTAATACCCACAATAACTGGGTATATTATTATTAAAAATAATATAAATATAATATAATATTATATTAATATTATTTAGAATATAGTATTAAAAACCTATACAAATACTATACAAGTACAATACTAGTAAACACTGTAGACAAATCAAAATTAAAATAAATTTAGAAATTAAACTTTAATAAATGTTTACACAGCCCATGAGAAGGTAAGTAAAAGAAAACAGAAAAACAAAAACTACAACAGCAAAAAAAATACATAAAATGGCAAGATTAAGCTCTAAGTATCACTAATTATATTAAATATAAAATTTTAAATACAATGATTGAATTTAAATATATAATCCAACTATCTGTCCACAAAATAAACTGCTTCAGACATAACTATAGTCAGATTGTAAGTAAGATTATGGAAAAGAGATATCATGAAAATGTTAATTTAAAAAATAAAGACGGCCTTCAAATTAAATAATCTTCAGAGCAAATAAAATTACAGACGTTAAGGAATATAATATGATGATGAAAGGAGCAATCTTTCAAGAATGCATAGCCATGCTAAATGTGTATGCACCAAACAATAGACCTGCTAAATATGAAAAAAATTTTATATTAGTTTTATACAACCTAATATAGATAATTATGAATTTAAAAAATAATTACTGATTGTATCCTGAATATGTCTATATTTATATAGTTTTCTTGGTACAGTCACTATGTGATAGTATTGTTATTTTTTCCTGGGTACTTGATTTTTTTTTTTTTTTAAGGAAAATAAGAGCAAAGCAACATTTCAAAGACCCTCTACTGTTAAGCTGTCACCTGATTTACAGTAGTTGTAATATTCGTGGACAGTTAGAAAGCTTTTCAGTAAAGTAGCGACTCAGAAAATGATGTAAAAGAATTGCTTTTAAGAGCTGAAAGCAGTGGCCACATGGAACAAAAGCACGAATGGTGAGGGTTCTGTATGATGTTCATATTGAAGTTCTATTCTTTTGTAGCTCGACAGATCAAATGTGATGAGCCACTTGTTACTAAATAAAAGGATATGAGGCTTTCACTTTCACAAAGCCAAAGAATCCAATTGCTCTTTCTTTTATAAGTACTAGAGGGATTAAAGATTTGGATTTAAAAAAAAAAAAAAAGCAACCTCCTAACTTCTGCCACCAGCTATGGGGTGCAGGCTATTAGTGCCCTACACAGAAAAGTCTTCTTTCAAAAGGCACCTAAAGGTGCTACATTATTGTAATACCCCATTTATCACCAAAGACTGCAAGAGGCGAAGTTCTCTTACATAAAATCTAAATAAAGGCACCTGAATTTTTTCATGATCTAATTCTGTAAACTGAACAAGACACACTACACCTTCCATTATTATTCCTCTGAGACTTAATTTCCTTAACCCCAATAGTTTATTCTTTTAGGTTTAAGTTGTCAAATTTTTGAGTTGAGTTTATATGTGGTGCTTGTAATATTCAGTAAACATTACTTAATATGAACTATCTTTATAAAATATCAATATTTTTTGCCTTCCTCATCTACTCCTCTGCCCCTCCCTGACCTCCTTGCTGACCCTAAATAGACCAAATTTATCTGTATCTTTGGGACTTTGCATAAGTGTTTCTCTTTACTTAAACTGTTTCTTACAAAGATAGTTATGTTGCCAAAACCCTCACCTATTTCTATATTTTTTCAAATATCCTCTTATGGCTCAAATATCACTCTACCTCCCATACTCTGTTTATAACTGAAATTTGTTCTTGTGTCTAGTATTGCTGAACTTACTTCCTTTACCTATTTTATTCCTAAAAACTTAGTATCTTCAGCATACTATTTAATTTGTTGTATCCATTACTGGTTATTACATATTTCCCACTAGTGGCAGTTAAGTTCCATGAAGGCGGTTGTGTTTGTTTACTTTGTTCACAGATAAAGGCCAAGTTCCTTTTATAGTTCCTAGCATGTGATGGACACTCACAAAATATGTTTTGAATGAATGCTGTTTTAACTATGATATGTTCATTTGTATACATTACAGAAAAATATTTCATTTATAGTTCCACTATTTTGCATAACTTTGTAACTTTCCTAATGTCTTGTTCTGTAAAATAATAATTTTTTGTGCCTTGTTTTAACTTAAATGAATTTTTTGTTACTTATCTTCCTGCAAACTGCAAAAGAGCAAAAGCTAACATAGCTTTCTTAAATATAAATAATAATATATATATAGTCAAGTCACATACCTCTATAACAACTTTAAATGCTCTTTAAAATGATAGGGCTATGCTATATATTCTAAGATCATTTACATACCTAAGGTTTAAGAAATTTGAGTTACTTTACATTTATATACATACATAAATATATAATATAAATATTATAAATATATTGCATATTTATATGTGTATATATATATATATATATATATCGGTGCTATTGATTAAAATATTTATTAAAATATCTTAGGAAAAGCAATTCATTCACAATATTATACTAGGTATCTACTTGAGAAGAAATCAATAAGTATACTTTCATTCCTAAACTCAGCATATATGTATCGAGTACCTAAAAAGTGCCAGGCATTGGACTGTAGTATAGGAGTATAGAAGAAGAAAGACAGGCAAGATTGTTGTTTTCATGAAACTTTTATTTGGAAAGATTAATAGAAAAATATTTTTAAAAAACAAGAAATTTTATTGTAATGAAATATAAAATAAATTAAAATAATGAATAATCAATTTCCATAATCTCTTTTCAAAGTAGAAATGGCTAACACTTCTTTACATGTGTCTAAAATGTCTAAAGAGATATGCTATTAATAGACAAATTTCTGAAAGATAATGTAAATGTGCATGCACATTTCATCAGAGTAAAGCAACATCACGTGTTTAGTTCTTTACAGATATTCTAGTAATTTATTCACTCTAAGGTTTCTCAATGAAGATTTCAGTATTGTGCTGCCTATAACTGAATGTCAAAAAGCAGTTGATTCATATAATTTGTTCAGTTTTATATTTGTTTATACATGGAGAGTTATTTCAGTAACAATTATTCCATTATAGCCAGAATGAGAAATACCTTTTTCATATAATAAAGTTTTACGTGATGTTGACTTTGTAGAATAAAAATGTACAATATTTGAAAAATATTTTAGAACTACTAAGTAGACACGAGGAATTCCTGTGATTCTGAAAAAGTGACACCACATAAAGTACATATTGTTTTATAGGAAAGTCATCTAAGAAAAGACAGACTCCTAGTAACAGAGACCATTTGAGAATCAGTTGAAGTTTTACAGACAAGCAATGTTTAATACTTGAAAGAGGATAGTAGCTTTAAGAATAAAATATAATAGAATGTTCAATATTGTAATACGAAAATATAATATAATTTGTCATTTCCTTTGTATTTCAGCATTTTTGTCAAACAAAACTATGGTGATTCTGAGATGCCTAGAGCAGGAATTGTGTTGTTATAAGACTATTTTAACATAGACCAGCTAATTTTAAAACCAACTCATCACGCTGCCAGTTCTGGAATCCCCTTGGGTTCCAAAATTGTTAAAAGTGTTTTTTCTGTTCTGATGCTATTCCATGAATCTATAAATTGCAGTTTCTCTCTACAGACTAATTAGAGAAGTAAGATCTACAAAGGACCCGCGGTCAAATCAATGAAATAAGAACGCTGTAATTTGTTTCACTGGGTCATATGGGTGAGTCGTAATCAAGAGCCAGAAAATTATGGTTGAAACTGTTTTCAGTGACGGATTAACACCTAGAGGATTAAAACTTTAGATAAGACATTTACTAAAGCAAGTGAGGAGGTCATTGAACAGTACATAAGTAAGTCTGTGGGCTACAGGTATTGGCAAATGAATATATGAGCCCACTAGTTTCTGAGAAGTTACAGACCAGGGCTCATGACTTCCTTTTTTCTTCAAAAACTATCACTTTGCCCAATTCATTGAAGGCATGCAATAGATTGTTGCGGACTGTGAAGTGAATGCCCTACCACTGCCCAAAAGACAAAAGATCTAATGAAGGATGAGAATCACATTACTAGAAAAGGCTCACATTTTTGAAATAACTTTTCTACTTGCCAGGTATTCATCTAACGAGTATTAAATCAATTGGATATTTGAGATCACTCAAAACTTGTTCCTGTGACCATTTCATAGTCATTCTTAGTCACAATTATCTTTTCAGATGATCAGGGTATGTGCTCGTTGTAGTGAAAAAGACTCCTCTTGACATAGCTATCAAACTTGGAAGTAGAAGATTGGTGAATTCATTGTCAAAAGTAGATCCCTTGTACTTATGAAAGCTTAAGTATAATCAGATGCCAATAGGTTAAATAAGTCCTTAGATATACTGAGGCTGTGCATGCAGTAAAGATTATATATATAAATATATATAATATATATTATATATATATAAATATATATATAATATATATTATATATAAATATGTATAAATATATATATTTATACATATTTATATATATATAAAACTATCCCTTGAGAACAAGCCACTTGTCCTTTATCATCAAGCTGCTGCTAGTTTTCTCAAGGGATGGTGCCATAACCTGCCACTGTTTTCTGCTCCTTGCTTTAGCAGAAGCAAATTAGCATTGGTAGTATAAGCCAAAGCTGTGGGACCCTGGCATTGCCTTCACGGCTGCCACTAGGGCCACTTCATTCATGAGCACATTACATCAGATTGTGAGTTGCCAATTACAAAGACTTGGAAAAGCCCCCTTGCTGGGTCATTTTCACTTCTTGGTGGACTGGTCCTTTTACAGAGGTGCATGCATTCTAGTTGAACATATGTGACATATTCTTACATCACATTCCTATATGCGAGCCCTTGTTTTCCTCAACATTGCAATATTTTTTCCTTCCAGGATCCTGAATTTCCCAACCATTCACTTCTACCCATGAGTCCATTTTTATTCTCTCCTTGGGCCACTATTCTGTCCTTGCAAATTGGATGAGCATGTTCAAGTTTTTAAACTTCTAGTTTTTGAAGGTGTTTTTATTTTCAAAGCCACTTGGGATGCAATATTGTTTTTGAATTATTGTCATGTGCAGGAAAGAGTAGTTTCTGAAGACTTCTCTTAAAATTTACTACCATGAGAATTCTTCTTCTGTGGACTAGAGAAACACTGTGATAAAATGGCCACCAGGTCACTGTTGTAATATCTGTAAGCCAGCATTTGGTCAAGACCTATTTATTACCTCCCCTCACCACCTATGTTCCAATATGCTTAGTTTTTAATAGGTAAGGGATATTATGAAATGATGATGCTTTACGTCTCCAGGTATTGTGTAAACACAGACCCTGTTTTTAACATCTCCAAATACGTCCGGGAATTTGCTCTTCCCTAATCCACAGTTACCAGAGGAAATGACCAAAGGTTTGCAGTTAAGGACTAAAAGTATCCATTATGTGTATCCTAACTATGGTTTTTACATGGTCCTTTCTACTGGCTACCTCACTATTTCTACAGGCAATGGATTCTAACTCTGATAACCAGCTTAGCTTTAGAAACTGGGCAAAGGGTTATGACTTTTAAATGACCAAATGCTTTCATCTCCTTGTTTTTTCTTTTGGCATACATTGGATAGTAACTTTTTGGCTGCCCACCTGTATTTTCTCTGAAAAGGTTGTGTTCTATTAACCATATGTATAACCCTCTGCACGTTACACTCCCATGGCTGCCCATGGATCCTTGCTAGTCATCATTATGTCTATGATCACTTCTCCTCTGGTACTGAAGCACCGTCTGGCCTCCATTGTCTTGTTATTAGTGAGCCAAGTTCTGTAATAGCCTCTCCTACTTTCAGCACTGGTATCAGAAAGATTTTCTTACCACTGAATTGCTTTGGTATTCCTATGGAACATTATCACTGAGTCTTACAACTGCATGTAATATATACAATGTAGCATGGTTCTTTCTTTACCATTTAAGAGGGAAATCTGGCATCTCATCTTTGTTCAGTATATGGCCATCAATATTCCATGGCTATAAGAGGAATTATGCAAGTTAGTGTGACCAAATTCTGAGGTCCTTTCCAGGGAATTTTATCTTGTAATTTGAGATAACACTCCCAAGTCCAAGTCTCTTAATCAGTAATCTCAGAATCTAGTTTCATGTTTAAACCTATAAAAGATAGCTGTGCCTTGTACTTCCTTTGTGGTATAGTCTTATTTTTTCCCTTAGGAGGACGAATATGTCCCCAGAAGACTCTTGCAACAAAACTACAGTAGATGATAGTTTTGTACTGTGTCAATTTAGCTAAAAATAAATGTTATCTTTTTTTTTCTTTAAATCTTTATGTTCATTTATTAGAACAAGATTCTGGACCAGTACACAGTGGTGTATTTACTAAACAGAGAACTGTGCAGAAATTACATACTATCTAGACAGGTTTTCATTATACTTTGTGTGTTGAAGTGATAATTCCATTTACAAAGTTTTATATATCAAAAAGCTTTGGATCTGACCAGACTGTCATTAATGCACTTCTGAAAAAGTTAAGTGGCATTTAATTTTAGCAACTGTATTTTACAGCATTAAAAACTTAGACATTTAAGTAGCTTCTCAAAATGTTATTCTGTGCACAGTGGCTTTTAGCAGACATAGCAGAGTCTATCATCTCACCAAAATTCACACAGAAGGGTCTCCTTTGAGAGCTGTGTGCCTCATTGTTGATACTTAGAGACAAATGTATTCATAATTTGAGTTTCTTACTACCAGTACAAACTTCTTACTCTTAATACCTGTGTCTCGGATATGTTTATAGTGCCAATGAAGACAAGCCAGCAGTTACCCCACGTGTAACTTGGCATTAGAGTGTCATATCTATCTGATGGTGGTAGTATACATTATTATGATAATATGTAGATAAACAAATTTCTTAGAATGCCAATTTGAAGTACAAATCAAGGATACAATATACTCAGAATTGAGTTTTGAGCAACCTGACATCCCAAATGATGTGAAAAATTTTAGAAACTGATGGCACATTGCACCTGTGATGTTCCCCAGCTACAGAGACATTAATACATTGGTTCAAATCCCTTTACTCAGTCCATATCACCCTGAGGGCATCCTGAAGAGTGTGTATCAAAAAATATGGAGTTAGGGTGACAAAATTTGACAGTATGCTATACAAGTCAAACAGAGGAAGTCATATTAAGTATATGTTTTCTTAGATAAAAGCATCAAATCCTTTGTATATACATTCAGTTTTATTGTAACAAAGCAACTTGTATACTTTAAACATTGAAAACTGAGCATTGTCATTGCTTCATAGTGAAACAAAAAGAAAATTAAAAAACAAAAAAGACTAAAATTACAAAAGAGAATATCAATTCCAAATAAGATCTTATAGGTTCTGCTGATTCTCTTGTTAAGTGGCAGGGCTCAAGTCATCTTTATGAGAGAATTTTATTTTAAAAATGTCATCTTAAACTTTAAGGATGTCAGCTAAACATCATAATTAAGTATGCTAAAGGAGAAACCATGTCAAAATGCCCACTTGACCCACTTAAACATCTCAAACGTACCCTTTGCCAACCTTTTGTAACTCATTTTTTAAAGTTTTTTTTTTTTCTCTCTTTTTAAACAAGAGAAAGTAAGCAGATACATGGAGTTGAAAACTAACTTTCCATATCTACGTAGAGACATAGTGTAATCTCTGAGCCCACTATACAGATAAAGGAGGAAAAGAGCTAGAATTCTATGTACTACTGCGCAAGAGCCTAGTAACCTACAACTTCCAGCAGAGCTAAGGGAGCAGAAGGTTTTTCTTTTTTTTTTTCCCACAGAGCATGGTGATGTTGATTCCATAAAGTCTGTGTTGAGACAGAAAGGAATAAAAGTGAATTTGAAACAGGGAGAGGTAGAGATTCATTTTTGATCCTGTTCTGCTCAAAACATTTATCCCCCAAATAAGTTGAAAACCATGGTATAAAAGAGGGAAAAGAGGCCTCAAAAGTGGGGTGACTGAACAAAAGATGGGGGGAGGGAGAACTGCAATTTGCTCCCAGGGACTAGAGATAATTTAAAAAGGAAGGTTGGAAATTATCCGTGTTCCTTTTCTCTTTCCCCACATCATCATCATCTTCATCTTAGTCACTTTCATCCTCATCTGCTTCTTTATGAATAACTTCCAATTTTTCTTCTACCATATTTTCTTCTCCTTCCCCTTCATCATACATGTCAGGAACCAAGTGGTATTTTAATAGAATTGGCCAAATCTCATCTTTGAGGACTTCTTCTGACTCATCTGCATCTGCATCAGAACGGTCAGTAAGCCAGGTAAAGCATGTCCCTGGTTCCTCATAATGTCTGTGCCCTGTTGGCTTTATTCTATTTTGGACTTGAAGGGTTCATCGAATCCTTCTTAGATTTCCATTTGATTTCAGTGGACTTTGAAGATGAATTACCACTCTCAATCAGATGAAATTCTGAAGAGGGAACATGACTTTCAAAGGAAGGCTTTTCATCAAAATAAAAATCTACTTTGTAACATGATTTTAACATCTTAAAATTCTGTTGTGTCAACTCTTGCCATACAATGCAGTACCTCGTCATCCTCCTACCCAAGCAGTGTAGATCCTTGATGATGGTTGACAGAGTTACAGCAAAATTTGGGATTTGTGCAATTAATTCTGACCTCTTGAAAAAAAATGTTTGGCAGTTTGTTGCGTTTCTGTTTTGCTTCCAAAATCTCCTCACTGGCTTATTCTTTGGTCTGTCTCACTTTCTACCTCACCGGTATGTCCAATCGTTTCTCACTGTTTTTTTCTGAGGTCTAGTCGCCCCTGCAGGGTTCGAGTTGCGCTTGTCCTCAGGAGCCTGCAGGGCGCAGCAGGTGTTGGGAGGTGGGAGGTGGGAGGTGGAGAGTGCAGGGGAGAGAGGCTGGAAGGGCAACAGGTGGGTGTGGCTTCCCTTCGGCCAATCCATGAACTTGGAATATTCTCCCATTTATTTGTGTCTTCTTTAGTTTCTTTCAACGATGTTTTATAATTTTCACAATACAAATCTTTTATCTCTTTAGTTTTATTTATACTGAAATATTTTACTGTTTTGATGCTATTTTAAATGAGATTTTTTCTTAATTTTGTTTTTAGTTTGTTTTAGTATATAGAAATGTAACTGATTTTACATTTGGATGGTGATATTGTATACTCCTATATTACTGAATTCATTTATTAACTCTAACAGTTGTGTGTGTGTGTGTGAGTGTGTGTGTGTGCGTGTGAAGTCTTTAGGGTTTTCTGTATGTAACATCATGTCTTTTGCAAACAGAGATAATTTTATTTCTTCCTTTTCAAATTAAATATCCTTCATTAGTCTTTTCTTGCTCAATTGCTCTGGCTAGGAATTTCAGTACTGTGTTGGATAGAATTAGTGATGAGGAGTATTCTTGCCTTGTTCCTGATTTTAGAGGAAAAGCTTTCAGTTTTTCAACATTGAACATGATGTTACATGTGGGCTTTCACATATGGTCTTTATTACTATTTTTAAATTTTTCTTCTATTTATAATTCATTGAGAGATTTTATTATGAAAGGATGTTGAATTTTATCAAATGCTTCTTTTGCATTTATTGAGATGATCTTGTGATATTTATCCTTCATTTTGTTAATGTGTTATATCACATTAGATTTGCAAGTGTTGAACTATTCTCATATTGCTGGGATAAATCCTATTTGGTCAAAGTGTAGTGTTCTTAAATAGTGTTATTGAGTTTGATTTATTAATATTTTGTTAAGGATTTCTGCATCTATGCTTATCAGGGATATTGGTCTGTTTTTTTTTTTCTTTTCTTGTAATGTGTTTAGCTTTGATATCAGGATATATCTGGCCTCATAAAATGAATTTGGTAGTGTTCTCTTCAGTTTTTTGGCAGAGTTGGGAAAGGCTGGCATTAATTCTTCTTTTAAGTGTTTATGAATTCAGCAGTGAAGCTTTTTTTTGTTGGAAAGTTTTTGTTTACTGATTCAGTCTTCTTAGTGATTATCGAGCTATACAGATTTTCTGTTTCTTCACAAGCCAGCTTTGGTAAGTTGTGTCATTATAGGAATTTATACATTTTTTTTTCTAAATTATCCAATTTGTTGGCATATAGTTAGTTGTTCATAGTAGTCTCAGATGATCCTTTTTTTCATTTCTGTAGCATCAGTTGTAATGTCCCATCTTTTATTTTTGATATTTAATTGAGTCTTTACTCTTTTCTTGGTTAATTTAGCTAAAGGTTTGTCAGTTTATTTATTTAAAAAAAAAACTTAGCTTGATTTTTGTCTATTGTTTTACTGTTCGTTATTTTGTTTATGTCTGTGGCAATCTCTATTATTTCCTTCTTTCTGTAAACATTGGGCTTAGCTTGCTCTTCTTTTCTTAGTTCCTCAATATATAAAGTTAGGTTGTTTACTTGAGAATTTTTTCTTTCTTAATGTGGCCGTTTATCGCTATAAACCTCTCTTGGTACAGCTTTTACTCTAGCCCATAAGTGTTGATATGTAGTGTTTGTTTTAATTCACCTCAAGATATTTTCTAATTTCCCTGTGATTCTTCTTTGACCCCTTTGATTGTTCAACAGTGTGTGATCTAATTTTCATGTTTGTGAACTTTCAAGTTTTTCTTTTTTTTCTATTGATTTCTAGCTTCAGTTAGAAAAGATTCATTAGTGTTTTAAAGATTATGTTAGAAAAGATTCTTGCTATGGTTTCAATCTTCTTACATTTCTTAAGACTTTTTATATTAAACCTCACATGTGACCTATGCCAAAGAATGTTCTACGTGTGTTTGGAGGGGATGTATATATCTGTGCCATTGGGTGGAATGTTCTGAATATGTTTATTTAAGTCCGTTTGGTCTATAATGTTCAAGTTCACTATTTTTATATTGATTTCCTTTCTGAATGTTCTATGTATTATTGAAAGTAGAGCATTAAAGACCCTATTATTGTGCTGTCTGTTTCTCTCATTAGGTCTGGCAAAATCTGCTTTGTATATCTAGGTGTTCTGATGTTGGGTACATATATATTTATATCTGTTATATATTTCTGGTGAATTGACTTTTTATCATTATATAATGTTCTTCTCTGTCTCTTGTGGCAGGTTTTTTTTTTTACTTAAAATTACATTTTTCTAATGAAATATAGCCAACAATGCTCTCATTTGTTTACAGTATTGGTGGAATTATTTTTAAATGTCGAGTTTAACATATCTCAACCCTTGGGTTTTGTAAAATGTCAGACTAAGGCAGAAATCATCACAAAGAAAAAGAGATATTAAGTAGATAAGACAATGTGATAAATTAAGGATTAGAGAAATATCAAGTTGAGTGGCAGTAGGCAGAATAATCGTGATGGAAGAGATCACAGGTAACATGCAAGAAAAAAATACTTATTATTTTATAAGAAAAAGTATAAAACAGCTCAATGGGGAAATAAATTAAAATTCTATCACCATTTTGATTAAAAAGCATATCTATTTATCATTTTTTGGTGATTTACTCTGGCATTTAATTTTGCATAAGTGATTAAAAAATAATGCTGGTATGGAAAATGACAGCTACTTTGTTGCTTATGTTGTCAGAATCCAAAAGGCTGTGTTGTGAAATATTCTGTAGTATCCCCTTGGAGAATTCTGTCTTCATAGGGCTTATTTATGTTTGTGCAGTCCTTGAGTTATAAATGCTCAACACACACAGATGCACTAAGTAAATGCATTATTGTAGAAAAGAAAAACGTCTTTCAGATAGAATTGACTTCTCTTGTTATTGGCTTCAACTAGATATTATGCAAACTTTTATAATAGCCCTTTGGTATTTAGTAAACTTATTTGCATACATTTCTGTACCCCACTACTATATCAGCACTATACTATATATTTTAAGGAGGGAAATACCCAAGTTTCATCTTGTTTTCTTAAAGTCGGCATAATACTAAATCAGTTAGTGCTTATTAAGTGACATAAATGAAAGAAATTTTAGCTGTGACAAAAACATTGTTTTTTATAATTTTCCTAAACCTTCTAATAAAGCATGATTGTTTTAAATGGGTTTCCCATATGTGTGAAAATCACTTAGCCTGGGCAAAAAAAAAATACACACACACACACACACACACGTATAGTTTTATATATATATATCACTACAGTCCATAGTAGAAAGAAACCAAATATTTATTTTACAGCTGTAGCATCAGTTGTCAGAAAGACTACGATAGTGTTAAAGTGGATAAAACAGAGCATTTTCCTCAGGTATTCTTCAAAATATGTATGCTTTTCTAATTTATTTTTCTACTCCCTTTTTCCCATATACTAACCTAGAAAACATATTTTTGTGGGCTGAATTGATATTTATATTCTTGAATAATTTAAGAGACAATGAGATGGACTATACACATTTTAAGACACTTCTGTGTCATATTTCTAAGAATGAAAGAGAAAATCAAATTATGGAAATAGCAGAGAAACTAAAACTTTCCAACTATATTCAGAATCTCATATAAACTTATATTTTTAGGAAAGAGAAATGAGTTTTTATGCTAAAATTTCAAGAGTTGATACAAAAGCAATACTATTATAATATTATTTAAATACACAAAATGTTTATTTTGTTAGTTTTATTTTAATATGATTATTTATGGACATTGTTACTGGCTAATTTGTCTTTCTATTCTATGAAATTCTTTTAAATGAACTACAAATTTTCCATAAAGATCTTGCAAATTGTCAAGAGTCAGCTACTCTCTAGAGATCTTATCACAGCATATCAACTGAAAAGGCAGATATCTAATACATTAATCCCTATACAATTGTACAGCCTTGCAACAGAACAGATTGCTAGAGGAATAGAGGAAGAATTTAGAGAACTGAAACAGAGTATCTTTTGGTCTTGACCATGTCACTCAATCCATTCAAATATTTAAAAAATATATATTCAACAATATATGTATTATAGGATAGTTTTGTATTTGAAAATGCCTGGCAACTTAAAGTGTATTTTTACATTGAAGATATTTCATATCAGAACAATTTTGGGAATTATATATGAAATATTGAAATCTTGATTATTTGGTTAATATTCAGTTTTTAAAAAACATATACTTTAAATTTACTTTCTATATTTCTGCTGGTTATTGAAGAAATATATGCAGAATACAAAATAAAAAAACAAGTTAGTCTGTATTGCCTTACATACATTTTAAGTTTTTCAAGTTAATTGTAAAATTATTCTGATTTAGTTTGAGTAGTATATAGGAGTGTTTATTTTAAATCTTTTAAAATATATGTATGGATTACGAAACAAATAATGTTTATGTACTTGAAATCTTTTCAAGATAATTGCTATAGATGCAAGAGAATTTTTTTGCATGATCGACTTATATTCCATTGAATAGATATTTTACAATTTTATAATTATTTCCCTACTGATGAGAATTCAAATTGATTCCACTTTTACGTTGAAAATATTCTATTATTGGATTCTGGGAAGATGGTAGAGTAGGAAGCACTGGGAACAACCAGACCACAATTACACTGGCAGATTCTGTCTGATGTAAATATTTTAGAACTCTGGAGTCTATTGACAAAGCTGTCAACAGCACCTTTCAGGGGAAGGCTTGGACAGTAAATTGTGGTAAACTTTAGCCAATTTCAGCTTTAGCTTAGCAATGGCTACCCATAACACATCCTCCAGCCCTATGAAAATCAGCTGTGTGAATGTTCCTGGAACAGCTTGCTCACATCGTGGCACCAGAGTAAGAAATAAAGACCTTGTTCTCTAAATCTTGGGGATCAGTGTTCTGATTGCAGATTGGTGTTTCTGATCTCAGAGATGTAAATAAAGAGGCAATTGTAGCTGCATATCCCCTTATTGTTGCAAGGCCCTCTCCTTCAGCTGAAGTAACATCCAGAGGACTTAAAAGGCCAGCACATTTTTTTACCTTTATTTTTTTCTTCTTCCCTTTTTGGAAGCCAGACATTAAAGATTAGGCTATTCAAAAGCAGTTGCAAATATGGGAGATATTAGAGAGTCAACATGCATGCCCAGGGAAAGGTGAAGACTCTGTGGAGACCTGAAAGGACCACAAATCTTCACCTTAGGCTGATTCTCAGGACAGCACACATCAGTGAAATCAGAACAAAACCAAGTGAACCCTGGGGAAGGATGTTAATCTTATTTCCAGAGATATCATGATATTAAATTCAAATGTCTAGTTTTTAATTTTAAAAAATCATAGGACATATCAAGAAACAGGAAAGTATGTATTATTCAAAAGAAAAAAAATAAACTGAGATAAATTGTTAATGAGAAAAACCTGATGGTAGAACTACTAGACAGATTTTTAAAACAACTCTAAAGATTCTTGAAGAACTAACAGAAGACTTGGAGAATGTTAAGAAAATAATGTATGAACAAAATGGAGATATCAATAAAGAAATAGAAAAACTAAAAAAGCAACCAACAAGAAATTCTGGAGCTTAAACATATAATAATTGAAATGAAAAATTCTCTAGAGAGATTCACAGGCTGATATGAACAGACAGAATAAAGAATCAGGGAACATGAAGACAGGAAAATTGAAATAAGTGATTCTGAGGAACAGAAAGAAAAAAGATTGAAGAAGAGTGAACAGAGTTTGCAGGACCTGTGGGACACAGTCAAATAGGTCAACACATATATTATGGAAGTTTTGAGGAGAAGAGAGAGAAAGAACAAAAAGCAGAGAGATATTTGAAAAAATAAAGACATTTTTCTAACTTTGATGAAATACATGCATATAAATAAGCAGCTCAACAAACTTCAAGTGGGATGAAATCAAAGAGACCCATACCAAAATACATTCTAATCGAAGTATCAAAAGCCTAAGACAAAAAGCCTATCTTGAAAGTATCAGGAAGTGACTTATAACATATAATGGATCCTCAATAAGATTAACAGATTTCTCATCAGAAACTTTAGAAAGTAGAAAATAGTGGGCCGATATATTTAAAGTGTTACAAGAAAGATAATCTATCAACCAAAAATCCTATGTCCAGAAAAAATTATTTTTCAAAAGTAAGGGAGAAATTAAAACATTTCCAGATAAACAAAAATGGAGAGAGTCCATTACTAGACATACACTGTAGAAATGCTAAAGAGAATTCTACAGGTTTAAATGTAAGGACACTTAGTAGTAACTCAAATGAAAAATTGTTTCAACATCACTAATTATTAGGGAAATAAAATGAGAATCATTGTAGGACACCACTTCACACACATTAGGAGCATTGCTTAAACAAAAAAAAAAAAAAGAAAAGAATGACAAGGATATGGTGAAGTTGCAACTCTTGTGCACTGTTTGTGAGAATGTAAAAGGATACAGCTGCTGTGGAAAACAGTATGGTGTCTCAAAAAAAATAAAAAAATAGAATTACCTAATGATTCAGTAATTTACTTTTGGGAATATATTCCCCTCTCCCCAAATGAAAGCAAGGTCTTGAAGAGAAATCTGCACTCTCATGTTTATAGCAGGATTATTAACTGTAGTTAAAATGTAGAAGCAACTCAAGTGTCCATCGTAGATGAACTGATAAGCAAAATGTGCTATATTCATATAGTAAAATAGTATTCAGCTTTTAAAAGGAGGAAATTCTGACATAAACTTTAATATGGAGGAACACTAAGGATGTTATGTTAAGTGAATTAAGCCAATCAGAAAAAAAATAATGTATGATTCTACTTACATGAAGTTCTTAGAGTAATCAAAATCATGGAGATAGAAAGTTGAATGGTGGTTGCCAGAGGCTAGGGATACAGGGAATGTGGAGTTATACTATTATTGTTTAACAGTATAGACTTTGAATTTTTTGAGATGAAAGAGTTTTTGATATATATGGTGGTGGTAGTTGTACTACAATATGCTTGTACTTAATACTATGGACTGAACTTGAGATGATACATTTTATGTTATTTATATTTTACCATATTTTTTTAACTGAAAAGAAAAAGTAAGATGAGTGGGGAAATTTGAACAGGGACTGGTTATTAGATGAAATCAATAAATTATTCATTTTGTTAGAAGTTTCATGATGTTTTGGTTATGATGGAAATATTTTTTCAAAAATATATAGTGGTCTTGAAGTATTTAGTGGTCTTTACATAATTTACTTTAAAGTACTCAGTAACAGCAATAAAATGGATGAAGAATTGTGTCAAAATGTCAACAACTGTTAAATCTAAGTGATGTGTATATGTGTTCATTATACTAAGCTATTTTTTTAACTTAAGCATTTTGATAAGAAAAAAATTTAAATATTCATTATTGTAGAGCTCATATACTCATTACTTTGTCCTTTTTTATATATTTTATTTGTTTGCAGAAGCAACATATACAGAAATTAAAAAAAGAAATAATTAGTATTGTCATATCACTTAAAGACAACCCTTGCCAATAATATATTTCTTTATGATTTTTTTCTGTACTTATTTTTTTCATTTGGTTATAAACAAATGTCATAACAAAATTATTTGTGATTAATCTTTTTGTAAATTATATTAAAATATTCCATTAAACCTCCTTGTACATATTTTCTGGTATATGAATAGAGCAATTCCCAGGAATGAGATTATTGGCTCAAAGAGTATGCATACTTATAATTGATGCTGCCAGGTATATTCCTAAGAATATTATAACATTACATGTATTTGTTGTCGATTTTTAAGGATGAGAATATTTGTCCCATTACTGATGTAGCTTTTTGGCTGAAGAGAGATGAAAGACTATAACATTTTTGTCCTCTCTCTAGTTTAGTCATCCCAAGGGGAGAAGGAATGACAGAATCTTATTAATGAGAAGGAGTAAAAAGACCACACATTTATATCTGAGTTTCTCTTTTCTTTCCCTCCTTTTTGAAGCTAGCCTATCAGACGTGAAATTGTATTCCTCTTTTGCCATATAGCAAAAGGCTCGCTTCCATGAAAGAGGTCTGCAACTGCTAGAATTACCTGTGATAGAATGGATAAGATTCCAATAATTTAAACCATATTTTTAAATAGCAGTTTTTATTTTTAATACAGATTTTTTATTTACTCTGCATCTACTCTCTTATAAATTGTCACTGTTCCTTCAGAACTGATTTAGACTTTTACCACAGCAAGAGAGAGTGACTTCAAGTATCACTGACATTGAACTGGACACTGATGAAATTAGGTTTTCAAATTGAGGGGCGACTTTAGCCTTTTCCACAGGGTAGTGGCTATTTTGATGTGAATAGGGCTACAGGTGCTGGCCTTAAGTACAAACTTATGAGACTCATGGAGTAGTCCAACCTTAAGGATAGGTATGAAGAGTTCCTCTAGGCTTGAACATAGATGAGGGATGTGTGTGTATGTAATTATTTAATATAACATACAAGATTTATTTTGTTGTGGAGAACAGTTCTATGAATTTTAACATGTATATATATATATATATATATATATATATATATATATATATATGTGTGTGTGTGTGTGTGTGTGTGTGTATGCATATAACTACAATCACCATCAAGATACAAAACAGTTTTGCCATCCCATAAAACATTGTTGCAGTCTTCCTTGAATTCATTCTCTCCTTCTACCCCTAAGCCATGGCAACACTGATCTATTCACCATCACTGTACTTTTGCCTTTTAAGAAAGGTCACATAAATGTAAGTGTGGAATGTATGACTTTGTAGATAAGCTGCTTTCACTTACCATAATACCACCGAGATTCATCAAATTATCGTTTGCATAAATAATTTTTTCCTTTTATTGCTGAATAATGTTCCATTGTATGCTGTTTATTGATCCATTCCTTCATTTAAAAACATTCATTATTTTTAGTTTTTTGTAATTATGAATAGTGTGCTACCACAATCCATAGGCAGATTTTAGGGTGAACGTGAGTTTTCATTTTTTGGGGTTAAATATCCAAGAGAGAGATTGCTGAGCCCTATGGCAATGATATGCTTACATTTATAAGAAACTCACATTTTTTCAAGTGGCAGTATCATTTTGCATTCCCGCCAATAAAATATGACAACTTCAGTTTCTCTGCAACCTCACCAGCACATAATATTGTCTATATTTTTAAAAATTATTTAGCTATTGGAAGATTGCCCTTGATTCATGAGGACTATCTTACTCAGAATGCTTAGGAGATTAGACTCTTAAACAAACTTCCCTAGGTCATGGCCTTCAGCCAGTGACCAATCTAAATGTTATAGCAGCCTCAACCACTATTTTTTAAGTATAATGGCTTTGTGTCATATGTCTCCTGAAATCATTTAAGGGACAGATGTGTAAATTTTTCTTGTATAAGGATCAATAGTAAATATTTTAGTCTCTACAACTCATGTGGTCTCTATTGCAACTATTTAGCACTGCTGGTATAGGAAGAAAGCAAACATAAAGCTGCAATAATCATAACAATGTGCTACTAGCATAAAAACAGACTCATAAACCAATGGTACAGAACAGAGAACTCATAAATAAACCCATGAATATATGGTTAACTGATCTTCAGTAAGACTGCTGAAATACAGAGTAGGGAAAGGATAGTCTCACCAACGAAGGTGCTGGGAATACTGAATATCCATGTACAAAAGAGTAAAATTGGACTCATCTAATACCATACACAAAAATCAACTCAAAATGAATTAAAGACTTAAATATAAGATCTCAAACTGTAAAACTTCTTAAAGAAAACATAAGCAAAAACTTTATGACATTGGTCTTGATAATGCTTTTAGATATAACAACAAAGTCAAAAGTGACAAAAGGAAAATAGACAAGTAGGACTACATCAAAGCTAAAAAGCTTCTGCACAGAAAAGGAAACAATAACAGTGAAAGACAACCTGTAGAATAAGAAAAAAAATTTGTAAACCTATATTTGTTAAAGAGTTATCTTTCAAAATATATAAGGATACAGAAGGCCTTCAACTACATAGCAAAACAAAACAAAACAAAACAAAACAGACCAAGTGAACAAATGATAAACCTAATTAAAAAATGGAAAAAGGACTTGATTATACATTTTTCCCAAAGAAGACATATGTATGGTCAAAAGGTATATGAAGAATATAAATCCAAACCACAATGAGATATCATCTCACACCTATTAGAATAACATTAAAACAACAAAGTGTTGGTGAGGATGTGGAGAAATTGGAACTCTTGTATGCTGTTGGTGAGAATGTAAAATGGTGCAGTTGATGTGGAAAACAGTATGGAAATTCCTTGAAAATTTAAAAATACAGTTACCGTATGATCTCATAATTTAATTTTGAGGTATATATTCAAAAAATTGAAATTACAGTCTGGAAGAGCTATCTACACTTCTGTGTTCATTGCAATATTTTTTTACAAAAACCAAGGTATGGAAACAACCTAAATGTCCATCAAAAGATGAATGGACACAGAAAATGTGATATATGTGTGTGTGTGTATATATATATATATATATATATATATATATATATATATATATATATCACATATATGTGACATATATATGTGTATGTGTATGTATGTATATATATTATTTATAAAGTGGAGTAATATTCAACCTTGAAATGAAAGAAAATCATGCCATCTGTGACAATGTAGACAAATGTGGAGGATATTATGCTACATAAAACAATCAAGTTAGAGAAGGTCAAATACTATATGATTCCACTTACATGAGATATTTAAAATAGTCAAAATCATAAAAAATGTAGAATGGTGGCTGGGAGGTAGGGGGAAACGAAAGTTACTATTCAGCGGGTACAGAGTTTCATTTAATCATAATGAATAAGATCTAGAGATCTGTGTACCACATTGTGTTCATATACTTTATTGTACACTTAAAATTTAAGAGGATAAATCTCATATTAAGTGTTCTTGCCACAATTATAAAAAGAAAACAAAAAAATTTTGTCAATAAAATTTAATTAATGGGTACTGAATATTAAATATCATATAATTTCTATATTCCAGGAAATATTATTCTTTTTTTTCAGCCATTTAAAAATTTAAAACCATTCTTAAGATGTGTAACATGTTGATTTGATACATTTATATTGCATTATGATTATCACCTTGATGTTAACTAATACCTCTAACTTGTCACATAATCACCTTTTCTTTTTTGTGATGAAAACATTTAAGATCTACTGTATTAACAATTTTGAAGTTTATAATACAATACTGTTGACTATAATCACTATGCTGTGCATTAGATCTTTAAAACTTTTTATTTATTAGTTGCAAGGTTATGTGCCTTTAATAGCAGAAACATATACTTTCTTTTTTGGAAAAAATTGGCATTTCCAATTGTGATTAAAATGAAATAATGTTTTTATAAAATTTTATTTTAACTTAAGTGTAAAAGAATGGTATTTATATCTTCATATGTGCATATATATGTGTATATTTGTTTGATTACATGAATGTATTAATACATGCACACACTTTATAAACACTTTTTCAATAGTGATAAAGAAACAACAGTTTTAACAGAGGCAGGGAAAAATTTTTTCTATATACTTTTGATTTGCAAAGCTCTTATTTTCTCATCCAAATAATTATTTCTATATGTGAATAGCGAAATGTTCAAATAAGCAAAAATTACTTATTTGGTTGCCCTGGATTTATATCTTTAAAATGTGTATATGTGCTTTTTTTCTTAGTTTACCAATTAATGTAATGAGATGACAATTACTGTTTATAGGAAAGATAGCCTGAAGTCTGTGATGACATGGTTATCTATTCCATAAATTTCTGACATACTATGGCAATGTACACACAGACCAATTCAGTGAAATGCTATTCTATATATGTTACATATCCTAAATGTACATATCATTTTGTGAGACTACTTTATCTTAATAAATGAGCACTTTTTTCTTTGAAAAAACTTTGAATATAGCCGCTAATATAAATTAATTTTCTTCACTAAAAGTTTGGAGCTCTAAACATATTACAGAATTTCATATAAAAGGGAGATACAGACAAAATGATTTTTTCTTTTTTTATGTAAGACTAGCCTCCTTTTCTTTCATGTGCTTTTATCTTGAATAAAATCTTTTCCAGAATTTCTTAAGACTCATTCAATTTGGTCACATGTATCCTATCATTTCTGACTAAAATATATCAAAAGATAATAGGCTAATAAATTCAGACTAATAATGTCTCTCATTTACAAGAAAAGGTTAAGATGTTATTTAAGTTGAAATAGAAGGAATAGAGTAAAATTGAGAGTCATCTTATAGTTATTAAATTATGAATCCAGAGACTTAATCGTTCTTCTCACCAACATCCACCCAAAGACTATAACCCTGGTGGCAAGCAAATGTAAATAATTAGATATTTAAAACTTTCAGAAATATTTCTATTCAATATCACAATTTGTTGTGATAAAGGATTTTGATGTCATTTTATTTTCATGTGGAAGTACATTGAATTGAAAAATACAGAGTTAAACAGATTGATAAAAGTCTTCCAACTTAAACAGTGAAAATTAATAAAGCATGTACACTAATCTGTTAACATAATCCTATATAATTCATGAATAAATAAAGCTCCACGTTGGTTTTTAGGGGCAGGCATTAGTCCATTAAAATATTCTTTTATAAAATAATATCTGTGCAAAGGCACATATCAGGGATTAGCTTTAGTTAAAGCAATTTCCTGAAGCGTTATTTGCATTTCTTTATAATATTGTATATTTTAATAAAGACACGTTGCAGAGAGACTGAATCAGAGAAATTGCAGTAACCTAAAGTCACAAACTATATCACAGGTAGAGCTGATAAAAATCTAGGCATGATCCATTTTTTTCCTAATTTTGATTTAGGATCTACTATTTTTATCAGTATGCTAACAATACCTTTTTTGTTTTTCTATTAATTGGAAAGGAAACTAAATAAAGGTTATCTATTGCTTTATCTTTTCAATCATCCTTTCGCCCCCCCCCCCCAACACCTGTTCAAATCTTCAAAGAATGCTTAGAGCTTTAAAACAATGGTTTTCAAAGTTTGTTCCTACATACATATCAAAAATGTAGATTCTTAGACCCCAACTTGATCAATGGAAACTGAATATCTGGGGGGTGAGTCAGGAAATTCTTTTCACAGGTTCTCTATGTGATTCTCAGGCATAGTAGAGTCCATGAGAACCACCATTTGAATGTATACATTTTTAAGTAAATTTTATAGTGAATCCACAATGTTTTTAAGATAATTTCAATTTTAGTTTTAATGAAAATTTACAAATATTTTTTTGATTTTTTTCTTCAATGTAACCTTAATGTAGGGTGAAATCTATTATCATAAGACAATTTGAAATGCTTTTTATTTCTGTTGTAGTTTAGGGAATGGAATAAAAAATATGGGAATGCCCAGAAAGTCAATAAATTTGAGGATAGGTAGAATTTGCAGTTACTTTCATAAATCATAAAAATAATTCATGCAATTATTATACAAATATGTATGTGCATATGTAAAATATGTGTACCATTATATATATAATACCTAATTAAATATAGAAATGTTTTTGGCTTATGTAAAATTTTTGTAAATTGTTATGTTTTGATTACAATGTATTTAGGATTAACATTTTACTTTTGACAGCCTTTGTGACTTGGTTAGGTAAAAATCTCTGTTTTGATATTTATTTATTTTTATTTATATTAATTTTTGTTTTAATACTTCTTACATAACTAAAATTATGATACACAAAATTGATGTTATCTTACATGTCTGCCAAAAAATTATTTGTATGTACTATACAAATAGTAAAGCATGAGGAAACTTAGAGAAAAATCTACTATACTTTCATAATTTACAGATAAGGTTATTTTCCCAGATATCTTGAAAAGTTTAATAGCATTGAATACACCATGAGTTCTCTTCTCTTTATTTTTTAATCCACCGATGTTCGTGGTTGCTTCCATATTTTGGCTATTGTGAATAATGCTACAATGTACATGGGCAGTGCAAATATCTCATAAAATTGCTACTTCATTTCCTTTGGATATATACCTAGAAGTGGGATTACTGTTTCATATAGTAGTTTTGTTTCTAATTTTTTGAAGAACCTCCATACTGTTTTCCATCGTGGCTGTATCAATTTACATTTCTATAAACAGTGTATAAGGTTTCCTTTTCCCTATACCTTAGCCAACGCTTATTATCTCCTCTTTTTTGTAATGCCACTCCAACAGGTTGAAGTGATATCTCATGGTTTTGATATGCATTTCCCTGATGACTAGTGATTTTGAACATCTTTTCATGTATGTGTTGACCATTTGAATGTGTGAGAAATACCTATTCATGTTTTCTGACCATTTTGTTAATCAGGTTGTTTGTTTTCTTGGTATTGAATTGTATGTATTCCTTATATATTTTAAATATTAACCCTTTATTAAATATATGATTTGCAAATATTTTTCCACTCCATAGGTTACCTTTTAATTTTGTTGATTGTTCCTTTTGCTGTGCAGAAATTTTTTAGTTTGATTTATTCACACTAGTTTATTTTGACATTAATTTTTGTTTATTTGTTTAATTTTTTTTTGCTTGTGCCTTTTGCAGCATATACAAAAAATCATTGCTAAGACCAATACCAACAGATATTTCTCCAACATTGACAAGGGGTTTTTCCTCTACATTTTCTTCCAGGAGTTTTATAATTTCAGCTTTTTCATTTAGTCTTTAACTCATTTTGAGTTACTTTTGTGAGTGTCATTAAGACAAAGATACATTTTTCATTTGTTTGCATATGAATTTCCAATTTTCCCAGCACCACTTATTAAAGGGAGTATCACCTCTCCATTGAGTATTTCTTGGCTCCCTTGTCAAATGTTAGTTGACCGTATACGTATCGGCTTATTTCTGAACTCTCAATTCTGTTCCATTGGTCTGTGTGGATGTTTTTATGCCAGTACCATATGATTTTGGTCATTATAGGTTTGAAATATGAAAAAGCTGTGATACCTCCAGCTTTTTTCTTTCTCAGGATTGCTTTAGCTACTGGAGGTCTTTGGTGGTTCCATATGAATTTTAGAATTATTTTTCTGTTTCTTTGAAAAATGCCATTGGAATTTTGATGGAGATTTCATTGACTCTATAGATAGCTTTGGGTAATATGGAAATTTTAATAGTATTAATTCTTATGATCCATGAACACAGGATATCTTTTTATTTATTTGTGTCTTCTTAAATTTCTTTCATCAGTACAGTTCTTTTATCTCCTTGGTTAAATTTATTCTATGTGTTTTATTGATTTTGATGCTATTGTAAATGAGATTGTTTTTTCTTTTTCAAATATTTCATTGTTAGTGTATAGAGAAACAACCGATTTTTGTATGTTCATTTTTTATCCTGCTACTTTACTGAATTCGATTTTTACTTCTAATAATTTTTTGGTGGTATCCTTAAGATTTTTTATTTATAGATTATATCTGAAAACAGAGACAATTTTACTCTTTTCAAGTTATATACCTTTTATATCTTGCTTGCTTAATTGCTCTGACTAGGACTTCTAGTCCTATGTTGAATAGAATTGGTGAGAGTGGGCACCCTTGTCATGTTTGATCTTAGAGGAAAATCTTCCAAACTTTCACCATTGTGTGTGATGTTACCTGCATGCTTATCATAATTGACATTTATTATGTTTTGATACATTTCTTTTATACCCAAATTGTTGAGTTTTTTTCCATAAAAGGATGTTGAATTTTGTCAAATGCTTTTTCTGCACCTATTGAAATGATCATATAATTTTTTCTTTTATTCTATTAATGTAATATATCACATTGATTGATTTGTGTTATGTTCAAAGATCCTTGCCTCCCAGGGATAAATCACACTGATCAGAGAGTATGATCGTTTTAACGTACCATTGAATTTGACTTGCTAATATTTTGTTGAGAACTTTCGCATCTATACTCATCAGTATTATTGGCCTGTAATTGTTCTCTTCTTGTAATATTTTTATCTGTCTTTGATATCAGGGTAATGCTGGACTCGTAAAATAACCTCGGAGTGTTCCTCTTCATTTTTTTTTTTTTGGAAGAGTTTGAGAAGGATTAACATAATAAATTTCACCCGTGGGACTGTTTAGTTCTGGATTTTTCTTTCTTGGCAGATTTTTCTGATTATTGATTCAACCTCTTTATTCCTAATTGGTGTGTTCAGATTTTTAATTTCTTCATGATTCAGAGTTGGTGAATGAATGGAGAGAAAAACAAGACCCAACTATTTCGCATTTTATTCCTTGCCTTCTTCAGCTCCAGAATTTGTCTGGTTACTTTTATTATTATTATTATTATATCTCTCTGTCTGTTAAATTTTTCAGTTTATTCATGCATTATTTTCCTTATTTTATTGAAATGTCTTTAAGTTTTCTTGTTGCTTACTGAACTTGCTGAAAACCACTGCTTTGGATTCTTTATCAGGAAAACTGCAGATCTGTATTTCTTTCGTGTCAGTTACTGGGAAATTACGTATTCTTTTAGTGGAGTCCATGTGTCTATGATTTTCATGTTCTTTGAAGCCTTGGATTGCTGTCTTTACATCAGAGTTGTAGTTCCCTCCTTTAGTCATTACTGATTGGCTTCAGGAGCACAGTCAGTGATTCTGAGGCATCCTCAGACTTCCTGTATTGATTAGCCTACTCCATACTTCTTATTTCCTCTTGAAGGGGAAGTCTAAAGATTGTATGCCTGCAAAGCTGGGTTGACTGCTGGCAGCCCCTCATATGCTTTCCCTAGAGTGGAGGTGAATGCTCAGGTTTGTCTACTTTCTCCCAGTCTTGCAGAGGTGAGCTAGCTTTCTGTGCCTGCTCACTAAGTGTCTTCAAAGACTTACTATTGCCACTATTAGGGAAGCACATATGAAGCAGACCACAGCATGGGGGTGTGAGTGGGTGAAGCATGTGGAACTTTGGGGGTATCTTTGGACCAATTGGGGGATCCACAGAGGAGGCACACCCAGTAGCTCATGGACTGGTTCATAGTATAGTCTTTGAAGCAGTTAGTAGGATCCTGTCCTTTGATAATTTCTATTTTGAGCTATGGATGCTGTACTTTGAGCTGCTCACCATCCTCCCAACCCCCACCATCATGTAGTCCATGACTTGCTATTCTGGATAAGGTGAGGAAAAAAAAAATGATCTCTATCAGCTTCCCACTCAGCTTGAGAAGCTAAGTGCTCACTCACATGCTCACTTTACCCTGTAAGAGAAATATACGCTGAGGTGGACTTCTTGGCACTGAGCTGTGCCGTCTTTAGGGACATATGACACAGGTAAAGTGAAATTCCTCCTCTTTAGTGCATCTAATCTCAGATATTTTTGCTCCATCTGTGCCCTAGAACTTCTCTACTGGACTCTTTCTTTCACAGTAGCTCTCCTCAAAGGGTGATTTTTTTACTCCTCTACTTGCTTTTGACTATATAAATTTAATGGTGGAAGTATACTCATCAGTTGGTTACCATTACCTGTGGCAGTGGGGAAGAAAAGGATGTGTAAATGATGTGGATATGGGTGAGTAGAAGGAGACAGGAAACATTTTTAATAAAGAACACGTGGTGAACAAGTACACAATTAAACAAAATGGAACCAAAAAACCTAAAATCTTAGACCTAAAGGATCTTAAACAAGGATGTATTCTGATACCAATTAGTAGATCATTCCCAGAGCATCTGCCTCAGCTAAATGAAGGGTTATAACCAAATACTTAGGGAAGAAGAGTAAGACACTAGTATCAGAAACTAGTTCATATAAAAATATGATACATAGAAAGTTCATATAACTTTAATTCATAATAAACATTTGTTTCATTCTTAGGTTACTTCATAGTTCACATACATTTTAATAAACATATTTCCAAAATGAATTACTATATTATGGTTCAAGTAAAAATATAATCTAATTAAATTAAAAGATAACTAATTTATAAGTGTTTATTAGCAACAGTTTAAATGAAACCTGAAATTTATTTTGATTAACTATTATTTTAAATTAATACCAAATATTAAGTACAATATAGTTGTTGGTTCCAACACAATTGACTGAGATTGTGCAGTTTTGCTATTTAAGAAGATGCAAGGATCGATAATCAATGTCTATTACAGTCAAATTCTAAAGTCCTAAGATGCTGCTTAAGGGTATTATGGTCTGAAACCTACACTCTGTTAATTAATAAAAACTATGCAATAAAAATAAAAAATATATATTTATATTGATCAGTAATAGAAGAATATAACCAGTGTTACAAAATTACATTTTAGTCCCACTGGAACATTTTTAAAGCATAAGAAAAATTTGAAATTCAACTTACAAACTACTAGATTTTTGCCTTCTTATTACTTATGTGTTTTCCAAATTATTAACCTTGCTTTCAAATGATATATGTCATTTTTCTAACAGAACAGTCGATTTAAGCAACATAGCTACAGATATTGCAGTTCTTCTCTGAGAAATAACTAAATAGATTTCCAAATTCAAGAATTCATAAAATTCAGAAGTCATCATTATTAGCATCATACTTTGATTGCTGATTCATTTATTGTACTATTTCATGCCTAGTAGTTACTCTGAAATGAGTTGTTATCGATCTTAGTAATAATCTTTGCTAAAATTATTTCCTCTTTGAGTGCAAATTGTCTTCCTCAACAGATATGTCAGTAATGAATGTAAAATTTAACATATACTTTAAAATACAGTTAGAACTAGTAATGGTAGGTTATGAATATTGTACACTTACAATAATCAAATGATTTATATTAAACCTGAAATTATTTGCAAAACATGCATGATCAATAAGGATTATGGAAGGATGTTAAATAATTACTGGGTTTAAATTCTAGGAAAGAGCTCATTAAATATTCTGGGTTTTAGGTTTAAAATCCTTTAAGACTATAGTTTTTAAATACTGTTTACTTTCATCTGAGTTCAAAGAAGATGAAAAATAATAAATGAGTCTCATTTGTTTTCTGAAAACTACTTTAAAATTATACTCTTTTCTGCCTGCTATTAAGTTAGAAATACATTTAATTAGTTTTAGAAATATAGTTAAATTTGTTGTCCAATAACATCTTGATCATTTTTAAGAGACTAGTATCACTGGACTTTCATTTCTTAAGCTAAGCTTATTTCCTTTATTCAAATGAACATCTAATTAATAGCTTTATTCTATATTTAAAGGGGAAACTCATTAACCAAATGATTCCTGTCTAAAATGTTGATCTTTGAAAGTATTTACTTTGATCACATTCTTCAAACTATTTGGCACTTTCTTTCCTTCTTTCCTTTCTTTCCATACTCAGGTATACACATGTGTACACACACACACACACACACACACACACACACACACACACATCCTTCTGCCTTTATACCTTTACATCATCTTTCAATATCATCATATAACTCCATGGCTCCCCTGTGCCTCTCGGTTTATTATTTCTTCAGGGAACACCATGTTTTAGATTCTCACTGGTGTTCTTAATTCTTGTAGTAATACTTGAATAGTGTTACAGAATGTATATTTGTGGCTAGAAGGAAGAAAACACACATGCTCAGTAAGCATTTATTTTCTTCCCCATAAAGAAGGCACAGAGACTCTATACAAAGGCCAATATTTTGACAACCACCTGTTTTCACTCAGGGCACTCTCTGTGTTAATAATATACACCCCTATCTAGTCCTCCTGCTTCATTATTGCTCCCTGTTGGAGGTTGGCTGTGTCCTCCTAAAAGACAGGTTCAAGTCCTAACTGCAGGTATGGGTACGTGTGAATGTGACTTTATTTGGAAATAGTGTCCCTGGAGATGTGATCAAGTTAAGATGAAGTCACGCTGGAGTAGGGTGACCCCTAGTGTAATGATTGGTATTCTTATTCTAAGAAGGGCATTCAAACACAGGCACACAGGGAGACTGACACATGAAGGCCAGGACTAGAGTGACACACCAAGTTAAGAAACATCAAGGACTGCCGGCAACCACCAGACACTAGGAAAAAGCAGAGAAGGATCGATCTTTCTAAAGATTTCAGAGAAAGCGTGTTCCTACCAACACCTTGATTTCAGATTCCTATCTTCCAGAATTGTGAGAGAATAAGACTATCACTTTAAGCCACCCCGTTTGTAGTAGTTTGTTATGGCAGCTTTCAGAAATTAATGCATCCACTTCCAGTTCAATCTCAATAGAATAGCAGAAAGATCCTTTAACCACATAACATATCCTTAACAGAACTCTGAGTGATATTTTTAATGCATATCAAATCTTGTCCCTTTTTTACACAAAATGTTTCAGTATCTCCACAGTTTTCTTATAGTAATAGTCATTATATTATTATTTCTGTTGGTTTATATTTGCTATTATATGTTCCTTATTATTATTTGTTCCTGGTCCTTGTTAGGTCTCTTGTATCAATCCTTAGACTTTCTGCCTTGCTCAGTCTGTTTTTAGTAGCTGGTCTTATTGTTATTAAAATATAGCTGGAATTTCATTTCCTGACAATAGCATTGTGAATTACTTGTGCCTGAAATATTTTTTGCTCAGATATTCATGTGCTTAACTTCCTTACTTCCATCATTTGTGCAGTTGTCACTGCGTTTTCCTATACTACTTTAATCAGATTTTTTATCTTGTCAAAATCTATAGACTTTAATAAGTATTTTTTAAAATATTTTTCTCCCTGCTAGAATATATTTTTAAAAATCATCTCAATTTTTCCTCTCTATTTTAGAACTGCTCCATCTAATACAGCAGCCACTAGCTACATGTAGCTATTGAACCTTTTGATATTCAAAGTTAACACATGCGGTAAATGTGAAATGACACCAGTTTACAAACACAGTATAAAAAAATAATGTAAACTATGTCATTAATATTTATATGTTGATTGCATATTGAACTGATAATACTAGATGTATCAAGTTAAATAAATATAAATTTCATTAAAATTTTTTTGATGTGTCTTCTAGAAAATTTTAAATTGTATTTGTGTCTCATATTTCTAGCTTGCATTAAATTACTCTTGGAAGACTGGTTATCTTGATGAGGCTGATCATTAAAGTCTGGGACGGGAGAGTAGGGAAGAACGAATGCTAAAGTGCTCATGCTTCTTAGGAAACATTTATGTTTTGTGAAGGAATTTCAGAATGCACTTAAAGAGTACATTACTTTATAGTGATTTTGATGACAATATAAAGTCAATTAGGGGCACACTTTCAGAAGGCTTCAAATTAGAAACTGCTTATTTTGTGAGCCCAGTTTTATGAATTGAAATAGAATATGTATGTAAAAATAGATGTATTATAAATGGTATATTACCCAAAACAGAATGCATAGCTTTAAAATTGCATCTTAATTTCAAAAGTAATCTTTTTATGTTTCCTCATTTATTCAACTATGCATTACAGCCTAAATCTAGCTTTGAAGTATGTATTGTGCGTGTGCTATGCTTCTAAAAGAGCTTTTGATCATCTGATGAACTAGAACATTAACTGTCATCTCAAAATATAAAGTTTCAAAGGTTAGTCTATTATATAGATGGAAAGAGAAAAAAAAATTGAGTGTTATTTTTGCAGAGTAGGAGTAAAAAAAAAAGTTATTTCATCTTTATATTTCCTAAGCTAATGCACTGTGATCAAGAGTACATTAATTTTGGTGCTTTGATGGTACATGTGGCTGTACCATGACACATATATATGCACATATCAACGAATGTGCTTCAACCTAGAGATGAAGTATGTAGGTTATTCACCAAAATTTATTCCTCTCTTATTCTATCGTTACAGCATTATAATTGACCATAATTATATAAGGACATCTAATAGTGACTATATTTTTCAACCCATTTGCTGTGAGATATGACCTATGACTACTTTCTTGACAATGAAAAGTGAGCTAAACTGTGTATAACAATTTGGGTTAGTCCTGAAAATATTAGTTATTTTCTCTTCCATATTATCTTTACCTTTCCACAACCTTGAAAGTAGACATAGAAAATCCAGTTTGATACCACTGACAAGGCTAATGCCCTGTGGGATAGCGAAGCAACATCGTGGTCAAGATCTTGGTTCCTGAATGAATGCATGAAGCAGAGCCGTCTTACCAACCTGGATCTCTTACCTCAGGACTGTTATAAAAAAAGATGAATCCCTTTTAACCCACTGCATTTTGGGACCTCTTTGTTGACAGCAGCTTATACTTTAAGCTACTTAATAAAATGTTGCATCTAGAAAATATCTCAAAAAGCTAAGAAGATAATAGATTTTACAGTAGCTTACTATAAATTATTACTATTTCACATACATATGCATAAGAAATAGTTTATCTTAATTCCATTAAAATCATTTTCCCCTCCTGAAAACACTGTTCATCCACTCCTGATCACTGTAGTGCAATGAAATCACTCAGATTCTAGTTTTATAAAATATTCTCACATCTCATTGAAAACTAAATGTGTATGAATGTTGTATCCCCCACAAAATTTAATACATTATGTTGTAAATTTGAGCCTGTTTGTTCAAGAGTTCTGTGAGAGTTTCTTACTTCAATAATACCCAGTTTATGAAGCCCTCTTTCCTTGTATTTATAACACTGATCAGGCAGTATACCATTTGAGGGACTGCATATTATAAAGGTGAAAAATGGAGTTTGACAGTCATAAGGGTCTGTCCTTAGGTTCCACCCTCAATGCCATTAGGCAAGTTATTTCCCTTTTTACCAGGAAGTGAGGATATCCCTAACATCTGATCCACAGATTGGCCCCAGATATTGGATAGGTTTATAGATGTAAATTGTTAAGCATAGTAACAGACATATAACAAATTAAAAGTTATCTATGATCATATTTGTATACATTTCCCCAAAATAATATAATTTTCTATTAGGTTGCCTTTTAAATCAGTAAAATGCTAAGAATTTTTGATAAATTATCTTATTTAATAAGATCTCAAAATATCCTGTTTCAGTTAGCTCAGGCTGCTATAGCAAAATGCCATAAATGGCATGGTTTATGAGAAACCAAAATTTATTTCTTAGTTTTTGAGGCTGAAAATCTGAAATCATGATGCCTGCATTGTTGGGTTCTGGCAAAAGCTGTCTTCTGGGTGCAGACAGCTGACTTCTCGTTGTATCCTCACATTACAGAAAAAGAGAGCTGGCAAACTCTCAGCTGACTCTTATAGGAGCACTAATCCTATAAATGAGGACTCTGCCTCTGTGGCCTCATCTAATTCTATTTACCTCTAAAGACCCCCACCTCCTAATACCATCATGATGAAGGTAAAATTCTAACATATGAATATTGGGAGGATACAAACATTCAGTCCATAACATATCAAAGATATCCTGCCTATAACTATTAGTTGCAAATTCTCTTTCTGGAGATCCTGACTCAACAGTTCCAAGTCATTTTTTGTTTCCTCCCTCTCCTTTTCCCATCACACTGAATCAGTCACCATAATATTAGTCAATGCATGCTTATTTAATATGTAATAAATTAACAGACTTGTTGCAGGGAATATAAAGGGAAACAAGAAAGATTTATGCTCTCATAGAAATTACAGGATGTAAATACTTAAAAATTAACTTAAGGTTTTATGCTCATATTAATTTTCACCATCATTTTGTGTTATATTTACTGATGTGAACATATGATGAGTTTTGATAAATGTATATAACCCATACACTTTGATGACTTTTGATAAATGTAAATAACCCACAACCAAAATCAAAATATTGAAAATTTCCATAGTGACAAAGTTTCCTTTATGATCCTTTATAGTTAGTGATTTTCAACCCTGGGGACTTGCAAACAGTTAGTTGCTTTTGATTTCTATATTTTTGTCATTTTCACAATGATATATTAGCAGAATCATATCTATTTTATTTCACTTAGCAAAATACTTTGAAATTCACCAATGCAGCTGCATTTATTTTTATTCTGTATGTTCTCCTATTGAATTGGCATACTATAATTTATTTATCCACTCATCAGTTGATGGATATTTGGGTTCTTTCAAATATGTGGCTGTGTGAATGAAACTGCAACAAATATTGATGAAGAGGTCTTGTAAATGTGTGCATCTATTTCTCTTGAACATACAACTAAAAGTGGGATTGCCTGGTAGTGTAATAGGTATATATTAAGTTTTAAGAGACTATCAAATTTTATTCTTAAGTGGATGATTAACTTTTCATTCTTACAGAAAACACGTGAGAGTACCCTTTGCTAAATGTCTTTGTCATCTCTTTTTATTATTAGATTTGATTGATTTTATCTTCGGTTTTGCTTTTGATTTTTTCCAATCCAGTAGCTAAGTAATAGTATCCCAATAATTTTTAATTTGCATTTCCCAAATGAGTAATAATATTAAGCCTCATTTCATGTGATTAGTTGTCATCATGGTTTATACAAAACTGTAAGCCTTTTAAAATTTTTGTCATATATTTTTGCTCATTTTAAAAGTTTTGTAATTTTTCTGCTTAGCTTGTGATAGCTTTCTTTATATATTACAGGTGTCAGAATAGAATTTTGATTTTTTTCTCCAGTCTATGGCCTATTTATTCATTTCTTCAACAGGGTGTTTTAAGAGCAGACATTTTTATTTTTCAGAGTCCAATTTATCATTATTTTCTTTCACAGTTCATGCTTTTTGTCCTACCTACAAAATCTTTAACCCAGACCACAAAGATTTTCTCCTTTATTTTTTAAATCTTATTCTTTCAGACATTAAATTTAGATTTATAAATCATCAAATTAATATTTGTACAAGGATTAAAATTGGAGTTGATTCTTATCTTTTGCCCAGGTTTATCAAGGTGGTCCATTATAATTCTTTAAGTAATCTGTTGGCACTATATTAACTTGACAACTTTGTCACTTGTTAATTGATGATATGCATGTGGGTTTTTTTCTAGGCTACATATTTTATTTTATTGATCTATTAGTTTATCTTCACACTAATTTCATGCTGTCTTTATTGGGATAATTTTTAAAATTGATAACTTCATTTATTATAGTTAGTGCATTTTTATGCATTCTTTGAAATTTTCTAGAGTCATTATAAGGTATATGTATAGACAGTTATATTTGTTTTCAACCTCTACGATTGTCATTTCCTTTTCTTGTTTTATTGTACTAACACCTCCAAAAAATATTGAATAAGAATGTTTCCTTGATTCCATTCAGTCATAGTAGGAAATCAATTTTTTATCATTAAGTAAGATGTTAAGTATAGATTTCTTATAGATGGCATTTATTAGGTTGAAGAAGTCCACTTGTATTCTTTGTTTGGTGAGAGTTTGGAGTTAAATCAAGATTGATTTGCTAAGGAATGTTTAAGAAATCTTTCCTGTATTCTTATAAATATAGTGTTTATTCCTCATAATAATTTAAAAAATAATTTTGGCATCTGCATACTTCTAACCTCATAAATTAACTTAGGAAGGGTTTGTTTTTTAGTTTTTATGGAGATTTTATGGAGTGTATAATATTTCTTTATTGCTTTTGGTATAATTCACAGCAGAATTATTTAGTCATAGATTTAGTCATTTATTTGTGGGAAGATTTTTAACTTCAAATTATGTAATGAACTTATGTAATGAACATGAGGCTAGTCAAATATATGTATATATTCAAATACAAATAAAATTTCTAAATATAAATACTTATTTATATATAAATGATATGAATCTAGAAAGATGGAAAGTGGGAGAGAGAACTATTGCAAAGTTTATTGTATTTTTCATATGTATTGGAATGTCATCAATTTCTAACAAATTTCACAAATATAAGATAAATATTATATGTCCTATTACATATCTTATCTCTTTAGTTTTTTTAAGAATTGAAAATAGTAAGCTATATGATATGAAATATATGATAATATAGTAATATTTTTCAAAACACTTGTCATCTTTAAGGTTTTCATGGAGAAAAACATTCTGCTTCAATTCAGTTTGTGTTAGTCATATATCACTTAATTCTGGGACTATTAAAATACAAAATTTGAACAAGTTTTAGGAAATTTATATATAAATTTTTAATAGAAAATATAGTGAAAATATTTAATATATATACTGAGAAATAATAGGTTACTTAAATTTTTATTTCATTAGTTTCTATTGCTGCTTCAATAAATTACCGCAAACTCAGTGACTTACCACAAATTTATTATTTTACAGTTCTGAAAGTCAGAAATTCATTTTAGGTCTTTCTAGGCTAAGTCACTTTCTGGAGATTCTATGGGGAAAACCATTTTCTTTTCTTTTCCAGCTTCCACAGGCCGCTCACTTTCCTTAGCTCATGGCCCCCTTTCTACATCTTCAGGACCTGCAACTCTGGGTTGAGTTCTCACACTGCCAGTGTCTGACTCTCTCCTTCTATTGCCTCTTCCGTTTTTAAAGATCCCTGTGATTAATCAGGGCACTGTCTCCATTTTAAGTCCATTTTAAGGTCATCTTATTAGCAACCTTATGTCCATCTGCAACCTTAATTTTCCTTTGCCATGCAACCTGAAATAGTAATACATTTAAGCATTAGGATATAGACACTTTGGGAAGCTATTCTTTCTACTATAACTTTTCAACAAAAAAGAAAAAAATAATTTAAAAAAATAAGTGGTTATCACAGACATAATAAAAATGAACTAACTGAAAGCTAAAAGCAGTAAGAATACTGAAAGGATACTATAAATGGAGGAGGAATAGAGAACATGAATCTCTGGAGGAGCATAAAACACATAAAGTTAAAAAACACTTTTTACTCTAAGTGTTATGATAGACTGAATACACTTCAAATTTACCGCAGTATAGCCTTTGTAGACTGAATATGTATAAATACATTTATGTAGTTACCGTTTCATGATGGTTTAGGAGTACCTGCTAATGTAACGATAGGGATGATCCAATAGACTCTTATTTAAGATGAACCTCTTATTTTTATTTCATAATTATCACATTATTTCAATTACATTTCCACTTATAACATTCTGCATATTTGAATGATACCAGCATTCTATGACTCTCATTTCATAACTTCTTTGTCTCTTTGTTCTCAGATTTCATAAAAGGAGGATAAAAAGGAAAATGTTTTTAAAACTACCATTTGTATATTCAAGCAGAAGAAACACCACTCTGGAATGTATCCACAAAACTGACTTTGCCTAAATTGTAGAACTTCAACAAATCACTTAATATCTTCAGGTTTTTGCTATCATATCTGTGAACATGGGTGTATCATAATAAATTATCCCTGCATTATTGAGGTTTAGCAAGAAACACAGAACACACTCAACTTGGGTAATTCAAAGAGAATTTAATAAATTCAATAGTTGTTAATAAAGGGAAACCAAAAATTAGGAGGTTAATGGATAAGATAGTAGGAGTGTCTTTATTCTTGCAACTAGGCCTAAAGAGACCAGAAGTAAATTTGGACATGGACAGATCTGTGAGTGGAAAGGACAACTTGATAGAAATTCAAGAATGTGACTTTCAGTCTATAGTCACAGCCAGTTCTCAGTAGATGACGAGCCAGGAAAATACACAGCTCTACTTCACTCTTTACCTTCTCTCCAACAGACTGCTCACTTACTCCAACACCTAACAGTATGTGATTTGGGCAATTTACTTAACCTCTTCGAGGCTTAGTTCTTTATAATAATTTTATTGTGAATTTCAAATATTTGTAAATCATTAAAACTGTGCTTAGCCTTTAATAAGAACTCAAGAGGTGTTGATCACAGTTTTTATTAGAAATATCATCATTATATGCTTGTGGTAATGGGAGATTACTTTAGAACAGAATAATAAAATTGTCATAGTAGAGCATCAGATTGAAAAAGGAGAGGTAAATAATTAGAAATAAATTAGTGTATTCAGTATTGAGTAGTTAATATATGTAGAGAACTTTTCTAGGCATTGCAAATAGTACATGGCACTGGGTACACTTTCAAGTTAAAATTGAAGATATTATATGGCAGAATTAAAGTTTGAACAAAGCAGTTAAACTGGAATGTAAAATAATCAATTTTGTATTTTTCTAAGAGAGCTGCAGAAGCAGCTTATGTGATGAATATAATGAGGGAGGGAGTGACTTGGAAAAATCAGTTAGCAAAATATATGACAGTCAAATCACATTCCTCTCTAACAAGGGGACAAATCATTGGCTATCACTAGTCTGAGAGCCAATATCTGAGAGAAAACATCAGAAAAAATTAATCAAAGTAAAAGTGTCATACATTTTTAAAGTATAGTTTTTCTTTCAGAATTATTAAAGCTGCTCTATTGCCTTGAGAATTCCACACAAAATGAATTCAAAAGAGTAAGATATAATCCTTGATTTCTTTTGTGAGCTCTACTGATGGGGAAGATACAGTTATATTGACATTGTATTATTTTACAAAACTCTCATTTGAACATTTCGAAAAGAATGGAAAGTTTAAATTAAATATATTGTTGCTTGAAAAAATTTTGAGTAATATATGCTATTCTTAAAGGAGTTTATAAAAGATGCATACAGTTTTGTACAAGAAACTGTCCTTGAGCAAACAAACAAACAAACAAAGTATAACCAAGTAGACAGGTGAAGCTCCTCCTGCCTCACTCTTTACTTGGTTCCTGCAGTTAGTACACAAAAACCAGCTTATACACACATAGGTGACATAGGGTTATAAAAGAGTACATATTATAAATAATTTTATTTGGAAGGCTTGTGCAGTTATCTATGAAATATTATAATGCCATTAAAGAGAAATATATCAGATGGCACAGAATAAATTAGTATTATGTAGTGTGGAATAGTGAAAAAAAGAGGTAATGATATAATCAATGGTTTTAGTCATTGTTGGGGCTTCAGGGTTTTAACACAGTGGTTTAAATACATGGATACTAAAGCTAGAGTTTGGAATTTAAATCATGGCTTCACAACATGCAGCCTAAGCATGAAATTTTGAGCAAGCCACTAATCCTGGCTGTACCTCAGCTTCTCCATCTCTAAAATTGGAGTCATGGTCAGGATTTAATATAAAACACACCTAAGAGTGTTTTTTAGTATTTAATGTGTCTTCCTTGGTTGCTCTTATTATTGGTATAAATATACTATCTTACTTAGAAATCAAGAGCTATGGTGGTCCCCTCCCCTTTACAGATTATTCCACCCTCTTTGTTTTCAAAGACAAGTCACATAACCCTTAAAGAATGTTTCTTCATCTGCAAAGTATGTGTAAGGGATAATATTTAGTATCCTTCAAACTGTCAAAATCTCTAATGATTAAAAACTAAAATAAAATACCGACCCTTTATCCTCAGTATTGTTGATATTTTGAGAGGAACTTGTAAAGGAGCTGTAAATCTGGGAAGATATCTAAATGCTCACTGAAGCTGGCAAATCCACTTGGATTTGACTTTCTCTTCAAAGTAAATTCTGATGCTTTGGCTATTTGTGTCATGTTATGCATCTGCTGATGGATAACTCAATGTTTAAATGGTAATGCCATTATGCAGACATGTGTGCACATACATTGTACACACATGCATGCATACACATGCATACACACACACATACACGAGTCACGATTGTTTTTTTCTTTGCTCACTTGGGAGGTTTTGTAGAAACGGCCATATTAAAACTGAGAAGTTAAAGGTAAAATGTAACAGTTTGTCACAATTATGTTTCATATTGGCAGGTGTTCTGAACTTTCTGTTTGATAACTAGACATATAAATTTCAGTTCTTAAAGCTTTGCAGCCAATTTAAGGGCTCATTTATTTCACTGACAGCAAGATATATGTGCAGCCTGGCATACTGGATGTCTGGGGCCAAAATCGGCACTTTGTTGCTTGCTTGTCTCACAGGAAGTAAATAGTAGCAATTTTTCAGCATAGGCATACTAGCACAAGGTGTTTAGCAAATAAATGAGCATAAGATGACCTGTGGTGTCCTGAAATTACTAAAATTCATGAATAATAAAATGATCTATAGATTGTTAGCAGAGGGCTACAGCACAGGCTAATTTGCAGCCAGTGAAGCTTTGCAGGATAATTTATAACTTTTGAAAATTTAATGACTTCATCAATTTTTACCTATTTTTTACCAATATAATCTCTTGAATATCACTTTTAGCTATGATTTCCTTGTAATAAAATATCTGAGATACCTGCATGTTTAGGTTATTAAAATTAAGGATGCTTTATTTAGATTTCTTGATTATTTAATACAATTCAGAAAATAATAGAGAAAACTTCAGTGTTTGTGTTTTGTTTTAATAAGACAGTTTTATGAAAAGATATACATAACTTGGTATACATAACTATGTATGTAGCTTGATGCTATTAGTTCAGGGGCATATCATTTCACTTTTGACAACTAAGTTTTTCAATTTGAATCCAAGTATCAACACCAAATCATTTTTTTCTTTGCATATGTCAATAAAAAAAAATCTTTAAGCAACTATAAAAATATATATGCTTTCTTAAACTCAAATTAGCTGGAGAATATTTTAAATAATTCTTTAAAAACAGTTAATAAATATTGCTTGAACTTTAGTTTTATATTCTCTGACCCAAAGACAATTTCTTCAAAATTCCAGATTATATCTGCATGTTTTTCTCTTACAATATTGACATTTTATAATTAATTTGCTTAGATTATATTTGGAATATGGCTTTATGATACTTTTTTTTTCAGGAATTTTCTGGTAGTTGAAATTAAGAACTTTATTATGTCATATATAATTTTCTGGTAGTTGAAATTAAGAACTTTATCATGTCATATATATGACATAACTTTTTATAGGTAGGTCTGTGTTCTTCAGATTTTCTGAATATTGTAGAATTTGTTCATTGAAGATAGTCTGGCTATTACCAAAAACCAAAACTATTTCCTGACAATGTCTAAACAAGTTGGTCGACAAGCTAGATTACATAGGCACCATCAAAACTGAAAGCGAATATAAAGCAATAAAACTATTTTCATCTGTGGTACATAAAAAAGAGGAATGTAATTCAAGAGGAAGTATTGCAATTGCATTTGGAATACTTGTATCATATAAATATAGCATGTTAATGTATTTATTATGTGCATATTCTTTAGATTTTAGTTTTTATGGATTTTAGTAACTATTTTTATTACTTTTTTATTTATCATAGTTAAGCAGAATGTATATTTATCTACAGTTTTTGTTTGAAGATTTTTTTGTTTTGAAAAATATTTTATTTCTGTTAAACAAACAAAGATTAATTCAAATCATTTGTAGTCTTTTAATAAAATTTTATTTCTTTTATTAAATAGAATTAGAATACATTGCACAATGTTTAATAACTATAAATTTTAATCTATTGTGTATTATTAATATACATACAATACTAATATTAGTGTGTTGCTACTCTGACCTATGAACTATAGTATTTTACATATTATTTCATTAGCTTCTCATGACTTTGCAGTCTATGGATTAATATTGCAATGTCTATGCCAGCTAATTGAGGCTAGTAGGTAAAAGAAGCCTTTTTAAGGCTCTAGATATATTGAATGAAAGAACTAGCATTCAAAATCAATGTGTGTTTTTAAGCTCTGTGTTCTTTCCAAAATACTACAAGTTGTCCCAAGATTCATCTGAAATAAGTATGCACTTATTTACAGTGTTGTTTTTATTATATGTATTAAAATTATAACTTTTTTAAAATTTAAATAACAGGATTCATTATTTATTTTGTTGACTTACTTTTCATACTTACTTTTCTGGACATTTTTTATTGACCTCAGTCAACTCTCTTGTGCTTCCCCAAATTTCTGCTCTCTTATACTGTCATTTGGGATAATGGAAAGAAGATAAGAAGTAATCTGATAATCTTGTTTATGTTTCTGCTATTTAATTCCCTAAGCTGAAATTTTTTTCATTCATAAACATGACAAACTAATAAAATTTATCATAGTAATATTGGCATTGATGAATACCATATAGTACATGTGATAGCGCTAAAGTACTCTAATTAAAATTCCCAAGAAATGAAGAGACTACTGAGAACTAGAGCATCTAAAAATAATTATATTGCAAAGAATATTAATAAATTTCTAAAACAGTGAAGGAGAAGGGAGGAGGGTGGGAAAGAGGGGAAGGGAGAGGTAGAGAGGGAGGGGTGAGAAAGAGAAAGAGAACTCGGAGCCAAAGGGGCAGAGAAGCCAATTTAGAGATAAAACAATTAATTTCAAATTACATTGAAAATAAAGCAATTAATTTCAAATTGAATTATTCTAGATTATTTTTAATAACTTATTTTTTCCATTTGCCAAAAGTTGTGCAGTATAAATGTGGCTTGTCAGAAAGAAATTTTAGAACCGAGGTGATCTGAGTGAATTATTAGCAATCAACAACCTGGTTTGGGTATTTATTTAATCTTAGCTCATTTTTTTTCACAGGCAAGCCATGCCATTTTAAGGTTCTGTGTTGATATAGACAAATAAATGAAGAATGTAATTGAATAAGTAATACATATTGAGAAATGTGTCCTCCAGGCAGAATGGACATACCAATATACTGTTTGGTGTAAAAGAAATATCACAATCAGTTTGATTTATAGGATGAACTATCACTAAATACTGTTTGATATGTGAGAACCCTTAAATTCTCACCTGTTTCTCCTGTGAGAAATTTTCATTTTCCCTCTTTTTGTTGACTCATTAGTAGAATATCATTTAAGACATTTCCATTACTATTTGAAGCACATCTGTGAATAGTGAAAAACTAAATATTAAAAAATTCCACAAATTGAGTGTTAGAAAGCGTGTGTGTGTGTGCATGCGTGTGTGTGTGTGTGTGTGTGTGTGTGTGTGTGTGTGTGTGTATCTCTGTGTGTCTGTGTCTGTGTGAGTGTCTGTGTGTTTTGAAAGGTGTGGTGAATGTTTTGACATCTGGGCAGGATCTTGATACAGTTGTGGCAGTAGAGGCTCTCATAACTAAGTGTTGTTTAAATTCTACCTCTTCTAGAACTTGAAAGCAGAGAACAAATCAGTTATTCAACAGGCTAAGTCTAATATTTACAATAATATAATCCTTGAGCCTGGATCCTACTCTTGCTTTTTATAAATTTTTGGTTAGAAGGTAGGATTATTCAAATTTTAAAGCTTTTGCAGTTTTTCTGATGTTTGTTTAATGAATTTTGATTATTTAGTTCTCTTTGACAACTTAGGCATTGATTACTTAGTATAATAAGGATACTCTTAAAAACTGGATATTTGTAAGAATTAAAAATAAATTAATTGATTACACTCAAAAAATTAAGTGTCCTTAGGATTATCCCTAGGAACATTCTGTTGTTTTTACGCTGGTCAGCAATGTTAATGACAAACAGGTACAAAAAATATTTTTTTTAAACTTTCATCTTATTTGAAAGTAAATTATAGAGGTTCACAGTGAGGATGTATGATCAGCTGTCCCCTTGGCCACTGGTTTTGTTAATCTGCCCCACACAAATCATCAAAATTGTGTTGAATTCCCTTGTCCCACAGATGAACCTCTTCAATGAAATTAATTTTCTATGTATTTTTATTCAGTTTATGTATCTTTTATTGTTATTATTATTTTTATTTATTTATTTATTTATTTATTTATTTATTTATTTATTTATTTATTTATTTATGCTTACAGTTCCTGGTCTTCCTAGTCTCCCATCTAAGTACTAGGCCTGACCCTGCTGAGTTTCCAAGATCAGACATTGGGCTTGTTCCAGGTGGCATGCCCGTAGACCATGAACAATGGCTCCACGGAGGCACAAATCCAGGGCCTTCCATGTGTAAAGCAGACATACTGACCACTACACTATGGGAAAAGGTCTTTAATTTAACTCCTTATTAACCCTGATGTCTGAATTAAAATTTTGTCCTACATTTGACACCTATCTGTGCAGCTACCTCTCTGCTCTGGCACAGGGCCATGAACTCCAAGCATAAACTTTCCAATTCGGTCCTCCTAACACAGGCATTATGCTTATATTTGCAAATTCTTATGTTCTCATAAATGAAGTCTCCATGTGGTCCTCACTAGGCTTGAAGTGAAGCAGTGGCGTTATACTTCACTTCCAATGAGGGTAGTGAATATTACACTGATGACTCTCTAAAATAATTATACTTTCTTCACATCTTCAACCATCATCTTTTTATAGCCAGTGAAGAAGACAAAAATTAATATAGGTGGAACAATACTTCAATTTCTTACTGTGCCCTGATGATTACAGCATTTTCCTTCGAAGTGAGGTGACACAGGTACCTATTTATTTTTCGTAATGCTTTGGTCTCAGCTAAAAGTGAGACCGAAGTTGTTATACATATAAAATGATAAATCTTATGCCTTAATATGCTATTAATATTTTAAAAGGCATTTTAATAAATTATAAGTAGTTTTAGAAAACTCTCATGCTATTGCTTTCTCCCTCAAATTTGTCATTTCTCAAGTACCTAAGAAAGACCTTGAGCTTGAGATCACTCAGCTATATTACAGAATTGAAAGAAATTTTTAGTGTAGCCAACAACCCCTTCTTGGAGAAGGCTATATCCAGCAATTCTTTGATACAGGGATATAAAATAAGAGCCTGGCCTCCTTATCCCAACTCAAGACTACTTTAAGAGGCCATCCCAGCTACAGAATGAGTCAGGTTTGAGGCCTGATCACAACCTGTGCTCTGTTGAACCCTGATCTTTCCCTTACTGTCCTAAGAGGGGAATCCCCAGTAATCTCTCTAATAAACAACTTGTATGCTAACCTTGCATTTCAGGGTCTGCTTTCCAAAGAACACAGAGACAGAGTTAATTGTCACAAAACACAAACTTTACAATACTAGGAGGTTAGTTCAAAGAAAATCCTTAAATGATTTGTGAAGGAATCTTTTAAATTATTGATCTGAATGGCTGCTGAGGCAAAGGGACTCACTATACCCATCTACGTTAAAAGCTTGAAGTGTATTTTTTTTCTCTAAAAAGTACACTGAAAACAAGATTGAACAATTTTATGTATGACATGTTATGACATATATGCTCCTAAGTTCCACCAGTTATTTTAATGCTGAATATATATGTTATATTCTTTATATATGTGGTATTATATAGTATTATATGCTTTAGATACGATTTCTTAAGTAAAGTGCTTTTTTTCATAATAATTTTCAGTGCACTATAATTTTCATTATATGAGTAAAGGCATGAAAAAAGAATCATGGAGATGTTTATATTGGATTCTTAAAACAAATATAGAAAAATATTTTTTCTGAATATAAAAATAATTGCATGACAATTGAAAAATAAAAACAAATAAGAAAAGAATTATTATATAACTGAAAATATAGATTTGCTTTTATATGTGAATATATATGTTGAGTAACTTTTTTTACAATTAATGACATATTGTAATGCATTGTAGTGATTTTCCATACAATGCATCTTCTTGGTGAACATTTTACTTTCCCCAAATATGAATATACCATATTCTTTCAGAAATTTTTTACTATTCTTATTAAAAATCTGCAATAAAACTTTGTACCTATTCTCTTTAGAAGTTTATATAAAACTTCCAAAGTTTACATAAACTTTGAAAGTTCTATTGAATTTATCTTTTTAAAAAAAGTTTATGTCATTTCAAAGGTAAACACTTTGGGGACATAGTACAAAGAACTTTGGTATACCTTTGCATAAATTTACCCACAGTTAAAGTCAAAGTGTAGATGAAACCAGGGATGATAATGTGATTGGAGGTAGTTTACATATATATATAGCATGTGTGTGTATCTATACACACACACACACATATATGTATATATGTATACATGTGTATATATATGTATACATATATACATATACATGTATATATACACTATGCAATTTTTTCTTTTGTAGGGAGTGTCATTTATAATGTCTTATGGGTGTGTCCTAATTTTTGAAATAATATTATAGATAGGTTTAGAAATAACATATTCCAATGTCAGTAGTCTTTTTGGTAAATGATACTGGTGCACCTGCATATTCAAATGCGAAGAATTAATTTGGAACTGTATTTCACACTATGTGTAAAAATTTACTCAAAACAGATTTAAAAATTAAATATATAACCTAAACTATAAATCTCAAAGAAGAAAAATTAAGCATAAATTTTTGTGACCTAGGATTGAGAAATGGTTTTTCTGAGGCACAAGCAACAACAACAAAAAATAAGTTGGACTTCAAAATTGAAACTTTCTGTGCTTCAAAGGAGTGAAAAAATATCTAGTATCCAGAATATATAAAATGATCTTACAACTCAACATTAAAAAGATTAATTATAGAATTTTAGAATTGGGCAAAGGCTTTGAATAGACATACTGCCAAGGAATATATACAAATGGCCAATAAACACACAAAAAAATACCGAACATCATTAGTCATTAGGGAAATAAAATCAAACTACAATAAAATATCATTCATACCAACTAAGTTGGCTGCAATTAAAAAAACATAGACAGTAACAAGTATTTTTGAAAATGTGAAGAAAAGGAAACCCTTATGAATTGCTGGTAAGAATATAAAATGGTGCAGTTCCTTTGGAAAAAGAATTTGGCAGTTTCTCAAAATATTAAACAGAGTTACCATATACCCCTGTGGTTCCACTCCTAGATGTACATTCAAAATAATTGAAAACATATGCTGCCACCACATTTTTATATGGATGTTGATAGAAGCATTAGTCTTAATAACTGAAAACAAGAAAAAACCCAAATGTCCAACAGATGACTTTATAAACCAAATATGTTTATCCATAGAACGATATTCAGCTAGAAAAAGTAATGAAGTGCTGATACATGGATGAACCTTGAAAATATTGTGCTAAGTAAAAAACAAAAACAAAAACATACAAATGGCTACATAATGTATCATTCTATTCGTATGAAATGTCCAGAATAGGTAAATCCAAAGAGACAGAAAGTTAGCTTAGTGGTTGCCAAGGGTGAGGAGAAGGGATAATGAGAAGGGAATGCTGATGGGTAATGTGTTTACTTCTGGTGTGATGAAAGTCTTCTGGAATAGGTAATGGTAATGATCGCAAACATATTGTAAATATACTAAAAAATTTAAACATACTGAAACCTACTGATTTGTATATTTTTAAAAAGGTGAATTGAATATTATGTGAATTATATCTAAATTTTAAAATACGGAAAAATAGATTACAAAAATGTATTGTGCATGTATATGTGCATGTATGTTTATGTGTGTGCATCTATGTACACGTGTATGCATTACTAAAACCTGCAGTTTGTTGATAAGTTTACTTACAGGTGTTGTGGAAGTTGTAGAAATTAATGAGATTCCAAAGTGAAGTATAAAGAAAAAGTTTAGATATCTAAAATCTAGACTTTGAGGAAGGTCCATACCTAATAGGAAAAATAAAGGAAAGGAAGCAAGGAAACTGCTACTGAGAACCCCTAGAGGATATGTCACTGTATCACACATGTAGGATATGCCACCTACATGTGTGAACCACAGAGAGAGAGAACCAATTTATGTACCCCTGTGTTTAATCGAAATGTGCATCTCCATCTAATTCCTAAATGGTGATCTAGTTTGCAACACATAATTAGGTGAATTATTTTTTCATCTGAATATTCCATTAATTGGTTAACATTTATTTATAGTACATATTTTATCTGACAAGTAGTGTTCTGTGCTCTAGAAATCCAGTATTAAAAAAAAAATCTCTGCCCTAATAGAGCTTACATTTCACTGGAGTTGGACAAATCTTATATTAAGTGTACAGCAGGTCTTCCAATAATGTCATTTAGTATTTAACATCATTTACCTATAATGTTGATGAGGGAAAAGAAGTAGATTCTCCTGTGGGGCTATTGTCTGTATGGAGTTTGCATATTCTTTCACTGTCTGCATAGGTTTTCTCTACGCTGTTTTCTTTTTCACGTCGCAAAAATGTGCACATTAGATGAATTGGCATGTTCCAGTCTGAGTGTGTGTGGGTGTGTGTGAGTGCACGCTGTGATGGAAGGGTGTCTTCTACAGGGTGGGTTCCCACCTTGTACCCTGAGCTGCTGAGGGAGGCTCCAGCTACCTTAGAATCTGGACTGGACTCTTCAGATTAGAAAATAATCTTCTTACTTGTTTTTATTAATCTTTCTTAATATTTTTTTAATTTTATCAAATTTGCTGAGGTGACATTGGTTAATAAAATTATATAGGTTTCAAGTATATGATTCTATAATATATCATCTATATATTGTTTTGGGTGTTCACCACTCAGAGTCAAGTTTTCTTTCATCACCATAAGTTTGACCCCCTTTATCTTTCTCTATCTCCCCGTCTGCCCCTTTCTCTCTGTGTGTCTATGAGTTTTTGTTTGTCTTGTTCATTTGTTGCTTTTAGTTTTATATCCCACCGGATAGCTTCACCAGATGGATTGATTCAGTTTTGAATCATATGGTTCCCAACTTTTTTTGACTTATTTCACTTAGCACGAAAATCTCAAGATCCATCCATGTTGTCACAAAGGGCAGTATTTCATCTTTTCTTATGGCTATGTAATATTCCATTGTCTATAGGCACCACCTCTTCTTTATATCCAATTATCTATCGAAGGACACTTGGTTATTTCCATGTCTTGGCACTGTGAATAATGCTGCTGTCAATATCGAGGTGCATATATCTTTACAGATAAATGTTTTCAAACCTTGGTTGTAGAAACCCAGACAGAGATTACTGGGTCATATTATAATTCTATTTTTAGTTTTTTGAGGACCTTCCATACTGTTTTCCATATTGGCTGTAACGTTTTACATTCCCATCAGCAGCGTATGAGGGTTTCTTCTTCTCCATAGCCTTTCCAACACTTGTTATTACTTGTCTTGTTGATGATAGCCATTCTAACAGGTGTGAAGTGGTATCTCATTGTGGTTTTGATTTGCATCTTCTTAATAGCTACTGAAGTTGAACATCTTTTCATTTATCTGTTGGCCATTCTTGGGAGAAATGTCTGTTCAGATTGTCTGCTCATTTTCTATTTGGATTTTTTTTACTTGTATGAGTTTTTTACATATTTTGGAAAGTATAAGAGATGTTGTTTGCAAATATTTTCTCCCATTCAGTTGCTTGACTCTTTGTCTTGTTGATGGTTGGTTTTGCTATGCAGAGGCTTTATAGTTTGATACAATCCTTATTCATTTATTTTGATATAATCTTATTCATTTATCTTTGAATTCCCTTGTATTTGAGGTTAAATTTATAAAATCTTCCCTACGACCAAGGTTCATAAGTGATTTACCTATGTTTTTTTCTATGTATTTTATTGTTTCAGGTCTTATATTTAGGTCTTTGATTGATTTGGAGTTATTTTTTTATACATGGTGACCAATAGCAGTCTAGTTTCATACTTTTGCATGTGGCTTTTTAATTTTCCCAGCACCCTTTCTGGAAGAGGTTTTTTCATTGTATGTTTTTAGTACCCTTGTTGAGAATTATTTGCCCAGATATATGTAACTTGATTTCTGGACTCTCAATTCTCTTCCATTGCTCTGTGTGTCTGTTTTTCTGCCAATATCATGTTGTTTTGATTATTATTGCTTTGAAGTACAGTTTGAAGTCAGGGAGTGTGGTACCTCCATCTTTGTTCTTTCTTCTCAGGACTGCTTTGATTCTTTGAGGTCTTTTGTGGTTCCCTAGAAATCTAAATGGTTTGTTGTTGTTGTTGTTGTTGTTATTGTTCTATTTCTTTATAAAATACCATTAAGGTTTTGATGGAGATTGCATTAAATCTGTATGTTGCTTTGGGTAATATGGCCATTTTAACTACAAGTATTCTTCTGATCTATGAATATGGAATATTTTTTAATTTTTGTCTTCTTCAATTTGTTTTAATAGTCTTGTAGTTTTTAGTGTATAAGTCTTTCACATCCTTTGTTAAGTTTATTCCTAGATGTTTAATTCTTTTTTGTTACAATTGCAAGAGGAATTTTTTAAATTTCTTTTTCTGAAATTTTATGGTTAGTTTATAGGAACGTAAAGGATTTTTATACATTAATTTTGTATCTTGCAACATGACTGTATTTGTTAATCACTTCTAATAGTTATTTGGTAGAATCATGCCATCTGCAGAAAGTGACAATTTTACTTTTTTATTCCCAATTCAAATGTCTTTTATTTCTTTCTCTTGCCTGATTGCTCTGGCTAGGATGTCCAGTACTGTGTTGATTAACAATAGTAAGAGCAGACATCCTTGTCCTGTTCCTAATCTTAGAGGAAAAGCTTTTAGTTTTTCACCATTGAATATGATATTAGCTAAGGGTTTGTTATATGTGGCCTTTATTATGTTGAGATACTTTCCTTCTATGCCCATTTTATTATGTGTTTTAATCATAAATGAATGTTGTATCTTGTCAAATGCTTTTTCTTCATCTGTTGGTATGATCATATGATTTTTATCATGTTTTCTTTATGTGATGTATCACATTGATCAATTTGCATATATCGAATCATCCTTGTGTCCCTGGAATGAACCCCACTTGATTGTGCTGTATTATCTTTCAGTGTATTGCTATATTCAATTTGCAAGTATTTCGCTTAGAATTTTTGCATCTATATTCATCAGAGAGATTGATCTGTAGTTTTCTTTTTTTGTGTTATTCTTGTGAGGTATGTATTGGTATCAGGTTAATGTTGGCTTTACAACATGAATTAGGAAGTGTTGCCTCTTCTTCAATTTTTTGGAAGAGTTTGAGAAGGATAGATATTAATTCATTTTTGAATGTCTAATAAAATTCAGTAATGAAGCAGAATTCAGTACTTTTGGGGAGATTTTTGGTGGTTGTTACAATTTCCTCACTGTTGATTGATCTATTTAGATTTTTCAGTTCTTTGTGATTCAGGCTAAGAAGGTTGTATAATTCTAAGAACTTGTCCATTCTTTCAGGTTGTTGAATTGGGTGGCATATAACCTTTCATAATATTCTTGTATGATGCTTTGTATTTTGGTAGTATCTGTTATAACTTCTCTTTCATTTTCAATTTTGTGTATGTCCTTTCTCTTTTTTTCTTAGTAAATCTGGCCAAGGGTTTGTCTATTTTATTGGTGTTTCAAAGAACCAGCTCTTATTGCATTAATTTTTTCTTTTTTCTATTTATTCTCAATTTCATTTAATTATGTTCTAATTCTTTCATTTATTTCCTTCTGCTGAGTTGAGGCTTCATTTGTTCTTTTTTATTCTTTAAGATGTAATGTTAAGTTGGGTTTTTTTGACATTTTTCTTATTTCTTGAGATAGGCATCAAAGATATAAACTTCCCTCTTCTTACCACTTTTGATGCATCCCAAAAGTTTTGACATGTTGTATTGTCATTCTCATTGGTCTCTGTGTATAATCTTTTGATCTCTCCTTTTATTTTTTCTTTGACCCATTTGTTTTTTAGTAGCATGCTGTTTAATCTCCACATGTTCGTGTTTTTTCTGCTTCTTTTTTTGCAGTTGATTTCTGATTTTGAAGTATTGTGGTTAGAGAATATGCTTGGTATGATTTCAATCTTTTTAAATTTATTGAGGCAGTTGTGTGTCCCATCATATAGTCTATCCTTGAGACTGTTCCATGTGCCCTAGAGAAGACTGTATAATCTGATGTTCTGGGATGTAAGGCTCTGTAAATGTCAATTATGTCCATTTGGTCTCATGTGTCATTTCAGACAGATATTTCCTTATGTATTTTCTGTTTAGATGATCTATCCATAGCTATCAATAGGAGTATTTAGGTTTCCTACTATAATTGTGTTTTTGTCAATTTTGCCTTTTAGTTCTTTTAGTAGTTACTTTATATATTTTGGTGCTCCCTGATTGAGTGCAAATATATTGTTTTATGTCTTCTTGATGTATTGTTCCTTTTACCATTATAGAATGTGCATCTTTGTCTCTTGTTACCTTTTTAACTTGAAATCTATTTTGTCAGATCTAAGTGTGGCTACACTCACTTTTCTCTGGATGCCATTTGCTTGGAGTATCATTTTCTACTCTTTCATTTTGAATCTGTATTTGTTCTGGAAGCTGAGATGTGTCTCCTGAAGGTAGCAAGCATATTGGTTGAGTGTTGTTTTCTGATTCGGTCTGCTACTCTGTGCCTTTTTATTGCTGAGTTCAGTCCATTTATATTCAGGGTGATTATTGATGTATGAGGATTTCTTATAGCCATTTTACCTTTTGTTTTCTGGTAGCTCTGTGTCTCCATTGTTTCTTTGCCCTTGTGTTTCTAGCTGCTATTTTAATTTAGGTTTTTTTCTTCTGTTTCCTCTTTTTTTCTGTGTCTCAATTCTAGACATTTTTGTGTGTGGTTGAAAAAGAAAGTTTCATATATAATGTAGTCATTTCTCTTCTGAATGTATCTTAACTTTATTCTCCTATGCAAATTCAGATATTTATACCCTCCCTTTTTATGTTCGTGTTGTCACAAATTATCTCTATTTATGCTGTGAGTTCATTTCTAATTTGCAGTTGCTTATTTTTTTCTTATTGTCTTTTTTATAAATGTTTTACATCCTTTATTCTTTATGTCATATTTAAGTATATAATACCCTATTCTGAATAAGGGCTTTGATTTCCTGCTTCGATCTGTCTGTTAGTCATCTTACTTATAGTTTATTATCATGTTGTTTTTTGTTTCAGGTACAATGACCCCTTTAGTACTTCCTGTAATGTAGATTCTGTGGTGGTAAATTCCCCCAGCTTATATATGTCTGGAAAAGTTTTATTTCTCCTAAATGATCATAAGATTTCTACTGAAAATTCCAATGATAATCTAACAGGATTTTCTATGTAGGAATTTTTTTGTCATTAATTTTTAATGGTTTTAATATAATACACCTTAAAGAAGGCCTTTTTAGATTGAGATAATTATAAATGTTCTTTTTGCTTCTTGGTTTCAAGGATCCAATTCTTTCCATAGGTTTGGGAAGTTCTTGTAGACTATTAGAATAGGCTCTCTGTTCACTCCTCCTTTTCTTTCTTGATGATATTCCCATTATTTTTATATTGCTTTTTCTGGTGGAGTTGGATAGTTCTTTTGATTATTTATGTACTTATTTATTACTCTTAAATCTCCTTTTTTCCCTCTAAATCATTTCTAGATTTCTGTCTTTGATATCACTAATTCTTTCCTTCATCTGGTCAGCTCCATTTCCTAAGCTTGCTAGTTTGTTATTCATCTCTTTTATTGAGTTCTTCAGCTCCAGAATTTCTATTTGATTCTTTTTTAAAGTTTTAATCTTTTTGGTTAAATACTTCTTTCGTTCATTGATTTTATTTCTCAGTTCATTAAATTGCTGATATGAGTTTTCTTTTATTTCATTGAGTTTTTTTTAGAATTATAGTCTTGAAACTTTTGTCATTTAAATCACATATTTCCATGTCATTAAATTAATTTTCTGGAAATTTTTCATTTTCTTTCTGAGCTGCCTTGTTACCTTGGTTATTTATAGTATATGGTGGATTATTTCTCTACATAAGCATTTATGGGAATGACATCTGAATAAAAAAATTTTAAGAGTAACAGTTGTCTAGTACATTGTGAAAAAGTAGTCTTTCTTTTGTTTTCCAGAGGTGGTGTTGACATGCAAGATTTTTATTTTCCTTTGCACTTCTCCAGCTTCTTGGATCCTTGCAGGATGGTGGAACATGTCCTATAATCCCTGTGTTGGTGAACATCTCCTCTGTGACCAGATCTCCTCAGTCTTGGGGTACCATCCCTGTGAAAGAATGTGGTAGACAATGGGATTCTGATCTTGTGAAATCTGAGCACTGTAACCAGATGCAGCTGACACTGTCACACTGCCTGTGGTGTTTCAGATGACCTGCTGGAATCGACTGGAATGGGAGGGGGCATGTGGGTTAGGAGAGCCCAGCTTCTGTGTTTCTGGCTTTGTTCCCCTCCCGGTTATGGTGTCTATCAGACCTCAGCAGCCTCACCTCTCCACCACTGTCACTGGGATCACCTGCAGCATGTGTCTGTCACTTTAGGAGAAGTGCTTCTGTCCCTCTAGTTCTCAGAACTGCTGATAGTGTGCTCTCTAACCTGTCACTCACTGCTGCAGCTTCTTCTGGAGTCCCCTGCTAGTTCTGGGTGGGTGAAGGAAGCTGAACTCTGGTAGGGAGAAGAGGTGGCCAAGATCCATGCCTTTGTTTTTCTGTCTGGTGATAGCAGCTGCTAGATCACAGTTGCCACTCTTCAGTGTTTTCTCTGCCCCTATCACTGGTTCAGCTGCAGTAAGTGCTGAATGTTTGCTCTACCTCTTGGCTCCTCAAGGCCATGGAGAGTGCATGCTATGACCTGATTCCTCCCCTCTCCTGAGACCCTCAGTGAGTTGATACCCTTCATGGGTGCTCTTCTCCCTTTCCTTCTCTCATGTTCTCCTCCACTCCCCAATTCTCCCAGCTGTTTCAATGCAAGGATCTCTCAGACGTGTTTGTGTGTTGAGCAGAGAGTCTTTTGCTGAAGTATAGTTATTCAACTTGTAACTTCAAGAGGAGAGACCAGGGGGAATCTCTCATGTCACAGTGCTTCTATCTTTCTGTATTAATCTTTCTTAAATGCACGTATAGCTCACATTTATTTCAGTCTTTAATATTAGAAATGTTTGAGTCCTTATTTAGAAGTTTGGTGATTTGTGACCAGAAATATGCCATAGAAATTTTTTTTCTAACAAGTAGTTTGTGATAAAATTGTTTTCTTTATCTGTTGTTTTGCTTAAAGTCACAACTTCCCAAGAATTTATTGATCACATTGATGACTTACTGTATATAAAAATGTCTACGGTATTTCAAAGGGTCATTAATGCTATGGATAAAACTAAAGAGAAATGGTGAAGGGTAGTGGGCACATCATGAGGTAGACTAGGGTTTTCATTATATTTCAAATTTACTTTTAAATAATAGTGTAATTTTAAATACAGATATTAGGGGAGACCTAGCAAAAATGACACATTTTAATTCATACCTGGAGATCATGATGGCAGAAGACATGTAGCCTTTGAGGAAAAGATATATTCAGGCATAGGAACAGAGATATAAATGCTTTGAGGCAGGAACATGACTCTAATATATTACGAGAACTTGGAATCAAATAGCAGATCTACTTCTTACAAACTAGTATGAATGTGAAAAATGTTCTTTAAAATAGTACTTATCACACTTTATTTTCATATTAATGTTAATCTGTGGTTCAAGGCACATATGTCATCAGATATAATTTTTCCAGTGGAAATATTTTCTGAAGAATTGTGAAGATTACTACACAAAATTTTACATGAATTCAGATATTTTTCATTTCCACACATTTAAGTTCTCTAAGAGTTAGTAAATATTGGAAGCCTCAGTATTTTTCATAGGCTCTCTCATTGTTTCTCTGTCTCTCTTCTCAGAGTAGAATGGGAAGTACTTTATGGTATAAACCTTGCTCTGCATGCCTACTTTACAGTCAAGGCATTTAGATTTGTAATTTTCCTTGTCATCATGTAATAGTATTACACAATATGATTTGAAAATGAATGTCATTTATACATTTATATTGAAATGTAAGCAATCCATAATATATTAATTGAGTGTATTGGATTCATATTTTTATGAGTGCAAATAACATTACTTGTCTGAACTTGCATCCTTATGGTTCAATGTAATTTAATATATAATTATGATAAGAATATAAGGATAATGCTATTTTTACTTATTATTTCTCCTCTGGTGTTCAATAAGAGCAAAATTTAGTTCTCACAGTTGTGACAAATGTAAAAGGATGTGGTTAGCTTATCTACAGCAAGCTGCAAAGGTAAAAATGGTAAAGTAATTTGCTACCACAAAATGGTTTTTAAGTCATTTGCTTTCATATGTAAAATTAATTAAACAAGCAAGATTCAAAGTTGACACACTGAGGATTTTATTCCTTTTGCCTTATGTGGCATATTATTTCTATCTGAAAAAATAATACTGAGTTGTAATTTTTCTTTTACTTCTTTTAAAACGTCTAAAAGTTTAGTTAATGATAGTTAACATTATGAGGAAGTGTTCTTTTCCTAACTATGTGTTTTGTATACAAATTAGATATCTTCACACATCATAAAAAGCTCAGTCTGTCATAACTAACCCGGAAAGCTTTTTCTATGAGAAAAACAAACTGTGTGCAGTTTGAATTTTCACAGACATTAGAGAGACAATAAAAATGAATTTAGTTGTAAGATAAAAATAGCTTTCATAAAAACCTCAAAGGTGCTGTTGAAGCAGAGAAGAAAAATATTTTTCTGTAACAAGTGCTCTAACAATGTTTGTACTGGAAAAAAATTTATTCATATATCATTTCGTCATATTTTCTGATGATAAACACAATTAGGGTGAAGATACTATAATTATGCAATTTAAAGAAACCATAATTTAGTTTTTTTTATTGTTAAAACATATCATCAGCTTGAACATTGTTTTGTAGAAAATACAGGGCTTTTCCTAATAAAATGATTAGTTATTAAAAGGACTTTATATATTTTATTAGCTCAAAAGAGGAATTTCTGTATAAGGACTATTCTATTATAGATTTATGTGTTTTGTTTTTGATCATTTATAAACATCCTTATGGCTATTTATTCAGGTCTAGAAGTGAATGAATGACATTTAAATGATATGTTGAGGAAAACATATGTTTAATTATTGGAAAAAAAAACAATAACAAAAACTTTATAATTACTAGGAGATGCTATTTCAGTTTTCTCTTTATTACTCAGATAGCTCTTCTAAAATAAGAAAAAAAAAGATTTTACCAGAAAAGAATTGTTACAGATATCCAGAATTTATTTATATGAGTTTTTAAAATAGCAGATTTTATTTTAAGCATTGAATATCCACCTTTATAGAAAGATCATATAAGTAAACTTTTGAAATTCTTTATATAAAGCCTTTTGATATCATTTTAGTGATAATTTTATTTGTAACTTGCTTTGTATTTCCACTAGGTGGAACCAGTAAACTTTATAATTTCCATTAATGCATTTTTGTCCTATATGTATATCCTTATAAACTCTTCAACTAAAAATCCTAGAAATAATTCAACACATAAGTTCTTAATTCTGTGGATGGACATCAAAAATTGATTAATTACCAATCCAACAGTAATGTGCAAAATAAACAAATACCATGAACAACAACAAAAAATCTGAGTAATTTAAATATATCAAGGGGGAATATGCAGATTTGAAACAATCAGGAAGAAAGATAAATTGTAATCTGTACAAACATATCTGGTGATAAATATTGAATTGTGTCATGGTAGAAATCTATTAAATGCATCATAATAGCTATATACTAATTTTTCAATTGTTGATATTTACTGGAAACCATTAATGCATAAGTAAAACCTATTTAAAATGGTTCTGTGTAAAAATTACTGCTAATGATTACCAATAATCAGCTAATTGGCAATTTGTGCTTGTTTTGGTACTTTAATTCTCAAATTAGTCATTTTTATCTGGACCTTTATAAATGACAAAATGAGGGAATATTTAAGAACTAGAAAATACATGATGTTGCACATAATATACTTTGCCTTTATTTAGAGGGTCATTTTCTTCCCAATATATCAAATTCCCAGAATTGGAAAAGCCTCGCTATTCTCTATAAAAGAAAGGAACTAGTAAGAGAACTGATAGAATAATTTTAGAGTAGCAGTGTTGGATACTTTAATAACTTCATATTGCAGGCCTGGAAATTGAAACTTAAAAAGTTTAGTGGCTTTTCCAAAGAAAACTAGCTTTTAGAATTGCTTTTTGATCTAAGATATCAAGCTCTTAGTCTCTATACAGAAGACTAGCATGCCTAGAATGTAGAGTATATGGAGCACATGTAAAGGCAATGAAATTTAAAAACAAGCCTGGAACATCAAAAGCTTGAATGTCATGTAAAGTTTTTTTCCCAGTGTTGATGATAATTGTAGCCACTGTAATTGATGACACATGGAAAATATGAAGATTCAGAACAGAAGAAAGCCAAGGATAGATGCCAAAGAAACACTATCTATATTAGTTTGCTAGGGTTGCATAACAGAGTTCTACGAATTGGATGGTTAGCACAACAGAAATGTATGTCTCACACTTCTGGAGATTAGAAATAAAATTAAGTTGTCAGCATAGCTACACACTTTTTGAGACTGACTCTATGAAGAAGGGGAATCCTTACTTGTCTCTTTCTACCTTTTCCTGGTGGCCAGCAATGCTTGACTTGTATTGGTCTGGTCTCTGCCTTCGTCATCATAATAGAAATTTATGATATATGTCAAAATATATATTTTCTAATTTTTTCAATATTTGATATTCAATGAGAACCATTAAAACATAAATAAAATCTATTTGAAATGGTTCCATGTAAAAATTGCTGCTAATTATTATTAGTGATAATAATAATCAGCTTAGTGACAGTTTGTACTTATGTTGGTACTTTATTTCTCAAATTAGTAATTTTTTATCTGGACCTTTGTAAAGGACAGAAATGAGGGAGCAATAAGAAATAGAAAATATAAGCCTATCTTTACATCATTTTGTCTCTGCGTATGTCTATGTTTGTCCAAATTTCCTCTCTTTATTAAAACACAGATCATATTTTACTGGGAATCACCATAATAACCTCAACTTAACTATCTGCAAAGATCTTATTTCTAAATAAAATCACATTCACAAGTAGGAGAGGTTAGCAATTCAAATAACAACACTATATTTAAAGAAAGTGTTGGAGAAATATTCTACATACAGCTAATGGAAGAGTCTATTCAAAAATGTAGATTTGATGAAATTTGTCAAATGCCACAGATTTTAAGTAAGAGCAGATCTAAAGTCTTTCTGTTAAATTTATCAGCAAGGAGGTTATTGATTTGGCAAGAATTGCTTTAAGGAGCAAAGTAGATCTAGTAGAACCCATTTTTGTTAGTTGATCATTAAATGGGATACTTTCTCAGTAATCTTGATTTTGAATAGAAGACAACATGTCAATGTTTAGGATGGAAAAGAAGTGTGCAAGTTATGGGAAAAATGTGTAGAGAATGTTTTTACACATGCTAAATACTAATGGAAAAAACTCATTGAAGGTATTAGAATGATATGTAGGCATCTAAGTCAAAAATACAATTGAATTACCTTTCTTTCATAGATTCTTTAGAGAATATGAGAATAATGTTAGCCCATTCAGATGTTTTAAAGATAGAGTAAATTTCAGTACAATATATATTTATTGTTTTATAGAAGTATATTATGGAATCAACTTTCGAATGAAAGTAAATCTTGCAAAGGAGATAATTGAGGAGTGTTGAAAGTTTGAATTATTACTGTACAGAATAAATGAGATAGCTGAGTAGAAAAATAGAGAATGATTGCTTTAAGTGTGACTGAACAGTGGTAGCTGGCCATTTATTTACAAAGATACAGCTGTACTTAACAATGCAAATATAATTTGGAAAAATCACAAAATTAAAACATTGGAGGTTTGGGCTTGAGGGAATTATGTAGCTGATAAGCATATTGTGGAGTGGTCATAGAAGTAAATAATAAAGGCTGATTAATGGTGATAGGTATAAATAAAAAGAAAAAATACAAGAATAGAAAACATAGGTCTGTAATTGAATTAAATCATCCTATGTTCCTCTCTGAACATTTAAAAAATCAAGTTGAAACATATGTATGTATGCTATAAATTAAAGACTTTTAATATAAAAATATGCAGATATATAAAATTGAACTTTTTATTGATTTCAAAATAATTACCCAAATAATCAAATCACTTCTTGACATAGATTTAAGACCATAAAGATACTATTCAATTCTGAGTTAAATGAGGAAAAATAAATAAATTGGAATTTAGGAATTAAACCTTCATGAAACATGTGGAACACTATGGGAAACTTGATGTGATAATGTAGAAAGAAAACATCCAGAACATTACTGGATATCTCTCTTTTGACCCAGTACTTACAGTCAGTTGGTCACAACAGAGATATGTAATTTTTTGTTAGGGTTCTCACAGTATGTAAAAATAGCATGCATCAGTCATAATCATAATAGTTGAGTTGGTCCCATGGGCTGACACTGGAAAAGTTAATGGGCTCTTGATGCAATATATTGTTCATAAGACTAGATATCTCCATTTAAGCTGAGAGGTTTTTCTTTTTCATTTTGCCCTTTTTAATGAAAATGTCAGCAAGCTAGAAGTTGACCTTGACGCACAAAAGTTTATCACCAGAGGTGAAATTTCAACTCTTTTAGTTAAATTTGTAATTATGTCTAAGCATCTAGAGACAAGAACACAAGCAGAATAAGAGGCAAACTCATTATTATCACTTGCACTATTACCCTTGCACTCAGAAACCACAGAATTAATTATGAAATCAGGATATTATTGTCAAAGTGGGTTGTTCACAGGTCAAGGAAAAAATGCAGAGGAGATGACTACAAATAATAATAATAAAAAGAAGTGAGAAAGAAATAGACAACTAAATAAACTCCACTAACTAGATGAAAATAGAAAGCAACAAAGCTAAGGCAAAAATTTTTTTTTGGTATAGTATTTATATGCCAGACATTCTCTTTAACATTTCAGAACTAAACATAAAATAATCAAGTCCTCAAATAAGATATTATTTAAATAACGTTTGTAGAATCCGAAGGAAAAAAAATGCATCTACTTCTTTTTTAAAAGAATTCTCAATTCATAAAAAATAAATCCTTCCAGATTAAACATTCATTTAAAAGCAAAGTCTATGAAAAATATTGGAAATGTACAGTAGAATAAGGCAGAATTATTTCCCTTTGAAACATTTATGACTCTTATTTTATCAAATAACAGAAAAACACAAAATAGCTCAAAGAGTAAGGGAGTTATTATTACCTGTTTTGAAAATCTGGAGGTATGGCTAGCTTTCATCAAAATAGGGTAGGGTCTGGGTCCATTCCTCTGTGGTCCTCTCGACTCTCTTTACCTCTCTTTTGAATTGACTCCTCCTGCCCTATTATTTTACCCGATTGCAACAACATGGCTGAAGCAATTATAGTCCTCATGCAGACCCCATCACACTATGCAAGTAAAAGGTACCCCCTTCAACACAAATCCTGTTCTTCGTTCTGACTGGATCATCCAGGGCCAGTCACTGTGGTAATTAGGATTAAGATGACTCTGATTTTCCTAAACCAGGGTGTTATAACCTCCAGAAGCAGAGGTAGATTCAATCCTACCTAGAAGGTTCTGTCCTCTACAACAGGGATAAATTAAATGGATGTGGGATTATGATGCCAGAGTAGAGAAAATTGTGACGTTCTTTATTGATTACTTCAAGAATTAAGAGTTGGTGATGATGTACCCAGTGCAGTGGAGAAGAGAAGATCTGCTCACAGAGCAGGCAATAGAAATTACATTGTCTCTAAATAATTTAAAAACAATTATAAAGTCAAGTCAGAGTTTCTCTGCTTCTAATTATAGTCATGCTCTGGCAATTCTAAACAATGTCAATAGTGGAATATCTATCCCTGAAAAATCCTTTTTGATCCATTATTTCAACATATGTATAATTTGCATACAATAAAATGCACATATTCAAGTATGCAGCTTGATGGGTTTTGACACATATATTCCACTACACAGCCACTAATTCCTTCATGAACACATAGACCATTCCATCAACTCCAAAAGTTCTCTTGTATCCTATTTCTAGTCATTCATTGTTGACCATGAGAAACAAACACTGTTATGAGTTCTGTTGTTGTATATTAGTGATACCTATTATTTAACTTCACATTCTAGGAATCACATAGTGCATACTCTTTTGTGTCTGGCTTCTTGTGCTAAATATACTACACTGTTCACTTTCAGCATTTGTTCCATTTGATTACTGAATAATGTCCCATTGCATGGATACAACACAATGTACTATGCATCTTTATGGATATTTGATTTTTTAAACTTCTGTAAACATTTTTGTATTATCCTTTGTGTAGGTATGCTTTCATTTCCTTTGAGTCATGAAAAAAAAAGCATAATTTTTGGCCATAAGTAGGCTTGTTTTTCATTTATATTAAAAACATTGCTTATTCAAATTGAGCCATTTTCATGGTGTATATAGCTACTTTATTGTGATTTAAATATGCATTTCTCTAATTATGAATGATGCTGAGCACAATTTGGATCAACTTTTAGGATATTCTTTTTTATATAGAGCTTTTTCTCTTTAATAACTTCTTAAACTCTGCAACTAAAGTTTGCATAGTTTTACCATATTAAAAAATAAATAAATGAAAGAAATTTTAAAAATGATATCTCCCTCTTCAGTAGTTTCCCCTTTTTGAAATCTTGGTTCCTTGGCTCCTGATTTCTTGCACAGCTTTCAAAAGATTTTAATTATATCTTTTAAATTTAGTTTATTTGATTACTTGTTAATTTTAGTTGGTCAGAGTAGACATGGGGTGGAGGACCATTTGTTGCTATAACTTTCCTAAATGTCTAAAGTATTTCTTTATTCTTGTTCACTAGTTGTTATATTTAAAATTATTTTTAGTTTAATTCCAGAATTTTTTTTCCCATTGGGCTCTCCATTTAAAATTTATAAATATTTATCTGTTCCTTCCAACAGTTCTATTTGACTACATGTGCTCATTTACTTTAAAACTCTGTTCCAATATCACGTTTTTAGAGATAATTTCTTAACTTTCTATTAAAATAGCAAAATAGAATAAATTTTGATCCCTTATACTGATATTTTTTTTAATCTAAACAATTATCACCCCAAGACACAGTATATGATTTTTAATTTATTTTATTTTCTACCTTTTTTGATCTTCTTGCTTGCTTCTCCACTAAACTTCAAGGTTCATGAGATCTGAAACTCCATTCTATTTCTTTTATAAAGCCAGGTAAAAGTTCCTCTACTTCTTATAGCCATGTGTCAGCCCATAGTAAAAGTGATCAGTACATATTTATATGAACAAATAAATTCATAATTGAATGTATGCTTGTTCAGTCACATTTTCCTTCCAAATTTCCTGTAGCCTCTGAACAATATGGAATTGCACTGTGGTATCCTAGAAGCCCTCAGTCCTTTGTGGTTGCACTCTGAGATCATCTAAGAAGCAAGTAGATCCAGACATTCCTTTCAGCCTCATCCATGTGGGAATGGCGATGGTTCTGACACACTTATGTTTGAGTCAATAAAGATATCCTAATGGACAAGATCTTCCCAGATTCTACAGCTTTCCAGTTATGGGCTGAATTGTCCTCCCCAAATTCATATGCTGAAGCCCTATATTTGGAGCCTAACCCATAATGTGACTATGTAAAGGCCTTTTAAGGAGGGAATTAAGGGCAACTGAAGACATAAGGGAGGTGCTCTACTGTAAGAGGACCAGTGTCTTTATAAGAAGAAAAGATACCAGAAACCTCTCTTTCCACGTATATAGAGGCATGACCATGTGAGGACAGAGCAAGAAGGTGACCATCTACAATTCAGGAAGATAGAGCTCAGTAGAACCAACCCTTACGGCAACTTGATTTTGACGGCCTCAGGATTGTGAGAAATAAATTTTTGTTTAAGCCATTCAGTCTGAGGTATTTTATTAGGGCAACCCTAGCAGAATAATATACTAGTCCTTTTCCTGCTGTTTCTTGGGCACTTTGCTAGAGAGTTGTCTTGCTAAGTGTTAGGAAATCTCACATAGTTCTCTTATTCAGTAGATTCTCAGCAGGACCCAGCTGTCAAATACACACAGGTATCATGAGTCCTAGCATCCTTTCAGCTCAGGGGAGGCAAAATGCTTGTAACTTTGAAAAAAGGAAATTGAATCATGTTTGTTTGTGTTATTCCCAGTGTCTGTTGTTTGCTTTTAATCTTTTATTGAAAACATGGTTACCTAAAATAGTATCTTCTGGTCCAAAGCCTGATGCCCCATCTGACATTATATGGACTGAAATAACTTGTTAAATGATAATTTATGATATATTAATCAAAAAATTTCAAACACTGAATCCTAACAAAGACAATTCCACATGGAAACATTTCTTTAATATTCTGAGAATGACCTTCTCATCTACTAATATTATATTCTTATTTCAATTATAGAAATTATTAAATTATACTGTTTGCTTATGTGTTTATGTGGCTTTTTCTTTATCAGTAGTATGTTTCTTGAATATAATCACTATATATTATTTATCTGTCAATTTAAAAGACACAGATGCCCAGGACTTAGCATAGTGGTCAATAAATATTTTTTTGAATTTTTTTTTTATTCTGGTAAAACATATATAACATAAAATTTACCATCTTAACCATTTTAAGTGTAGAGTTCAGTTAGTAATTACATTCATAATGTAATCATTATGCAACCATTACTGTCATTTATCTCAATAACTATTTTCATCTTCAAAACTGAAACTCTATATCCATTAAACAATAACTTCCTATTCTCTCTTCTCCTCAGCCCCTGGCAACCACTATTCTACTTTTTATCTGCTTTCTAAGATTTCGATTATTAAGTGCTTCATATAAGTAGAATCCTATAGTATTTGTATTTTGCAATTGGTTTATTTCACTTATCATAATGTTCTCAAGGTTTATCCTGTTGTAGCATGTCAGAATTTCCATTCTTTTTAAGGCCAAATAATATTTCATTCTGTGTACATACTGCATTTTGCTTATGTATTTAACCCTCAGTGGACACCTGGATTGCTTCCACATTTTAGTTATTATACATAACGTTACTGTGAACATGGGAGTGAAAATATCTTTGTTACCAGCTTCTAATTCTTTTGAGTATATACCCAGAAGTGAAATTACAGGATCATATTGTAACTCAATTTTTAATTTCTCCACGTCTTTGCCAACACTCATTATTTCTTGCCTTTTTTTTATAGTAGCCATCCTAATGTGTGTGAGGTGGTATCTCATTGTAGTTATGATTTGTACACCCCCCAATGATTAGTGATGTTGAGTATTTTTTTATGTGCTGCTTTGCTATTTACATATTTTCTTTGGAGAAACGTCTATTCAGGCCCATTTTATAATTTGGTTTTATTGTTGAATTTTAGAAGTTTCCTATATATTCTGGATAATAATTGTTTATCATATGTATGGTTTGAAAATATTATTTTTTATTTTGTGGATTGTCTTTTTACTCTTTTGATAGTGTCTTTTGATGCACCAAATTTTAAGTCCAATTTGTTTTTTTGTTTGTTTGTTTGTTTGTTTGTTTTTTTTGTCGTTGTTGCCTGTACCTTTGGTGTCAGTTCCAAGAAATCATTGCATTGTCATGAAACTTTTACCTAAAGTTTTCTTATAAGAGTTTTAGAGTTATAGATCTTATAAAAGTGATGTAGATCTTTGATCCATTTTGAATTAATTTTTGCATATAGCATTAGGAAAGAGTCCAACTTCATTCTTTGAAAGTGGATATCTAGTTTTCTCAAGACCATTTCTTGAAAAAATACTTCTTTCCCTTTGAATGTTCTTGGTATTTTTGTAGAAACTCATTTGACTGTTTATTTTTAGGATATTTTATTCCATTGGTGTGCATGTCTGTCTTAATGCCAGTAGCACAATGTTTTGATTACTTTAGCTTTGTGGTACATCTTGGAATCAGGAAGCATTAGTTCTCCAGTTTTATTCGTTTTCAAGATTGCTCTAGCTATTTGGGTCCCTTGATAATCCATACAACTTTTAGAATAAGTTTTACTATTTCTGCAAAAAGTGTCATCAGGATTTAGATAAGATTTTGCTTTGACTCCTTAGGGTTCACTTAAGGTTGTGCTGCCATCTTAACAATAATAAGTCTTCCAGTCTGTGAAATGGGAAGGTTGTTTATATTCATTTATTTAATTCTTTCACACTGCTCTCTTTTGGTTAATATTTGCATGGAATATATTTTTTCCATCCTTTTAAGTTTAATTTATTTGTATTCTAAAGTGAGCCTCTTGTAGACAGCATTTAGTTGGATCATATATTTTTATCCAATCTACCAATATGGAATTTTTGACTAGAGAATGAATCCATTTACAGTTGAAGTATTACTGATAAAGAGGGACTTACTTTTGTCATCTTGCTGCTTGTTTTCTAATTGGCTTAGAGTTTTTTGTCCCTTATTTTATGTATTATTTTCTTTTGTGTTTAGCTAATTTTTTGAAGTAAAATGTTGAAATTTGTTTCTTATTTTCCTTTGTGTATACTCTATAGTTCTTTTATTTGTGGTTACCATGAATGTTATATTTAACATTCTAAACTTTTAACACTCTAATTTAAATTTATACCACCTTAACTTCAATAACTTACTAAAATTCTGCTGTTTTATAACTTCATTCTGAGCCATTTGGTTGTTTATATCACAAAATTATGTCTTTATGTGTTATGTGCCTCAAAACATAAACTAATAATTATTTTAGAACCATTAGTCTCTTAAATCAGTGTTGGAATAGACCACAATTATAACACTTACTAGCCTTTGGATTAAAAATACATTTAAAAAATGTGTTTCTTAAATCATGTAGAAAATAAAGAGTTACAAATCATTGTTATAAAATACTAGCTTTTGTAATTGTCAGTGTACTTACCTGTATTGAGATATTTAAATCTTCATGTAGCTTTAAGTATTTCATTTCACCCTCCAGAACTCCTCTAAACATTTTATGCAAGGCAGGTCTACTGGTAACAAAATGCCCCAGCTTTTGTTTCTCTAGGAACAGCTTTATTTAGACCTCACTTTGTAGGACAGTTTTGCTAGGTATAGGATTCTTGGATGAGGTATCTATTTTCTTAAATGTAGTACTTTGAATAGATCAAGGCCCACTGCCTTCCACCTCCAGAGTTTTTGATAAGAAATGATGCTGATGGTTTTGTTGAAGATCCCATGTATGTGATGAATGGCTTCTCTTGCTTTTTTCAAGATTGTCTTTCTGTCTTTAGAAATTTTGATTATCAAGTGTCTTGGAGAGGGTTTCATTAAGTTAATCTTAATTGGAATTTGCTGAGCTTCTTGGATGTTCATGTTTATGTCTTTCATCAACTCTGGGAAGTTTCCTGACCTTATTTCTTGAAATATTCTCTCTCCACTCTTCTCTCATGGGACTTCTCATAGGCCCCCTAGTCTCTGTTCACTTCAAATTTTTTTTTCTGTTCTAAGACTCAATAATTTACATTACACTATCTTCAAGTTCACTAATTCTTCTAACTGGTTAAATCTTTAATTTCTCAGTGAATTTTTTATTTCAATTATCGTATTTTATAACTCCAGAATTTATTTTTGGTTTCTCTTTTAAGTATTTTATCTCTTTATTAATATTTCTATTTTGTTCACATATTATTTCATGACTTTCTCCACATCTTTCTTTAGTTCTTTGAACATCTTTAAGACATTTGTTTTAAAGTCTTTGTCTAATAGATATGACATGAGGTCTTTTAGAAGGACAACTTCTGTTGATTTATTTTTTTTCCTCTGAATGGCCACACTTTCTTTTTTCTGTTTGCTTAATATCATAGTAGTACATAAGCTTGTTTGTTTATTTGAGGTTTTTAACTTAGGTTTTTATTTTAATATTATATTGTTCAAACAGGTAATAATAATTTTGATATCTACTGATTATTATAAATAATTATTGAATAATATTAATATCACTAATAATTCTTAAATATTTATAAAACTTTAATTTCTACTGATAACAGAGTTGTTTGGAAGTTCTGATGACTTAGAAAGCAATACATAGATAGTTATATACAGGCTGAAGTTACAAGTATTTTGTGATGAGATATAAGAATATATTCCCCAAATGAAATTATTTCAATTTGAATTATATATTATTATTTTCAATAAATGCAATCTCAATATATATATATATATATATTACATTATTATTTTCTTGTGCTCTTCTAAGTTCCTATTAAATACTGAAAACTCAGCATAAATATAATTTATGTTTTGAAGCTGTTTTCCATCATTTTGTGTTGGAATACATTTTGCTTTTGGTGGTCATCATTCTCACAAGATTCCATGTTATTTTTATAATATAAGGAAACTATTTCAATTTTCTGTGAGAAATATGAATTTGAAAATCCAGTGATTGGAGGGTAACTGTTCTGGGCCATGCCACTGCTTTGAAGAAAACTAAATACATTTAATAATATTAAGAGTAAATTTATTAACCACTGGATTAAGACCTTGTTCTGCTGATATAACATGTTATTAAACCCCTTTTAAATATCATCAGGAATAGCTTATATACCACGACCATGTTCAGCTTCTCTTATTGTCTTTGCCCACTTTGTTAAAAATTTGCAGGATATTTTAATATAACAAAACATGTAATTAGATTTTAATAGTGCAGAGCAATGTTAAAAACTACCTGTACATGCAATAATCATTCATAGTTATTATACTCTAAGTTAAATGTACTTCATCATTATGCAGCTATTCATTAGAATTTTATACTGCCCAGCCTATACTTTTTGATGTGTTGCCAGACAAAATTTTCTATGTCCTATGTAACATACGTATTTCATTGTTCCTAGTCCTAAGTTTTATAATTTTAAAAATGATACTGTATATCACTTTATACAATCTGGTCAGTGAATCACTACCCCTGATGCACCTATGTCATTAGGTAGACTTAGTTCATATTTTTTGCTCTATAGTGGGGGGAAAATCATTCAAATTAAAAGATTTGATATCATCAATATTGAAGCAATTGTTGTTCAGGCAAAAGAAATGACTGATTGTGTGTAGATAAAATTGGATAAGTAAAGGTAAATAAAATCATAAAATAATGAGCTCTATGCTTAGATAGAACCAGATTCATAATTTGGTGCTGCCAGATAAAACAATATTACTTTGTGCCCATTATTTATATTTTATGATCCTTAATATTATTTTCTAAAAAGAAATTTAAAAACTTCATGGAATTATTATAAGTATTTAATATAAAAATAAGTGTGAATTTCACTTTATATACAAAGCTCATAAATCAATCAAGGAACAATACATATTAGTTGTTATAAATGTTAGAATTATTATTATTTTATTCATGGTCATGACTTTAAAAGTTGGCCTATTATATTCTGGACATACGGTAATCATTAAATATCTTTTTTTAACTACAAAAGTTTTATATTCTTTTTTCATTTTAAATCTGGCATGTTGCCAATTTGACAGAACTGACAAGTCAGTTTTGATGTACCATTTCAAAAGGAAAAGTCTGTTTTAGATCCTTGCTAAAATCTCGCTACAATTTTGGAATTCACAGATTGGAGACTAGTGCTTACTTTGTGGGCAGTTCTTAACAGTCAAATTATAGTTAATAGTCAAATGCCATTGAAATGATTAATCAAAATTTCTAAAAGTGCTTCTGGTGTGGGAGTTTATAGAAATTAGAAATTTCTTTGTAGTCTCTATGACTTATAAATATGACACAGATGATACACTAAGTAAATGGTGATTCCTTATGAAGATATTCTTGAGAGATAAAGATTGATTAAATCAATTGTAGTTTCCTCTAAAAGAAAAAAATATAAACACAAAGGCCAAAGTTTTAGCAATGATTGATCTATTTTATTCAGCTCTCACTTTACCACTTGAATTAACTTTTAATCTCACTAATTCATATTTTGAATTTATTCAAGAGATATTGCATTAACAGTAAAAGTGTAAGGCTACATAATCACTAAGTTGAGTTATGGAAAGACTTTCCATAGGTTAAAATGTATATACAAATATGAAAATGCATTAGCATAAATCAACCACAGATTGGAGAATAAAAATTCATGACAAAGACAAGGTAGATATATTCTTTAAAACATGATAGAAAAAAATACATTTTTTAATGATAATAAAATGAACAAACATGAAGAATTAAGATATATGGCCCTACAGTGGCATCATAGGTAATTGATCAGGTGTAAAGTGAGGAAGTAATTTATTCATTCATTCATTCATTCATACATCCAGTTCACTCATCCATCCATCTGTTGTCCAATGACATTTATATATTTCAGAAACCTCTCTCAGAGTTGGAGATAGAGTGATAAATTTGAGAAAAAAAGTCATGAATCTTCTCTTGAGGAGCTCATAATAGTTGTGCACTGGCAGAAATGTTGAGGAAAATACATGAAAGTAATTGCAATAAAATATATAACATGGTAGGTAATTAGAAGTGCTATAAAGTTTGGAAGGCAAATCATAAATAGGACTGAGAGTATAGGTTTTTTTGTAGTGGTTGTCAATCTGCTAGTTTTTCTAAAGCATCTGTGTTTTCTGTGAAAGTGGTATGGGGCAAAGACTGAGAGAAGTAGACATATCACTTTCAGATAGTGGAGTGGTCCAGACAAAAGCAAATGTAAATGTAAGACTTTAATCAAGGATGTGTTTACAGTGTCTCATGAATAACCAAAAGTCCTGATAGGGGTGGAGAGGTAGGGAAGGTGTTGAGAGAGGCAACCAAACAGTAATCGGAGTAAATAAATGAAAATGGATCAATAAATTTTTTTTTTAATTTCTCTAAAGACAGATTTTAGTGCAGAGATCGAATGAGTTAAAAATAATAAGTAACATTGATGAAGATAAATTTGTAATAGATCAATATTGGTGCTTTAAAAGTATACATAAGAAAGAAGAAACCCTACCATGAAGCAGACAGAAAAAGAGATATAATGAGGTTGACGGTAGGCTGTTCTACAGCACTAAATGTCAGAAGACAAGGGCTCATTATCAGCATTATGTGAAAAAGAGTTTGCATGCCCTCTGTGACATAACCCATCAGGCTATCTTTCACATGGGAAGACAAGAGAAGGGCATTCATTGACATGCAAGGAGTCGGAAAGTATGCTATTTCTATAATCCCTTTAGGAAAGAAATTAAAAACCACAGGATATGAATCAGTAGCAAAGGGGAAAAGATATGTAAAATAAACATAGAATATGGTATCATGACTATGGTATCATTTATAAAACGCCTAAATAAGTGCTGCTTACATAATTACAAAATAATTTTTAAGATGTTGAAAATTCTTAAAACATAAGCTATTATAAAAATCTCAATGAAATCTGAGCAAAAATACCATCTCATTTTGACAAAATTCTGCATATAGGATAAAGGGAAAAACGTATGGAAGTGTGGGGGAAATGCAATTTATAATAATAGTAACTAATGTGAATTATATAGTTTTGTGCTAGGGTCTGCTTGAACATTTTTATTTAAAAACACATAAAAACCTGTCAGTACTGTAACATAGTGTAGCCTTCAATCAAAATCACAGTTTTAAACCAGAACTGACTCATAAGAAAAGCAAATTATTTTTAAAGGGAAGAAAAAGATAACTTAAATTTCGGAGCAGTCTATATATTCAAATATGTAGCAATGGTTTTGCATGTACAAAAGTGATTCTGGGGCATAGTTTGAAAGAAAAGAAATTTGAAAGTGAATAAAGGCGAGATGGATAGGTGGGAAGGGATGGGAAAGCAAACTCTAGAATTATAGTGAGAAGATCAAGCTCTAGAGGGCATAATGTGCTCAGTGAATGAATAATCAGCAATCAATATCGGTGTGCCCAAAAATAAAAAAATAAGTAAACTCCCAGTGATAGGGATGACAAACATGCAATTTCAACTTTGACTGTGACAGGCAGTGAAATGATACAACTTTGCGTGTCATGATCTCAAAACTTGAGCATTGATTCAGTGTGTAAACGCAATAGTGGAACAGTTGAGAAAAGCATTGCAGTGAATTCAGAGGTGGTGAACTTTGGGCCAGACATAACCAAGTTTTTGGTAAGAGCATTGGACTTTCTACAATAAAGAAAATGGAGGCTTAGGCCAATTTTATTTGGACATTAAATTGATAGAAAAAATATATTGCAGATACTAATATTTTTAAATTAAGAATTTTTAGCAAGACTTTCTATAAAGATGATCACCACAGCTGTGTTTATAATAGGAAACTCTTCCAAACATAACTTTTACTCCAAAATGGGAAATTAGTTAATTAAGCAATATATATGTCAGAACACTGTTCAGCCATTCACTACACAATAAGGATCATTATTATTATGTCAAGATTTTTCAGGACAGCTTAAGAGGAAAAAAAGATAAATGCTTGTAGTTGGAGAGGGAGTAAATATGAGAAAAAAACCTCCATATCTGTATGGTTTAGGTATGTTATAGGAATTATATAATTTACAATATCTGATTCACTTTCAGATACATAGGAAATTGCATTTCTCAACCTCTATGTGATTGGGCGGGGCTACACGACAAATTCTGACTAATTGATTATGAGTATAAAAAACTTCCAGGCAAAGCATCTAATTTCCTATGTGAGATTTCCCTTCTCTCCTGCAATAACCATAAAGGATACCTTTTAAGAAAGGATCATACTGTAAGCCTATAGCCTTTGAAGTGCCTTTAAAAGTTGCTGGGATTCACAGCCAACTTTGCATGGTAGAGAAAAAAAAATCTTTGTCATAATAAGTTATTGCCATGCAGTTCTGTTATTGTTGTTTTGTTTTTAGGCCTCAACATAACCTTAACTATCTGGAATAATATTCAGTGGGAACCAACAGTCTGCTGAGCATTCTTTAAAGTTCCAACATTGTAGAAGTTCCCTCAAAAAGGCCATGCATGGTGTTTTCACCTCTAAGGTAAATTTTAAAATTTAAAAAGTGTTTATATTATTATTTTTGAATTATTATGTTCCTTATTTATATCTTTTCTTTATTTGTAGTATTTCTCAGCTTTAAGTTTCTGAACTCATTTCTCTATCTTCCATCTGTGAACTAGCCAAGCTATTGATTAGTTACTATGCGGCTCTCAGAGAGTTATTTATCATAATATTACCTACCTATTGATTTAATTTTAATACTTAGCTGATTATTTTTTAATTACCTTATCCTTTTTAGTCACAAATTTATCAACAGCAACAAAACCGATTCTATAATAAAATAGAATAAAGTAATTCCGAAGTAAAATTAAAATCCTATACACTTTGAAGAGATTAGCATCGTTCCCTTAGGAATTCAATATTTAGTGAAAAATTAAGATAGGGCACAGGAGAATGCTTACCTTTATATCTTTTTATAAAGTTTGAAAGCAATAAAAATAAACATTTAAATTATAAATCTATGTAGATTGTGTGTGTGCATGTATGTATATGAATGTAAAGGAAGTACTAACAAAATTTTAATTGATTGCTACTCTAGGAGTGGTGCAGGGATGAAACAAGGTCATTCATGGAAAAAAATAGTGACAATATGTTATAAAACAGAATTATGGATGTTCAGTTTCTGTAATTCAGAGGACTAAATAAGAGAGAAAAAATGAATATATAATATATAATATATAGTATATAGTATATAGTAGTACATAGTATATAGAATATAGTATACAATATATGATATATGATATATAATATATAAATGGAATTTTTGAATTAAATTCTATTTTTTTTTTGCAAGAGAGGAAATTGATTAGATATCAATGCCTTCCCTGAAGGTAGTCTTCAGACTCCAAGATAACAAAATTCTAATCTATTTTTTAGATAGTAAACAATAGGTTTCATACTACAAAATTGATAAAGCTGTGGGACAACTGATCATAAAAATTAGACACCCCCCCCAAAAAAATTGAAAACGCTATTGGGCTTGACTAGTTTAGATTCCTTATATAAGTGGTTTAGTATTTGCCTTCCGTCTGACTTTTCACTCATTAAAAACATGATTTCACTTATATTTGGAATCTAAAAACACCAAACTCATAGAAAAGATATCATGTTTGTGGTTACTAGAGGTGGGGAGGTGGTGGCCTGGGGGAATTGGTTGAAGATGGTCAAGGTACACACCTTCAGTTATAAGATAATTAAGTTCTTGGGAAGTAATGCACAGCAGGGGGATTATAGTTAAGAATAACGTATTATATATTTGAAAGTTGCTAATAGAGAAGATCTAGAAATTTCTTCATCACAGGAAAAAAAATGTAACTATGTGAGGTGATGCATGTTAACTTATTGTGGTAATCATTTTGCAACATATACATATAAGTTATGTTATAGGCTTTAAACTTATGCAGTATTTTGTGTTAATTATACCTCAATAAAAGCAGAAAAAAAATTTCACATAAGAAATAGACCCCAAAAGATTAAAAATAAAAGAGATGCAGCTTTAAAGAAGAAAAATAAAAAAGAAATAGAGAATAGGCTGGTGGTTACCAGGAAATGGGAGGAGTAAATAAGAGGTATTAGTCATAGGGTAAAAAGTTTCATTTATGCAAGATAAAAAAGTCTAGGGATCTACTATACAGAATAGCTAATAATTCTATATTGAATACTTAAGAAGTTGCTGAGTGGGTAAATCTCTTGTTATTACAGTAAAATAAAGAAGAAAGAGGGAAGGAAGTTTTTGCAGGTGATGGATATGTTTATGACATAAATTGTAGTGAAGGTTCATGAACTTATATTTATCTTCAAATTCATCAAGTTGCAGAGCTTAAAAATACATGGCTTTTTGTATGTCAATCATACCTTAATAAAGTGATTTAAAAAACAAAACAAAATATTATTGGAGTGCTGGATACTATTGTTTAATTTTAGTACCATCTAACAAGATTAGATTTGTTCTAGGTTGCAAGATTTATAAAAGAGAAGTCAACAAATCGATTTTAAGAATTGAAGTTCCAGTCAACCAAGGAAGCTTTCAAGTGTACACCATCCAATTCATAGTTGCTGAATTAGAACTACACCTGTGAAGGATTCATTACAATGTCAACCTACTATATAATGTCTCCAGAAATTGTTTCGGTGAGATAAAAAGTATCTCCTCCTAGGAATAATATAGTAGATGTGATTTGAAATATTTGGCTGCCTGACCTGTTGTGGTCCTGACCATTAAAAGCTGTTTGTTGATTGAATTTAAGTAACTCAGAAATCAACTGAATTATTACAAGATACTGACACTGAAGGAAAGGAGATGGAACCTGAAGGATAGTGCATAGAAATTCAGGAGTTGTTTTAACTGTATATTTTATTTAATTCACAAGCAAAATTGAGGCTAGATTTTGAACCTATGCCAAGGAGTGACTTGAGATTCAAATGAGTATCAATGATGGAAGCCTTATTGAAATTATAGTTAATTGGTTTAAGTGACTGTCAACAATTAAGACATTGAAACAGAACACATATAAAAATTTTTAGGAAAATAATCTTACAAGAAAGATGATGCAGACTGAAGCATGAATATCTGTGGTATTACTCATCAGCATCTTATTCAGGAGATCTTGGATAAAAGTGGTTTACTTCATACACTCATTCAATAGGATATAAAATGTCAAGAATTTTTACATCCCTTTTTGTTATTCAAATCATAAGATGATATAAAAATGATTAAATATCTGTTTTTTATACCAATTTTTAATGCATTGATAGATGTATATGATTATACATAGTAAATTAAATTTTCATGATATTATAGGCTGGACATTAAACATGTTTTCAAATAATGAAATCTCCCTATACTAGGACATTCTGTTACAGATCGTTTCCTGAGCCCAATAAATATTAAGTGGAAAATTAAAGTTCTATATCTATGGTTAAATGTTCTAAGTGTTCTAACTAGGTTAATTAAAAATAAAAACTGTCTTGGATAAAATTAGTTATTACTGTCTCTTTTTAAAAATAGGAAATAAATGTTTCATTTTTAAAGTTGAAAATATTAGCTCAGTGTAAATTAAAGTCATTGATGCAACTTTTTCTAGATTGCCTACTAATAAATTTAATTCTCTTTGCTTACTTTTTCATTTAGGTAACAAAATATTTATAAGGAATATTTATTAAACTTTATTGAATTAGGATGATATTAAGAGGCTATTTGAGTATGTTTTTGACAAGAATCAGGGCATGTGTGTGTGTGTATGTGTATATATATATATATATGTATGTGTGTGTGTGTGTCTGTGTGTGTATGTATGTGTATATATATATATATATATATATATATATATATATATATATATATATGTATAAAATACTAAATTTGTTCCTAAAATTCCTAAATATATACCTGAAAAACAAAGCAAATAGAATTTCTGTTTTGATACAAGCTGGAAATTTGCCCTAAACTCCAGTGCAGAATTCTAATGAGCTATATAGAAACCTTGGAAAAATCATTGTCAAGAAAAAATTTATCTCAGACTACAAAAAGTGAGGGAAGAAAATCTCAAGGAGGGAGCTGGCCATCTTACTCAGATAAAATTACGTCTAAATAAGAAACTAGGTGTGATGTGGCTATCTTGCCAACAATGTGCGCATATTGAAAATAGAGAAAGCATAAAAGAAAAGATATTCTCTCAAATACTTCAAATTTTAACTGAGAAGTTCTTATCTTTTCTTATAAAACCCGTTCTTGATAAATTTAATCATAACTTAAAAGAGGAAATACCCCCAAAAGTTTGTGTCTGACATTTACCCAGCATAGAGCTTCCATTTGGCATTTTAATTGCCCGTCAAAAGTTATATTCTTAGTATTCAAAAGACATCACATATTAAATATGTCAAAATTAGAGTTTGTTTTATAAATTTTAAACTTTTCTTTTTCTTAATTTAATTACTGGTATAACCTACAGCCTTCTGAGTTTCTCTTATAAATAAATTATAATAAAGTGATTTAAAAAACAAATACTATTATAAATTATAGTATTTATTTACTTTCCCTCCATATTTAGCCAAGAGGACATTCTGTTGGTTCATTCTCCGCCATCTTTGTTATTATACAGGTAGTCATAAACACTGATATTTTTATTGTCATGGTTATGTTTATATTTTATTTAAAGTGCTTTAATAATTAAAACACAAAATAAATAAAATGACATATTTATATATCCTAAGTCTAAACCATTATTAATATTTACTACATGCAGTTCAGATAATTTAATAAAGTGTTTCTACTTTCTGACAAAAAAAAAAAAAAAAAAAAAAAAGGCAGTGTGAACTGCTGACTGTCTTCCCTGAGCTACAAGCTGAAGATAACTTACACATAAAAGGCTGTGGAAGAATCTGAGATGTAAAACTTTGTGGAGTTCCTGAGTAAGAATACTTGTTTCCCAGAGCTAGAAGGGCCGGAAACTAGAGAAATGTAGTGGAATATGGGAAGCTTTATAGTTTAGGTTATTTGCTCTTTCTTTCCACCCAAATTGTTTATGAAATATTTTTAAAGATTTAAGATATAATTTATTTAGAGTAAAAGTACAGTTAAAATATGAGGTAAAAAAGTATGTTAACAGGAATACAAACCAGAAATATTTTATGCTATGTAAACAACACTTTTGGAAGAAGAGAGGAGAGGGAGAAGGAAAAGCAGGGAGGGAGAGGGAAGAGATAGAGACTGCTATTATTTTCTTTGGCTCAAAGAATTCCTGAAATTTCTATAAAGCTTCCCTTTGAAAACTCCTCCTACTGTCTGATTTTCTCTTTCTGTCTCTACTCTTTACACTTGTATTCATTTTTTCTCTCTTACTTTCTCTCTGCTTCACTTCTCCCACACTGACATTTCAATTGAAATATCCATTCTCTCTCTGTCTCTCTCTCTGTCTCTCTCTCTGTCTCTCTCTCTCTCTCTGTCTCTCTCTCTCTCTCTCTCTCTCTCTCTCTCTCTCATCTATCATCTATCTGCCTATCATCTATCTACCTTTCATCTATCTCTCATCTTTACCTACCTACCTACCTACCTACCTACCTACCTACCTATCTACCTACCTACCTACCTACCTACCAATTTGCTTACTTTTAATTGAAGTATAGAACATATACTGTAAAGCAGTGGTCCCAAATCTTTTTGGCACCAAGGACCTGTACTCCTGTTAGAATCTGATGCTCTGAGGTGGACCTGAGGTGGTGATGCTAGCGCTGGCGGGGGTGGGGTGGCTGCAGATACAGATGAAGCTTCACTTGCTAGCCCGCCGATCACCTCCTGCTGTGCAGCCCGATTCTAACAGGCCAGGGACCAGTACTGGTCCACAGCCCAGGAGTTGGGGACCCTTGCAGTATAAAGCACCCAAATTTAAAGTGTATCTGTTTATGAAGTTTTACATTTATCTATAACCTTTAACCCCACCCAGATGTCTGAGACAGTTTGACACTAATCAGAATATTCTGCAAACATTTATGGTGAAATTTACCATCTGGAATGTTTCAAAGGTTTGCTATGTGCTTAATATTAAACTAAGGACAGTTTTAGCTGAATATACCTTCTCAGTCTAAATTATTGGTTGCAAATATATTGGAAATTTGTAGAGTAATGGAATGAATTTAGGGTTTTTTTAGTATTTAGATATAAAACTGAGAAATTCCACAGTTTTTTGCTAATGCTTTCTGCACTGGGTTAATACCTGTCCATCTACAGCAAAAACATATCCAATATGGAAACGGAGACTCACGGAGCTGATTCTGATGGATTAAGGACCTCTCAGAATGGCAGACAAGGTTGTACCTTTCTTGTGCACTTTGCTAATCATTAGTAAACCTAGATGCTGGATAAGATTGAAATTTTGTAAAATGTTTGATAAATTGGATTTTTTTAACAGGTGAATGAAAGAAATATTCTCTCAGACCCATAGTACATAATGACATAATATCTAAGGAATTCATTGAAGATATTGCAGGGGAAAATAGACACAATGAGAATTTGATATCCACATAGTTTATATATGTAGATATAAACTATTTATAATTTGAAGTGGCCAAAGTTTTGTGACAGATCGTAGGGCACATAACCTATTAATATAATTTGATGAGATAAACTCAAAGTAGGGAGAGTGGTAAGATGATAGACAAAGATATGATCCCTTTCTGGTACAGAGACATTCGGTGAGCAAAATGCCTTAAAAAGGTTTGAGAGGTTGAAAGAATGAGAGTAAAAGTAATTTTCAACTGATTTTTTTCTAGTTTTATTGAGATATAATTAACATATAACATTGTATAAGTTTAAGGTGTGCCATGTGATGATTTGATACACATATATGTTGGAAAATTATTACCACAATAAGATTAGTTAATACATTCATCACCTCACACAATTACAACTTGTGTGTGTACCCTAAAACATTTAAGATCGCTTGTAGTAACTTTAAAGTATAAAATTCGATCTTGTTAATTATAGTCACCATGCTGTATATTAGATTCCCAGAATTTATTCATTTCATAAGTGAAAGTTTGTATCCTTTTAACAACACATTCCCATTCCCCACCCCACCCCCAGCCCCTGGCAACCACCATCCTACTTTGTTTCTATAAGTTTGACTTTTTTTTTAGATTGCACATATGAGATTAAACAGTATAATACAGTGTTTATACTGTTTCAATTTATCGATAGATGGGTGTGGTTATATATAGTAAATTAAATTTTCATGATAGTATAGGCTAGACATTAAATATGTTTCCAAATATTTTGCCCTGTCTGACTTATTTCACTTAGCATTATACTCTCAAGGTCTACCCATGTGGTCACAAATGGCAATATTTTCATTCACATATATATTTTATATATATATATAATATATATATATATATTCCAGAATTTTCATTGGGCTGTGGAGATATAGTGCAAAGAAACTTGTGAAAAGATATCTTATTGTCTGTATATTATAGTGAATTATAAATGAAAATATTGTAATTTCTGAGGTTTAGCTCAATTAATGTCTCATACCAAATTACTTGCTCTATTAGAGTTTGCAAATGATATTTTATAAGTTATGATCCACATATGCTTTTATGCTTTTGATGATCTATATGAAAGAGCTGTGATTAAGAGTATGCTTTTGCACAACCTACCCCCTAATGATTGTATGCCTAAGTGGATTGTTGTGAATATCAAACTGAAGACCATTTTTTCTTGGGAGAGCAGAAAAGAAGATGACTAGTTATTAAATAGATGGAAAAAAAAGGTTAGGGAGAGGTCGAAGATAAACTTTATGCAATTGCTTTATTTGCTTTACACTTCTTTGAAGTAATAATTTCACGTCAATTAAATTGTTGATCATAAACAAAAATCAACCAAGTAGTTCTCCAGCAGAAATGAATTTATTCAGGAACAACAGGAATTGCAGTCCAGTACCTGCAGCATTGGTGGGCCATGTGCAAGTCAGCTAAAACAAAGAAGAAAATTTTTTACAGAGGGAGAAAGGAAGTTGGGAAGGGCGGTTACAGAGTTTCTCCTGTCATGCTTCTCAGTCAGTGTAGAGTGTGAGAGCTCCTCTTTCTAATCTCCCTACTCCACTTTAAATGAGGTTTTTGTTTATTAATTTTTTACAAAATCAACTTATTTCTCCAGAATACAAATACATCACATCTGTTTACACTGTCTAAAATAAGATGTAAATTTCAAATTGTATGGGAAACATTAACTATTATTTTGCATACATTTGACATTATGTCTCCTAGAGGCTCTACATGTATTATTTGTTTTCCTTAATCAACCTGTAAAGTAAAGAAGGATAATGAGGAGGAGGTGAAAATAATTTGAGCATGTGGTAGTCCAGGGAATAAAACGTGGGTCTGCCTTTGACTAAAGATAATACTATGTCAGTATATAACATTGATTTCCAAACAACATACTTATATTTTATCCAAAATACATTTCTTGGTATACATGTCCAGGTTATTCTTTCCTTTTATTATTTTTCTATAGCCTAACAAAATCTATCAAACATTATTTCTTACTATTCCCAGGCATTTACCACAAATTAACGAAACTGTTACATTAAGCATCTGATAATCACATATTGTTCATTCCAAATTATTTTTCTGCTTTCTGTATTTCTTCTCAAATATCAGGGCCTATACTCACTGCTATATATTGAATATTTATATACCTCTAAAATTCGTATTTTAAAACCTAATGGTCAGTATAATGGTATTAGTAGCCAGGGACATTGGGAGATGCTTAGGTCAGAAGGCTTGAGCCCTCATGAATAGGATTAATACCTTTATGAAAGAGACCACATAGAGCTCCTTTGCCCCTTCTTTCATATAAAGTTACAGTGAAAAGATGGCCATCTAGGAAGTGAATTCTTACCAGACAAGTATCTTTTTGTATCTTGTCCTTGTACTTCTCAGCCTCCAGAACATGAGAAATAATCATACCAACCTATGATACTTTGTTATAGAAGTTCAAATGGGCTAGCACACTCACTCTTAATTGTCTAGCCTTAGCTCAAATCCTTCATGAAAATAGAATCATCATGGCTTAGTCTAGCCCCTTTCAGAATTTTTTTTCAAAATGCTGCATGAGCACAGTTACAGGAAGAGAAAATTTTATTAACAAATAAGAAATTACCTTGGTCTTAGTCTTCATTTCCCCATGCTTAATTTTTTTTTTTTTGGTCTATAATTACAAAGCCTTCTGGGCTATTGTTCTTTTATAAATTGAACAAATAATTTTTTACAACTACCATGTCAGACACTGTTCTAGACATTGGGTTAAGGAACATTAACATTTCAGAAAACCAAATAAATTCCATCTCCATAAAGTATCAATTCGGGTGGAAGAAAAACAAATATATGTATATGATACATCAGATGGTGATGCACACTATGTAGAAAAATTAAGTAGGAAAATTAAGTAGGAAGATTAAGTAAGAAAGAGGGATAATAAGATAATGATCATAGCACTTGCCTTGCTATATTAAAGTATTTTGTTCAATTATCTGTTTAGTTTCTAAACTGAAATTTCCTAAACAATAGCATGTCTTTTACTTCTATCTGTAACTCTGTTTCCTGTTTGTCATTGGAACCAATTACCACAAATCTACAGGCTTTAAGCAACACATATTCATACAGTTCAGAGATCAGAAGTCTTAAACAGATCCAGGGTCTGTGTCCCTTCTGGAGGCTCTGGGGAGAGAATCCTTTTTCTTGTTGTTTTTTTTTTTTTTTTTCCAGTTTCTAGATGCTGCCTACATTCCTTGGCTCTTAACCCCCTCCTCTGTCTTCAAAGAAAGAAGTGTAGCATCTTCAGCTCTTTAATTCTGATCTTCTTGACTTCTTTTTATAAGGACTCTTCTGATTACATTGGCTTACCTGGGTAATCAAGGTAATCTTCTGATTTCAAAATTCTTAACTCTATCACATCTGCAAAGTTACATATTTACACAAGGTTACATATTTCAGAAGTTTTGGGGATTAGGACATGTACATTTTTGGATTGCTATTATTTTGCCTATCACAGTCTGATAATATATAAGTATAAATAAATGTTTCTGCTTGTATATAAGTATAAAAGGTATATAAATATGTGTTTTGTATATGATCATTTACATTATATATCTTGCATAGTATATATGTATATATGTGCATATGTATGATATAAAACATATATATATAATGTACATGTAATATATATATATATGTGTATATATATATATATATATATATATATATATGTATGTATCTCCACAGATATATATGTGACTCTCTTTTTCAAGATAGAAGTCAGTGCTAAGAATGTAGGGGCATTTTTGGAAAGAACATGAAGTTTGGATTCAAAAGACCTGGAACGGAACACGTAAAGTGTGTGACTTTGGGAAACCTTTTAACTCATCTATAAATCCCTACTTCAAAAACATGTTATAAAGGTCAAGAAGAGAACATATAAAACATGTATTTTATGTTCTTAAATATGAATTTCCTCTCATCCAATGACATCTCCAATTACAGCTACACAGAAAGAAGTGAGAGAACATGATAATAATAGAACATCCTTCAGAGACAAAATAGTCACTGGAGTAGTTGAAAGAACCTTGGCTCTGATATTGAAATAAGACTACTGAATACTAGATTACTAGAGAGAATATTTTCACTGCAGGGTAGACAGACCTGGATATGAATTCCAGTTCCACCAATTTTTCTGTAGGAACCTGAGCAAGTCTCTTAAATGACCAGTTCTACAACTACAGGTTCTTCTCTCTCGCGCTCTCTCTCTCTCTCTCTCTCTCTCTCTCTCTCTCTCTCTCTCTCTCATTTATCCACCTATCCATCCATCTATCCATCCATCCATCCATCCATCCATCCATCCATCTGTTTATCTACTTGCATACCAACCTACCTTTACTGGGGAGAATTATAACATCTAAAATTGTTACAATAATTAATTAGCATAATACTTGATGTTCTGATGCGTTGAAGATGGTTAGTACTAAAGTAATGATTTTATAATGCTTAGTTTATACCTACTAATTTGAGCATTTTTACATATTAGCTTGTTTCATTCTCAAAACAACTCAATGAAGTAGGAATTATTTATTTAATATTTTTGAAATAAGAGAAATCAGCACAGGTAGATTAAGGCCAAGGTCACAGTTAATAAAAAACAGAGATAAGGTATGAACCTATAGATCAGCCTTTAAAATCTGTGTTCTAACCAGTAGACAATAAATTGTAGTTTTCTTTTTTTTCTTCCTAAATAACAAGTAATTTGATATGATATTCAAACATTAGTTCTTTGTCTGTAAGACTAATACATAACATTTTTCTGCCTACTCTAACAAATACATTTGTTGTAAGAATAATATGGAATGGATAACAATCTGCACTATATTCTAGGCATCCTACTGGATTCTTTTACAGATGAGGAAGTGAATTTAGGGGACTGATGGTTATCCAAGTCACAGATAAACAAAGGGACATATCAGATTCTAAAGTCCAAATCATTTCCTTCTGAGTACCTGTCACCCAATGAAATAAAGCATGATATATACAATGAAATATAAGTATGGCACATTTTTTAAAGAATAAGAGAAAGCAAGTAAAACTTCTTAGAAAATGATAAATATCACTTGATATTGCAGGTGTTATGAATCACATAGTAGTCGGCAAACTTTTTCTGTAAAGGGGCAGAGAGTAAATATTTTAGGCTTTGTAGTTTCTTTTGCAACTTCTTAGTTCTTCTGTTTAGTGCAAAAGCAGTCGTAGATAATACGTAAATAAATGAACGTGGTCTGTGTTCCAATAAACTATTTCACAAATAGGTGGTGAACCTGGTTGGACCTATAGGGTAGTTTGCTTGCCTAGGTAAATATCTCACATTTCAAACCTATTAAAAACAAACAAACAAACAAACAAACAGAAAACAAAAAACAAAAACAGTATATAGTAAACAAAAAAGAAAACAAAAATGTTCTTTTGGTCTAAAAGGAAAATTTTCTAAATAATACTACTAAATAGTTAATGCTTGCATAGCACATTTTATTTGTCTTAAGGTTGTTTGCATAGCACATTCTACTTGTCTTAAGGATTCATGTAAATCTTGTAAGATCTTTCTGAAGCTGGTACATTTTATAGATAAGAAGTTAACTGAAATTGCCAGGGATACACATCTAATTGCTATTGAGGCCGAGGTCTGAACCCAGTCAGTCACCTGGCTCTGCCACCTTAACCATTACAATCTACCTTCTCTTTACTAAGTCCATTGCCCTCTTACTCTGAGGGGTAAAGTTGGTTAAACTTTAATCTCAGCGTGCAACATTGTTAAGATTCAATAACTCAATCTTCTCTTAATACCAGTGCTTTGCTTTAATAAAAAATAGATTCTTATATATGTGGAAATGTTGCTTTTCATATGAAAGGATCACCATATAGTCAATAAAACTTGTATTACCTAATACGGATCGTTTTATATGAAACTATATTTAAGATTGTTGACCAAAAAAAAAAAACCCAGGCTTAATTGACATTATAAACATTATAAATGTGCAAAAGATACATAACTTTAAGTGATTAAATCATTAAGTTCAGTTTGATAAGATTTGGGATGTTTAGGTTTTGTAGGGTTACTACCTAGTAGATTGTAGGGTCCATTTTTCACTGTTTTATGCAATGGTGTAATCATAGATCATATTTACCTATAGAATAAAAATAAATTAATCATTTGATCTTTTCAAATAATTATTTTATCTTCAAGTAATCAACCTTAAATGATAAGGCATGTGAATATTATTATTAAGGTTGCTAACAAGAAAATATTAGGCATTAAGGAAACATTTCCTATAAAAATAGATATTTGAAATTTACTAAATTTAATATGATTCTTAATATTATAAGCTGTTTATTGGTATATGTTGGAATGTTTCCTTTGCGAGAAATAAGAACAATCATTTTATATAAAGGTTTTTAGTAAGTCCTATTCAAATTTTTAAATTATGTTTTAAGGAGACTACATAAAAATATATTTATTTTAACACCAACATTGATATTACATTTAATTTGAAAAATCTATTAAATTTTAAGATATTTTAGTATATATCCTGAGAAAAGAATAATACTTTATTTCAACTCTGATCACAAAATAGCAGTTACTAAGAATAAAGTGATGTTGAATTCTCATTTAATTTCAACAAATTGTGTGATATAAAACTTTAAAAACACATTTTGTTTCTCACATTACTCAGTATTTTTTAAATAGATGTTAATTATACAATTATGTTAAAAACCTCAACACATTATGCTGGGAAGACTTGGGGAAAAAAAAATCCAATAAACTCCCTTCAGTCTAAATCGCCATCAAGGGATCAGAAATGTGTGTGTCAGTATACTCAGTACTGTAGCCCAGAGGGACATAACACTTGCTGTGTGTGGGGAAAAAACAGCAGGACTTTTCAGTAAAAAGGAGACAGAGGGAAAACTTGTGATCACAAAACAGAAAAGCATATTGCTGATAAGATATAAGTGTTAGAAGTTTTCTACAACCTCAAGCTGTGCTTCTCCCAACAAAATCTCATACTAATTTACACAAGGCAATTTTAGTTGCACAGTTAGAAAGAACTGTGAAAAATGAAATTAGTTGTTCTTTTATAAGGGATGATTCATTGCAAACTTCTAAAATGCTTTTCTCTTTTGAACTCTGTTAAAATAGCTGACACTAGAATTGCCTTATAAAATTATTTATTTTAAGAAAGGGAGATAAGTGTTTTTTTTAAATACATTTGGATGCATTGTTACCCTTTTCTATGATAAAAAAAATAATAATTTTTTGAAATTTCTATACCCGGATGAAAGAAAGTTTAAGCCAGAGACTTATAATGTTGCTTAGAGCCTACAGTCTTGTCTTGCTAATGAAAGATCTACTATCAGCCATAGAAGGACAGTTCTGTCTTGTTTATTCTGAAGTGGAATATAAACAAGAGGGCTTGTAAAGAAAGTGGAGTGTAAACAATACACCACATCCAAATCATCCCCTGGCTAGGCTTATCATTTTTCTGTTGTTTCTTGGCCCAGAATATATAGATAAAGAAACAGTAAATGTGTGAGAAATTGACAGGGCAAAGGAAGTTAGTGCTCTTTAGAAAGGAATCTAAGCAAGGTTTGGATATTTATTAATGAGGAATTTAAACAAAGTAGTAGATTAAAAAAGAGGCAATAAGACTTGATTACACATAATTTCCTGCTCTGAGTTGTTTAATTTTAGCAATAAGGGGTGTCTGTCTTATTTATTTTCAGGAGAGCATCTGTTATATGAGAGATTGATTTTCTTCATTCAAGAAGACAAGGAATGGTCAAGGTATCCTGGTACTAGCCGCTGCTCAGGCAACATTAATTCAAAAGTAATCGATATGCCATTGTGGAATATTTTGGGCCACCTGTTTTGCGCCTTGATGCTGGTGAACCCCTTATATGAAATAGCCATGTGAGGTGGAGAGAATATGGATGGTGCAGTAGGGGAAATTGTAGCACATGTCTAAATCAAAATAATGAAATGATTTATGCCTTGCAAATTGACACCCTGGAAGTTATAAGACAACCGCACATAAAGGTGGTAGGGAGGTACAAGGGTGAAAAGTTTTCTTCAATAATTGATGTTGGTCAATAGAATATGGAGAGATATGGAAAAATAAATATTTATCTTACTGCAAATATACATGAAAATTAATTTGAATGTATTGGAGATTTAAGTGTAAATGGTGAAACAATAAACTTTAGAGGAACAAAATGGGGGAAATTATTTTGTCCACTTGAAATAGGCAAAGGATACTTAAACAGGATAAATCATACCTAGGGTTGATAGGGATAGACTATGTAACACTCATATATTGCTGCTTGGCTTACAAATTGATAATACTTTTTGGAAAACTCACTCTCAGTATCTGCCATAGATTATGTGTGTGTGTGTGTGTGTGTGTGTGTGTGTGTGTGTGTATTCTTTGATTTTATTTCATTTACCTTCAGTCTTCTGTTTTGCCATCTGCTAAAAAGTGTTCTTTTCTCTCCTACTAAAACCTCCTCGTTTTTCTAAACTTCTAATGTCCATGCTGACTTGGAAGGCCTTACATACTATGGATCTTAATTTATGCTTAAATCTGATCTCCCCTCATTTTTGCTCTCACTCATTTGTCTTATTCACACTCTTTCCACTTCCTCATTTACACTGTTTCCATATAGTTTCTCATATACTCCAAGCACATTCCATTCATGACCATTGCTTTTGTTGTTCCCTCTGCCTGAAATGCAGCTCCCTTAGGTATTAACATGGCTGTCTTTCAGTTCAGTCAAGGAACTGACAAATATCCCTGCCAAAGACAAGACTTTTTCAACCATTACTTCTAAAATCAGGCTTGCATTCCTAGCTCGTGGTTCTGCACTGTTTGAATTCAAAGCAGTTGTAACCTTTTCATATTACTGATCACATATTGAATGTGTTTTTTCCTCACCATGCTGTAAACTCTCTGAGGGTAAGTTCTTTGTCTTTTAAACACTCTATCCCAAGTCCATTCTCCAACACCCCTCAGCCCCAAAAAAACCTATGGAGCAAGTAGTAGATGTTTACTATGTGTTTTTGAATGAATTAATTAAATTAATACTTAGTCATTTAAGGGAAGGTATGTATATATACATTTTAATAGCTTTGAAGTTTAATACACAAAGAACTTTGCATACCATTTGGTGAATTTAGACATATGAAAACACACATGACATCATCACTACGATCAAGGTAATAGATATATACAACTCTCAGAGTTTCCTTGTGTCCATATATTTGTTTTATTTATTTATTTATTTATTTATTTATTTAGTGTGTGGTAAGAGCAGTTAACAGGAGAAAAACTAATATTCAGTGATATGAAGGGTTTTCATTCTGAAGAATTTCTCAAGTGTCTGTTATTTTTAAAGTACTTTGTTCAAGATCTTATCCTTCAATAGTAAGCATTAAGGAATAGAAATTATTTATCAATAATCACATACAACTTGCAATCATTAGAAGTTCAAGATGTTCAAAGTTAGTGATATTCAATTATTCGGAAAAGTCAGGTTGGCTTACTTGAAGAAATCATTGCTTAGCTTATATATGATTATTATTTAGGAGTTATTAATGCTAAGAGATAAAAGTGAGACTATTCCATTTAAATGGGAGAAAAGTTAAGATGTGCTATGACTCTTTAGTATTTCCAAAAGCTCTGGACTGTGACTGAGGGTTCATTGAAAGCATAACATTAGGGTCAGGAAGAAGACTAAAGGAGGGCAAACAAGTACAGCTATTTGTTGGCAAGCCTGGGATTTTATCACAGCTGGTTCTCATTCTAAAGTCCATGAACAATTGATGTGTTGGTATGATACCTGTATCTCTCCTTATACATGTTATTAGATCTTTGAGGTTATAGACTGAGATTTAGTCGTCTCTGTATTTCCTACTTCCAACACAGTGTCATGAACATAGTGAGCACTCAATAACTATCTAAATAAAATAAGTAACTAAATAAAAGTATAGAATATGAGTCGAAGTCCACCATTAAAATGTCTGCAGTTAATCTTTGGTGGGACTAGATCCAAACTCTAGGCCTTTTGCAAGAATTCAGACAAATTTTGAAACTCAAGTATAAAACTGACACCTTAGCCCTGTGCTCTAACATTTAAGTTCTTTTCACTTTGCTGTCCTTTCTATAAATATTTAATAGTATTTCATGTCTATGTATTGATAGTGATCTCCAGTAAGTGAATGATAGGATTAATTCCACCTTTATTAAAATGGCCATATATTATATTCTTTGACCAGTAACATTTACTTTAATAGCTAAAAAGGAGAGATTGATACAACTCTGTAAACACCTTTCTTTCTCTCCCTTCACCCCACTCTTCATTTTGTTTCTCTCTCTCTTTTTCTCCTCTCCCGCCCTGTATCCTTTGTGCCCAGAACAATATTTTATGAATTCAAAAATTTTAATATAATGATTTGTTTTAGGAGATTCTTTATGAAAATCTACTTTATTCATACACTTTTATGTGATAAAAGAAATCAATATATTTCCAAATGATAACAAAAAAGAATACCACTCAACATTATCTCTGGTGCATAAATGAAATGACTGTTCACTTTAAATATTTACTTGAATTCCTTCAGTGATCAACTTTGACTGTGACAGGCAGTGAAATGATACTTCTTTTATAAAAACAAATTTTTTAGTACCAACTCCTTACAAGTTAAGAATACAAATGATGCATCAATAGGAGACAATATTAATTTTATTTACATATAATAAGTAATCCTTGTTGCTACCCACAAGAGACCCACAAAATAGAGAGCTGTTTTGTTATCAATTAATCTATCGTTATAAAAAACACCATTTTAAAATCAGCATTTATTGGCATAGATTATTTTGAAATAATTAGACATGAAAATTAAAGTTGATTCAAATCGTGCTTAATTTTGAATAAGTTAATTTTACTAGGGCCTCTTACAAAGGTCTTTCTCTGTATCTCAGGCATCATACCATATCCCATATATATTTTATATATATATTTAAATTTATGCTAATTTTGTCTCTACTAGCTAAGCTGACAGTATACATGATATTTAAAAAAAGAAAAAATAATGGAATAAAAGAAGCTCTCACCTTTGAAAATCTACATTTTGATTATCTTTTTCAAAATTAGATCATATTGGCTTTGATTACAAGTAGATGATCAGGGTGCATACACTGTACCTTTTTTACTCACGTTCAAAATAGATACTTATTCATTAAGGCTTTGTGTATGTAGATAACCCTGATTAAATGGGAACTCAATAACCTTGCCTATAATAATGTTTATGGGTTCGGCAAAAAAAAAAGTATGATTTAAGCATAGCCCACGATTCTCTTTCAAAATCAATCGAACTAATATTAACAGCATAACTTTAAATGAGCATAGTTTATATAAAGCCTGATATGATAGAAATCAATTTCTGACATGATTTGTAGTACAGCACTGAATTAGTACTACCATGGAAATGTTATATAAAAATAAAAAATAAACTTGAATCATAGTTACTCTGATTCTACATTTATTTAATAAATGTTGAGGTAGATTAAAATGGCCACAAATTCTCTGCTGATTCTACTATCAAGTTGTAGGATCCATTTTTCCTTCTTGTTTCCCTGATTAATGCAATGAAATGACAATGGGTGATTTCTAAGGCTAAGTATTGGGGAAACTCCAGCTTCCCCCTATTCATTTATATCTCTGAGACTAGTATGCTGTTATGAAGCCCAGAATGAAAAATCACATGAAGAAAGAGGCTATGTCATCCTAGCTGAGGCTCCAAATATCCGAGTGCATGAATGAAACGATCTTAGACATCTAGCTCCAGCCAATACAAAGTGGCAAGAGCCAGAAGAATGAGCCCAGGCAAGATCACTAGAGAATCACATCCTCAACCCACACAATTATGGCAAATAATTAATTTTGTCATTTTAAGTCATTAGTTTTAGAGTCTTTTGTAAGACAGCAATAGATATTTGACACAGCCCATATAGGAAAATAGAGAGATAGATAGATGATAGATAGATGAGGAATGGATAGATAGATCGATAGATAGATAGATAGATAGATAGATAGATAGATAGATAGATAGATAGGATATGATAAAGTGAAAACCAGCTGACATATAAGAAAACTTAACTAAGCACAATATATTAGAAAGGAGGAAATTTTCAAAAAGAACTTAAAAAATACATAAATAGAGAAGCTTTAATGAGATTAAAAAATTTTTTTGGACTGCAGTAATACTGCTGATTTCTTACCCTCTACTTTTATTCTGTAAACTTCCCTTTACTCTGGTGGTGCTTGGATTCATAAACTGTGCTATTACTTTTTTCTTATTTCTATTTTGCATTCTAAAAGACGTATTAAAGATTGAATTTATTTGATAAAACATCTGACTTCAATAAATAATGGGAATATTTTACTTTTACATCCAGTCTATCCAGTGTTACCTTTTTCTCCTTTATTACTCTTTAAATTTTTTTCATTAGGTTAATTAGTAAAATAAAGAAAACATGATTTTATGATGTGTATAGATGGAAATATATGTAGCTATATCTATATATATATCTGTATCTGTATATATAATTTAATTCGAAACAGTGGTTTTGGAAGAGATTTTAAAAAATTGATTGGTCTGAAGCATTATTCTATATGAATGTTCTTAAGTGAAAAAAAGTTAACTTCTGTAATGTGGCCATTTGTTCTGTATACATTACTGTCATATTTTCTTATTTTATTAAGTTATGCTGATGCAGTTGGTCAGGGATGACATAGTGCAAATTACTGTATTAGATAGACGTTATGAACAACTAGAAATAAAGTAGTTACAGCTATATAACACCATTTAATGCAAATAAAAATAATCGTTCAATATAAAAAACAAAATATTACATAATAAAGTAATCATGGCAATAAACATTTGAATCCATAATTATGTAAACACTTAACTATTAATCTAAGAGAAATGTGATATTTACACTTAGGGGTTATAGAAAGTAGAGAGGTTATAGTTTAACATAACCAATTTTCAGCAACTATAAAATAAATTAGTTCTAAGCTTATTATTTAGAAAACTAATATAAATAAAACATTGTCAAAATAGTATATCTTGGCTTTGTCCAGGGAGCAGGATGGAATTTGAGGTCAGGATTATGTAAGGGTGTACTTTTTGTCATTAGAAAAAAATCTTTTTAATTTTCATTTTTGTCCATTTAGTAATATATAGCAATAGAGATAGAGATAGATATATATATCAAGATATATAGGTATAAATACAGAAAAATATATCTCTATGTTTCTCTCTTACATATATATGTATGTCAAAATATAGATCTATATATCTACATGTAAATAAATATAAATACATATATATTAAAATGTATACCTATATATCTCCATTTCTATAGAAATAGATACACACAGACATATTAAAATATACCTGTATCTTTATATATTTATAGAGAGAAATACATACTTATGTACATACATTTACTCTCCTGATTCTGTTTCTTTCTCTGGAGAACCTTGTATACAACTTGTATTGATCATATTTTGAATCAGTCACTTTACCATACACAAACTCTAAAATGCTTATCCACTTTGAATTATTAAGGAAAGTTGAAAACATTCATTTCTGATGATTTAGCAATTCGAGTCATGAGATATCTGATTATGCAAAAGAATATAATATGACTTGTTATAGCCTCACACTGGAAACAGCTCAGATGTTCAATAGATAAGTTATGTTATATCAATACAATGGAATAGTATCATCTTCAAAAAAGAATAGATTCCAGCTATATACAATAACTATATAAATGTGACAAACATAACGTTACACACAAATAACTCGGCATAATGAATGATTCACACATAATGAATCTAGTATGATTTTAGTAAAATGTGAAATAAATACATACATAAATGATAAAACAAACAAAATTAGGATAATGATTCTCTCCAGGAGGGATGCAGAGGGTGTTGGTCATGAGGGAACACTTAGCAGGGAGAGGAGCAGGGGAGATTTTGAGGGTTATCATCATCCTATTTCTTAAACTGGGCTCTATTTACCCAAGTGTCTGTTATATAAATACTTATGAAATTATTCTTGTCCTTTTGTACACTTCTCTGAATGTTATATATGATGATAAAGTGTTTTAATAATCTGGTTTTGCAATATAATTTCACTTTGATTAGAAAAAAGGTAAAAAAAAGTACATAAAGAGGACTTTCTGATTAAAGAATCATACCTACAATAAAAATTCTTATTTTTATCTTAATCTTGCTCATCATAAATGTATTTTATATATCTGCTTTCAGATATTTAAAAATCCCTGTCACTGTTTAGAGAGGACAGCAAATGGGTAAACATTTCAAGTTTTTGATAAAAATCTTTTACAGTGAAAAATTACAGTTAAATTCTTCCTTACGTAAGAAATACAGTAATTAAATATCCTCAGTCTAAAGAGTCTCCATAATCTCTAAGGAGTCATTTTATCTTTAATCTAAATTGTGATTTCTTCTAAGAATATTTGTATTACTGTGATTGCAGGTTACAATTGTAATTAGAGAAATTAGATCTCAGAATGGTATAGAAAAGCTCAGATACATATATTATTTTAATATCAGGCCAAAAATAAATAACTGTTAGAATAAGAACATATTCCACATCTGAGAAATGTTATGCACTGTAATTTTTGTAATGTGCCATGTCTCACAGATGTGTGTGGCAGCATGCATCCCAAAACAGAAAAGGGCTCATTCTTGTTTTTTAAGCAGATTCCAGTAAGTTATATATTCTGGGTCCCATGTGTTTTGTTTTTGCTTTTTTTTCTCCAGAATTGTGTATAAAAGTTTGTAGTGGTTGCAAAAACAGCTCTTTTTAAAGTACCACAAAGAGCAATTGCTGATGTATTCTGTGTGTTACATAATCCTACTGCCAAATTATGATGAGAAGACAAGCCTATGAGCACAGAAAATCCAAGTTAAGAACATGTCTTTCCTACATATTAGATAGAATATCTTGATATGAGACCTAACGGGAAATATAAGTGGGCAAGTCTAAAAAAAAATGACTTGTTTTATATAAAAGTATTACTTTAATGTAAAAAGTGTATCTGGGAAAGTATTTAAAATACTTTCTACCTTCAGCTATAAAAACATGAAAAGTACTAAATATTCTGAGCAACTTTAGGCCTAAAGGAAAGTCACAGAATACATCATAATGGATCTTGCTATAGTAAATCTGAAAGGTTTTGATTACAATAAACTCTTTGAAGGAAATATTATTTCCTAAATGTGACACATAAGAGTGGACTTCACACAGTTGTGTATTAGAAGAGAATGAACTCCTTTAAGACAAAGAGAATAAAGGCTGTGGTGACATTTCAGTACTTCCAGAGAAAATTGTTGGCTGAAATAGATTTTGTACATTGAATCTGTCGGTAGCCATCACAGTTTCACAGGTGTTGGACGGATAACTTTAATGTGACCAATCCCACTCTCAGTCACTTACAGCTAGTTTGGAAAAGAAGTATTTGAGATAGTCCCAAGTACTTATCTTTTATATTTTTCAGTGTTTCATGGCATAGTTAGCACAATAAAACAATAGACTATGATTTTCTCCAAACTTCATTACAGCGGGAAATCTTTATGACATAGCACTGCAGGATACATTGTTCTCTCTTTTCACAGGCCCACATCATGAGAACTCTCCGAAATCATGATGAGGCACTGGAGCAGGTGGCTCTGTGCCGTCTCAGCAGAAGGGCTGCTTGATATTTTTTAATAATGAATTCTAATTGGGTGGATTATTTGTTCTGTATATTTGGTTTCCCTGCGACCATGATGGGAGAACTGTTGAGCAATTTCAAAAAGTGGAATGGGCTGCTGCTGCTGCTGCTGCTGCTGCTGCTGCTGCTGCTACAAAGTTTTTCCTGTGTTTCTGACTCCATCCTCACATCTCAGTGAAGAACCCACAAAAAGCACTAATGCCTAACAGAGTCAGTTGAACTTAGAGTAAGAACCCATGTTTTCTATTTGATAAGCCATTATTACTATGTGGTGTGGGAGGAATCATAGTCAGCAATAACTTTAATCCCCAAACTACTTAAATCAACTTTTCTCTCAGTGCCAGGAATATAATTATTTTCTCAAAGTCTATGTACTCAAAGTTTGAATTTTCAGTAGCATTTCCTTTGTTTTACAATGCACATAACCCTAAGATAGTTTTCACAAGAAGAATGTTACTTTCTAGCAATGATCCTTTTTAAGATGTTTAATCTCAAAATTAAGAATACTATGTAATTTTCTAGATACAATTATAATATTTCTGACATACAGGGTTATCCTTAATCAACAGATTATAGAACTTCTTATGACACTTATGGTTTCAATTTTAAGCCATATTATCTCTACACTAAACTTATTTTAAATTATTGTTCATTTCTACGTTAAAAATAGGAAAACAATGTACAGAGACATTAAGCAATTTCTGTAAAGTCACAAACATTTTAAACAATATATCCAGGATTCAAACCTAGATAGTGTGACACCAGAACCCATGAGTTTAGTCATAATGCTATGGTGCCTCATGATGGTGACTGTTGGTTTTGTGTTTTTATTAATATCAATGTAGTTAATAATTGTCACCCATGGTACAACTAGTTCAGAAATGTTAGGTAAACACATATTAATCAAGGCATTGTGAAAGATATTCACTGTTAAAATTTGACATCAAAAGGAAAGATCACACCTTGACAAAACATTTATCAATGTTTGTTTTTACTCGAGTGGGTCACTTTTTATTTGGACATGCTAAAATAAAGCAGTAGATGATAGCATTAAAAATAGTTTGAGACCAAGTTAGAATTACAGACATATTGATTTTTAAGTAAATGGAAGACTAAGTAAGGAAGTGATAAAGTGGGACAAGTATAAAAATAAGTAAAATAATTATGTAAATAAAGTAACATAGTTATGCAAAATAAAATTATTTTATATTTTTTTCTCAGAAATATTATTTTCCACAAACAAATTAAAAAGAACCTAATTAGATGGGGGATAAAAATAGATAAAAGATCTGAAGAGATACCCCACCAAAGATGATATACATTTGGCAAATAAATATTTTAAAATATGTTCAACATCATATATCTTTAGGAAATTGCAAATTAAAACAGCTAGGTGAAATCTCAAAAAATCTTTCAGAATTTCTAAAATCCAAAATACTGGTAACACAAAATGCTGGCAAGGATGTGAAACAACAAGAACTCTTATTCATTGCCTGTGGAAATACAAAAAAGGTACAACCATTTTGTAAAATAGTTTCATAGTTTCTTACAAAATGAATAGTACTTTTACCATACAATCCAGCAGTCATGCTCTTTTATGTTTATTCAACTTCATTTAAAAGTTATGTCTGCAAACAAATAAAAACTTGCACAATGATCTTTATAATAGCTTCATTCATAATTACCAAAACTTAGAAGCAACCAAGGTGTGTTTTCAAAGGTGAATGGATAAACTGTGGTATGTGCATAAAACAAATAATTCAGTCTTCAAGAAACTAAAACAAAACTATCTAGCCATGTGAATACATGAAAGAGCCTTAAATCCATATTGCTAAGTAAAAGAAGCTATTATAAAAATATTACAAATTGAATGATTCCAATTACAGAAAATTCTGAGGAAGGCAAACTATGAAGACAATAGTTTAGCCACAGATTTGACAGGAGGTAGGAAAGGGTAAATAAGAAGATCACAGGAGATTTTAAGGGCAGCGAAACTATTGTATATGATACTTTAAGAGTAGATAAACATTATTATATATTTGTCAAAATTCATAGAATGCACAATACAAAATCATGAACCAGAATGTAAACTATGCAGTTTTCTTTAAAATAATATATAAATATTGGCTAGCCAATTGTAAAAAATGTGCCACACTAATGTCAGTTATTATTAATAGGGTAAACTGAGTTGTGTGGTATGTGAGGAAGAGGGGTGGGGAGTGTTATAGGAGCTCTCTATACTTTCCACACAATTATTTTGTAATTCTAAAACTGGTAATAAGTAATAAAGTTTATTAAATAAAAACAAATTTAGCAAAGAGGCTTAACAGTAGGTTTGAACTGTTAAAAGAAAATAAATAGCAAACTTAAAGATAGAACAATACAATAATGCAATCTGAAGAACAGACTTTAAAAAGAATGAAGAAAAATAAAGCAAGTTTCAGAGAAATGTGCAAAACCATCAAGATCACAAATATACGCATGATAAGAAACCAGAAAGAGAGGAGAGGGAAAGGAACTATTTAAAAAACTGTTTAAAGAGATTGTGGCAGAAAACTTCCCCAAATTATTGAAAAACAATAACCTATACAACCAGGAAGCTCAGTGAACACCAAATAGGATAAATGAAATTGATTCACAAAATGCTATATAAGAAACATGCTAAAAGTGAAAGACAAAGATAAAATTTTGAAAGCAGCAAGAGAAAAATAACTCATCACTTATAAAGTAAGTTAATCTAATTAACAGCTGAACTCTCAGCATAAACATTGTATTAACTATGAAAAATTAACCAAGAAAAAATACTAGAATTAGAAATGAAAGTGGAGATATTATGCCAACTTTATAGAAATAAAATGAATATGAAGTAAAAACAAAGAATTGTACAACAGCAAATTATAAAGCTTAGGTGAAATGGACAAATTTCTAAGAAGACACAAATTAGAACAACAGACTAAAGAAGAGATTGTCTAACTAAATCTATAACAAATGAAGACTGAATTAGAAATCAAAACCACTCCACAATGAAAAGCTCAGGAATGATGGTTTCTGAATTCTCTACCCATTTAAAGAAGAATTAACTCAAATTCTTTACAAACTCTTTCCCCAAAACAGAAGTACGTTTTCTCAAACCACTTTATGAGGACAGGATTACCTCTAAAGTCAGAAAAAAGATAAAAATATCTTCACTCACCACCTCTACTAAACTTTTATGGGAGGTTCTAACCAGGGCAGCTAGGCAAAATAATAACAATAATAATAATAATAAAATAAAAGTCACCTAGTTTGCTAAGGAAAAATAACACATGATCTTATATATAGGAAATCCTAAGAAATCTTAAAAAATTAGAACTAAAAATTATTTCAGAAAAATTGAAGGATAAACAATATATAAAATCACTTTTATGTCCATGTACTAGCAATGAACAAGAAAGAAATTAAGAGATAATTTCATTTAAAATAACTTCTAAAAAATCCAATACTTAACAATAAATTTAACAGGTGTAGTGCAAAAGATTGACTTTAACTAAATATTGTGGGAAGAAATTAAAGAAGAATCAAGTAAAAGGAAAGATACTTCATGTTCATGGATCAGAAGGCTTAATATTGTTAAGATGACAATATCTCCAAACTAAAGTATAAATTCAATACAGTCTCTACCAAATTCCAGCTGACTTCTACAGAAATTGACAAGCTGATTCTAAAATTTAAGTTGAATTGCAAGGGATCTAAAACAATCTTAATAAAGAAGAGCAAGATAGGACTCATATGTTCCAATTTCAAAACTTACACAAAACAATGTTATTCAATACATCGCACTACTTATGCAAAGACAGACATATAGATTAATAGAATAGAAAAGAAAGTACAGAAATAAACCCACACAACTATGATCAACTGGTTTTTTCTAAAGATGCTAAGACCATTTAAAGGAAAAAAAAAAGTCTTCTCAACAAGAAGGGACAACTAGACAGCCACATGCAAAGAGTAAAGTTGAATCTTACCTCACACTGCTCAGAAAAATTAACTCAAAATCAATGAATAACTTAAATGCAAGAGCTAAAATTATAAACTTCTTAGAAGAAAACAAGTTATATTTTAATGACCTGGGATTTGGCCTAAGGAAACTTAGATATGACACCAAATGCATAAGGAACACACATATATAAAAAGATAAACTGGATTTCATCAAAATTAAAAACTTATATGTACCAAAGGACACCATTAAGAAGTAAAATATAATGCACAGAAAGGGAGAAGATTTCCAAGTCATATTTGATAAGGAATTTGTATATAGAGTATATAAAGAATCTTTACAATGCAATATTATAAAAGATACATTTCCCAATTTTGAAAATGGGCAAAGGACTTCAGTAGACTTCTCTCTAAAAAAGATATACAAATGGCCAATAAGCACCTGAAAAGATGCTCAACATCTGTAGTTATAAGGAAATGCAAATCAGAACCACAATGAGAATATCACTTTAAACCCAAACGAATGGCTCTTAACAAAAAGCCAGATAATGAATGTTGGTTGGAATTTGAAAAAAATCAGAACCCTCCTACACTGTTCATGGGAATATAAAACGTTGTAGCTGCTTTGACAGTCTGTCAGTTCCTTAAATGATTAAATATAGTTCAAATTTTCACTCCAGGTATACACAAAAAAGAAATGAAAACAGATGTCCATACAAAAATTGTACATGAATGTTTATTGCCACATTATTCATAATAGCCAAAGGTGAAAACAGTTGAAATATGCACAACAGAGGAATGGATAAACAATATGCAGTATATCTATATAACAGAATTTTATTTGGAGATAAAAAGGAATCGAGTTGAACACTAGCAAGATTCTACCTCTTGCCATCATCTCCAGTCACTATCTCCTTCTTCACCCTAAAGCAAACATTATTCCATCTTCTAATACATTAAATATGTGGATTTATTTAACTGTTCATAAATGTATTAATATGGCATGAGGTTAAAAGAGGCCTGAGACTAAATGGATTAAAATTTTAGAGAATCAGTAAACAATAAGAATGAAAAAATATATCACACTAAGGAATTGGGAGCCACATTAATAAAAATAAAAATATTCTCTCCACTGGAAAGACATAAGGAAAGTCACAGTGTTTGGGTGGAAGTACTGACAACAGCAAGATTTCCACTGAGACATAAGGAAGGCGATATATTTCAAAGGAGATGTTAGAAAGTAATTTTTCTCAATGTGCAATGGTAGTCTGAAAGTATAGGGAAGGATTATGGTAGAGACAAGTGCAAATTTAGATAAAGAGGAAAGCAATTACAAAAGATTATGAAAGTAGCAGTTGAACAGTGACAAATTGTGTATTGATTGGTGCCAAAAGAACATTTTTGTAAGGCATCACAAAATTAGTCCCAATTGTCTGTTGCAGAAAACTGGAGGAAAGAGCACAGTCAAATAACACGGGATTCAGCTGTGCTTTTCATGATCATGTTCACACTACACTTTAAATATATATTTACGTGGATATGATAGAATTCTTTCAAAGAACATGTAAATTATCACAAAATGATTTATATTGTCTCTTCAGCTTCCATTAGTTAGTCTGATAATTATAAATCCTGTAAAAGTATGCATTAGAGGAATCCCACTAATAAAGAGAAGCATGAGACAAATAGTGATAACCCCATGGTTTGAGAATCTTAGTAAGAAGAAATGTTCTTGGATGTAATAAAAATAAATAAAAATTAACAGTGATAGAATTCTAGGATTTCTTCATTAGGCTTTGCCCTGGACTCAATTCCTCGTAATCTACATAGGCTATGAACAAGAGTGTGACTAAGTAAACTGAATGGCTAGAGAGGAATATGGATTGACTGTTTAATCTCATCTCATAACAGTCTTGTCACTTTAATTCAATTAATTCATTAATTGTATATAAAATGTAACAAATATGAATTTTTCTTTAAAATGTATTGTTACATCATATAAATATAGGAGTGAAAAACAATTGAAAAATTAGCAAGTTTTAATTGTGTCATCAGGCATGTGATTATTTTTTGTGGTAATTAATTTTAAAACTGACTGCAACATCATGTTAAGGATACATTGACAGATGAGGATTTCACAGAGGAAGTCTAGCTTCACTATGCAACAAGATATATTTACCTCATCAACAAAATATATGGCAGGTAAGAAAATACAATCTTTTAGGGCTTCTCAGTCATTAAAAAAAAATGTGAAACTACTCTCAGTAAGAAATCCAAATAACTGTTCAATCTAAATTTTTTAGAGAAAAGTAAAGTCTATGGTTTGGAGGGTAGGAAAAGAAGACAATCTCTAGAACATTGTAGAAGCTTCTATAGTATTTCTATGGTAAAAAAAAAAACAACTTATGGAATAGAATCAAGTAACAACAGGTGTGGTCTCTTGTTACTTCATTTTTCCTTGAAAAGATATAAAACTACTATTTAAAACTCTAAATATAAAATATTTCATTATTGACATAATTTGTAAGAGTGAACACATTTCAAATCACATCACATATACTCTAGAACAGGAATCTAGTGTGTATTCCAGTTTTGCTTATTGTAAAAAAATGCATAAAAATAAAACCATCAATCTAAATTAAGACCTTACTTTTGAAGTAGCAGGAACAATACAGTTTTATTTTTTTTATTTTAAAATTTACTTGGAGGAAATGCCAAATGCACATAATAAAATAGTTTGATTCTGAAGGTCAAATTTACAATTCATATTGTGACAGAGTGGGCATAATTAAAATATCATTAAAAAATCTCATTTATTGATGATTTTAGTTCACATTAGTGGCTCTGACCTTAGGCTAGCCTCAGGCATCTTTCAAACTACTTGCATTAACAGCTATGCATATCCAAATCAGTTCAGCATTGCATGTCATTTCTTTCAGAGATGCTCTTCTCTGTGGTATTGAAAGATACAAATGATCAAACTGCCTAAATTCTAATCAACCTTAACTCCTGTCTAATCACATACTGATCACAGCATTGGTGATTCATCTTTAATCTCGTAGAGTTTAAATATCTAAAGACAGATGAATTTGTGAATTTAGTTAAGAGCATAGGGATTTTCAATGGGTATATGTAAAGGTGCTCAACATCACTCATCATCAGGCAAATGTCAATTAAAACATAATTCTATGTCACCTCACACCTGTTAGGATAGCTATTATTGAAATGAAAAGTGATAACAAATGTTGATGAGGGTGTGGGGGAAAAAGGAATGTAAATTTGTATAGCCATTGTGGAAAACAGTATGAAGTTTCCTCAAGACATTAATAATTGATCCACTATATTATCCAGCAATCCCACTTTCAGGCATATATCCAAAAAAATGAAATCAGGATCTCAAAGAGATTATCTGTACCCCTCATGTTCATTGCAGAATTATTCACAATAGCCAAGATATGGAAACAACCTAAGTATCCACCAAATGGATGAATAGATTTTAAAAAAGATGTGGCTAGTACACATATATACACACAATGGAATATTATTCAGCTATAAAATGAAAAAATCCTGCCAATTGGGACAGCATAAGTGAACCTGGAGGACATAATGCCAAGTGAAATAAGCCAGACACAGAAAGACAGATACTGTATGATCTCACTTAGATTTGTATTATAAAAAAGTCAAACTCACAGAAAGAAAGACTACAATGGTTTTTGCCAGAAGCTCCAAGGTGGGGGACATGAGATGTTAATCAAAGGGTACAAATTATGAGATGAGTAAATTTTGGGGATGTACATGTTGACTATAGTTAATGATACTGTATAGTATACTTGAAATTTTCTATGGTAGTAGATCTTAAATGTTCTTACACACACACACATACACACACACACACACACAGTAGCAACTAGGTGAAGTGATGGATGTGTGAATTAACTTGAATGTGGTAATCATATCACTTATATTAATATTAAATCATTTTGTATACTTCAAATATATACAATTTTTATTTGTCAGTTATTCCTCAATAAAGCTGGAAAATAACATATGGCTATTATTTTATCAACTCAGTTTATAACATAAAAAGTCACTTAAAGAAGTATAAGGAATTATATTAGTTTTTTTTTTAAATCTCTATTCTCCATTATATATATATGTGACTATGCATCAGAGGTTGGCAGGCCTTTTACAAATAATGATAGTTTAAATCTTCAGTTTCTGCCTCAACTACCTAACTCTGTCCTTATTAAACAAACAGTCATAGAAAATAAGAACATGAAAACATATGACTGTCCCATTAAAACTGTATTTACAAAAATGGGCAACTGACTTGTAGGTCATAATTTGCAGATCACTGATTGTGTGTGTGTGTGTGTGTGTGTGTGTGTGTGTAATTTTTACTACCATATCAATGTGTCTAAACTCTATAACTCTTCTGTTAAATGTGAAGATGAATATTTATGTTCCTAGGTATCAAAATAAGACCTCCAGACTTCTACCCAAGTCATATACTTTTGACGTTATTTTTCTTTTCCTAGAGTTAATTGCTCAACATTGACAAATTAGATTCCTTTTGTTACCATGTTCTGACTTTATTTACCTGTGTCTTGTTGGGAAAAGCAAATTGCTAGGACCCCTGAGTGTTCTTGCACATTCTTGCTGGGAAAGCCAAAAATACAAAGTCCTGTCTTAAAGGGTGAGGACATGTCCATGCCCAGATAGAAAATGGGCTTGCTTCAGCTCATATAACAGTGGTGAGCCCACAAGCTCTGTAATACAATATGCTTTGTGCTCAGATGTTTACAACATGCTTTTTGCATGATACTTTGAGGGGAATGGGGAATTGACACTAATCAACGTGAACTCTGGCTGTTATTTTTGCCATGAATGATAAAGCATTTGTCTCTAACCTAGGAGTCTCATGTCTACTCTCAGCATCTCTGAAACAGGAAAAAATGAGCTTATTAGTTTTTAAGAAAGGCAAAATCTCAGACCTTGCATAGGTCTTGACAGTTTTGGTGACTAGGAGGGGCTCTGGACAGAGACATGACTTCCTGGAAGAGAAAGGATAGAGCAGGCGGATATGAGAGGACACCCTGGAATCAGATAGTGAATGTTATCAGTCAAATGTGGGGAAGAAGGGTAGAGTGCGTGTGGTCCACTGTCCTATCTGTCAATAATGTTTAGAGGTTAAACTAGGAGAGGTAGAATTGAAACCAGCCTTCTGATTGGTTGCCTTCTGATTGGTTGTCATTCACTCTCCTTTAAGAGGAAGAAAGAAAGGATGTTAACATGACAATGAGCAAGGCCACAAAATAAAGACAACATGGCTGTGGCTGCTGAGTCAAAAGCTCCATAAAGTTAAAATCAGTATGTCAGCAATAATGACATAGAGCTTTGAATGAGTCAAAAACAGATGTTCATTTGTTGAGCTCCAGTGTACAGCCACGTGAACCTGAAAATGCATGCAAGTTCTTATTCCCTGGAGCCAAACCTCTCTAAATATAAATATAAGATAATAAATATGTCCAGTGTATTAGTTGGCTAAGGCTGTCATAACAAAATAGCCACAGACCTGGTGGCTTAAACAACAAAAATTAATTTTCTCAGTCTGAAGGCCAGAAGTTCAAGGCTAAAGTGCAGTCAGGATTTCCTTTAGGTGAGGCCTCTCTTTTTGTTTTATGGACAATTACCTTCTTGCTGTGTCCTCACATAGCCTTTCTCCTGTGTGCATGGGAGAATGAGCTCTCTGGTGTCTCCTCCTATCAGTATGCCGGTCCTTTCAGATTAGGGCACCACCTTTGTGACTGCATTTAACCTTAATTTCTCCTTAAAGGCTCTATCTCCAGATACAAATGTATTGAGGGTTAAAGTTGCAACATATGAATTGGAGGAGGAAGAGGATATAATTCAGTGTATAACATCCATATACGGAATTCCTTCACAGAAAAAAAAAAAATTATTTCTTAGTCTAATCATTGGATAAAACACAACCCTGGTTAAATTTAACTCTCATTAATTCAATGCCTGACCTAACACAGATGTACTTGGCTAGCAAAAAAAAAAAAAAAAATCCCAAGGACAAAAACAAAATCGTAAAGCAAAACAAAAACACTATACACGTGGAATCACGGAGACAGTTTTCACTTCAAATTTATGATCAGAAATCTTCAGTGGAGTTTGCTTCCTCCCATTCTCTTATCTATTTTCTTAGTCCATTGACCCTATCATTATTTAAATATCGTCCCTTCTTCCCTCCAGCTCTGAAATTCTACCTCCCACTTTTAATGCCAGCTGACAACCTTGCTTCTTAATTTATAGACTAATTAATTTATTAGAGGTGTCATTCTGCATCTGAGGTTATAAACTTGCCGGCCCTTCCTTTTCACTATTACAGATTATAGCTGAGATCCTAGGCAAGACAAACCTCTGCTATTGTTTACTAGATTCCATCTCCTCTTATTTTCTCTCCTCAGAAATTCTTTTATGTCTCTCAAGTAACTTATTTATTTTCTTTTTAGACTGAATATCTAAAGATAAAAATCTCTTTTGTTTCTGCCTCCCCTTCCAAACATCCACTATTTCTCTCATTCTGACCTGAAAGATATATCTAAACTGGTCTTCAGTTCATTAAAATATATTTCATCCTCAACATTCTATTCAAATCGCTCTGATCAAGGTCAGCAATTACCTCCAATTTGCTAAAAGGAATGGTAACTGCTCTGCTGTTATCCTTCTTGAACTATCTGTAAGCATTTGGAATAGCCAATTATTTTTCCTTTTTGAATAATGTATTTCCTTGACTTCCTGAACAGCTCATTTTCTGCCTACATTTGTGACTTTATTTTAGTAACCTTTCTGTTTCCTCTTTATATCTCCCAACTATAAATGTTTGTGTCACCCTAGTGACCAGTACTTTGATCATTTTTCTACCTGCACTAGCTTTCAGTTTATCTTATATAGTCTCTGGGTTTTAAACACTATTGATGTGCTGATAACTCCAACCCCCTGAACTCCTCTGCACTTCAGATCAGTATGTCTAACTACCTACTTGACATTTCTCTTTGGGTGCCCAGTGGGAATCTTAAACATAACATTCCAAATCTGAGCTTCTGTGATGTCTGTGCAACCCAATTCCTGCTGTAGTCTTCAATCATCACAGCTAGTGGTGACATCATTCTTCTATTTGCACGCACTTATTCCTGGGGTTACCCTTGATTTTTCTCTTTTCTTCACTCCATACATCTGGTCTGTCAGCAACTCCAATAGCTGTCACCTTTAAAATATAAGCAGGATTGGACCACATCTTACCAATTCCACTGCTACTAAACTGACTTAAATCACCACCTTCTTCTACAAACACTATTTTAATTACATTTCAATTGTCCTCCATGTTTCTATTCTTGCTGCCGTAAATCTTTTGTCAACATAACCGCCATGTTGATCTTCTTAAAACATAAACTAGATCTTGCTATTCCTCTGCTCAAAGCACTCTACTGGCTTTGCATTTCACTCAGATGGAAAGTATGATATGATTCCCACCCCACAACATTACACTTTGGCTCACTCTATTCCAGCTATAATGGTTTTCTTATGTTCCTCAAACTTTCCAGTAATGATGTCGCCCACACTTGCTCTTTATTCATTCTAGAATAGTGCTCCCTTGATAACCAGGTCGATACCTCACACATTTAATCCTTGTTGTTGTTGTTGTTGTTGTTGTTGTTGTTTTGCAAACTGACCTTCTCAGTCAAGCATTTTTAAGCCTCCCTTTGTAAAACTGCAACCCCAAATATATTTTTGTTTGTTAGTCAGATGGATCAAGTATTACCTATGCAAAGAAATACTTTTGTTTTGTTCCCTGATTCATCTCCAGTGCCTGGAATAGTACCAGAAACATAATAGGCACCTTAAAATAACTTGTTTAAAAATTAAATAAATGCATTAATTAATATGCAGCATATCAGAAAATACATAATTGGTGCCATTTTTAATGGCAAGAATAAAATTTTTTAATCTACATTGTTACAAAAGTAGTAGCTCTATAATTAAATTCTTAAAAGCTATACTGATATGTACAAGAGGGCTATATGAAGAAATCTTAAAATAGTCTTATTGTCATAGAAAACTATGAATTAATGTATAAAAATACTCCTGAAATTTCAATATAAAAATATGAAATTTCTCTAAGGTAATATAAAAAATGCTTGAACCCTAATTAATATTATAATTTTTTTTCAATATTTGAGCTAGTGTAGTAATGGAACATGAAGGGATGGAAAATTAATGGAGCAACATTAAGTTCCAAAATATAATGAGGTAGATGATAGATAGATAGATAGATAGATCTGTGAGCTATTTGATGTCGGTCTTTAACAAGATACGTAGCATGTACTAAGCTAAATGCTTATTTCTGTTAATATATTTTTTTTCATAGCAAGATTTTCTCAGTGGAGGAAACAGGATATTCTGATGCACACTCCTCAGTTTGTTACAGACCTGCAGCAAAGGTCTGAATTTGTTACATGGACCTGCCACTTTGAATAACATTGCTGTAGAAAGCTTATTTCATTCTGGTTTGTGCTGGAGTATATTTTTATAAATTTAACAGGTTTTTAGAAGTATAGTTGTCTTATAAAAGCTGCACGTATTTATAGCCTACAATTTGATAAGATTTACATATGTTTATACTTGTGAAACCATCATCACAACTAAGCTGATGAACATATCTATCACTCCTCAAATTTTCCTCATGCACCTATGTTATATTCCCCCTCCATTCCTGCATCCCCAGCAACCATTAATTTATTCTGAATAGTTTGAATTTCTAAGAAATTTATATAAATTAAAGTACACAGTGTGTATATTTATATTTCATTTGCCTTCTTTTACTCAGCATAATTACTTTCTGATACAACAATGCTGTTAGGACATGTCTAATATTTGTCCCCTTTGATTACTGGAAACCATCTTACTTTATCTGTTATTAGAGGTTCTTTATCCATTTATTTGTTGATAAACATTTGGATTGTTTTAATTTTTTATTATTACAAATACAAGTGCCATCAGTGCTTACATGTAAGTCTTTATATACACTTCTGGAAATGAATGATGGTACAGACATTTCAAAAACAGTTTGGCAGTTTTTTTTAAAAAGTTAAAAATATACCTACATATGATCCAACTGTTTCACTCCCAGGTATTTACCTATTAAAAAAATTGAAAACATATGGGTATGCACATCACTTCTGATTCAACTATATCAATTCAAATATTTTATTGCCATAGATGTACTCACAAATGTGAAAAATGATATGTGTACAAGTATATTTATTGTAGCAGTGTACTTAGCAGATTAGAAACTACCTGTGTGTCTATAGTTTGGGAATAAATTAACTTGGGGCATATTAATATAAAGAACTGTTATGCATCAAATTGATAATTTATTTTTTATTAATTTATTGAGGTAATATTGGTTGATAAAATTATATAGTTTTTAAGTGGACAATTCAATAATACATCATATGTATATGTATATATGTATATATACATTGCATTATATGTTCACCTCTCAAAGTTAAGTTTATTTCCGTCACCTTATATTTGACCCTCTTTACCCTTATTTACCTTCCCCATTTCCCCTTTCCCTCTGGTAACCACTAAACTTTCATCTGTGTCTATGAGTTTGTCTTTCTGTTTGTCTTGTTTGTTTATTGCTTGCAGTTATATATCTCATATATGAGTAGAATCATATGGTTCTCAACTTTTTCTCTCTGACTTATTTCTCTTAGCATGATATGGAGATCCATCCATGTTGTTGCAAATGGCAGTATTTCATCTTCTCTTATGGCTGAGTAATATTCCATTGTCTATATGTACCACCTCTTCTTTATCCTATCATCTATTGAAGGATACTTTGGTTATTTCCATGTCTTGGCAACATGAATAATGCTGCAATGAACATCAGGGTACATATATCTTTATGGATAAATGTTTTCTAATTTTGGGGGTAGATACCCAAAAGAGGGATTGCTGGATCATGTGGTAATTCTATTCTTAATTTTTTGAGGAACCTCCATACTGTTTTCCTTAGCGACTATACCAATTTACATTCCCACTGCCGTGTAGGAGGGTTTCTTTTTTCCTGTGACCTCTCCAACACTTGTTATTACTTATCCTGTGGATGACAGCCATTCTAACAGATGTGAGGAGGTATCCCATTGTGGTTTTGATTTGCATTTCTCTAATAGCTAGTGGACTTGAGCATCTTTTCATCTGTCTGTTGGCCATTTGTATGTCATCTTGGGAGAAGTATCTGTTCATACCCATTTTTTAATTGGATTGTTTATTTTTTGTTGTTGAGTTGTATGAGTTTTTATATATTTTGGATATTAATCCCTTATCAGAGGTGTTATTTACAAGTATCTTCTCTTTTTCAGTTGTTAGCGCCTTTGTTTTGTTGATGGTTCTTTTGTTGTGCAGTCCCATTCATTTATTTTTGCTTTGACTTTCCTTACCTTTGAGATACAATTCATAAAATCCAAGGTCCATGAATTTAGTGAACATGTTTTCTTCTATGTAATTTGTCTTTTCAGATTTTATATGTAGGTTTTTGATCCATTTTTAGTTAATTTTGGTGTATGGTGACAGCAGTCTAGTTTCATTCGTTTGCATGTGGCTCTTCAATATTCTCAACACTATTTATTGAAGAGGCTTTCTTTCTTCTATATTGTATGTTTTTGGCAAATTAATAATATAGAAATATTTTTGTTTCTGTTTATTTTATTTCTAATATTTTTATTTTATTTTAAATATTTTATTGCTATATTTATATAAGATGATCCACAAAATATATGAAAGGTTCAGCACAGTGTTTGAATAAGACAATGAAACAGTTTTGTTGAGATAAAAGGTTACTTTTAAAAATTTTTTTTATTGTTTTGGTAAATAAGATTTATCTGGAGTGCTCAGTTTTATGGACTTACTATGTGATTTATTTATGCATAAGTCCATGATAAAGGAATTACTTGGCATTTTAACAACTAAGCTCTAAGAAAGGATGCAATAAAGAATTTCCTTTTGTGTATGTATAAAAGTTTAGATGGATTAATAATAAGACATCTCTGTTTATTCACTAAAATATCATAATACCATTTCAGTATAAAATTAACAATAGATGTTCACTAACATTTCAATTTGTTCTGTAGTTAAAAGGAACATTAACCTAGAATCATCAGATCTTAATTATTCCAGGGATGATCTGAGAAAAATATTTATCATGTTAATGATTTCAAGGAAGCAAATATTTTAAAATTGTGGACTTTAAAAAATATATATTTTAAATAAAAATACTTGTGACTTTTCTTAGAATTAATTTTAACTTCAAAATACTATTAGCACACATCTGTGACACTTTTTAAATAGTTTCTGTTTTAAAGCAATTTTAGATTAAAATTCATTGCATGCCATATATTAACACTACAAGATTTTGGAGTATAATTTTAAATCTATTTTACTTTGTATTCGAATATAATTTACAGGGGAAATATGCCAATCTTGCCAATTCTGAGGAAACATTATTGTGTTACATTTTCAATTAAAATTGAAAGCAATGTGGTTTATTATTTGCTTGAGATTGAAAATGACATCTCTACAAATACTTTGTGGAAAGATGGGTTAGCATTATACTAAGGCTTACTTTGAAGTCATAGCTTTATAATGGACTCTAAAAATCTGAAATTCAATGTCACATTGATATATTGAGATGGAACAGGAATCTGCTGAATTACAACACCATTAACCATAATACCCGTTTTACTTTTTGCAAAATTATTTTTTAACAAATAGCCCTCCATATTTTCCCCCAACATTTAGAATGTTGAAATAAATAAATGACTAAATTTTATGACTCTGAATGGGGCAATTTGGGTGTTAATTTATAATGTTTTAAAATATAAAGAAGCATCTATCGATTAGCTATTTCTTTCTAAGCTATTATAAAGCCAATCCAGTGTCATTAGTTCCAATTTATTAATAATGTATTTTTGGGTCTAAAATGGTAAAATGAGTTGGCTAAATCTATGAGTGAATTGGCCAAGCTGTGAGGTTTAGGACTCAGATAACCAATTCACAGCCTTAGCTTAGCTAAGTCCATTAAATACTCACACTTGCTAGGTCAAGCAAATAATACTTTCACATCAGCAGAAATTAGTTCTAATAGTAGGAAAAATAATCTCTGAAAATAGATTTGCTAGACTCATCTATTTTTACACATTATAGACTTGCCAACTCAGACAAAACATAACACTCGAAAATTCACGTACATAGGAATATAAACCCTAATCCATCCCAAATATTTATTAGATTCTTATATTAACTATAGTTTACTAATATTTTAATATGCCAAATGTGGAAACTTTTAAATTATGTTTAATATCAAGTGTAAGCTACCTTTAATAGTCAAGAAAGACTTAAAAAGTGAACATGCTGAAGTAACGTTTGGATGATTTCTAACAGTCTAAAGAAAGATCAAAGGTGGGAGTGGGAGGACTAAAGTGAAGAAATATGAAGCACTGTATACAGAAGTAAAGGTGTTTTCATGGGGAACTGGTATTCCTACTAGCATGTAATCTGAAAAAAAAATCCTTTTTAAATCCCTGAATCAGAGAAACTTACTCAGTGCCAATAAATAAACTTTCACTTGAAATATAAAGAAAAAACAAGAGTTAGCATAACAAGGTAATTATGATAGCAAACATCCAGCAATATAGCCTGCAAACAATGCAGTGCAGGGAGAATGCATTGTCTTCAAAAAAGTTTAAGGAAGAGGACTAATCAAACACATTATATGTAAATGAGTAAGAATGCATCAGAAAGCACTAGAGGAGAAAAGACATGTAGCTCAAAAATCTTGCAGAAAATGGATCACAGGGCTAGAGATAATAGACTGAAAACAGTTACTTGCAAAGAGATTACAATATTCTTGAAAAATACATTTACAAATGTTACAAGAAGATGACAGATAATAATGGAACATAGATATGTCCCTAATAGCCACTCTGTTGAAAACTGATAAATAACTACATGAAGGGTTTGATGTTAAAAAGTAATAACCTCTAATATATTGTTTATTATGACATATAGACTGTAATAATATCTATTTAAATGTTATTCAAATCTGGTTATAATGTTATGTACATGTTTATATTAATTGTATGAGAGAAATACCAATTGTGGTAACACAAAGAGACATTAATTGTATTAGAAATACCTGCAATTTAGTAAACTAGAACATGCTTGGTTACTAGGTTGCAGCAGTGAGGAGGGAGAACTGTTATAAAGAAAACTTAAATAACATAATATCCACATGTAAATCATGGCCCTAATTTAAAAAAAAAAAAAGCTATAAAAAGACATACTATAGTAAATGAGAAAATATGTGTGTTAACTGGGTTATTATTTGTAAAAACTAATCTTAATAACACCAAATATAATTATGACATTGGAGTTATATGAAGTTCTTATCAAATAGAGCTCTGCCCTGAAATATTTATGAGTGAAGTGGCATAAAGTTTGAAATTGTCTTTATAATAATACTCTGTGAATAACAAAAGATAGTGTGTGGGAGGGGGTAATACGAAAAAATAGTTTTGACGATTTGTATAATAAAACTTTAAAATTTTGATTTCAACTAACTAGTCTCTATATTTAGGTAGCTGTATTATATATATTATGATTTTTAGTTTCCATTTAATTTAAAACATACATTAGTTCCCTTTCATTAATAATTAATAATGTATTCCTTAACTCCTTTGGGAAAATTCTATGAAAAGCTATAAAGCATGTCAAGCTACATATTTGAGAATTATGAAGATATTTCTCAATTATTCTTCCTCAGTAATTCCGTGGGAGAATTGACTGCTTCTCAATATAGAAAAATTAATATTATCATTTATTCATTATCATTTATCATTTGAAAGTTAATGCATTTATAAATTAAGTATTATATTTTTTGGAAGCTCTTTATTAATTTGTAGAGATTCCTTAAATCAAATTTGTTTCTAAGAATATATGAAATTACAACTTGCCAAACAATCTATACTTTTTCATTTGCTCTGTGTGTTTCTAATTATTTTATCTTTTGGGGACTTTGTTAACATCAGGGCTTTGAACAAAAAAATAACTACCAACTTTTCATAACCCATTAATAACTAGGAAAATTTATCTTGTATTATGAAGCTTTAAGGATATAATGTTCTCCATTTTCTCCCCATGAAATACTTATTAATCTACCACTTTAAAGTATTAATTCTATGAAAGGTCTAAAATGAGAAAAAGGTAAATGGTTGTGTTAATATTGTGGCTACAATGAAAAGCACATTTAAGGTAAACCATACCACTAAGACAGAATCTCATAAAATATGTACAGATATAAAAAACTTAGGTTAGAAATAAAGATATATATCTGCAATTCAAACTAGAAGTGAAATATCATCAAATAAGATAATAACTGCAAAATACTGTTAGTTAAATATAGAAAACAATGGTGTTCACCTGTTGAACACATATTTGTCC